>CM070712.1:50496443-51696443 GCA_036346275.1 Otatea glauca | reverse complement strand
CAACGATATCCCGGACTTGCGGAGAGGGCCCATTGCGATCACGAGGGTGGTATAGGTAAATATACCATACACCCAAATTTTCTAAGATGGGGATCTTGGGATGATCCGTGCACAAGCCGCATAGGGAATGGATGTTGTAGGCCGACGGTCTAAAATTGATAAGAGCTGCTGCGTGCGATCGCGTGTCCCCAACAAGTGTTGGGCAAGTTACAACTCGCAAAAGCGGTCCGGCAATGAACTTAATCCTCTTTATTAGTGCTTCGCTAGTCCATTTTGCGTATGGACGTGCGACGGAGTGCTCAATCGCTATCCTGTTGCGTGCAATAATCATCAAATGCCTTTGAAGTAAATTCTCCAAGATTGTCCATTCTAATGGACTTCACGCGATGATCGGGAAAGCATTCTTAATTCTTATGATCTGCGAGATCGACTTTGCAAAAGCATGGTTTCTTGTTGACAACAAGCATATATCGACCATTTCGAGGAAGCATCGATGAGCACCATAAAGTATCGAAACGGCCCTGACAGGGGCTGAATCGGACCGCAAATATTCCCCTGGATGCGTTCCAGGAATGCAGGGATTTCACTTTGCACTTTCATGACGGAGGGTCTAGTTATTAATTTCCCGGTGGCACATGCGGGGCACACAAAATCTTCATGATTCGGGAAATTTTTAACATTAATGCCATGACCTTGTGAGTTGTTCACTATATTTCTCATCATTCTAAGACTAGGATGGCCTAATCTACCATGCCATAAAGAAAATAACTCAGAGCTTCTAAAAACAGTCTTCAAGGAAGTATACACTTCGGGTGCATGAATATTCGTGTAGTACAACCTGATTCATATGAGGACATTTTTCTAATACCATTTTTCCACATACTGCGTGCTTCACAATGCACAAGTATTCTTTGCCATTTTCTTCATTGGTTTCTACGTGAAAACCATTGGCGCGGATGTCTTTAAAGCTTAAGAGAGTCTTGCGTTGATTCGAGGTACAAAAGGGCTTCTTCAATTACCAAAGTTGTACCCATAGGCAATATAATAGTGGCTTTTCCTGAGCCGATTACATATGAGTCGCTTCCTGCGATCGTAGTAATCTTTCCAGTGTTCTTCGTGATCGACTGGAAATACTTAGACTCTCTTAAGATGGTATTTGTTGTGCCACTATCAACAATGCATATCTCTTCCATTTGGGCGCTACACGATTTCTAGATGCAAGAAATATAATTCTAATCAGATAGAGGCAAAAACGATCTAAATATTGCTTGCAAAATTGAAGAATACTGGAATAAAGAATAAATTGCGTATTTATTCATGAAAGAAGTATGCTCTTCTAGAGCTTACAATTCATTATTCAAAGAAAATGCTAACAACCATAATCTAAAAGAAAATGCGATTCATGCATTTAAACGGCGATGCAAAGCTTGATCGTTTTGCTCGGCGGTAGGTTTCGTGTCCTGCGAGGACCCTAGACCAATCGCGGCACGGAGCTTCTTGCCCCAAAGAACGATCTTCACGTTCGATGCCCAAGTGAGGTAGTTCTGACCGTGCGGGGCCAGTTCTTCAAACTCACGATTCACGATTCATGCTTACAAAATTCCGACATTAGATTACTGCGTGTAATCTAATAGAAAATGGTTGCAATAAGCATAAAGTACAGAAAAATAAATTGCTATGCATTGCAATATACAAAATAAAGCAATTAATTCAAAATTCATAAATAATATTCATAAAACAGAGAAATAAAGCAAGAAAATTAAAAATAGAGCCAAATAAATCTTCTGGATTTTCTGGCAATTTTTCAAAATTTTCTGCAATTTTTTTTTCTTTTTCGTTCCCTTTTCTTTCTTTTCTTTTCTTTTTTCTTTTCTTCCTACTGATCGACTCTTTGGCCTTGCCCTTTTCTTCTTCTTCTTTTTTTTCTTTCCTTCCTACTGACCGACTCTTTGGCCTTGCCCCTTTTTCTTCTTCTTTTTTCTTTTTCTTTTCTTTCCCAGCTGCCGAGTCGGCCATTGGGCCGTTTTTCCCCTCGTCTGGCCTTTGGGTCGTAGCCCACAAAGCAGCTTTAAGACACGGCGGCTAGGGTTAGAAACCCAAGCCGCCATTTGACTCTCATGCACATGGAGGCGGGAGGCGGCGCCGGCGAGAGGGCGCGGGCGCGAGGTCGGCAGCGACTCTGCGAGGTCGGCAGGCAGCTGGCTAGCGGGCCGAGGTCGAGGGCGGCAGCCAAGCGAAGCGGGTCGGAGGCCGAGGTCGGGCAGACCGGCCGGAGCGGCTGAGCCGGCGGCGACGCCACGCGGCGGAGGCTAAAACGGCGGCGGCGCGCGAGGTCGAGCCGGCCGCCGGCGCCATGAGGCCGAGGCGCTGCGGCGCGGCAGCGCGAGGCCGCAGCGCCATGGCGGCGCCCGGCCAATGAGAGGCGACGCGGCCGCTTTGCGCGGCTTCTACGAGGCCGAGGGTTGCAACCGGCGCAGCATGCGGCGCGCCGAGCCATGCACCGGCGGCTTCATGCCGCGCGGCGTCGGTCATAAGGTCTTGGATGGCGAGACGGCATCGCAACGACAGCTAGCCGGGATTCAAGTCGGCGAGCGCTGGAACCGAAGCGCCTTTTTTTTGTGTACAGTAGCTTCGTGTACTGTAGCGATTCTTGTGTGAACAGTAGCTTCATGTACTGTAGCGATTCTGTAGCTTCATGCCAAGTCGTTTTGAGTGATCGTCGTGTGGCTTCGTGCCACGTGACGAAAACGATACAAGATGCGTAGGATAGATGCATGCATAGAAACGACAAGCGTTTAGATTCAATCGTTGAAATCCCACCTTTCTCACCTTTTCAATTTTGATCTCCGGTAGAGCTTCGTGCTGATAACGTGTTAAGGAACCTCGCTATCGAATAGTCCGGGGTTCCCGAACAGATCTGAATTGGAGAACAGAAAGAGAGAGAGACACGTGTTTAGGGAGAGCAACATCGGAAATTCTTTATTGCTAATCATTTCTCGTACATAGGGGGACCCCCCTCCTCCTTTTATAGCGCTCATCTAGGGTTTAGGCTAAGGGACCAGCATAGGCCTTCAATGGGCCATCTGGGTTTCCCAACAGTAACAACCCAACACCGACACCACCACCCTTCTTACACTGCTCCTCGTTTCATTAACCAAAAGTGCCAAGCAAATGCCCACAGGTAGAGATGGTAACGGGGCCTCGATTCTCGTTTCCCACGAGGAATTCCTCTATTAGGGGACGAAGATGGAGGAAATCTCCTCCCCGCGGGGGTTTATTGGGGAAATTATTGCCCTATCGAGGATGACGGGGCCAGGGACAATCCTTTGTTCCCCATCCCTGTCCCCGAATTAGCTTTGACAAGTGGGTCCATGTTTAGGAAACCCTAGATCCAAATGTTCCAACTTCCAACCCGGCGACTACTTGAGTCCGAGAGTTCCCAATCCCTAGTCCCACTCCTCCCTTCCGGCCGGCGGTTGCGACCTGCGATGTGCGAACACTCCTCTCATAGATCCGGCCGTGCAGCCGCTCCGTCGATCCGGTCGCTCCCAGCGTGTCGGCCCAATCCATCCGTCCTATCGCCACTAGAAGCAGCTACTCCTCTCACCTCCGCTCTGCTCGCATCCCAGCTCAGATCGAGCCCCACAAGAATCACCACCCACCCGTAGCCTTCGCCAACCGCCGCTTCAAGATCTTCGCGGTCGTCGACTGCTTCAGCCAGCCACTCAAGGACGCCGTCATCTCGCACTTCTGCGCACACCTCGCCATTGCAGACGTCGTCGACCTTAGTGTCGACAAGTACTACTTTGCCGCCGCCACCGTCGCTCGCCATGTCGTATCCTCCTCCTCCAAGCCCCAACTCGAGGCTCACGGCGTCGGTGTCTGCGGCACCAACGCCGGCATCGCCATTTTCGCCAGAGTCGCACCAGCAGATCTGGGACTCGCCCGCCCCCCAGACACCAGCGCCGAGAGACCCTCCAAGATCTACAAAACCCCAACGTGTGTATCTACACCTACCTCCATTACTCTTCAATCAGATCTAGAAAGTATATTTGGGGCTTATTTTTCAGAGAGAGTGGAAGAACTGTCTAATCTGGCTACCTCTTAGAAAACAAACAATTGTTAGCAGATTCTTGTAAGCTCCAAGTTCAGGCACCATGTGTCATCAATGGCTGATATTGTGTGTAATCTATCCCATTCAGCCTAACACAGCGTAAGACCTGCTCAGGCAATTCTTCAGCTTTATTCCCCTAAATAGTAAGAAGCAAGCACTAATTGATCTGTCTTGAATAGCAAAGGAAAAAAAAAGGAAGTGGTCACTACTCACTGGTATATTTGACATACCTGAATGGTTAGCCCAACATCTAGCATGCATATTTTTAGCCTGTCCAAAAATGTTTCAAAACCTTTCCTTGAAATGTAGCTAAATCTATGCATATCAATGTCAATCTCAAGTAATTGCCACACTGCACAGAAACTTGATCAAAACATAGTATGTTTAGAACATTGCATTTATTTATCAGATAATCTAAATTAGAAGTATAGATCAAAACATAGTATGCCTAGAATATTGCATTTATTTCTCAGATGGTGACACACCAGCCTAAAGATGTGGATGCATACTACAGAACTACAATAATTTGTCAAAAATAAGCATAACTAACCATGTAAAACTCATGCTGAGGTCTAGAAAGCACAGGCTTCTCGTTGTATACATGCATTAGTTTCCTCTCGGCCGCACTTAAACCTACTAAATTACATTGAATATTGTACTACAATCTTAGATGCCTCAAATAATTTTTGAGGATTAGTCCCCGTCAGGCCCTGTGAACCCGTCGGGAGGCAAGGTAGGAAAAATTGAGCCCACATGCGGGGACAGGGAAGTTTTAATTATCAGAGGGGATTTTCCTGATTGCCATCGCAACCCACACGCCACAGCTATAGAGGAGCCTTTATCTGCATCCGATCGAAAATTGATGAAAATAGATCAACTTTCGATGAAACCACTCAAAAATTGGCTGTCAAAACAATTACGCTTGGTCGATCGATTTTCAATTTTTTTTTACTGCCAAATTCAAAAAGTTCGACTTCGAAACCATTCGATTTCTAGCGATTTTCAAACAAAAATCGACGAAAATCGCTGCCGACCTCTTTTCAATTTTCCAATTTGAATCAGTATTGTGAACGAGCCAATGGCCCCACAAGAACCACACACACTTGCCTACCACTCCTGCATCCAACCAATCATGCAGTACTACCATATACGGTGTAGAGCATATCCACCATGCGTTCCAGCCTCGCTACAGAGAGCGACACAAAAAACAGCACCAACAGGTCTCCTCTCTATAACTATAATACATTAAGATCAGACATACATATACCATTGTTTGCCATTTTATCTCGCGCTACAGACCTTACATAAATTGAAAGCTGACGAACTCCGGGAATAGCTGCTGGTTAATACAGGCAGAGTACTTGCTACTGCTGCTGCTACCACTATTGGCTGACTAGATAGATAAATATTTACATCAGAGAGTTGGGGTAAACTAAACCGCATTCCAAGGAAGGGCAATAACAATAATAATTATCTTGGCCCTAAATCTTTCTGCCAAGGGCAAACCAAGGAGAATCAATTAATAGGCAAAGTCTACATTTCCTACTAAATCCAAAGGGGGGTTGCATCAGACAAGCAAAAGAAGGGCGATCACCAACAGACATCAGGAGTTCTCGTCTGGGACCCACAGCAGGACGGCTCCCCATGCGATACCTCATGCATCATATCATCGGGCTTCACACAACCTACACGAACGCCAAAACCAACACTGAAAGGTGAATCGTTTTCGGTGCTATTTCTCATAGCAAACAACAGTATCATGTTACCATGCTTGCGGAACAAGAATTGATCTGTCAGGTAGAGGCGATGGTAAACAGAATAAATTTACCATCCCTACAGAACCAATTTCATCCAAACAGATACGATCCAGTAACAAAAATATCAACTTAACCAGCAGCATGATTTGAACCAGCTCTGTGTGTGTCACTATTTGCCGTGTTTGTTTTGGAACTACAACTAGCCGTGGGTTTCAGTAAATACCCAAACAACCTACTACATTTTTCCAACATGGACTTAGTTATACAATACATATCTACTATAATATACCTCCTTTCTCGCCTTAACGAATGCTCAGATTCATTAATTCAGAAAAAAAAATACCGGAGCAATTCGATGGACATACCTAGTTATCTAAATTGCTGGACACAGGCATATGAACCTTCTCATTTGTAGCAGCATATCCTTCGCCAGCCGCTGAAGATTCCTCCTTTCTTGGGGTAGATGATTTTGAATTCATCTTCTGCACCTCCTCCTTGGTGTAAATATAGATCTTGTGCACTATGCTACAGAATTCTCTGCTCACGAAATAATGAACTGGTATCAGTACTAGGAAGGGAAGCTCTACTGCATACATATCAAACAAGCACCAAGATAAGAGCCTTACTCCCATGGATCATCTCCCACAAGCATCATATCACCCTCGTTGTCAGTATAAACAATCTGCCAGTTTTTGTTTGAAGACATCAATTCACCATCAAATTCAAACATCTTGTCTAGTTCAGCTTTGAGTTCATCATAATCATTGAACTTTGAGAGATCCACCGATCTGCCAAGTGCAACACCTTGCTTATGAACCTGCCAAAACCATTGACGGCACAATGTCACTTAGAGAGGACAGACCTCCAAAAGAGCACAGGCTTAGTACATGATGCCATAAGACATAATGTATACAGTAATTAAGAAAGTAAACATACATACTGTTATCATGCATGGACTAAATAGTGTTGCTCATGGCAACATAAATGAACAAACAAATTCATGCACAAAGGGAAAGATTTATAACAAAACCTGCTTGATACATTCCATCATGCAAATCAAATATCAATGACTTCTTTTTGAACAACACAAATGCTACCACAAAGGGATTGGAACTGTGATTTTATCAGAAAGTGAAAAAAAAAATTAATTTTAGGCAACTAAAACATACACCTATATCAAATAATAATTTGAAAATTTGTTCAGTGTCAATTGGGAACACAGATGTTTCAGCTAAGGAATAATCAAAAATAGTATTTTCTTCAACAGCACAACAAACTCATGATTTTCACAATGATCTAATAACTACAAAATTTATTCTCAATTGCTAGCATAAATTGAACAGCAAGTAATGCTCAAGTTTTTTTAAAAAATAAGCCACAAACAAACTAATATCAAGTACAGACCTGCAGATAGCCATGAACATCAGGGAAAGCAAAGCAAATACCTTTGTGCAACTCCTTGTAGAAGCACCCTGGGACTTGCTTTGAACATCTTTTAAACATTGTGGAGCTTGTTGAATGCTTTTCTCATTCTCAGTTGCTGTACCGGCAGTGCTTACGGACACCTCAGGAAAGCAATCAGTTTGTGCAGGTTGCAGCCGACTTAATGATGCCGATGGTTGAGTTTGTAGCATAGGCTCATACGTTGCAGCCATTGGGGAGCTCAACTGATTAGAAGGGGCACTGGTGGTATCAACTTTAAACCCAAAAATCTTGAAACCGCTGCCTTCTCTTGTTTTTTCTAAAACTGGGGCTACTGATGCATGAGGTCTGACCACTCGTGGCTGTTCAGCCCGGGCAAATGGGTGATTTAACCAACTTGATGGATTTTGTTCGAATCTGAAACCTTGTGGTTGATCTCTTGAATTACCATACACAGTGTTCTGGCCATTCCAGAAATGCAACTCATTGGCCTCTGTGTGCATTTTTGTGCTTGATTCAACAGTCAGGGAAGGCTGTGCATGCATAAAGAAGTATGGGTCTGAGAAGTGGCAAGCAGAACCTTGATCCTGAAACTGGTTCTTCAAAGGATTAAGACGGTTAGGAGCCTCATCAAAAGTCTGCATGAAGAAGCCTGGGGAATCACCAAAAGATTGAGCACCAGAACGGGCATCCTTAAAGTCAGCTTCACGCCTTCCCAACTTCATCCAATTATCCATGGAGGACCTCTGTTGAAATGCTAGGGGATGGTTTTTTCCAGCCTTGGGGGATGGAGACCACATCATAGGCTTCTGAACAGCCGCATCAGAGTCATTATTGTCAGTTAGGTTGTTGTTCCTCAAGGTCATCAGTTCTTGACCTTGCAAGACCATGTTATTTTGATTTCGTTGTGCCTGAGCAGAATCCATATCAACCTTAGTTGCAACTGCAAATGGTACCAACAATTTCAAGAGTATTAAATATGCAACATATATTTTCATCAACCTTCCACTAAAACTAACGAGCTTCTAAACTTACCTTCTTTTGTAAGAACAGATGATTCAGGAGAAGCTGGAGGAGCATTTGGTCTAGGTCTTTTGACCCTAGAAAGAGGAAGGGGGTTAACAGGAGCTGATGAAGCAGGCTCTATTTTCCAAGGACAGACCCTATCCGGACGCGGGATAGTTGATGGCTCGTCCCAACGCACCTAAAGTACAAAAGCAATCCTTTATAAACACACCAATTTTTCCAGCCATACAAAATGACAATAATAAAAAAAACAGATACCTTCAGAGATCTCCAGCTTGATTCAGGCCACATTGGGGCAAGATTTTCACTGCCAACTATAGTACCAGTAAACCTACATAACAATGGAAACAACAGGTTACAAATAATCACTTAGTACTTTGAGAGGATAATCCACACAAAACCACAACTGTAGGGAAGGCAAAGACAACAATTACCTCTGCTCTGGTGCCTCTTCCCCTTCAAACCTCATCCTGAACCTCATCCCAATAGAATAATTGTTTTTTACGGACTCCATATATTGATCATATGGTATAATGAACTCTGAAGGGCTCGTCCTAACACCAACACAGAGATTATAGTACTTAGGCACAAAGTTTAATTACTCAGAAAGGTGCATAGTGGAAACGAATTGATGACTACAGACGTTTGCAAGAATAGACAAACAGCAGGATAAACCAGTAGGTTTGTAGTAGGCAGTTTGCAAGAATAACCAAACAGCAAGATAAACCAGTAGGTTTGTAGTAGGCATGTGTACCTCGGTTTGTAGTAGACAGTGAACATGCTCTTCGTTTTGATGGCATGCCATGCAGTTGCAAGGACTCCAAGGTGCATGCTTTGGCTAGATATGACTGAAGAAGGCATGTTGGACAGCTGTCTCATAGCCCGTCTAACACCAACACGAAGCTCACCATTCTCTCCTCTGCATGGGGCACAACAAACTTAGCACTGGACTGCGGAATTGTTATGCTGGGAAGTAAGGAAACAACTACAGACCTGAGGAAAATGAAGGCGTCCCCAGCAACAAGCCTTTTGGAACTGACAAACACACTCCAACCGCTCTGAAGGAGATGCCTCCTAGGTTGTCCTGGTGATTTTGCACAGAGTTAACACAATCATCATCGTTGTCATCCACATCAAGTACAAGAAAACCTTTTTCATTTCATTGACAGAGATTTGATGTATTGCATTGTCAATCGATGGCTAAGCTAATCTAGAAATCCTGAATGGTTTATTACTCTATTCTACACTACCCAAAATGAAAGTAAACTACAACTGATTGTATGGTAAATCTATCAGCCTCAAATCACACAGGTACATAGCGATGTAAAAGTGATATGGATGGCAGTAAGGAAAACACAAAGTTACCGCGAAAGATGTGGCGGAAGCGCCAGTCCATGCCATGCAGATCCTTTGCCACGAGCTCTTGTGTGGGAGGCGACTGGGTCATGTCCTGGCAAACAAATCAGGTCAGCCGATGCAAACCGATGACAAGCCATAGACATGGATTGGAAAAAACATAGGTTTCTCTCTTCTAGTGTAAAATTCACACGTACCAGGGGAGGGAGGCACTCATCAGCGTGGCGGCGTAGCACAGAGAAGCCACCGTGAGTGCTGGTGTCGGATGCGGTCAGCGTCTTGCAGAAGGACCGCACTGCTGGCGAAGCCAGCGTGGAGCCTGCCGTAGAATTCGTCTTCACCGTCTCCATCTCACTTTGCTGCAGAAACAAATCGATCACAGATAAACACCTCCTCCCTCACACCATAAAAAAGATGTCCAAATCTTTTCCCCAAGAAATTGACAAGAGCTTACTTCAGGCTCCGGCATCAGCATGACCTGCGCGTAGACCTCGTCGGTGTCCAGCTCCGCCTGGAAAAATCTCCAGAACAAATAAACCAATCGAATCGAAATCGAAGCACAAATGAAAATTTTGTTCACACAGAGGGGAATTGAACAGAGAAAGTGGTCAAAAGGAGGTACCTTAAGCTCGACGTTGATGACGCGGCAGAGGAGCTTGGAGGGCAGCTCGTCGAGGCGCATCCGGTTGCCGGCGACCTGATTCATGGAAGCCTCCACCTGAAAGGAAGCAAATCAGCGCGCGAAGCGAAGCAATCCCCTGGGACCGAATCGGGAGCGGGAGGCGGACCTGCTCGATGTGGCCCTGCGGGAAGTAGAAGACGAAGTCGCCGATGCGCGGGACGGTGACGAGCGGGCCGGCGCAGGCGTGCCACAGCTCGTCGTAGAGCGGATCCCCTGCTCGGAAGCAACAGCAACCACACCCATGAGCCATGAGCACGAGGACACAAGCCTAGGAGGCGAAATGGGAGGCGAAGAGCTCCCAGGTTGACCAGATCTGGCCGTCCGGGACGCGCGCATACCTGTGGCGGAGCCCTGTGGCGGCGGCGCCATGGCGGCGGGCTGCATGGGGGATCGGGCGGCGGCGGGGGAAACCCTAGGAGAAGGGGAAGGCAGAGAGGAATGGAGAGGAGGGGGACAAGGGAAGGCAAGTCGTAGACGTAGTAGAAATGTTCTGCGTGGAGGAGATGGGGTTAGGGTGATTCGGTGGTGGTCTCTTTGTAGGGAGTAGAGAGAGAGAGAGAGAGAGAGAGAGAGAGAGAGAGAGAGAGGTGGTGGTGGCCGGTGGGTGGTGGCGTTCGGACAAAAGCAAGCCGAGCCGAGGCGCTGAGCTGCCTGCTGCTGGCGTTGAACCGGACCGACGGCGTGGCTCGGACGAATACTCTCGCTGCGAACGATGAGAGAGACTGAGAGGTACCGTACCGGTTCGAGAGACTGCAATGGCTGTGCAGTGCTGCCTCCTTTTCATGGTACCCTTCCACTAGCGCTGTGAAAAAAAACTCCAACCTCGCGAGTTTTTATCAGTTAGTTGATCCTACATATTACTCCCTCCATTGATAAATATAAAGCGTATTTTAACTTTGTATAAGGATCAAGGTTGTGATGAAATTGAGAAAGTCATGAGAAAAAATGACTTACATATCCATCTTAATTGTCTTGAAAGATGAGAGATAATGAATAAATGCATATGGTTGAGAGAGAATAAATAGGGGTATAAATGGAAAGGCTCATTAAATCTACATGCACATCTTATATTTTTCAACAAGACCATTCAAACTATATGCCTTATATTTATCAACGGAGGAAGTACTTGTTAAATATTATTAACTATTACTGTGCTTAAATTTTTCTTATTGTTAAAAATTAATACATGCTAAATTTTTTTGTTGTCATCGAGCTTAGTTGAGTCTACTTGAACTTGAGTCGAATTAAAAGCTCGAGCCCAAGTCTAATCTTGACCCAAGTTTTTATCAAGCTTAAGCTTAAAAGGCTAGACTAGCTAGAGCTCGGTTTGTTTACCATCCTATCTTCTACACCACACTAGTTGCCTTACTCTTTTCGGTTTCTTTTTTTATCTCGAAGAAAACCCATTTCCCCGTTAAATTTTTTTGTCTCCATAACTAGTAGGATTAGTAACAGCAGCTAGTATTAAAGGCAGGATTTCTATTGAGTTTTAGTGGTCCTTTAACCAGGAGTACCGCTGTTATTAACTATGACGCTTTTAAATTAAACTAAACTAAATTAATTGTGTGGGCTATGAGGATCTGTGAGTTCGTATTTCTACTATTGAACAAAGAAACTGTTCCGGCAACAGTAGTAGCAACAGCTGCATTTTACAGAGACCCACCCACCAGAGGAGATATTTCCCGGTGGCTGATGCGAACGCGCAGGCCTCGAGAGAACAGAGCTTTTTTTTTTTTTACAAATGCGACTCAACTATTCCACTGGTGATAGCGATGGCAGCCGCGATTTTCTACATCCGATGTAAATTTTTTTCCCCGTTTGGAAGGGACGACAGCGGAATACCCGAATGATAAGGGGGTTGGATTTCCGGCGAAGCAAAGCACAGCTTGATTTGGAACATGCGAGCTGAATAGCTGATGAGCGGAGTAGTTTTATCGTGGCTCAGAAAAGGGAGGGCAAAACAGGCCCCGAAACGGATAAAAAAACTTGTCTGTCTGTGCTCTCACAACCCCCAATTTTAGCCTGAACTGACACATGCCACACGCTAGGCGCCTGCCCTTTCTTTTCTTTACTGGGTAAAAGGAAGCTTACCGACGCTCATGGCAAAAATGGAGTGTTAACGAGGACACCTGGCTCATACTAGTACCACACAAGTACTAGTTTTGTAGTATATCCTGGCTGCAATGGAGGCCAAAGATTCAGAGAGCAGCGAATAAACAAACATGGAGCATTGTACGTGCAAATTAAAAGGCGGTAATAATATGATCTAGTGCCTCGCTTCAGCTTTTGCTTTGATTATTAGCGCATAATGAAGCAGGAGTATATAGGAGCAAATCAAAGGTAGCCCAGCTCAGCTCGCGTGCGGAGACAACACCAACGCAGCAGCATAATAGATAGATAGATAGATAGATAGATAGATCGATTGATTGATTAACAACCTCATTACGGGTCCAAAGTAGCAGCAGCAGTGATAGCATGCCTAATTAATCAAACTTAACGGGGAAAGGAGCCACCACTGCCGTGTGAAATGGAGGGCTTAACGGAGGGGCTCACGGCGACCGGCCGGCTGCGCGGGCGACGGGGACAAGTGCGGTTCCCATCGCCGGGGCCTAATTAAACTATTCCAGTAACCCTTCTCTTTATCTATTACCCGCCACCGCAGTAGCAGCAGCGCCTTGCCGTCTCGGCATCTCCAACCCGTTCTCTCCCGAATAATTAATCGATTAGAAGTAACCCGAAATTAACTCTTCCGTGGATGGATGGAGCAGCTATCCTAAAGACTGTCTCCTGCTTTGCAGCCTGAAACAAAACCTTCATCATCGTCATCATTACCGGTCATGAGGCTGAGGCGATAACGATATTTGTTTAGCTTATCTCCCGACCTGAAGACCTAACGTACCGCTGCTACCCCTCCTGCTGTTGCTGCATCCAAGGAATCCTAATTAATTAATTAATTGTACTCCAGAAGCTAAGCACTGATCGATTAGTATACTGACGATGCTTTTACTTTTCACGTCTCTTTGACCATCTCGTGTAGCCGGTCGACACGGCGCACAGAGAGAGACACGGCTTTCCTGGTTCCTCTTCTTCTTCCTAGTCGCCAGCCAGCTGCGATGGAATTGCTCGAAAGTTACTCCTGCTTGAGTTGTTCCAGCTCACTTGGTAGGGATTGTCGGAAAGGGACACGTGGAACAAACTGAAAAATAGACAACTACTAAAATGTATACTGATTGCAGCGAGGAAAATAAGAGTATGTTACAGCTAAAATTAGGGTATGTATACTACCAAATCGAAGCTATATTTTGGTACATGGTATGATGCAAGGAACCTTCGAAATCCGTGGGGCTATGTTGCCATTTTGTTTGGTTTTTTTTTTTTTTGAAGTTTATGTTTGTACTACGTGGTATGAGAGCAGTACAAACCTACTAAACTCTTGTTAATATAAATTGTACTACTACGTTCTTATGTTGCATCTATATAGTAGGGTGTCTGTACATAGTGACCTAATTGGACTGAACTCTATATGTTGTAGTCATATACGAGGACAAGCATGTTAATCTCCACCATCACGTTGTTGGACTCCGACCCAACGCATGCTACACCCAGTAGCATTTCATTTACTAATAATGGAGACGGCCCGACAACCTATAATCCCTCAAGGAAGACAACGTTTTTTAATCAATAGATTAGTGGCTATCAGACGAGATCCACATTTCCAGAAAAGTTGCATTGGTGATGGAGTTTTTGTTGTCAAACGGAGCGATTGACACCGTTGTCCTGCCCTAATTCCTACGCTCGGCATGGCCAATTGGGAATCGCGATCGTTTTGTCTCCGCTCGTGGATCGTAGCGGACGTGGTTGGGAGTGTTTGTAATTTGTTAGGCTTTGATGTTTCTTGATGTATGCTTGCTGTTGGCAGTGTGTCCTTCCTTTCATTTTTTTTCCCCGCCCTTGTTGTTTCGTAGGTTTTGAGGTAGATGGTTGACTAGGCCTAGTTTCCGCGTGAAAGCTTTATCTTGGTACTCCTTCCATGGATAAATATAAGGTTTATTTTAACTTGACACAAGGATTAAATTTGTGATGAAATTAAGAAAAATATGAGAGGAAATGACTTGCATATCCCTCTTAATTGTTTTGGAAGATGAGAGATGATACTTTGTGTAGGTGGTAGTGAATAAATGCATATGGTTGAGAGAGAATAAATAAGGGTATATGTAGAAAAACTCATTAAATCTACATGCACGCCTTATATTTTTCAACAAGACCATTCAAACTATAGGCCTTATATTTATCAACGGAGGGAGTATCTTTTTGTAGGTATCTTTTTACGGTACATTAAGGGTCTGTTGGATAGAGTTTCGAATTCTAGTTTTATCTGGGATCTGAAACTTGTAGGTTAAAATAAAGTGAATTAAGCTTATATTTTTAGTCTAAAATGTAAACAAGATGATCCATCTAAACACTCTTAATGTACTCATAGCTCCAGCTCCACGGATCTGGTGGAGCTAGGAATACCTAGAAGGATCTGGTGGAGCTGAAGCTTTACCAAACACACCCTAAATTCAAAATAGATTATTTTTTTTAATCTAATGGATTAGATTAGCTAGTATTTATTTTACTTCCTCCTATAACAGAGTCGTACGAATACGCTCAACAAGTCAATGACTAGATCTGATTTCTATTATCCACCATATATTACTGACATAATACAATGTAAAATTTCTCTTTTCTTTTTAACAGTTTTCCTATTGAAATCATAATTTATGGAGCTACCACGAGCCAACAACTATTGAGCCGTGCCTTGCTAGGTTACATCGTGTGTATATGTAGCTCTCTTCCCTCTCAAATCTTATTTGGAGGGTTTATTTTTTTATCAGGATCTACGTAGATAGACCGGGATTTTAGCCTATCAATACCTCAAAGGGCGAGGAACTTAATTCCGGTGCTGGGAACAAATCTTATATGCTATTTTATTCGAAAAGAACCTAATCGTAATTTCTTTTTCGGTAAAAGGACCCGAGCGCAATGCTTAAAAACGTATAAAGGATCTAGACGTAATATATATTCTTTTTTCGAAAAAAAAACTTAACCGTAACTTTTTTTCCGGAAAAGGACCTAATCGTAATTTGTTTTTTCGGGAAAAAGACCTAGTCGTAATTTTTTTCGGCCGGCTCGCGGCTCTGAGCCGGCTTACTCCCGGCTCAAAGCAAGGAGGAGGCGGGAACTCTTAAAACTTTAGTATAAGGTATTATTCAGTCAGCTGTCATATATGCTGTAGCAGGAATGGAAAATATCATTTGTGAAAACCAAAGAAGTCGTTGCTGAGCAAGTAAAGAAGCATGGTGTGTTAGTCAGCTACGACCAGGAAGAAGGCACCGGTTTATTCAACATAGGAGTAACGAAAAACGTCGAGGTTGACTGCAATCGACCGTGTCCGTGTGGCTGCTGCCAACTGGGAGCAGTAAAAACGGGGCCTGCCCGAAATTTCAGACGCAAGCGCGCAACACAACAACGACGCCAAGGAACATTCAAATCACGCACGCTGCTGTAGCCTCTTGTTTGGAGAATCAAGTCTCCGGTAAAAAATATAATCTACCTCTGCATGGACATACTGCAAGCTAGGAAAGAATCAAAGGGCAAAACTTCAAACGTGGTAGTTTTTGTCACGGTAAGCTGGATTGTTCAAACGAGCAAAGGAACAAACAAAAGCGGCAAGATAAGTCTGGTAAACACCGGGTATTTCTACTTTTCTAGTGATAAGACCGTGGTCCGACGCAAGAGCGTGAGTCAAAGCAGCAGGCACTGCAGTGCAGCGTGGCACGGCTGGGCGTTGCTGCAGCATCTGCATGGAAATGGCAAGCGGTAGCTGTCCGTCGATGGAGACGTGTATATGGACTATGGAACACTACTGCACTACATACGGTGGTTGGGCCGGCCGCTTAAGGCCGATACACAAGCGAAGCGAGGTTAAACGGGTAATCCCATCTTAATCCGGCCCAGCAGGTACCAGCACATCCGTCCGAAAACGATCGAGCAGAGGCAGTGTGCCCTGCCCCCCTCCTGCACGCAGAGCAGAGCAGAGCAGAGCGCCGTGCAGTGCAGTGTGAGAGAGATGCAGCACTGCATCAGACCACGACCAATACTGAATTACTGACGCGCACACACACACTCTCTCTCTCTCTCTTGACTCTGCATCTTTATCTCTCTCTTTTTGATTCTCTCTCAAGTCTCACGTTTCATCGGCGAGCCTGCCTGAGTCACCTCGGCGACCGCCCATCCATCGCACGGTCCGAAAAAGCCCAGCTGCAATGGCGCCGCGCATCCAATGATCGTCGAGGTAGGGCCCCGAGCGGCTGATCCGGACCACGTGTTGGGTTTTTGTGGGCCGTAGCCACTGGGCAAAGCGAGTAAGCGATGCATGCATGCACCGACGAGTCACGGGTCTGCCTCGGCCTCTCTGCCCTGGCCTGGCCCACCCTGCTTAGCACCACGCCGTCCTCTGGGCCCTCACGCTGCCTGGCCCACTATTCCTTTTCTGTACTATATAATAATCAAACACAAACCTGTAAGTTTTGCTTGCGTTGTCTTTCTGGTGTATGCTTTTGTTATGTCTTCTTAGGTCATATGCCAGTAAAACAGAAAAGTGTATTGAAATTTTATAGCCCCCTTTGGCACATCCGGGGCTTAGGCAAAAGCCAGCTTTTAGTTGGCCACCCTGAGAAACGGCTGCCCCTAGAAGTTTCCCGTTTGGCAGTCTAGCTTTTTTTAGGTTGATGGATGAATTTAAATAAGAAATGCCTAAAATACTCTAATTGAAATAGATTGATCAAAGCCGAGATTGATCTAAATAGTTTTGAAATGTTAGATTTATCCACCATTCATGTTTCAACAAGTTTGTACTCTGTAGTCTCTTCATTTTTTTATTTATTTGTTAACTATGTTGCATGCTAAAGAAATGAAAAATTATCAAAGGCTTAAATGAATTAGAGAAAATTTTCAATAATATTTCTTGCAAATATCACGGTTAACAAATTTGAAAATAGAGATTCATAGAGTTCGTGAATCAGCAACAAAAATCGATCAAGTCACACATGAACACGCATGGACAGATCCAACATACACGAACTCATGAATCGGCAACAAAACTCCATATTCAACACATGAACATCCTGGACATATCAAGATGGTGAGGTGGCTTGCATGACGTCGACGATGGAGCTTCGGTGCCACAAGTGGAGGGCTCCAACGGCACAGTAGAAACTAAGGTGGAGGTGTACCCTCAGCCACGAGCGTTGGGTCATGGAAGTCTGGAGAGGTGGTGCTAGATCCACGGAAGAAGGAATTTGGGGAGGCGATGTTGGGTTGACTGGGGCTGGTTGGAGGCAACCCAGTCGAATCTACTGAGGGGGCGACGGTGCAGGGCTAAGAGAGGCTGCGAGACCTGGGGAAGGCGAAAGGATAGTGACGTGGATGACGCAGTGAGGTCTGATAGCGACTTCGGATGCCGCCTGGCAGCGACCGAGATGAAGGGTTGGCTAGCCGCAAACCCTAGTGGCACGACTATGGTGAACTCGAGAGAGAGGAGAGTCGAGAGAAGTTAGGGGTGGAATGACGCTAGGGCTAAGGGATTTACGAGTTTTTATGAGTGGCAGGTGGTAGGTAAATAAGTTCCAACTTTAGGGGCAATGTTGTATATCCTACCCACAAAAGCCTCCGCTTCCCCTCACAAGTGCCTCTTGGTCAGCTTCTGCTTTTAAGTTGTATTGCTTTTACATTGTATTTAGTCTTTTGCTTCTCTGAGAAATCATTTAAAAGCCTGTTATTTACATAGCTTTTGGCTTCTACAAGGGAAAAGCCAACGGAGAGAACTATGCCAAAAAGGGTCTATATCAATTATAGGTACTTACGAACGAATCAAAATGAGGCCTCGATTCGGTCATGCGATTTTTATAGGATTTTTGTAGAAATTTTATTGCTTCATGCGTAATTCCTGCAATCCAAACTTTCCCTAAAGCCTCAAGGGTCGGCGGAGCTAACTGATTTGATCTAATCAAGTGCATATGAATGGGTAGAGTTGAGGCTTTCCTTTCTATGTAAAGAGGAGCTATTTCTACTTTGGCCATTGGATGGTAGCTTTGAGCTTTCCCAACAACATGCACACTGCAAACACCACGTCCCCTGTTCTACTACATGCCTCTTCTTTAACTGCTTTGATCATATTCCCCTACAGCTGAGTTCACCTTTGTACACATCTTTTTGCTATCTGTCTGCCAAGCAATGGAAAGGAGACCACAAAAACAACTCTTTTCAGTGCCCACATGCAACCTCTGCACCACACCATGCATGGTCCAACGGCATGCATCGCTTTGCACTGGTACTGCTTTGCATTGCTGCAACACACCAGATCTAGCATTGCAGCAGGCCTCGCCATCCTGCACTGTATAAAACTTACCAGGCCCATGCAAGCAGTGAAACAATTGAGGTCAGGTGACAGTTTAAAGCTCTCTAAAATGGTGCTTGCAACCCTCCAGGAAGAGCAACAAGTGGATAGACAAGAGAAAAAAATGGCCAATGTAAAGGTTTAACCTTCCTTACATAGGATTCTTGTTACTTTCAACACTACCAGAAAATCTATGGGAGTCTTAGGGTGTGTTTTGTTGGTGTGATGAAGTTGAGTGGGATGGGATGGTCCTAATCCTGTAATATCTCATTCTATTGTTTTGGATGAATAGAATGGTTCAGCATTTATACAGAATATTCCTCAAATTTGTATCCTACCATCCAGAATGGGATAATTCCATTCAAGCAACCAAATACATAGATGATTTTTTTCTTAAACCATCTCATACATGTACCACTTGGTACAAGCAACCAAACACAGCCTTACATGCACAAGTTACACATGGAAGCCAAGCAAAAGGGTTCTACACAAGATGTTTATTGCTACACCAGTGCTCCTCCTTAGTATGGCACAAACAAACAGTTCACATTCTACACATCTTGGGCTAGCA
Organism: Otatea glauca; assembly: GCA_036346275.1. NCBI lineage: Eukaryota > Viridiplantae > Streptophyta > Magnoliopsida > Poales > Poaceae > Otatea > Otatea glauca. The sequence goes on along the minus strand of CM070712.1, from coordinate 51,677,075 downwards.
TGTAACATGGTTACATGAGAGATACCAGACAACAGCTGCAACTGGATAGGTGAACATGTGAAATAGAGAGAAATGATGTCCAAATGGTTGGGCCCAACACTTCTTAAATAGACATCAAGTCATGGGTAAGTGGTGGAGATGTACATGATAGGTCAATGCACAAGCACAACATCCCTCTACAGCAAGAGGTCTAAGAACATACAGCTTTCTATAAGGCTTTTATGTACTCCTGAGAGTACGTACTCTAACTTAATTCTAAGATACTCCAATGAGACATGGTTGAAAAAATTTCATCAGAGACTTTTATTTTTGCTATTTATCTTTTTTCATATGTAAAATGAGTATATACGCAAATTATGCTATAAAAAGTGGATTTTGATGAAATTTTTCATAGAAATCACTTTGGAGTATCTTATAATCATTATTAGAGTATGCTCAAAGGATAAAGTGGTATAATTTTTTTGTTTAAGCGATGATACAAGGTGGGAGTACGTACTCCCAAGGTATGAAACGCATTTACTAGTCGGTCGTGTAGTGTAAACTAGTAATGTGTTTCCTAGTTTGTACATGAATCTGTTTTTCTTTGATTTAGCCATAACTTCTTGTTGACAGTTCCGATTCACGAAGGTTTTTACCAGTAGCTTACTGATGACGAAAGCAACATAATGTAATAAGCCTCACCAATAAATGCCACATAAATATGATTTTACTGCTAGTAAAATTTGTGTATACCAATAAGAAAATCTATGTACACGGATAGTAAAATCTGATTCATGCGGCATTTATTGGCCAGACTTATATCAATATGTTGCTCTCATCAGCTGTAAACTACTGGTGAAAACAATTCATGAATCGGAGCTGTCAATAAAAAGTTATGCATAATCAAAGAAAAAATAGATTTATGTATAAACAAGAAATGTATTTACTAGTTCATCATGTCGCGTAAACTAGTAATGTGTTTCCTAGTTTGTATATGAATATGTTTTTTCTTTGATTTAGCCATAACCTTTTATTGACAGCTCTAATTCATAAATGGTTTTTATCAGTAATTTACTAACGATGAGAGCAACATAATGATACAAGTCTTACTAATAAACGCCACATGAATGAGATTTTACTACCAATTTATCGAATATGTCGTAAGATTTTACTACCACACAGGCTGCCGAAAGCTCTGACATGATAGTAAAATCTATGTATACGGATAGTAAAATCTGTTCATGCGATGAGACTTATAAAATGTGTTGCTTTCATTGTCAATAAGCTACTGGTGAAACCGTTCATGAATCGTAGCTGTGAATAAAAAGTTACGGCTAAATCAAAGAAAAATAGATTCATGTACAAATTATAAAACACATTTACTAGTTGGCTACATAGGTGATCGGCTGAGTCAACACGCGTGCGTACGTAGGATGGTTTGCATGCGCTTCTCCGATCGAAGCACAGAATATGCGCTTGCATGCAGATTAGCGCTACCGTATATACATATATATGTATAATACCTTCTACTCCCGAGAGTAGTTACTCTCACATCTGATATACCACCTAGATGAGCTTAAAATACTCCTTTATCACTTTGGATACACTCATATACTAATTATAAGATACTCCAATACGAGTCACATGAAAAAATTGCAAGAGAGTCAATAGTTTTTAGTGTATTTTTCAAATACCTTTGTATACAATTATATAAAGGTATACCACCTAGATAGTCATACATACCACCTACATGTACTTTTTTTTAGAGGTAACATGTAATTTTTTTGGATATACTCTCTTTTATGTGCGTATACGAAGGTATATGCAAAATACACTAAAAATTATGGACTCCTTTGCAATTTTTTCATGTGGCTCATATTGAGTATCTTATAATTAGTATATAAGTGTACCCAAAGTGATAAAAGAGTATTTCAAGTTCGTTTAGGTGGTATTTCAGATGTGAAATACCACCTAAACGAACTTGAAATACTCCTTTATCACTTTGGGTACACTCATACATAAATTATAAGATATGCCTGATTATATATGGATCTCTGTAGATATAGCCCTGGTTCGAATGACGAGATGCTTGACTAGATATAAAGTTATACGCCGAGCATATATCCATTAGCTTGCACCGCCCATGAGCAGTATGGTCATAGTAAAATATATGTATACCGATAGTAAACTCAATGTATACGAATAGTAAAATATGATTCATACGGTGAGACTTATACATTATGTTGTTCTCGTCGTCGGTAAGCAAGTGGTAAAAACCATTCATGAATCAAAGCTGGCAATAAAAATTTATGACTAAATAAAAAAGAATAGATTCTAGTTCAAATAAGAAAAACGTTACTAGCTACTTCACATGACTGACCAGTAAATGCGTTTCTTATTTGTACATGAATATGATTTTTCTTTGTTTTAGCCATAACTTTTTGTTGACAACTCCGATTTATAAACGGTTTTCACCAGTAACTTACTGACGACGAGAGCAACGCACTAATATGTCTCACTGCATGAATCAAATTTTACTATCCGTATACATAGATTTTACTATCGGCATACATAGATTTTACTATCGATACACACGACGTTTATTAGCGAGACTTATATCATTATGTTGCTCTCATCGTCAGCAAGCTACTGGTGAAAATCTTTTGTAAATCAGAGTTGTCAATAAAAAGTTATAGCTAAAATAAAGAAATTAAATTCATGTACAAACTAGAAACGCAACTTACTAACGGTTTAAATGATACAATTGAAGGACCATGTGGAGGTCCATCCATGTTTGTGATGAGTATTTGACTAAATTTGAGCTTGGATTGCTCTTGTTTGAGTTTGATTTGAATTGGATTTTCAATTGGAAGCAATTTGAGGTCTTCTCTGTTTTCCCGGTGCTATCGGCTAGAACGAAAAAAAATAAATTTTAATGAGTGTACTTTGATGGATTTATTTCACATCTTTGTGGGCATTGCTATGTGAGGAGTTTCTTTGTCTTTGATGGTTGCATGGCGACGGTGCTAGGTCATGGTGAGGCGGAGGATGACCGGGACTAGGCGAGGAGCGTCGGAGGTCCAGGCGTTTGGGAGATCGCCGGAAGATGATCGGAGACAGAGTCCGGGCAAGTCAAGAAGACGAGGAAAGGATATGATGCTAGCTATATGCCGCGTGGATCAATGAGGGCCGTCGGATTGAGGTCTAGTTGATAGGTTAGCGGGTCTAGTAGTATGCTTTGAAAACCGTGCAAGAAAATCCGGTATGTGTGTGGGTTTTGGGTTAGCCCTTGCATGGCTGTGTGTGTGGGTTAATCCTAGCCCTTAGATGAGTGCTCTAGGGTTGAGGGACTCATCCAAGGGTGGTAGGGGTGGAGGGGTAGCCTCCTTCCCTTGAAGGTTTTTGATGCTCCTTTGAGCATTGCCCACATGAATGTGAGGCTTTGTAACCTCTCTTTCCAGAAATGAAATGTTTCCTCAAATCATTTCTTTTCTTTGTGCATTTACATTACGCATTTAAATTACGCAATTTACATTATGCACTTAAATTCCGCACTTAAATTCAGCACTTACATTCTTGCAATTTACATTTATGCAATTTGGATTTGCCTCCCCTCCTTCTAAATGCTGTTCTTATAGGATGTCTTGAGGGTGTTTATTTGGTTTTACATCTTTCTTACACCCTTGGATAGACTAGAGATCAAGTTTTTTTATCAAATTGCAAATCTGTCCAGAACTTGTTCTTCACGCAGCAGTCAGTGTTTGATTTTTCTAAAAATATAGAAAAATCATTTTTAAGTGATTCTTTTCGGAAAAGGTGCATGACTCATATATACATCTTTAGAAAATTTCTTGAGTCCACTGGTTGCACTGTTTGAGATCTATGAAGTGAAAAACGAGCCTCAAACTTTCTGGTCGAAGTTCCTGACTGTCTGTATTGCTTGATTTTTCATTCTTACTCTACAAAGCTTTCTGAGGTGATTTTTGGTGGAGTGTTTCACGACTCTACTGCTCACAAGGACAAAAATTCCCAAAAATTTTAGAGCAACAAAAACTCACCAACCACATGTTCCAACTGAGGACAATTTCTGAAAATCTGCTTTAACTTTTCTGAAAAGAGACTTTGATATTTTAGCTTTATCTCTTTTAGAAAAGAAGTCTTTTGAATTGATTCCTCTTTTGTTTGGACACTTGACAACCAGGATTGTGATTAAAAAACCCCTCATATGATTCATGGTTCTTATCCATGCAAGTTAGGGGTACACATAGTTGTCTAATTATTCTGGGTTTTGGAGGGTGTGCGAATATGAGAAGCACCAGTTTGAACGAAAATATTTGGGTATTTTAGATTTTTATTGCAAGAGTGTTTGGAGTACTTTGAGTAGGGGAAATTTTATTTGGGATCATTCACCTCCCCTCTATCGCCATTTCGATCTTTCAACAATACATTAATTACTTATTTTAGGCTATCGTGTACCTATTTTACTATAGACATGCGTTCACAAATTACTTATTTTAGGCTATCGTGTACCCATTTTACTATAGACATGCGTTCACAGTATATATTTGATCGTAAAATGATTTAGATGATACGACGCATTAATTACTTCTCTAAGCTGTTATACGTGTTTTTGGACCGCACGTTGGTGAAGTTATACGAAACGGGGGTCACGGCTCGTGCCTAAATATGCAGCGCTTCCTGTGTGTATATATTTGATCGTAAAATAATTTAGATGATACGACGCATTAATTACTTCTCTAAGCTGTCATACGTGTTTTTGGACCGCACGTTGGTGAAGTTATACGAAACGGGGGTCACGGCTCGTGCCTAAATATGCAGCGCTTCCTGTGTGTATATATATATTCACTACTAGCCTCCAAATATCATGGGCAGAATATCGCAGGAAGCTCAACCACCAGCATGTAGCTACAGTACATAGCAGAATTATCATAAGATCGAACAGCTACTTGTTTGGCCTCTAAATTGTTGGTTCCCGTGTGAACCAAAACTTGGACTGTGCACTAGAAGACAATGAAAGCTACACTTGCACAGCCAGGCTTTGATCCAACATGATTCAGCACTGTGTCATGATGGAAGCACATACAAAGATTAGTACACTGAAGAAACGGTCCGATGATGATCATAAGATGTGGAGCTGGGTGAGCATCGCGACGAGTTCATCACTGGATGGCCGATCAGCTGGCAAATCCGAGAGACAAACAATGGCAACCCTAACGGCCATCAGCATCTCCTCTTCTTCCCCCTCCTCCCCTAACATGCTACTATCCAGTGCTTCTTTTGCATCCCCAGACTGTTGCATATGCCGGAGCCATCTAGCCAAGCCACCCCGTCCAATTTCTCCTGAGAAAAATGGATCTGTTGGGTCTCTCCCAGTGAGCAGCACGCCAAGGACCATGCCGAAACCATAGACATCACTCTTATCTGTGTATCTGCACCACCAAATATTTTAATTTAATTGTGCCGGAATACCAAATTAACTAAAAGTATATGTATGACAGCATGAGATATTAAAGTCTGAAATAATTTCCTAATAGGTATAATAAAAAAGACAACTTGTACAGAAAAGAATACAAGCTTTATTAGAAATGATCAATATACTTCTAGCGTAAATCAAGACCCACCTTGACAGAAACAAGGCATTAATGAGACCCTTATTTGGCATTAATAATATAGGTCAGTCTGGCTAAAAGCACTTGTCAAAAAAAACCGGAAGCCCCCAAACGGGTCAGCTTAAAAGGAGCTTTTGGCATAAGCCAAAAACCACACATAACTAACATAAGTCAAAAGTCACCTTAGTGCAGCTTCTAGGGGCTTTTGGGTAGAAACTACCCACCATGCCACCCACAAGTGGCATATTGGTTCGTGGAAAAAATAATCAAGCCTCCTCCCTCCTCCTCCTCTGACGCTGACCTCCTCCCTTCCTCCTCCGACACCTCCTCCCTTCCTTCTGCTACCCCCGGCTGCGCCACCTCAGTCCGCCTTCTCACTTCCCCCTCCACACCAACCTCCATCCCCAAGCGCAGCCTTGTCGTCATCCTCATCCCCAAGCGTCACCTCGGTCGCCCCTGACTCACTCTACCAAGGCAGTCTGCTCCCATTGCCACACTCCCCCGAGGCCGCTGCCGCATCGCCCGAATGCCCATGCCCGCGCTGCCTCAGTCAGTCCACATCGCCGGTCACTAGTGGTAATCCATCCCCTTCCCCACACTCCTTAAAACATGTGCTTAAAGCCCTCAAGGGTATTTCAGACATTTCAACATTTATCCATAGCCGAAGCAGCCAATCAGCCCAACAAAAAAGTCAGCCTGCTAGATGGCCTCTCAGAAAAAGCTACGGCTCTCCCTAACAAGGACTAGATTTCTCTGAAAGAGAATGGAATAAGAATATAGAGTCGGAATACCAATCCTCAAAGTATTTATTCTCTGATGGAGATATGGAAGGTCAGAATGAAAAAGATCGATTTAAATTTTTAGGAAAATGGGGCAGACCAAATACCGTATGTGCTCATGCGGGAATATATGAAAAGCATAAGAATCAAAGGCAATTCAAAAAGGGCAAATGCAGGTCCTTAAATAACGTAAAGGTTCTCGTGTTACAAAAAGCAAAAGTTGTATACCTTCATTAAGCCCTAGGGGTATTCTTTATCTATATGCTTAATGTCTTCCCTCTTACTCTTTTCATCAATTAATGACACAGAAGACTACTCATTGTCAACAAATAATTTGGAAAACTGAATGCAACCGAGAGGTGGATAAAAGAAAACAGACAATAGTGTCCAAAAGTCAATTTTTTTTAATGGAAGCAGTAGGGAAGACCCCTATATATATATATATATATATATATAAAGAGAACAAGATGATGTACAAAGATTATGTACAAAAATTAAAAGGAAAAAACAAGCCCAAACTAGGAAAAGAGATCAAGATAAAGAGTCTAGCCAATCAAATAAGTCAAAAATTACAAATTGTTTAGTGGGGAAAGAGAACTAAAAGTAGAAAAGGAAGAGTCTATCGATGCAAGCAATAATAAAATAGAGTGTGCAAGTACTTATATTGCCAAAACAATGTTGCAATGCTTGTGGTTCTAAAAAAAGTTGATCTGATGTATCACTCCATATGTTGGTTGTCAGATGTATAAGTATGAGCTCGCAAAATCATTATGATCTATATTTAAACTTTACAACACTCAACTAAACTGGCCAATGCAATCAACAAACATTAAACAAACATCTATATATAATCACAGAATTCTACCAATCTGAAATACCATAAGTTGTATGCTTGATATCTGAGATTAGATATGCAACAGGCGAACATGTAAACTACTGGTATTTGTTTCTAAAAGCTATTAATTTTAAGCTTTTAACAACAGAATACCCATATTTACGAAAGGATTTCTTGGGGTTACCTTGTAGGCAGTAAGAATGATATTTAAATTGCATTCAAGAATGGTACCTACTACCTAGGTAACAAGTGAGCAGAAAATTCTAAAATAATTTAGGTTTAATTTTTCCCTCAGTTTAAAATTAAATGACATGCAAACCACATCGATAAATATGAATAGTTTGCTAAGAATGTGGATGAGATTATTCAGAGATTTAACTAGTTTGCTAAACAAAATGAGAAAATCTGACAATGAGAACGCATGGATTTTACCTGCTACTTTGGTAGCACTCTGGAGCAGTGTAGAGGCTGCTGGGCGATTCTGGGTCAGCTGAACCTGATGCAATCAGCCTTGCAACTCCACAATCTGCCAGTCTCGGTTCGAAACCTTCGTCTAGCATCACATTTGAAGCCTTGAGATTGCAATGTAGTACCCTGGGGCTGCACTCAAAATGCAAGTACCACAATCCCTTGGCCACGCCAACAGCAATCCTGTTCCTTGTGTCCCAATTGAGGTTCACCTGCTGCGACTTCACCCTTTTCATCACATCCTCGAGGCTGCCCCCAGGAACGAAATCGTACACCAGGGAAAGCCGGTCGGCCTCGCGGACATATGCTTTCAAGCTCATCACATTCTGGTGCCTCACCCGAGCAAGCACCATCAGCTGCCTCTGCACCCTTCTCATGTCAGACTTGGAACCGTTCGACACCGATGGTGAGGCCTCAGGGCGGTTGGCAGCCTCAAGCCGCTTGACGGCGACGGTGAGGTCATTGTCAAGAGCCAGCTTGTAGAACTTCCCGTTGGGGCCGTGGGCCAGCGGCTGCGCAGAGGGGAGTGCGCACTGGAGATTCTTGGGGGAGATTTGCGGGGTGAAGGAGACAGGGCCCTTGATGATTGCGGGTGCGTTCTTGGCGTGGAGGATGGCGACGCGAATGGCGTAGAGGAAGGCGAGGGAGAGGAGGAAGCCGGTGAGGGAGCCGAAGAGGACGCCGAGGGCGATGCGGCGGAGGCGGGCGGCGCCGCCGGCTTGGGCGTGGGGAATCTTGGATTGCGGTGGTGGAGACGGGAGTGAGGGTGGTGGGGACTGGGTGGACATGGGCTCCGAGTGGAGCGGCTGGGAGTAGGTGGGCGAGCACAGGGAGAAGAAGACGAGCATGAGGAGAAGGGTGGTGAGGGTTTTGGTAGGGTTCCTGCTCATCATCATCCCACCTCTTTGCTCCTTGGCAGCCGAAAATCCGCTCCTTGAACAAGATAAGGAAAATGCTAAATGAATAGGATCAAAGGAGATGCCATTTTTTCGCTTGTTTCTTGCTCACCCCACTAACACCCTACCGTCTTCCTCCATGGAATTTATAAAGAAACTGAAGTTGCAAAGGATGCTTTGTTTTTTAGAGGACAGAAACGAGGAGCTCGTACTCATGCATCAAACAAGGCTTGAACTTTTAGCAAGGTTCTTGATGTTTGTGGCTTTGCCCACAGAATTTTTGCAAGAGAGGAGAGGAGAGGAGCTTCCCAATTGGAGAGTAGTATCAGAATTGAAAGTAGTGGAGGTACCTGAAGAAGCACCAGTACAGAAACAGCAAAAATGCCTCCTTTCTCCTTGCAAGCCGCTCCACAGCAGAGCAAGCGTGAGAGCTCACGCACTTCTCACCACCCACCAAGAAACCAAGATAAGCTTCCTCAGCACAGCCTGCAGGTCCAGTATCCTAGAGTTTCGCGCTAAGCTCTCTCTCTCTCTCTCTAGCTAAACTTCCTCCCTCTCCTCCTTCACAGAGTTTCGAGTTGAAACTTGAAACGAAACGGACCAAGAATTATCCCAACCTCAGCTCACTCCCTTTGAGACCTTGTAGCACCAAGTTTTACTCAGAGAGCAGAGCAGCAGCGTCCGAGCCTGCCCGAATCCAGAAGCCAAGACTTTTCTCCACGCATCTCCTCATTTGAGGCTTGGCAACCCACCACGGCACCACAGCACACTGACCAGACCAAACATTCCCCTCCCCTCCCCCGCCTGGATTCTCCACCTTTTTACCTTCTCCTCCTCCGGTTGCACAGAACTTCTCCGATTCTGGCCTGAGCGTGTGTGGACTTAGCGGAGGGCAAGAGAGAGATGCCCTGATCCCCGTGCACACACTGTTTCCAATCTTATTTTAATCTGTCCCTCCTCAAAGTGAGAACTCTCTCTTCCCCCCACGGTGCTGGTGCTCGTACCGACTGGGATGGAGTCATTTCCTTCTCCACATTTGATAGGTGAATTTATTTTCACCCGCTGTGAAAAATATAAACACCGCTCGAAATGCAAGCATAATCGGGTGATGCACTGCGAGTAAACCAAAATTTAACCTCCTAACCTTGGTACCGGTCCAAAAATAATTATACGGGGTTAAACCTTCCTAGTGGTATTAATTTTGTGAGGCAGGGCCTGGTCCAGGATGTATTATGAGCGCTGGTACGAGGATAATAATCGGGTGGCAATAGAATTGACTCCAGATAAAAACACCATGGGTGATTTTTCTTTGCTTTTTCCTTCGTTTTGTTGCTTTTGCCTTTCTTCTTTCTAGGGGTTGCGGAAAAAAACTACTAGAGGAGTAAAAGCACGTACTTTGAGAACCTTTTCCCGCCGCTTGTGTTTCTCTTTTCGGGCCTCGCGACATCTCACTGACAGGTGGAACCCACCTCGCCACGTGCCAGGAAACCGACCCACCGCTGGCCCGCCGTGCCGTACTTGCGTCTGCGGCTGGGCCTATTCTCGTTAACTATGGGCTGGCCCATTTTTATTTGCACCTGTTCGGCTCATACAAATTGATCTTGGCCTGTACATTTGCCGAGATCTCCTAGGCCCGTGTGCCCTGTGGGCTAGGGCCAGAATGGAAGCAGGCGTTCGTTACGAGAGGACACTGACACGAGGACCGGGAGACGCCCCACCGGAGGCCACAGGGTAGTCAAATGTCGTAGAACAGAACAACGAGGGTCTGTTTGGACGAGTAATAGGTTTTTTAATGGTTTTTTGAATTGAAAAGCTGTATTTCTTTTTTGAAAAATTGCTATCGTTTTTTTTTACCAAAAGACCGTTGGATAAACAATTTATCTCTCTTAGTAATAAGCTGTAAAATCATATCTAGTATAGCTTTTAGCTTTGACTTTTGCTAGTTATACATGGTTTCCAGTTTATATCAAAAGTTTCTTAAAAGTTGAGTAGTTTGGAGGAGTTTATCGGTTTTTCGGAAACTGAAGCTGGCTTAAAACCCTCTAAATGTGCCTAAGTGCTTTGTTGTACTGTAGAGCATATAACCAATGAAATCATGACTTATATTGTCCCTGTACCTCTTCTTTTCTTACAAATCTAGTACACGTATTTGTAAATTTAGCCTCTTCTCTCACCATAGAAGATGCAGCAGGTGACATGTGTCCCTGTCGCACCCGAGAAGTGCGGAAGCTTGCCGACGCCGCGACAACGCGTACGAGCGCATGAAGCAAGCAGACCACTATAAGAGCGCGGGCATGCAGGCTTACGTGCGGGCACTGGTGAGCCTTGCTGCCGTGGCTAGGTAGCACGGAAGCTCTTTTACCATGATGAGCCATGCTGCTCAGTTGCTCATGCACGTTGCCGCAGCGCCGATAAGCTTTCGCATTTTTTTTTGGGCGTTGTAGGGTACATATCGCGCATGTCGTATTTTTTACGGTGCAGGGCAGATCTGTAAATATAGTTTTGAAAAGATGAGGTGCAATGGCCAGAAAAACGATGAGTTGAGAACCAACCACCCAGATTAGCATCCATCGATTCCAATTCCATCCATCGAATTTGCCAAGTTGATGCGAGATAATCCCCGGCTCGGTGCTAGGGTTTAGGGGTTCCTTGCCCACAAGTCCATCGATTTGAATCCATCCATCCTCCCTCGGGAGCGGACCACCGCATTCCGACCGATCAGTTCGGTAAGAACCTACTCCCCATTTATGTTTGATTTGGTTTAGCTTCGGATTTAGGGAGTAGTTTGGTCTAAAGCATGGGATCAAATGCGGGGATTGAATTTGGTTATTGGAATCTGAATTGGGGGCAAAGTGCTTGCTTTTGATCCAAATCTGCCTGTGTCTGCGGTGTTCTGACGAGGAATTTGGTGCAGGATGTAGGGGGACGCCGACGCGGCGCAGAGAGGGATGCGATCGCGGCGAAGATGTGGGGCCAGGACTACAGCAGCGCGAGGACGCTGCTGCTGGAGACGCTCCAGACCAACCCCATGCTCGAGGACGCCTTCGAGATGCTCTCCATGCTCGAGGTGCTCCGCGCAGCCGGGAAGGCGCTCCCCGGCCGCAGAGTGCTGGACTGGTACATGTTTAGCGCAAGCATGCCCTTTGGTTCATTGCGGCCGCCGAGAAGAAGTGGTCTAGCGCAAGCATGCCCTTTGTTTGTGGAACTTTCATTGCGGAAGAACGCCAAATATTGCTAACTTGTCCAACTATGTTTTGTCATCAAATATCTAGTGGCAGTCTGAATCAACATCTTGAAGTATATCCCCAGAAAGGAGGGGTATGTGCCATCTACAATGATTGGGACATTGGGTGGTGCAGTGATCCTGAGACGCGGAAGAAGAGCGCCCTTTTCTGTTGTAGAAATTATTACCAGCTATTCAAGAGACTCCGGTTGCACAGTTGCTCACTTGGCAAAGGTAGATGGATTTAGAAGTGTCTTCCAGAGGTATCTGAGGAGTGGGAGAGAACAGTTATTACGAGTCCATGGTGACAATCTGCTTATGTTTTCTCACAGGATCCCTTTGTTTATATTTACTCATGAGGTTGGAACATTGCTGGAGCTTGAACATTCTGCTGTTCTAGAAAACTTGCAGCATGAAAATACACCGGCAAGTGTTGATCCTTTGTCCCCGCTCCCAGGTTTGCATAATGGCACAAATGGCTTTCATGAAGCTGCTGTCACACAATTCTCAAATCCTTCAACATGCAAAGTGGATTTTGGTAGCCCCCAGCAAGGCATGGTGAACTACAATAACAAGTTTCACCTGAGGATTTTGTGGAGGGGCATATCTGTGCTGTATATGATGCTCAGGACCAGATGCCTAGGTCTTATGTCAGAATAATCCGTGTGGTTTCTTGTACTTCAGATTTTGTGTTAAAGTTGGAACCTCACCCTATGCTTAATGAAGAAATCCGGTGGGTTGAAGATGGTCTGCCGGTTGCTTGTGGGGTATTTCGAGCTGGTGCTGAAACTACTTACAAGGACATGTCAGAATTCTCTTATCCTGTAGAGTGTGATTGGAGTGCAAAGAGGTCTTTCTACCGAATTTTCCCAAAGAAAGGGGAAATATGGTCAATGTACAAAAGTTGGAAGATAACCTTGAATAGCACTGAGATTGACAAATGTGAACCTCGCATGGTTGAGATCCTCTCAGACTGCTCTGATGAAAATGGAGTCAATGCATGCAGCTTGACTCGGGTAAAAGGTAGCTTATCCTTTTTTTCCAGATGGTAATACTGGAAGATTTCCATTTGACAAGGTGCATTTCAAGGTCCGAAATGCTCAGCTTGCCAACGAGCCTTCGCTCGGTTGCGTTGCTGCGCTAGTTAGCGAGCAGCCCGCTAGGGTTCGAGTCGAGTCATCGGACTCGCCTGGGTGAGCAAGGGAGCCGGGTGCAGTGCGTGTGTGTGCGTCTGTAGCCCGGCTATTGTTCTCCTTCTATATTAAATGCTAGAGCTTCTGACCAAAATTAAAAAAAAATGTTCAGCTTTTCCCATCGTGTTCCTGTGATTGTTGTTGTTGAAATCAAAGAGCATGATATACCCAAAAGGGTCATGGCATCTGGAACCAAGCGCCATTCCTCTTAGGACCATACGTTAAATCATGGATAGTAGCAGAAGTTTAGTCAATTGTACTGACTCAATCCTTTTCTTTTCGTTAAGTTTTAATAGATTTGTTGCCTCTATTTACGCTTTTTGTTCTGATTGTATTTCTTATGTGTAAAGAGAATTGCTTGTTCAGTTCTTCCTTACATTGCACTTCCTGATGCAGTGGGAATTTATTATGTTTCTATTTTAGTTTTACCAGCTGCAGATTAGGACTGACAGGAAGGTTTTTTAGCATGAACAGAAAAGGCAACATCAAACAATTATTTGACATAACGAGGGTTCAAATTACTGTTTGCTCAGGGAAAATCAACATGCAGCGGTAGTGATATTGTCGATAATCGCTAAAAATCATTCGGTTACCGAGGTCAAACCGATTTGAACGGATGGTCAAAGTGGGGATGAAAAATCGAGCTTACCGATCGGTAATGGCCGATTATCGGCTGTTAAGCACCGATTTTCGATCGGTAAGTAAGGAAAATAGCTGCTAATTGGAAAATGGGTAAAAATATAGGGAAAATGGTGGAAAATTTGTAAAAAGCCGATAAAGGCCTAAAAAAATCAGAAAACATTAAAAATGTGTATGAAAATAGAACAATAATACAAAATTCCGGTATGATCTTTGCTATATTTTGCAACAATAGGACAACTATATATGGAAAATTATGGAAAAAAAATATGAGAATTTCGGCATGACCTTTGCTATATTTTAGACATTGTGAAGTAGACATTTAGCAATAATATATCAACAAATACTATTTCATCTCAATAACATTTGCAAATCAATCCGACAAATCCACATTTCAATAACATTAATTTGAATAGCATTTCTCACCAAAAATGAATGTTCCCAGTAGGCATAGCGTTGTCATCCTTTTATTGTCACATATACCATGTTGAACCTATATGAACGGTATGTTAGTAAAAAAACCGAGTTGCAATAAAATTAAACATACAAATGAAATATTACCTTTGGGGCTACGGGTAGTATTATTGGCTATACACTTAGTTGTCCATATTGTACTTTTCTGTGGACATCATCAACAAACCTCGGGTAGCTAGCAACTCCGGCTTATATTCATGTCAGCTTTGCCCCGTTCACGGGCAAGTCGTTTCCCACTGTTGGTATAACATGGCATAAAATTCTGGGTCTTGTCACTTATATACCCATTGTGTGGGAGGTTGTGCATGAGCATCCGAGATGGAGTAGTCATATTGGCCATATGAGTCATAGCTCCCTTGTGTCTCGGGGACGCTGAACGAGCTGGAGCTATCCTGTGGCGCATCATGCCTATGTTGATGATCCCTTCCTTTGCCCGCACTAGTCGTTCTTTGTGATTGTGAAGCCCCATGGTCTCTGTCCTGTGTCGCATGAGTGCACTAGGACTCTTCGGTAAATTCTACAGGACGCTGTCCTTCTGAGTGGGAAGTGGGAGGGATGGAGGCGCCATCACCGACCTCACCACCATCGGTGTCTGTTTTGAAGCTACTATCATTAGATTCTTGATACAACGGGCTCCGATGGTCCCCAGGAGTGCTATCAGTCGAGTCATCACTCCCTACATGATGTTGGGTCTCTCTAAGATGCTTGCCCTGTCCTTTCGAGGGAGCTCTCCTTTTTTCCTGCTCCTTCATGACCACTATTTGGTGCTTCCTCTTTCCCATGTGAATATCATCCACTGTCTTCCTTGCCTAATCGGGGATGCTTGCAGCCCCAGTATTATTTTGCAACGCAGCAGGGTCAACCGGATCTATCACAAGGTGTGATGGGAGGGGGGTTTCACTCTCAATCTCAGTGTCCTCCTGATCAAGCAAGGGATCAGCATTCGACCTCCCTTTCTGCATCCACTGTCAGATTGGATTATCACCATCGCACAATGTCAGCTCCATAAGACGCTGGAATTGATCATTTTCTGATGTGGACCTTTGAGTCTCTTTAGCTTGAATTCTAAGTCAAAGATTGTAGTTGACGTACACCAGTTTATGGAGCTTCTTGTAGGATAGGTGATTGCGAAATTTAGTATGGATGAAAACGAACGTGCTCCAATTACGCTCGCATCCGCTTGAAGCACAATGCAAAACGATCCGCATAGCAAGCTTCTTGGGTCCACGACGTTCATATATTGGTCGTATGTAGCTAGGGAGTCATGGAACAAACTACCATATTCTTGTCGCACAATGTTGTACCTTAATATTACCTCGCTCAATGTGGGTACCCTGTCCTGATCGACAAAACGTAAGAAGGCATACAACGGCTCCACAGATTTAACAACTGATGGTAGGTTGTCCCACCAGTCTAAGCTCGAGAGGCACGAGTTCATGAACCTCCCTTCCATGGTATCGACAAAGCGCGACGATAGAAATTCCTCCGAGGCTATCTATTGTAAGAACTTTTCCTTGCGACGAAAGAAACTATCCAAAAACATGTAGTTTGTCCCGAAACGAGTGGCATTCCACTTCACCAATTTGCCTCCAATGTGCTTCTTCATCATTGCATGAAGCTTTGAATAGTTGTATAGCCATTAGGAGATTCTTCTAGCACACTCAATGACCGCGGTATGGTTAGGGAACTCTCCAATTGCCTTCAGCATCAAATTAATCGTGTGGGCCAGAAAAGGCTGCCACACAATGTTGCGGTGCTCCCGTCCGATGAGCCTGCATGCCTTCTTGTAGTTGGCACTATTGTCCGTCACAATCTGCACAACATTCACCGTGCCTACCTCATCGACCACTGAAGTAATTTCCTGCATGAACAAACAAAGTGAAAGCTCACATTACCCCATGCGTACCTCACATAGAATTCGTAAGCGTAGCAACGAAAGCAAGTACCTTGTGTATGTACGACGCATCCTGAGTTAGGCTCGTCGCATCCACTGACTTGTTAAAAAACATGGTACCATTGCAGTATAACATGAAGTTGATAATGCTCATGCGAGTAGGCCCAGTCCAAGGATCGCACATGATTGTAACGCCATATGTAGGTCATTCCAGCTTGAACCTTGCCATCTTCTCCTGTATGTCCGCTCGTTGGCGTCTAAATATTTTCTGTCTATGTCTCTCCCACTCAGAGACGGAACACCCTCGTCTGCAAAACAAAGATGGTATGAACATGTGAGCTATTAATCGACATAGAATTGGACTCAAATTTGAAATCCCACTTACCCTATTTTTGAGTTTACCTGATGGCGCTAACGAAATACTGATTGTCTGCTTTCCTCCCCGCGATACCACAGCAGTGTGAAAAAAATTGGCCCAAACTGAGCCAATCGTCTGCTTCGCATTCATCCCCTTCTGTGTCCAGCTCCCAGTATCAATCCTTGTTTGTACAGGGGCACGGGGCGTACCAAGGTTATAATCCCTCACGACCGGTCTATCACGCTGTGAGGAACTCCGAAACATCCTCGGCAACACACCACCGCTCCCTCCTCTAGCCTCCCTAGAGATGCCACTACCACCACCGTATTCATACCTACCACCTGCCCGTCTCATAAATTCTGCCTCCATCCTGGAGGCATCCATGGCATGCTAGAGTTGCTCCTCCTCATCAGTATCACATGTGTATTCCGCATATGAACTTCTTCTTGCCGGAGAATCTACAGCTACTGCTTCCTTTCTTAGTCTCTCGTCTCTGCTTTCCTGTCTTTTATCCTTAATCCTGTCTAGGTCACGCTGAAAGTACTCACGAACATCCTTAGGAACTTGTCTGCAATGGACAACATTCAAACCTTGCCCTACCAAGTGGTGCTTCAAGCGGGTTGAATCGCCTCTTTTCTTCTCTTGGTAACAATATTTGCATCAAAATTCGGTCTCCACCTCCCCGTGCTCCCACACAACATCGGTTTGATCTGCCATCTGCTAATATAACACAACAATCCGTCAGTCGATACAAAACATCAATGTGCATACAACTAAAACAAAAAATAAAATACGTCAACGACTGCCATTCATTCGCATCTTCTACTGCCATCAGACCAAGATCAACAACAAACTTGCATCTACTCATTCATCTATACAGACTCATGTACTTGTATGGACAATGATGTCAAAAAAGAGATCGATGGAACTCATGTGTGTGTTATATATTCAAGGACATAGATTTTTATCTTTAATGGAGATGTCTGCTTATTGAATCTGTCGTCCATTTCATATTCGGATGTGTTCATGTATTATCTCTACTGTTCTGGCGAAAATCTCCAAAAAAGATCACCGATAATCGCCTCTGTTTGGACGAAAATCGCTCGGCTAAGCAGTCTCCCACCAAACCTAGGAAAATCATTGACTTTGCACCGATTATTTGTCGATATGGAGCGATTATACCTCGAAATCCCACGATAACCACTAGGGTTTGCGCAAAACAGCGGCGAGCAAGGACTTCCCAGCTCAATGGCAATTATCAGTAAGGGAATGTTGATTATCGGTACTTACCGCTCGATAATCGAGGCTACGACGGCGGTATGACGCGCGGCGGCAGGCGGATCTAGGCGGAGTTGCCGACGACGGGAATAGCATGATGGGAGTATGTCAGAATAATAATAAATGTGTTCGAACGAGCTGCTGGTTGCTGATTTCAGCTTCTCCAAATAAATAGGCCGACCGGGCTACTAATGGGCCATACACTGTTTTTTTTTTCTTTTTTAACCCTTTTCCATTTATTCAATTCGGTTTTGCCTCAAAAATGGCTCAAAAAATTGTATTTTCAACTCATTTTTACCTCATAATTCACAAATACATTAATACTAATTTAAGGAATTTTTAGAACAAATTTTCGCAAATTTTTAGATTTTTTTGAATTTGAATTTCAAAGTGACCGGTAAGCAATGCCGTACCGGACCGGTAAGGCTGATTATCGTGATAATCGGCCGATTATTGACGATAATTCGAACCCTGGACATAACTAAACTGCGATCATCGTGAAAGTAACATAGTTGTCTTACCGCAATTGGTGATGCCAAAATTCTTGAACCGAGCTATGTTTGGAATCTTCTTAGATTTTTAAGCTAAGGCTCAAAATCTATTTGTGCACTGTAGCATTATTTTGCCCTTGTCATGCCAAGGTTCAAAATCTTGCCAAGATTTCGGATTTCAACAGCTGGACTGATATTCCAAATCTCGACGGAATAAAAGAAATTGAAAATTTTCAAATTGCTATAGCGATTTCAGGAAATTTCGGCTTTTTGGAGCAAAGTTACCAAAAATTCGACTGGTTTTGATGTTTTCTGCATCGGATTTTGCTCCAAATTTTTTTGTGAAGAATTGTAATGCCTTTTATAAGAAATACATGTGAAATATTTTCAAAAAAATACATATAGAAATTAAAATGATTCAAGAAATTGTTCTTTTTTGACATGTTGAAACCATAGGAATTTGTGCTTTTGTGATTGTGCTATGCAATTTAGGAATTTGAAAGCGAAGGTTAGCTAATTGAAGTGCAAAATTGAAGTAAACCAAGAACATAATGGTATTCTACCTGGAGGAGGCTTCACCGGCTTTGGATTGGCCGCTCTCTCATATTCCATTTACCCAAATAATTATACCATTACAAGACAATAACAATTCCTCAAAGGAAAAGAATGAGAAATTTGCTGAATTTGCTCTCTCGTTTTGTCGGTGGCTTAAGATCTTGGCCCTTGGGCATCCACTGCAATATGACAGCAAATGGAAATGTAGATAAATGCTTGCATGATTTTTTCATATTTTTCCCCAATTTTTCCTAGCCTTGGGAGACCATTTGACAGGAGTTTGAAAATGAACAAAATTTGGGTTTGCTATAGTAATTTCAGAAATTTTGGTTTTTTGGACCGTTTTTTGCACCAATTGTTTTGGTGAAGAATTGCAATGCTTTTATGAGGAATACATGTAAAAAGTTTGCAAAAAAATATATACAAATTATGTAACCCTAACTTGGATTCCACCTTAAATGATGTATTTCGGCCTAAACCCTAAACCCTAACTTGGATTTCAGCCTTAAATTGTATTTCGACCTTAAATGATGTATTTCAACCTTAAATTGTATTTCGGTCTAAACACTAACTTGGATTTTGGTCTTAAATGATGTATTTCGGCCTAAGCCCTAAACTCTAACTTGGATTTCGGCCTTAAATGATGTATTTCAGCCTAAACCCTAACTTGATAATTTTATGTGCAAATACTTGGTATTTTGCATTCAAACAGATAGAAAATGTAGATAAATACTTGCATGATTTTTTCCCATATTTTCCCCAATTTTTCTAGCCTCGGGAGAGCATTTCACAGGGGGGTTGAACATCACCGAAATTTCGGTTTATGGTTCCTCAAAAATTTCGGATTTCAAATTTAGTTTTTGAATTTTGGCCAAATTTTAGCCAAAATTCCGAAATCTCGCCGAAATTTCAGATTTCGTCCACCCAAGATGTGACCCAAAAATGAAATTTAAAACCTTGTGTCATGCCATCTATGTTCAAGGCATCAACTGCACATTGCCTCTGTCTTGCTACTGGCACTGGCACTGTTAATGTTTGTTAGTACATGCTACTAACAGGTTCTTTAGTTGGGGATACCTCTTTCACTCACCCTTCTGTTCTTCTGGTTGCTTCTTGATGCCCCAACATTATATGGATGAGGAACCCCATCAGTTTCACTGCGATGGAACATTAAGGTAAATGAGTGGACGAAAAGTGAAGTTGTTGTCGCTGTTGCCTAAGAAATTAAGCAAAACCACAATCTCTAACCAATAAAGAGATAAGTTAATGCTCTCTATGCGTGACGGCATCGAGTACCTGTATAAATAGTTCTATTTGGATGATAATGTGATATATCTCCGAATCTACAAATGAGGTCTGCAAAATTATATACAAGCAAATGACGTCTTGTGAAGCCACCCTTTACCTTATTGCTTAAGCTGTTTGAAGGTCAGCATAAAAGATTATTGGTTTGTTTGATTGTCACTACAGTATTAATCAAGTACTAGTGACTTTCTGGATGTATTAAATATTGCTTTCTTTCCGTTGCTACCGCGCTGCATTACTTGTAAGTTTGTTGGGTACTTGATGACTGTCTTTGCTTTAAGCAAAATCTGTACATCCATGATCCATGCTTATAGCATTACTGCGATGTTTACACATCACATCCAATACAACCATCCTCTTGTAATCGAATCACTAAACCTTAAACACTAGATTTGGTCCAATTCTAGAGTGGTGGATTTCCGTTTTGCTCAGTTTCAGCATTGTACTTTGCTCCCATTCGAAGGAAATGATAGGCTAGAGTAAGCAGTGTATTTTGTGGTCCTTTTATGTGATGTAGGCAGCTTAAATTAGATCATATGTCGATATGATTGTCCTTTTGTCAAATCTCTTCTTTATGGCGTTCACTGTATTGTTGTCATTTGAAGTACGCAGCTAGTTTCCAATACGTCCAAATACGTGTGCTGATTGAACTTATTATTTTTTTCCCCATAATTTATGTCCAGTCAAGTCCTCATCAGCTGATTCTGCATTCCCGCTAAAATGGTTGCATCTAATTAATCAACGGTGGAATTAGAAAAAATTTTATGGGATGCACACTTTGACACATACAACTCTATAGTCTTGTACAATTATTGCATATTATCATAAATTCAATATATATATTTAAAATTTGCTAAAAGTATAATACAAATAATTCTATGGTCTTAAGAATCTTAAACCATCAAAATCGAAACCAATTTAGCTTATCGAAGAGGTAAAATTTTTACGTTTCTCAAAAATTAGGGAGTGCCGGGGCATACCCGGCCAGCACCCCTGGTTCCACCCATGATCGTCATGATCTTTGCGTTTTTCTTATGCTCAAATGCAACTGGTTTTAAGTATTTTTACATGCAAGTCTGAAGTTCCCTACCTTCCAGGGCTTAAGAGATTGAAGGATGACGGAGATAGATGCTCTATGCGTTTTCTTGTGCTCAGATGCAACTGTTTTTAAAGTGTTATACATGCAACTCTGGAGTCTCCTATCTTCCCGTTGGAAAACGGATAGACTACTCTAGCATAAACACAAAATTTTCTACCGCGTAACCAATGAACCACTGTAAGTTATAGATCACAGAATTACCACTAGCCGCACAGACCTGTAGTGGAAGTAGAGTCGATGTAGCGCGGTGGTGCAGATGTAGTTGTACTAGCCTCACGCCTCCTCCAACAGCTCCTTATGACCGTCGCAGGTTGCGGATCATCCTAGAGTTGAAACTTCAGTAACGCCTACAAGGTATCCACATGTACGAAACAGAAACACCACGCGCCAGAGTGTTAGCGCCGGCTGTGCGGTTCTGGGTGGAGGAGAAGTGACGACTAGGGTTTTGAAAATTTTAAATTTCTACTGTGTTTCTTAACCCTAAAGGCAACACCTCCTCCCTTTAAATAGACGCTCTATAATGAGCTCTGCATTAGAGGCCCATTAGGAACTTAAAACCTATCAGAATTTGGATTACCATCCGAATTAAGTCCAAACCCTTTAAGTGTGCGACCCTATAGGTTCATGTATACCTAGACATGACTCGAGTTCTCTTACTCGACCATTAATCAGTAGCGATCCCTAGCAGGAGTGCTGACTCCCTAGTATATGTAAAGATCACATTGAACGAACCTAAACAGTGCTTAGTTATACGTATTTCCCTTTACCTCATGATATCGGTCAAACCCAAGGCGAGTACATGCCATCCTTGTTTAGTTAGCTCGACCACTCTTCCTCGATCACGTGACTCGGAATCCCAAACTACGGCTAACTCTTTAACCGTGAGTAGCATGGTCATGCATTTCCAGAATCCGACCACTCGAGGCGCCTAAAGATATATCTCCCGTTGAATGGAGGGCCAAATCCCATCTTATCGATCATGCTTCGCAGCATACTTCATGACAAACCCGAAAGCCACCTTTATAACAATCCAGTTACGATGTAGCGTTTGGTAACATCTAAGTAAGTCATTACACATCTCGAGTACATGCGTCAATCTCAAGTCTAAGGATATAGATACACATCGTATGTGAGACCAACTGATGACACGAAGATTACAATGCTCTCACAGTGTCTCAAGGTGGGTCAATCCAACTCCATGTTCTCTAACATGTGTCCATATTATTGGTTTGGTATCTCCATATTATTGGTTTGGTATCTCCATATCTATGATCCGTGAAATATGGTCATCAACCAATACATATGCTAGTTTATTCATACATGTCCTCATATGTTTATTAACTAGGGATCACTTTAGAATAATCACCACAAAATCATATATAGAGTTTCATAAACAAGTCACATACTTGCTAATAAATAATAATGACAATATTCAAGAAATAAAATAATTAATTATGAACATAACGAAAAATAATCATTTCTATGATTATCTCTGAGGCATATCTCCAACACTTCCAACTGGCTTAAGGACACTTACGAACGACAGAGAGATGAATTCATGAAGTAGCAAGAGGCGTGGTATTAGCATGCAAGTTTACAGGTCAATTGCTTCATCTACCATCCAGGCGTCGATATCACTGCCTATAAATATAGTGGAAATATGTCACTCTTGAAGGTACGCGTTGTGGCCTTGTGGGTATGGCTCGAAGTGGAAATTATTGTCCTAGGTGACGTTGAAACTTGGAAGTGCAATCTCGGTCACTAGCGTGCTCAGAAAGGGAAATAGGTGAGCAGAAGAATGTTAGAAATGCCCCTTTTTTTTTTTTACATGGAGTACTTCTCAGCATTTCTGAATTTCCCTTGTGCACGTCAGCTATGTATGGTGATTTGGTTCATTTTTTTAACTATGTAGTTAACAGTTTTAAAAGCTATTAGGTATCATGTCAGTTTGTCCTTAAAAATGAATGCTAAGTACTGCCAATCAAGTAAATGGAAGGGGTTTATCAAAATTGTAGAGGGAGGTATCGTGTAAGACATCAGTCAGAGTAAGTTGATTTAGTCCCTTTTTTAGAATCCTTCAGTCTTCTTAGATGCTTTCAAAATAATGTCTTGACTGAAATGCGTTAAGCCATTTAGAATGAATTCAAGTAGCTCTATGTCTGAATTTCAAGCTGTATGGTTGATATTTGTCTATCAACAGGTTTTCCCCCTTATCATAACAACCTAATTAAGAGCTGGAGATCTCAGATTTCATTGTTGATCCAAACAATACTACACTTTTGGAGTGGGTGGACATTGAATGAATGCCAGTGACGATCCTGGTTTTTTGTTTTAATCTAGGGTATGGGAGAATGATAGTTCCTCTTTGCCGAACTCCTTAAAGAACCGTGTAGTTTGATCTTTCTTATTCAGAACCTTTTTTTGAAAGTTTAAGGATGTGGTACTATAATTATTTCGCACTAAAAGAACATTAAAGACATCTAGAGGTAGTATACCTAAAGAGCACTTTGATTCTGCCCTGCAACCTTTTGGTACCTTTAACCTTTTTTTTCAATACCGACTCTGCTGATTGCATTTTTTATCTTTCACGCTACAAGGTGCCAAGAACTGAGTTCTTCTGCCGTATATGATTGTAGAATATCATAGCAGTTTGTCTGCAAGAGAATAATACGATATCCTAATAGAAATACAAAGAGCAATACATGAACTCTGGACAAGTGGACAGCTCCTCATTGCATATTATACTGTTGTAATGTCACGTTTCACCTTCCATTATGACCATTTTACAGGCCTCCTTTTTTTGACCTTCGAATTTGAGCGCACTGCAAGTAACCTCTCTGCTGTGGTGGTATGTATCCATATAATTGACAGAGTGAAAAAGCTCAGGAATCCAATAACAAGGTGGGCCACTTTCAATTGGAAATTGCCACCAGACTCCATGGCAACTGACAGTCATCCAATGAAAACATATCAAGGACCTTGAAACAGTAGACTGGATTGTCTTTGCAAATGCTATCCATCAGATAACTATTTGATTGTGTCACTAGTGTGATTGTTGTTGTTCACCTTCCAATCTGTGCCTAATTTTATTCAGGAATGCTTAAAATATTTTTATTCCAGTGAGTGGTCTCCATAAGCTGCTGTTATTCTTTCTCTCTCTTCTACTAGGACTAGTATTAAAGCGGAGAAAGCTTTTGTACTCTCATTCAGACAATCATACGAGAAAACGAGAGTTGAAGAGAGGGAGGAGCTCCACCCAAAGGGGAGCCAACATGGAGCTTGGGGGTGACGAAGATGACACAGGGAGTGGATGCAAGAGGAGTATGAGCGGATCGGATGCAACCGTGAACAGTACAGCAACCAAGCAGCAAGCTTTACGGCTTGCAGAGGACCTCTCCCTCCCTTCAGTATGATCTCTCTCTCTCTCTCGCTCGCTCGCGTCAACACCTAAAACCTCTAATGCTTCTGCTTCTAATTCTGCAAACCCAACCCAATTGTGGCCATTATTATGGTAGAGTTATATTTTCTTGAAGTCTGCTGTTCTCCTTGCTTTGGTGAGGAACTGAGGATGTCAATTGTGCCACTGCACAAATGCACAAATTGCAGTTTATTGAATTGGTTGCTTCGTTTCCTGGCGCCATTGTTCCTCTCCATAAGCAAGTGGCGTGAACAGCATGCATATCAGAATCTCTTCCCCTTTCTCGATGTACTACCAGCACTTCAATGTCCACTATTCTGCACCGCATTGAGCTTCCCATATTCCGTGTTCCCTGCCCCCATTGAGAAGTGTGTGTGACTAGTTATCCCCTTGGATGCTCAAGGGCCCCCCGTTTTCAATCACTTTCCCCCCTCAACTTTTATAGCGTAAAGGTGAAAAAGGCATTGCATCAACCTGCCAAACAATTCCACTGCTACAGAGACATCGTTTTTTTAGTCTGTCCTAGAAGCAGAGACGATATTTGCTGAATCAGAATGATCTCATTCCATTTTCTAACACATGATCTGAACCAACTACACGCCTACATCTAACTGTAGCTAGTAAGAATCTTGCGAATCAGGCACATAGGCACACATGCAGCTGCTGTAGGATGGCAGTGGTACTACCAGTCTACCGCGAATTGTGGAATTGATGCCTTTTTATTGTAAATTTGACTCTCTTCATAATGGAATTGCAAGCTCCTCCCTCGCTCGCCAGCCGCGGCAGCGCCGTCTCCTCCCTACGCGGTAGCGCTCGCTGCCCGCTGCAGCGTTCCTCGGGCGCAACAACGCCGATTTCCTCGCTCTCCAGGCGTGGTAGGAGACATGTGTCTTCCAGGGTGGAGAAGGAGGCTATATTTGCGATTCCATTCAGAAAAGAGATAAATTTGCAAAAAAAAAAAAGTACAAAGGGTTAGAAAAACGATAAATTCCGAGTTGTGTGTCAGTTGCAGCAGCCGAGCTGTTTGCGTTGCTTGTCGAATTACGAAGGTGAAACCGTCAAAGTTAGCGCCCTGTGTCTGTGTGCGTGGTTGGCATTGGGTTCCAAAACTAGCGTACGCGGTCTCCGTCCGTTCCTCGCGTGGGATCGAGCCGGTTAGCATCCTGAAAGAGTGGATTCTCATTGAGATGATGTACTACCGTCAACAACCAACGCCCAGCGCTATCTCGTCATCCCCTTGGATATTCATACTTCTCTCCAAAAAAGGGGGACCAGAACATAGCATATGCTCATATTTCGCCTCCTCCCAACCGTCCGATCGGATTTGGATGATCACAGGTAGGTAGTACTGTTCTCCCTTCCGTGGAGAGAAAAATCACCCCAGTTTCTAACATTCGTTTTGGATGTTCCGTAGATGAGGTAGATCTAGTCGTACTCTGTAGTCAAATACAGAGTACATGTGATACAAAACGCTTTCTTTGACCTGGAAAATATATAGTACACGGGCTTAAATAATACTATAAGTACAACACCCGGCCGCTTCGTTCATCCATTCTTATCCCAACATGCTACTATACCAGCTATACGCATCTTTGGATATGTGCATGTGCACGCGTTGTATAAGTTAGACCGTGCAAATTAACTCCCATTAAGTTGATGATTTGATCCGGTCAGCCAAATATTTCACCACCAGCCAGCCAGAATGCACAGTTTTGACCCAACATCTTACGTTTCTACACCTGTGGCTGTACAGAAGAATGGTAGGATTAGTACGTACAAAGGCTTGGCATGGACGTCCTTAGATTACAATATATACAGAATAAAATAAACCTAGCTAGATTGTGACTAAAACTAGTAAGATCCCCATCTTATCTAGATTAAAAAAGGTTGTTAAGATGTTAATTAATGACATCTCGACGACGAATGAATGATTTCATGCACTCACCGAGGCCACCCGACAGAAGGTATGAGAGGCACCACCTAGCCACATGCATTTGCCCGGCCTGCTGGTAATTAAGCAGCCTAGCTCACTCGCTAGAGATCAGAACGGTAGCTGTATATGCAGCACAGGTACAGACATCGCACGTGATGAGTAAGTATATATATAATTAAATTACAACAGCTTAGTTAAATTTACAAGTATCATATCATGCCATAGAGGCATGCATGCAGTGGTAAACAAACAAACAAATACTAGTATAGTGGCAGTCATGTGAGCATAGTAGCTTGAGAGAGAAACATTTTCAAGTGCCAATTAATTAATTAGTGAAAGATGGAATGGTTTGGTGAGACGGATTTAGGGGCAGTGATCGCTCTGGCCTTTTAATTAGGGTAGGGTTGCTACCACTTAACCATTCACAATTAATCATCAACAGCTAAGTCGAGCCTAACCCAACATGGCTGCCGTTCTTAAGAAGCTAGCTAGCATTCAATTAATCAGTACGCCGATCTGTACCGGCTAGCTTAGATAGCCTAGCTGTATAATATACACTTCTGGTTGCTGGTCCCTTTGCTTAATTGCGTAAAAGCAATGCAGATATAGATGACGAATTGATGATGATGTTTATGGAGCTAGCTAGTGCAAATGTTGATGGGGAAAATGAAACTGAAAATGCAGGTGCAGGTGGTCGTGATGAGCGCCAACATGGGCTGTTCGCACTGCCGACAGCGGGTCACCAAGGTCGTCTCCAAGATGAACTGTGAGGATCTAATCGATGCCCTAACTTGACCTGATTGATGTTTTATTTCCCCCAAATTAAGTTGCTATGAAAATCGTAGCTAAGTACATTTACATACGTTCATCACTGCAAACTAGTTAAGTTCAACGTACATATTTTACATGCACCGACACACAAACCTAGCTAGGAGATGTCATGTATGGCGCTGTTTCAGTGTTTCTGAATAGCATTTTGACAACTGGAGTACATTTTTAATGTTGCATATGCTGCAACATTTATGATCTGTTGTACTTTGTGTTACTGATGCATGTGCTAGCTTCATTTGTTTTTTGTGCTAATTTCACCTGGGATCGATGTTTAATTTAGCAGGGCTGCTCGATTACATGGTGGATTTTGGGAAGAAGGAGGTGACGGTGAGGGGGACGGTGCTGCACACCAAGAAGAGGAAGCAACACAAGACGAAGCACAAGGCAGCGGACAAGAATGGAGTTGGCAGCTGCGACAAGAGATCGTCGTCTCCTAATCCTAATCAAGGCGCCAGGACACTGTCCTGGTTTTTGGGATGCTACAGTTCATAGCTAGTACTAGTGTATTATATAAAGTGCTATCTAGCTGCTTAATTATTTTCTTCTTATTATTTCTTTATCTTTTTCCATTTTTTTGCTTGAAAATAATGTATGCTGGTCCAGCAATGTCAATATTCCGCGCATGTGCGCGCGTCCTATATGTAGTCCCGTATTTGCAAGATAGAGTATACATTATTCTGGGCTAATTTGCTTGCCTGCCTCGGAGTACTAACCTAACCCAGGTGCCCAACTCAACGTAACCCAAACCAAACCACTAGAATTCAGATGTCGTTGTCAACCTAGCTAACAGTCTCATCCAAAGCAGTCAGTATAAGCCCACCCCCAGCACGACTAGAGAATCGGATCCATGTAGGGGCAACCCTTAATTTCGCTGCCAACTTTGTCGATACTCCTGACCGGTGAGGGCACTTCTGATGTATAGTTTTTAAGTTATATTTAAAAACATCCACGTCATCAATAAATAGTACTAGATACTAACTCTTTAACCTTTTGTATATTAGCACAAATACATAGTGAACATGAAATAAATATCATGTAAAACATAGAATGTAATTGGATACAATCTCCTCTTCCTAGTGCATGTTTTTGTTGTATCTTGCTTTGGTTGGTGTGCCCAGTTGCCGTTTCTTATGCAAAAAATGGTTTCTATCCCTCTCTTCTTTAATCTTATTTTCATATAAGAATTATCCTACATGGCATGTTCAAGAAATTGCTGACTAGGAGCATTGAGAATGCCCTAAGGCATCCGATTGTATCGATGGTCACCAAGGTCCCAGTTAGCAAGATGGAGATAGGATTAGGGCACTTCCAATGCTCCTATGTCAGTAATTTCTTCAACATGCGTCATGTAGGATCAATGCTGATGTGGAGAGAAAATTAAAGAAGAGAGAGATGAAAGTTATTTCTTGCTTGAGAAACAACTTGGGCGCACAAACCAAAAGAAGATACAATAAAAACATGCATTGGAAGAGGATGGTTGTATCTATGTCTTGCATGATATTTATTTGATATTCTTCATATATTTGTGCTAAGATACAAAGGGTTGAAGAGGTAGTATCTAGTACTATTTATTGATGATGTGAATGTTGTTAGATATGACTACAGAAACCATACATTGGGAGTACCCTGAAAGTGCTAGGCCAACCAAATAGTACTACCGATCGTACAAGTCCACGTAGGACTAACCGATCAAAAACAGCATTATGCCACTGGATCTTTCTCATGTTTTCAGAGAATGTTCTTCACATGCACTGCTTGCTTGTAAGCACTTTATGTTTGTTTGCCTGGATTAGTACACAGGCAGCAGCGTCAGAACTCAAAACGCATGAAAAGAAAAGGTTCAGAGCTTCCAAGTGCAAACTTGACATCAAAGTCACTAACCAACCTGATCACGAGACTACTGGCCAGGTAATGGGAAGTTTACATTCAGGTGCCATGAATTAAGAAGGTTATGGTTGTTGTGTGTTGAGTTTGCAGTAGAAGAGAAGTTGGATAAAACTGGGGTAGATAGATTCAGTGAAGCACTACTGCTAATTATAGGAGAGTGCCAAGATTGGTGCGGCTGCCTTTTGAGAAAAGCAACAGCAGCAAAAGTGAGATACAGACTCAAAGAACGACAAGAACAAAAGATAAGATGCCAAAAGATCGAGCGATGTGGAGGGGACGACGAGATGTTAATTGCGGAATCTTGCTGCTACATCAAGGAACCAAAACTATTTCATCAGCAAGGAGTAATAATAGATAAGTAAGGTCTTGTTTGGAAGGGCCGGTTACCAAATAGGAAGTTCAGAGCTTATGTTCCTCTCCCTTCGGCTTCCTCTTTGGTAAATATTCCTTCCAAATAAGAGATCAGCAAGACAATTCAATCGTCACAACTACAAGCACGTTTCATCTACAATTCGTTCTGCGTTATTAACCAGTAAACGTCATCTGCAAGTGTTTTTGAGGACTGAAAGTAGCTAGGCAATACATCCATCTGATCGATCCTTTGCTCCCGGTCCAGATCCGAGTTCATCTTGTGTGCCTCCAATCCAATTTTTCAGGTTGTATCCCATTCACCTGGGACAGATTTCAGATTTGTTATCCTGCAATTTTAGCCCAAGAATTGGTGCGACGTCAGGGCTCACAAATCACATGTGAATGCTGTAGTTCAGCAGTGGTGGTGTTCTGCTTCTGCCCGTGTCAACTCGTGGTTCCTGTACAAGATGTGAACCATGTACAACTTGTACAGGGGAAACGTCAATCACGTACGCGCTCAACCTGACTGATTGATCCCTGGCAAGAGGCAACAAAAGGCAAATTTTTGCTTTTTTAGCCCCAGCAAATGTTTTGTTTTCAAATACAGTCTTTTCCTAAAATCATCTGCAGATTTTGGCGCCACAAGTTACCTTCCGCGTTTGGCAAGCTTGGTAGGTCACTTGCCACGCCAAGATTTCTACCGAGCACCGCTTCCTCGGCAGGAATCAAATCCACTAATTAACCACTAATTTAATCGTACTCCTTAATTAATCATGTAATTAAATTGCTAATTAAACAATTTCCTTATTTAATCACTTGATTACTCTTATTTAATCACTTGATTACTAACCGGTCCTTCTGAGCCACCAGGCCTCGGTAGGTGGCTACCGAGCAAGAGAGATTCCTACTGAGTTTCTCTTGCTCGCCAACTTCTTCCTACTGAGCTCCTCTGGCGAGGTAGGTGATTCGTGTCGCTTGCCACGCCTTTCAAGCTTATTAAGGGGGCTAGTTTCGTAAATTCGAATAAAAGAGGATCAAATTTGTCATAAACGAAAAAAATTTTGAACTTGAAGGCCGGAGCTCTACCAATTGCATTAAGGGGATAGGAAAAGAAACCACAATAGTTCCTCATAGAAGTTTTACCGGCTTTGAGCGAGGAAAATGAGAAAGTACAAGATGAAGAGATGCACCAAGTAAGGAAATGCGGAACCAGGGCACCGACAAAGGCAATTAACGTGAGAGAGGAGGTTGGATGATCTATCAGGGCTGCAATGAGCACCTCTGCACCGCATGTTAAGCTTCCATATCAAATTGTGAGAGAGCTTTGAAACCGGTCACTCCGTCCAACGTGGAACCCGTCGCCTCATGCCGACGCGAATGCAAACGCTCGGTTGTGCATATCCTGAGCGATGGCGTTCGCCACCTGCTGCACCGTGCGATAGGCGTTGTTGAATATCCTATTGTCATAAATGAATTTTAGAGAGCTAGAAAAATGACAACTTCCAAAAGGTTATCTTGTATCTGTCTCAACGCCATCAGCTCACCTGAGGTTCAGACTTGAGAGTCCCCTCATCGATAACAACGATCTCCTTGAACACAACAACAACGAGCCTTATTAACCTAGCCTACCTAACCTTCCTGGCAAGAATGATAGTAATGTGCTGTTCGGTGCCAGGGTCGCGCGGCCCATCCCGGCGGCGACCGGCGCGAGAGACGGCACGCGGATGGTTTGCGCTTGAGCAGGCGAGCGGCGGCGGCGGAGTGGATGGGGCGATTTGCCCAGGTGTGGATGGCGGAGATCAATGCTGTGCCGCGAAGTGCTCTTAGTTTTGAGCCGTTCGATGTGTGTAGGCGGCGGGGTCGAGCTGTCAGTGGTGGTCGCCCACGCCAAGCCCTCCCTATTCATCAGTGCGGAGTTTCGACGGCGGATATTAGCCTGCACGTGGGAAGAGTTCGATCTTGGGAAAAAAAATTCTTTAATATTTTCTTTAAACTTTTTTTCAAAACTAAAAATTGCAGAATTAGGCGTTGGTCGCCCGTATATGGGGCGATCGACCCATATACGGGCGATCGCCCCACATACGGGAGATTAATGTGGCTCTGAACGCGTGATTTTTCCTCTGTCTACGGTCAATTCCTAAAAAAATCCTAACTTTTTCATATGATGTCGGATGGAGATAAACTTTATATGTAAATTATAGCTCTCGACGGGATCTACAACTTTTGTATATAAATTTTTTTCATTTGAATCCATGTAGATAGTAAACAATGGGATAAAATGTTCAGATCTAAAAATAGATCTGTTTTTAGATCTGAACATTCTATCTTATTTTTAACCATTTAAATGGATTCAAATTGAAAAATTTTGTATACAAAAGTTGTATATCCCGTCGAGAGCTATAATTTTCATATAAAGTTCATCTCCATCCGACATCATATGAAAAAGTTATGATTTTTTTTAGAAATTAACCGCAGACGGAGGAAAAATCGCGGGCACTAATCGCCCATATATAGGGCGATCGCCTCATATACAGGTGACCGGCGCCCAATTCTACAATTTTTTCACCTTAACGCTTAGTTTTGAAAAAAATATTAAAAAAAATATTAAAGAAAAAAAAATTCCGATCTTGGGCCACTTGATGCATCTGTCAGCGGGAGAGAATTGATTTCGGCTTTCGGGCCGTTGAATACGTACGTCCACTTGTCAGTGGTGGACGACGGGACGAGTCCGTGGACTGGCCGCGCCTACAGCGACTTACCGGCGGCCACTGTATCATGGTCGCCGTTATGGAGCTGAACTAGCTTAGACGACAGGATAGATGAATGAAAACCCACATTATTTCATCAGGATGATGATTAACGCCAATTCACCATGCTCAACTACAATAATCTGAACTGCGAACATTACATATAGATGGGTAGGAGGAGCCTTCTTAATCTATACTAGCAGTATCTGGAATCTGAATGCACTTCTCTACGAGGACAATGAGGCACGAATGGATCAGAGTTTTCCCTTTCCTCACAGCTTGTCGGCGATCCTGCTGACTGCGTCGGCGAGCTTGGTGAGGGTAGCAAGAAGGGCCTTCCCCTGCTCCCTGTCCATGTCCCAGCTCGCCTTCTGCGCCTCCAGCTGATCGGACAGTATCCCGTTGCCCCTCTCCAGGGCTTCGATCACCTGCTTCCCTATGCTCGTCGTCGTGGCGGTGGCCGTTGCCGTGGTGGTTCCTTCTGGTCCAGCTCCGGCTTCTGCGCCGAACGTCGCTTCACTATCCTTGAAGCCGACGTCATGCTGCGACGTCGAGTTCTTGTCTGACGCAGCGCCGGCTTTCTTCGCACTCTCCGTAACTGCCCAAACAAAAGAGCTCTGTTAGTATACTAAATTCAATATAAACCATTTATTATTTTTAATCTAATAAATCATATTAGTTGTAATTTATTTATATTTTTTCTGACAATAGAGTAGTAAAAATACTCTTAACAAATTAACAGATATATCTGATTTCTATTACCCACTATATACTACCAATATAATGCACTGTAAAATTTTTCAAATAGAAATGTGCATATCTAAGTAGAACTGAGAGCCTGAGATACATTTTTAGTATTGGGAAAAAACGACTAATTGTGCAATTCTCCGGATCATTTGAATTAGTTCGTAAATGGATTACATGACATGATATATGAAATATTGGCGAGAAATTGGTGTGCATATTGTACCGGGATCAGAGCATTCGTGTTGAGAAGAGGCGACAGGTGGCTCGTACTTTCGTGCTGCGTACAGCGCAAACCAAACTTATGCTGAGTCTGACGATTTCAGATTCCAGTGCATGGCAAGTACACAGAGAGTAACATACGGCGAATAAATGTACGTATACGTGCACGTGTACGGCTAGTGCATGTACTGACCTGATACGGGCATGACCATCATTGGCGGCTGCTCGTCCGCCTCGTCGTCGCCCTCGCCCAAGTCCGGCGGCAGCTTGGCGGCAGGGCCCACGAGAGCGTCGTAGACCTCCCGGTCGAATGACGACGGCAGCTGCCTCGCGCGCCGCTGCTCGCCGCGCATGTCCCAGAACGACTCGTGCTGCTGCAGCGCAGAGGCGGCGGCGACGCCGTTCTTCTCCCAGGCGACTATCTTCTTGAGATCCCAGGAGAGGTTGCCCCACCGCTTCCGGCACTGCATGGACCCGCGCTCCAAGCCGTGCCGCCGGCAGTAGGCCGACACCACCGCCCACTTGAGCCTCACCGGCTGCGGCGACCGCAGCCTTCGCTGCTCCATGGCGCGCTTCGCCTGGATCAGGACCATCGTCTCGTGCCGCGTCCACCGCGGGAGGCGCAATCTCGGCGTGGACGTCGCGGCGGCGGCGGCCGCCGCCGGCGATTTCCCGTTTGGAGACATCGGTTTTGAGCCTCGATCAAAGGATCAACGCGCATCAAGGCCTCCCCTAGCTGGGCTTTATCTGTTTTTTTGGTTTCCATTAAATCCGCGTCAAAGCTTGCTTTTTGCAACCAGCAGAGATTAGCAAGAATTTAACCTTGTACAGAAAATGCCATCGCATTACACTTATCATCCAAGAGGCCATCTAAATCAATGCCATACTACTGGCAAGTCGCAGCAAGCAAAAATTAGCAGGAAATTAATCTTGCAAAGCAAATGCCATCTCGTCACATATTCAGGAGACCATATTAATCAATGTCGTAGTGCTTACCATATGAATAAGTAAGCCACAATATTGTACATTGATAGCATACATGAAACAACTCAGAGTTTTATCGGTGCAAATGAGGTCATCAACATAAATTAATGACGCAAAAAATTAGTTAATCAACAAAAAATGATCATCAACTTTATTCATTAACCAATTTTCATACAAATTGTATCAATTACAATGTATATAGATATTTAAATATATTAAAAAGGAAAGATTACAAGAGTGTTTAAATTCCCTAAAAGCTAAGCTTATGTGATCTTTGGCTTGATCCCTCAAAATTGTTAGTCTTTCATACATATATATTTAAGAGTCAAATAATTAGAACCCAAAAGAATAAAAAGGATTTAGATATACCGTCACACTCTTTTTGCATCAATTAGTTCGGGAATTCGCTTATCGAGATATCTAACCACCTGGGACCGATCGGCACCTCTCGCTAACTAGGTTCATCATCCGGTATTATACAAACCTGGTAGAACCGCGAGTAACCATAACCATACCTGAATAGTGCCCGAAAATATCACATGGTAAAAAGCAAAAACTCACATAGTAAAAAGTGAAAAGCCTTAGGATAAGAAGGGAGCCATAACTAGCCTTCCCCAGGGCATCCTCTTCCCAAAGCTAAACTCCCTCAGCCTATTCATTCCTAGATACAAACCGAAGCCAGGAGACACCCAAAACCACCAAAGTCCCTAGCCAAGCCACCCAAAGCCAGAACCACCCAAGGCCACCTGGAGGAAGAGCAAGCTAGGAGGAAGACCAAGTCGAGCACCCCAGTCATCCATCCCCAAACCTTCACATTATCCCCAAGTGACCAAAGCCACCCATACTTCCCAAGTCCAGCCAACCAAGGAAATCAGGAGAAGGAACAAGCCAAGCACCAAGACCAGGAGCAAGGCATCAGGAGGCCGGCCGAGCTCCAACTCCATCAACTAGGGAGCAAGCATCACAACACCACATTGCCAACTCCATTTATATCACAACCCATTTCCCCAATACTCCGCTCATCAGGTATGTCATCACATACATTCCATTGCCAACCCTAGAGACATAGCATCGAAATAGGAGTCCAAATCAATCACTAGAGAAATAGGAAAGACTAGGTTTCAGTGAGCAACCGCTCTAGAGGTGGCGCCGCACGTGCTTGATAATCCCCTTACACTCCCCGGCGTGTGGGAAATTCTCGGGTGTCGACACAGCGTCGCCATTCCAAAGCAATGACTCATTAAATATCATTAACCAATAAAATGCTAAATCTGAAATCATGCTAAGGTATAAACCAATGTGCTAAGGTAGAAGTTGATGTAATCAAGTAATGCATAAGTAAAACCACCACTTAAGGTAGAGGCTAGAGCATGGTGTCGAGGCGAGGGACCAAGAGCAAGGGGCATCACAGGGAGGAGGGAGCTCCAGGGAATCGGCGGGAGAGGTGTTAGGCGGTCGAAGCAACTGGGAGGCCGAGGCAGTGGGCAACCAAGAAGGCCCGGGGGAGGCAGGCTGGGGCAAAGGCCAACGGCCCAACGCGAGCCGAACCGGGGAGGAGACGGTGAGGGCAGTGGCGGCCCGTGAGTAGGGCGGTGGCAACCCGAGGGCAAGGGTGTCAGCCCAGGTAGAGGCGGCATCCTAGGATCAGCCAGTGAAGCAGCAGGCCAGGTGGAGGCCGAAGGAAGTGGCGGTCAGTGCGGGGCCGAACCAGGGGAGGCTGGCGCCAGACCAAGCGGCGCGTGGAGGTGGCCCGGGGTGCAAAAGGAGGAGGCGGCCTGGGGGCTCGCAGGATCGAGGCGGCGAACCATGGGGCCGAGGGAGGAGAGGCCAGCGGCGAACACCGGTGGCATGGGAGAGCAAATCGGGGGGCATAGAGAGAGAGATAAAGGTAAGGAGGAGAAGGAATGGATAAGGAAGGCTGGTAAGGGAAAAAGAGAAGAAAAGAAAAAAGGGGAAGGAAAGAAAAAGAGAGAGAAGAGAAGTAGAGAAAAAAAGAAGGAAAAAGGAAAAGAGAAGAAAAAAAAAGAGAGAAGAGAAGAATAGAAAAAAAGAAGGAAAAACGAAAAGAGAAGAAGAGAGTGTATATATATAATGATAATAAAGAGCATGATACAAATACAAATTTAGAAAATTTACTAAAAGCAAAAAAAGAGAGAGAATAAATATGAATTCATAAAAAATAATAATAAAAGACAAATCTAGCAACCGCCAGAATGATTAAAAGTAGGAAAATAATACCTATGCTAGAAGGAGATCATGATCCAAAATTTGTAATGAACAATACCGACTAGAGTACGCTAATTTGAAGTGCGGCAAGTTAAAATGTCTCAAAGTAAAATGTGACCAGTTAAAATACGTCAAAATAGAGTTAGTTTTAGACTAATGCCACATGAGTTAGGTAAAATTATCGACCTTTATCACGTATAAAAGCATATTGCTTTTGAGCGATTTAAGCCTAAAAACTGACTTTACACTTGACGAATACTTATAACAGGGGTACCCCAACGGCCCAAGGTGACCGACCAATGCCTTAAGCACACTCAAGCCCAACAGCCGCTTCGACCCTCTCACCGATCAAGCACTGCAAAGCCACACGGACTTCCTTCCGACCGACCAAGGGAATGTCTCCGACCAAGCTAAGCTCCCGACCTCCTCGTGAGACGGCCCCGGCTCCGACCAGCAGGCTCCCGACCGCGCAGAGGTCGAATCCCGACTCGATCGTGCCAAGACCACCCTTGCCAAGGGTCGCGTGTCGAAGCCTCTACCGGACAACCGCCACGCACCCTACGAACGGGTCAATCAAAGTGACTATACAAGGCGGTGGCTCCTTCCCGAGGATTTAAATGATCGATCAAGTCATGCTCCCATCCCATCACCGGTCGCATACAAGATGAAGACACGCCTCTCCCGAGGCAAAGACGTCGCCAGCGCAAATGTCAACACCCATAAGGTTCGCAGAGGCGTGTACGCTGCTTCCGGGAAATACCTAACCGCCTCGACCGACTAAGCTACCGACCAAAGATGGGCAAGACGGCGATGATCGGTCAGAACGAAGAACCGAAGCTCCTAGGGTAGGTCGTCTCGTCCTCTCCCAATTCTCGATGTAACCTGCCCCTTCCTTTCGTATAAAAGGAGGCAGGAACTCCCTTAAAGAAAAAGAGAGAGAGCGCCATCAAACCTATCTCGCTAAGTCATTGGCACTCTCGCTTGTAAACTTTGTGCAGTCATCTGTACTGAAGAGAATACAACGCCACCACACGAACTGGAGTAGGGATCTTCAGCCCGAACCAGTATACATCTTGGACTTCTGAGTCTAACCATTCAAGGAGTGGAACGCGCGACCCCTTAGACTTACAAATTTACTTGCCGGTGCTCGAAACGCCGACAACACTATAAGCCAAAAGGCTTAAACCTAAACAAACAAGTCCTGAGTCGTTAGTCCTTACAGACTGTTTTTGTCAATAATCATGCTGGCCTGTGAACTCTAGCCTAACTCTGGTAACGTATAACCTATGTGTGTGGATCTTTTGTTTTTCTTGAGAGAAGAATCTAATCTGCTTTTGCTGTTGCGATAGATTAAAACAAGTTTGAAAAGTGCAGGAGAATAAATCTAATCTGCTTTTGCTTGAAAAATGAAGCAAAATAAACGCCGTCCGTGGGGATCGAACCCACGACCACGTGGTTAAAAGCCACGCGCTCTACCACTGAGCTAGGACGGCTTCTGTTTTGATTGTTGTCAAAATAATTAATAGAACCATAACAACTTACATGAATAGTTTCACTCATAAACGCTGCGGCTGCGCTTTTCATTTGCTAAACCAAGGAGATACCAGTGTGTGTGCGTGGCTGCACACTAGAAACGGAACACGGCAAATTGATCATAAGAGAAAGCTGACAACTACATGAGAGGGAATAGTGATGGTTGATCCTTTATTAGATGGAGGGTTGACAGGTGGTTTCCTATACATAGTACTCAGCCCTTCCAGAGTTATTAGTCACAGACTAGCAATTGTACTGATGTTGACGCTAGCACTGGCCAACTGCAACCAGGTACAAGTAACACTGCAGCTGCAACTGCAACCAGAGGGAACTGCATTTCCAATTTTTCACAATCACACCCCTGTTCTTGTTTCAGGACTACTCCATAAAGATCCCTTGTGGAAATTGGAATCGAGGATTATTTCTGTGTTCCTAACTCCTAAGCTACTAAACATACTGAGGCTGCATGTAGTTCTTCAGGGGTACCAGAGCCATCTTTCCACCGTACATATCTGGGAGCTGGCTCTCGTCGATCTCCCGGTGCAGCGTCTCTTGCAGGCTCTTGTCATCGATGAAAACAAACTGAAAATGCATTGGGCAAAGAAGTAAGGAGGAAAATTAAGAAAATGGAATGACCAGTTTGTCACTTGCAAGAAATTGGAATCAGGGCTAACTATGATTTGCTATCATTCAGTCACCTTCTCCCTGGTGTTGTTGTCGATGAATGGGTAAACCATCTTCCACGCCTTCATGAAGATGTAGGGCACATGGATCATCAGCGCCTTGTCAAGCCTCTCTGGGTAGTAATTCTGCGCGAGAAAACTAAAAGAATCATTGGCAAAATGCGTTCAGAAAAACTCATAATGGTTTTGGCTACGCGCGTGTTGTTTCTTCTGCTGCTCAATTTGCGATACATGCCAAATTTTTTAGATTAACTGAAGACTGAACAAACCTGCATAATCTCTATAGCTGCAATGTAAGCCCGGACGTCGCAGTTCGCATATCCCCAGCCCTTGAGATCCACGATGCAGAGGAACTTCTCCTGGCCTCTAGGGATCCTGCAAGAAATTGGTCCATGAATTATAAGACAAATCTTGTGCATGGCATTACAGCTAGCACTCTTGTGGTAATTTTAAAACAATCCTGTGAATCTTATGTTCCATTACAGCAAGAGCAAAAGATCCAGAACTACAATACAAAGACAAGCTCAGCCGATAGACCACAGTGTGTTGCAGCAGACAAGTGGTAAGTACCTGGCACAGATCTTGTCGAACAAGTAGACAACAAAACCTGCAGAAGAAGATCGACGTGCGCTGATCAGTAGTTCAGTACTAGTACTCATCAGATGATGAAGTGCAACCAATGCATTTCGTCATTTCGATCCATTTACTAGAAATCAACGGTGCATTCATATATCTCAGCAAACTAAGATGATCAGCAATCCAGCATGCATGAGGAACAAACATACTCTTGAACTCGGCCATGTCCCGGTCTGCGGAGTAGTGCCTGGCCGGGAAGGCGAGCAGCACGGGGCGGCCGGCCCGGTCGACGCCGCCCATGCAGACCTTGTCCTGCGAGAGCTCCCTGTGCACCTGCTCCGCCGGCACGGAGCCGCCCGGCGCGGCCTCCTTCCTCCACTTAAGGAACTTGAGGAACATGGCGGAGGCCTTGTCCACGTTGTGGTCGCGCGCGCGCAGAAACCTCCTCAGCGTCAGGTTGTCCACCTCCTGCGTGCATACACGGAGATGCCAAATACAGCTCAGTTTCTGGATGGAACTACTGACATATTACCATTTTTATCGTAAATTGCATCGCTTGTAGGTCCCTAAATTTGCACTGATGTTCTTGCCGTTGACCATAGATATTTAGTTACTCGGTCGGATAACGTGTTGATTATTTTAAAATGCAATACAAGAGAGTAGACATGAAATGGGAATATATATATAATTAATGGCTGGCATGTCTATGTTAGCATAACCCTTTTATCGTAGTTTGATTGAATTAGAAAACTATAAAAGCGTGTACAGTAGTAGAGACGATTGTTGTCTATATACTCTTCTATATTATCTAAAGACAACTTCTACAATTTATGATATTTTAAGATTATTTCTGTAAGATCCTACGATCTTTTAATTATGATATGAAAAGATATTATCCTAGATAATAACTTATATAATAGTGTTTTATACTATTTACATGATCATTTTTTCACAAAGAAGAGTTATGCCCTCTCTCATCTATATCAGTAAAATCTTATACAGCAAAGCATATAGACGCAGTACTATTGTATATGCCCTAAGCAACATGCTTCGAAGCATGTATTACGTACATGACAAGTGGTGGGCTGGTGGCACAGTATGTATGATTAGTCAACGATGGATTGTTCAGATGAACCCGGCACTAGCTTAGGCTACGATTTATTCTATTACAATCTCATGGATCAGCAGCCAAATATGTTACAAGTATAACAGTGCTAGTAAAAGCGACAACTTACCGGCCACCCCTTTTCCCTTTCCCCATCAGGAATTCAGGATTGAGAAATAGAGTTATCATTCTTATTATACGACTTATACTACTATTACAGCGTAGAGTATTTCTATGATTCCCAAAGGTCAGGAAGGCCCGGACTCACTGCATAACTAAAGCAAGGAATATAAATATATAATTGAGAGGGAGAGACGGAAAGAAACACATGAACAAGATAACTAGTGTACACCGCCATCATCAGGCTAGAAAAGAGCGATCAAGAATCTGCAAATTAATCGGATCCTTGGAGAAGAAGAAGACGAGGAGGAATCGGCGCAGCAACTCGAGCAGCAGCAGGTTGATTCGATTTACCTTGGCATGTGGGTCCTGGGCTTCCACCATGGCCCTCAGCTCTGCCACCTTGAGCCACTCGCCTTCTCCAGCTGCACCCCCTCCTACACTGCCCGCCATATCCTCCTCCTCCTCCGACGATCCTCCCCTAACCTCTCTTAATTTGTACCTACGTATGTGGAATTCTTCAGCTGCCTAGGTATCAACTTACTGGTATATAAGGAGGAGGAGGAGGAATAGTCGGAAGAGGGAAAGGTGGTGGCCGGGCTGCTGGAGGAGGCGGCGGCTAGGCTGTGGAGCAGTGGAGGTGACGGAGATTAGAATTAGAAAGCCGCTCCTAGGTGCTAGTAGTAGGAAGTAGTCTAGCACGCCGTGCACCCTGGACTGGACTAATCGCTAGGGACCGGAGGAATATATGTACATC
Organism: Otatea glauca; assembly: GCA_036346275.1. Taxonomy (NCBI): domain Eukaryota; kingdom Viridiplantae; phylum Streptophyta; class Magnoliopsida; order Poales; family Poaceae; genus Otatea; species Otatea glauca. Next base: position 51,635,862 of record CM070712.1, on the reverse strand, counting down.
CACGGCCTGTGGTCACTGTTACATTACTGAGTCTCAGAGCATGCACATGCCCAAACCAACCTCAAGTATTCCCTTCGTTCATTTTTCGTAAGGTTTATTTTTTTTTATGTTTTTATTCCTAAATATAAAATTTATACGTAGATTTAACGAGTTCTTTCCTTCTATACCCCTATTTATTCTCTCTCAACTATATTCATTTATTTATTATCACCCACACAAAGTATATTTTTCATCTTTCAAGACAATTAAGTGGAGTCATCTAATTCAATTTCTCCTATACCTTTCTCAATATCAACACAACATTAATCTTTATGCAAAGTCAAAATACACCTTATAAAAATGAATATAGGGAGTACTTCCTTAGACCAACCAATTCCAATATAGGACAACTACTTTATGTGTCGAAGGTAGGGCTGTAAAAAAGCTCGAGACTCGTGAGCTACTCGAGCTCGGCTTGTGAGAGGTTCGGCTCGAGCTCCGAACGAGCCGAACTCGAGCTCGCGAGCCTACTCGAGCTTCCTTTGAGCCGAATTTACTCGAGCTTGTTATCGAGCTTACCGAGCTTACTCGAGCTTGGATCGAGCCAAGCTCGAGCCTGGGTCGAGGCTTGGACCTCAACTTGAGCTCGGCTCGAGCTTTACCAAGCTTGAATCTAGAGGGGCAGGTTCGCTCGAGTTTGGCTCGTTTACAGCCCTAGTCGAAGGCAAAGTTCAAAATCCTAGTGAAATTTCGAGCAGGACGTGATATTAAATCCTGGCATAAAAAAATTTAAATTGCTATAGTAATTTTAGATATTTTGTCAAATTTCATCAAAATCTTAGTAATTTTGACCAGATTTTGACTTTTTTGGATCGGATTTGGGTCAATACCCCTTAGAATATCATCTTCCATGAAAATATTTGGAAAAACTGAATTTTTGAGACGTTTTATAAAAATAACAGAAACACTGTCAGATTTTTATAAAAATGTGCAAGTTTGATCATGCCCTAAAAATTTATAGTACCATCTTTAGCAGTCTAGTATCATACAAAAAAAATTCAAAATAATTGAGCTTCATTTGTTGTCTTTAGAAAATAAAAAATAGATAAAACAAAAATGAGATAGTAACTTTATCATAATTTTATAAATTCGCTCGAGTTTGATCATGATCCAAAATTTTTATGAGAGTTTAAGAATTACCTCAGAACCATTCTGTAAAAGTTTAAAAAATTCTAAACCTTTTTTGTTTGCTAAATCATATATATGGAAACAATATATATACTCAGCTAGGCTTTTATAAAGACAGTAACATTTTCTGAATTTTTGAAAATTTCCCAGGCTTGATCAATACCTAAAAATTTTATGAGAACATTATTGATGCTTCAAGACTATCCACAAAAAATTTCTAACATGGTTTGAATAAATTTTCATTCGGTTGAAATTTGTGAGTCAGCCTTTTATCCGGATAGTAGCACTGTAAGAATTTTTTAAAATTCCTCAGACTTAATCATCATCTAAAATTTATATGGAAATATTAGTGATGTGTCAGGACCATCCATAAAAAATTCAAAATTTTCAAGCATTATTTCAATTATTTTTCACTCGGTTGGATATTATCGTAATTTCGATAATTTTGACCAAAATTTCAGTAATGGGAGAAAAGGATGCACAGTCATCTACCAGGCTAAGTGATGTCTTGAGCCGAATCAAGTTGTGCATGCCTTCGGACGCTAGGTTTACTTTTTCCTCCATAGTCTTATCACCTTTTCTCTCTTTCATTCCCTACTTACTGAGCCCATACTTGAAAAGATTCAGAAAACTTGTTAAGGTTAGAATGCAGTGAAAAATAGGAGATAAGATTTAACGTGAAAAAACCTCACGAATGAGAAAAAAAAAATCATCGGAGACAGTCCACTATTTCTATTCAAGATTACATGTACATGAAGTGGCTTATATAGCCAAAAGAGTCCGAATATGGAATGATCTGTTGAGGATAGACTAACAATTTACTTGGATAAATCATGATCCTGTTGGATATTGAGTTATATCTAACAACCTTCCCTTAATTCAAAATCCCCAATGAAATTATCTCCGAAAATACCACTGAAAGTCTAAAGAACTTATTGAGTGAGAAATACCACTTATAGTGCGAAAGCCTAGAACAGTCTTATTCAAACGCATCTCATGAAGTAAAATTAAGCAAACCAACAGTAAGTCGTGAGAAAAACTGAAACAATCAATCCAAACACACAGCTATCAATAAAACAGACGAAGAAATATGGATATTCCATGATTCATAACCTTAGAAAGTCTGAGTCTGTGCAACTGACCTCTTGAAACAAACACTCAATCATCAAATGGCATAAGCCAAGACATCATCTGTAACGCTTGATAGATAACGAAGAACTCATAACATAGATATTTGACATACTCCACTTGGAACATAAAATTTGGCAAACAATGCTCATTGAAAGAGCAACTTGCACGTGTAGCCATCACGTACATCAAACTGCTTGCTGAAATTCCATGACTTGGTTGAAACTGCTCCTACAAAAATGTCAAGATGACGAAAAACTCTCCGCCATCAATAAAGTATAAATTGCAATAGACCTCTCATATCGAGCAATAACAACTAAATAACATTATAGTATCTACGCAAAAACAAACTCCTTACACTTTAAACCTTCATTTCAAGCTGACATTAAAGCAATACCTTTACCTTTAAACAACAAAACTCTAATTTTAATACCACTTGTTAGAGTTAGCACGACAAAAACAGAGACAAGATGTAACATAGAATAACAATAGTAGATTGTCTCTCGTAGTTTTTACCTTTTTCATAAGGTTTTTCACGTTTTAGCGTGTTAACCCTAACAGAAACATAATGTCCACGCCACGTCCATTGGCTGTTCAATTAAATCCTAACCCAACCAGAGCAAGCCATCAACTTAGGCAAGGACGCCGCGCTTGGTGCTCGGCGTGGGGACGACTCGCTGCCAAGGATGAGGAGAGGAGCAGTCAACCAGGCGGCCAGACGAGACACAATGACGCATCGCGGCGTGGAAGCGGCAACAAGCGCTTGGCGGCGCGGCAGCCAGCAAGCGCTGCGCGTCACGGCATGACCACTCACCAGGCGACGGTGACGCACCGTCATGCTGTAAAGTCCTCTGACCTTGGTATTATTGGAATTTGGATTTGCGAATTTGGGATTTAAGGAATATTGTGATTAACAATTTGAAAAATTGTCATAATTTTTTAATGTAGATCAACCGAGCAAGTTGAATCGTTAAAACTCGTTGGGGTTCTCTTTATAAAACTAGTTTGTAAATTATTGATTCGTACTCTATAGTCCGCCAAGCATCTAATTGAAAATGATTCCTCCTAAAGAATGAATTGTGCCTTTGAAGTGTTCGCCTCCGTCGAAAGATTTCAGTTCACCACTGGTACAGTCCTGCGTTGACGTCGTGCACGTCGACATCGATCGCCTTCTTTCTTTTGCTTTAGGAGGGTTCCAACGCAATTAGTAGTTGTACGGGATTGCACCCTAGATTGGTCCATTGATCCATAGTGCTCCTATTATAATTAGTCACAGAGTTAAAAAGATGCCGACGCTGGCACCGGCCAACAAGAAGCAGATACAACACTGCAACTGCAACCAGAGAGCTGCATTTTCCGCAGTTACAACCTTGTTTCAGGACTACACCATGGAGATCCACTGTGGAAATTGGAATCAAGCACCATTATGTGCTCGTAACTCCTAAGCCATACTAAGGTAATTTAGGTTAAACAGCCTGAGGCTGTATGTAGCTATTCAGGGGAACCAGAGCCATCTTTCCACCGTACATATCTGGGAGCTGGCTCCCGTCGATCTCCCGGTGCAGCGTCTCTTGCAGGCTCTTGTCGTCGATGAAAATAAACTGAAAATGCATTGGGCAAAGAAGTAAGGAGGAAAATTAAGAAAATGGAATGTTCAGTTTGCCACCTGCAAGAAATTGGAATCAGGCTAATTATGATTTGCTATCATTCAGTCACCTTATCCCTGGTGTTGTTGTCGATGAATGGGTACACCATCTTCCACGCCTTCATGAAGATGTAGGGCACATGGATCATCAGCGCCTTGCCAAGCCTCTCCGGGTAGTAATTCTGAGGGAGAAAATTGAAAGAATCATCGGCAAAATGCGCTTTCAGAAAAACTCGTATTCTCGGATTTGGCCGCGTGCGTCTTGTTTCCATGTGCAGTTGCGCTGTTCAATTGTACTACAGGCCAACTTTTTGTTTAGCTCAACTGAAGACTGAACACAGACCTGCATGATCTCTATACATGCAATGTAAGCCCGGACGTCGCAGTTTGTGTATCCCCAGCCCTTGAGATCCACGATGCAGAGGAACTTCTCCTGACCTCTGGGGATCCTGCAAATTAATTTGTCCGTGGAATATAAAACAGTATTATATACGCATGGCATGACAGCACTCTTGTGAATTGCGAGACAATCTTGTGAATCTTATGTTCCATTACAGCTGGACTACAAAGACAAAAAGCTCGATCGATCGATCACAGTGTGTTGCAGAAGACAGGTAGTAATAAGTACCTGGCACAGATCTTGTCGAACGAGTAGACAACAAAACCTGCAGAAGAAGATCGATGTGCACTGATCAGTATTCATCAGATCAGCAAAGATGATTAGGATGCATGAAGGTCATCATACTCTTGAATTCGTCCATGTCCCGGTTTGCGGAGTAGTGCCTGGCCGGGAAGACATTGAGGACGGGGCGGCCGGCCCGGTCGACGCCCCCCATGCAGACCTTGTCATCCGAGAGCTCCCTGTGCACCTGCTCTGCCGGCACGGAGCCGCCCGGCGCGGCCTCCTGCCGCCACTTGAGGAACTTGAGGAACATGGCGGAGGCCTTGTCCACGTTGCGGTCGCGCGCGCGCAGGAACCTCCTCAGCGTCAGGTTGTCCACCTCCTGCACACGCACGCGCGTGCATACATGCAGAAGCAAATCACAGTCCAGTTTCTCGACGAAACTAGTCAAAAAATATTATCATCCTAATAAATTGCATCGATCGCTGGTAGGTCCCTAAACCTGCACGGATGTGTCTTGCCTGTGAGTCTGTGACCGTAGAACTCAGTCCGATAACGCGTTGATTATTTTTTAGACGCGAGAGAAAGAATGGGCAAATTTGCATATCCCGTTATTGTATTACACTAGCTATCTCTATCAAGAAAAGTTGTTTGCTTGCATTACAAAACGGTAACGTCGGTAAGCATCTCTATCTAGGAACTGTTTGCTTCGCTTGCATTAGTAAAATTTCTCTAAGATTAACCTTGCTTAGCGTGGTTACAGGCTTACAACTAGCTAGCTTAATTTATTCATACCATGATCTCATCGATCAACTACCAAAGATGTTGGTGCTCATAGCATATATATATACACCACTGCAGGTAAAAGCGACAAGTTACCGGCCACACCTTTCTCCATAATTAACCTATGCAACTACTGCAACATAGAGTATCTCCGTTGTGTATGTCTCCCAAAGACCAGGAAGAGCAGAGCAAAAAAGTAAAGCAAGCATGCAGCTGGTCATCAAGAAGAGACCGAGGAAAGCACAAGAAGTCAAGAACAAGGTAACTTATTTCACATCACCATAATCAGCAAGCTAGTGGTGGTAGATACCAGTAATTAAGTAAGCGTCGACAAATCATCCCTCGAAAAACTAAAGAACTACCGTCAAATCGAACACTGCGAAATCATCATCGACTTGATTTGATTATTTACCTTGGCACGTGGGTCCTGAGCTTCCACCATGGCCCTTAGCTCTGCCACCTTGAGCCACTCGCCTTCTCCTGCTAGACGGCCCGTCATCTCCTACTCTTCTTCCCCCACTCTCTCTCTCTAACTATGTCGTACGTTTGTAGAATTCTTCTGCTGCGAGGCAGTTAGGTATAAGAGCTTGCTGAGTGCTGACATATATGATATATAAGGAGGAGGAGGAATAGTCGGAAGGGAGAAAGATGGTGGCCGGGGCCGGGCTGAGGAGGCTGTGGAGGAGGAGATTAGATAGCAACTCGTCCTGGCTACTGGCTAGTAGCAGCTAGCAGTTGGAACTTGGAAGGAGTAGCACATCGTGGACGTCGCGTTTTTTTTTCTTTCCTCCCTTTGCGAGTTTTTCTCTTCTTTGTCCTGCTGGAGAAGTCCAGATGATGCGCAAGCGTGTCAGACGCTGATTGGCTGCACCGGTCCACCAGTTTGACTCCCCTCCCTCCTCTTCACATGCTTGGCACTTCACTCTCAACAGCCAAGTTAGCCTGCTTCAAACAAACAAAAAAAAATCAAGTTAGTACAAACTATGTTTCCTTGAGAAGGTAGATATGTAAGGTGAACAGTGTCAGGGCACGATTACAGGCAGTATAGTAGTATCTCTTCAAGTTGCAGGACGTAAACCCTGTTCCGGTGCAGTCATGGGTGACATCGATCAGGGAAGAAAATCTCGACGAAATTTCGTAAGATCTCGGATGTCGGTAGCGGATGAGATTTCAAATCTCGGATAAACGATTTTTTTTAAAATTTTCAAATGCTACAGTAAAAAGTTCGGCGAGATTTCGGTGTGGCAGGCCAAAATCACTACAAAACGTACCGTATTTGATATTTTAGTTCTAGATTTGAACTGGAACGAGGCGTAGCTGACTTGGTAGTTGGTAGGCTCGCTTAAGCCTTGGCATCGCAGACTTCGAGATCTCGCTGGTTCGATTCCGGCCGGAGGCAAAATTTTTTTGGACCATTAACCATCCAAGAGTTATACAGGAGGGATAGGCATTTATCTATACCTATTTATAATGCATCTAAGTATTTTTTTCTACGTTCACCCTAAATAATGCACCCCACTAGAGATGGTCCAACCTTCATGCACCCAGCGAAACGTCTCCAGAAACTTGCCTCCATCAAAATTAACCTCTCAGATCTTTCCTCAGCTTTACTCACCCACATCCGATGGCCATTGTTTAATGTGTCTAACTCATCCCTGTAGCCCACAACAGATCTTCTCCCACCTCCAGCATCATCTCAAGGAAAAGGAAACAAATATCCTAGAATTAAGAAAAAGGAAACAAACGTTCTAGAAAAAGAAAAGTCCGTATATTACGTGCTGAGAAAAGAAAACCGAAAGACAGAGCACTATACTAGTGACAATAAGTTGCCCTAGCCCGACTGATAGAGAGCTTGGCTTGCATAGAAGATGTCTGGGGATGAGTACGACCTATTGCAATTTTTTAAAATGATATTCAAAATGTAAAAAAAAAACTCTAGGATTTGATCCAGGAAATTCTTCTTCCAAGAATGCCTCTGATTCCTTTACCTACCAATATATCCTATCAAGTCAGTAATCACCTTGATGATTAACATAATTCCTCATTTCTTGGTCTTATGAAACTAGCCCACTTGGGCAAGAGCACTGAAACTAGCCCACTTGGGCAAGAGCACTGAAACTAGCGCCTTCTACCAACTGAGCCACCCTCTTGGTCTTATGAGTGAACCAAAGCCTAATTGAAGTAACCCCAGCCAAGCATTATCAGGAGCCACCTTCACTACCAGAAGCACTGTCAAAATTTTTTAAAAATTTTAGACTTAGTCATCATCTAAAAATTTTATAGGAACATTAGTGATGTGTTAGGACCACTACAAAAAAATTTCAAAATTTTCTAACATCGTTTGAATCATTTTTTATTATGTTTAAATTTGCCGAGAACTCGACAATCTAGGTTCAAAGAATTTCGGATTTAAATTTTACTTTTTGGATTTCGTCCGGATTTTATTTGATATAACAAGATTTTACCGAAATTTTAGATTTCAGATAATGATAAGATGTGAACGAAAACGAAATTTGAAACCTCGACATCGGTCGACTTCTTCCGTCCGAAGAGGGTCAGCTGAATTAACAGTTCGTTCTCCGGTCGTGCACCGCCGTTCATTAATCAATCGTACTATCCGTCTGTACATCGATCAGTAGCACTTATGGCATTTTTTATTAAAAGTCTGCTTTATCAAATTCTGTGTCAATACGTATTTGAAAGTGAGCTTGACATGTTTTTTTCAGCCAATAAATTCTTAGCCACGAGTGTGGAGAAACTTAGCTACTCTCTGTTCTAAAAACATGTCAAGCTCACTTTCAAATTTAATTTTTGAATGTATAACGTTCTGCAATTTTGATATGACTTTTTATCTTGTACGTTACTCCTCTTTATCTATTTTCAATATTATTTATTATCATAGAGTAAGATACACTATTTAAAAATATAATAAAGATAGATAATACAACAATCTTTTTGTAGATATGTCTCCTAACAAGCGGGGGAAAAAAGAACGACTTTAATGGAGGTAGTACAGTTTAAAAAGAACGACCTTAATGGAGGGAGTACAGTTTGTGCGGGTACGTCGGTTCATTCCGAGTAGCAGGGTTGCTGTAGCAGATGTACATGTTGGCTTTCTCCGTTCAACTGCGAACGCTCTCTCCTTCATTTATGGCAGGGGGCGTTCGGTGCGCAACGTACGTAAGCCCAACCCAAGGAAAGAGTGTCGGTTAACAGTTGAGTGATGGCCTGGCCGGGCCGGCGTACGTGTACAAGCAATTAACACACGTACGCAACACCTGTACTAGCTGAATTTTTTTTCTTTAATATTCATTTTTAATCTTTTTTTTCGAAACTCGTCGTTAGGATATAAAAATTATAAAAGAGTACTCATCGCCCGTATATAGAGCGATCGTCCTATATACGAACGATCGGTGCCAAATCTAACGACCACTTAACGAAGGGGAAGAAATCGCCCCATACAGGGACGACAACTTTATTTTTTTGTAATGTTAATTTCTAATTTATTTTTCGAGAATAATCGATAGGAAAGAATAACAAAAATGGCTATAGTATTGATTTACTTTAATATTTTATATCTTTAAATACTTGATACCTCTTAGTATTGATTAAAAATAAATATTAACGAAAATAGCCATAAGTTAAAAACACTAATCTTAAATACGGATACCTCTTAGTATTGATATACTGTAATATTTTCTATCTATTGGCCAAAATATACCGTAAGTTAAAAGCACTAATCTTTAAAGTTTTGATACCTCTTAGTATTGATTTACTGTAATATTTTATATGTAAGTGACTTGAAGTCGTAGCTTTCGCAGGAAGTCAAAAGCGAGCATTTATATCGTCAATCACACACGCTACCGCCGCGCCCGGCTACATCCGATGTGCGCCGCGCACTGATCCCACGCTCATGGTATATTAGTGCTATTAAAATATCGGGAACTACCGTTAAATATCGTTGATACCGACCAACAGGCGATTAGAGGCAGCCGCATTACTAGGAAGGTCCAATTAGAACAAAATAAATTATAAAATATTTATTAATATATAAGGATTTGCATTATGTTGTGAAAAGTACTATGTTCCATGCAAATTTAAATTGTATAAATCAATTTTACTTAAAGTCCATTTAGTGTATTATGAAGAAACTATACAAACCATGGCTCGAAAAATCCTGAAATAAATATCACTTGTTCGTAGGGTGTTAGGTGTCCCATTTTTTCAAAAACATTTAGGAATAAACTCAGTTGAATAAACCAAATGACTATAAGTAGCCTCACTTGTATGAAACACTTAAGCCTTTTCGACATCTCATGAAATATCATGTTTAAATGTAATTTTTAGGGAGAACGGACTATATTTGCTCTATGATATATGTACTACCATATAGTAGGAAAATATTCTATTTACACCTTGCTTTGCATATTAATTCTACTAGTGCAATAACCCTAAGTATTATGGTCGAGACAATAATGAAACACTTAAGCCTTTTCGACAGCCCATGAAATATCATGTTTAAATGTAATTTTTAGGGAGAATAGGCCAGATTTGCTCTTTGATATATGCACTACCATATGGTGGAAAAATATTTTATTTACACCTTACTTTTCATCCAAATTGTATTAGTGCAATAACCCTAAGTATTGCAAAACGAGGGTGAGGGGGAGATTAGAGAGCGGTCGATTGACAAATCAGAAGTTACTGCGGAAAATAAGGTAGGCCACACTCTTAATTACGGCTTAAAACTGAAAGGAGTACCACGAACAAGGAAAATAATAGTTAAAACTAGACGTCTACTGAGTGCTTCGAGGCCACTTCCCATTCGCCCATGCCTCCGGTGGGGCTTCTCTGGCACGCCGCGCCCTCTCTCGTTTCCTCTCTCTCTCGGCCTCCTTCTCCTCCGCTTCCTTCCTACGTGCCTCCTCGCGTGCAGCAACACACTGCTCTTGAAGCTGCCGCGTGAACTCCTCTTGCCAATTGGCTTGATCAAAGAGCTTTTGGTCTTCGGGGTTGATCTCCATATCAAACCACTGCTCAAATTCACATAGTGGCGGAGGTGACTGTATGAAACATAAATTAGCAAAGTTTCATGTACAAATCTTACGTAACACGTAAGATTGTTACCATCTGGCGATCCTTTAGGCTCTTCTCCGACGGATAGAAGTCGTAGTTGCGGCACTTCCAATACCTCCTCTTCCAAGTTGGAATTTCCCAAGAGCGGAGAAGCCTGCAAGGATCTCCGCACATACACATCGGTGCTACAGCTCCACGAGGTAGGAAGAGATCTTGGTATGCTAAATTGCGCGGGCATGCACTTCCTTCTTCCTTTGCTTTCCCCTTTCCCTTTCCACTTACACGCCTCGGCATTTTCGATTGATTCTCTACTTATTTTTTTTTCTCCCTCCTTCCCTCCTATCTTCTATTCTTTCTTCCTCTTTCGCTGCTGCCTTTGCGAGACCGCGAGCAAGAACGAATGTTATAAAGGGTAGATATCGCTAGGATCTGGAGCAATCGCCCCATATTAGGACAATCGCCCCAATTAGAGGCGATCGCCCCTATGTAGGGCGATAGGTGCACCTAACCGTTAATGGCTGTTAATGCCGGTCTCTCCAGCCATTATGGCCGGTGGTGTGTTGTCACGTTATGTGAGAAAGATAAAGCGATGACAGCACAATTAATAAAACATACATGGATGTTCACAATTTGAAGTGATAAGGCACTCATGTTACTAACTCAGACAGTTATACAATATGGTGCTGAACGAAAGGCATTACAAAAATACATATGTACAACAAGTCAATCACGACAACGCTTCCTGATCTGGCCCATGGGGTACGTGAGTGGCGACGACGGACGGGCGTCCCTCCTAGGCTGGCCCTGCGGCGCAGGGGTAGAGTCGTGTGGCACGACCCGGGCGTGTCCTGAGGCGGTGCTCCTGAGAGCTGAGAGGGGGCGAGGTAGTCGGTCGACAGGTACTGCTCCAGGTCGAACTCGATATCTGCAGGGTCGTCGAAACCACCCAAGGGTCCTGATGGGGCACGAGACGACGAGGGAGCCTCCTCAGCCCACTGTCCCTACTGCTGCTGCGTGGGAGCGTAACGAGGAACCGCCGGGGTAGGGCGAGATGACGAAGGAGCCTCCTTATCCCACTGTCCCCACTGCTGCTGTGTGGGGGCGTAATGAGGAACTGCCGGGGTAGGGCGAGGTGCTGGCCCGCGGAGACGTGTTGCGCTGCGTCCAACGACGTCTCCGCGCCCCCGGCAGTTGGCCAGGTGAACCAACCGCCTCGCCCTATCAACGATCCGTTCGTAAGATGCCTCGATCTCAGCAGTGGTAATATGTATGCCCGCTCAGACTCATCTATACCGTTCCGAATACGCCGTGTCCTTCGACGCCCGACCTTCTGCTTCAACATTCAAATATCCGGTACCCATCGATGGTCCGAAGGGGGGCTGTTGTGAATGATCAATCCACTCGGTATCCGTACACCTCGTGATGCCACGTTTTGATAACATTTTGCTTGTAGTAGTAGGGGGAGATGTACGGACGACATGATTGATGCGTCTCGACGGTTGCGGCAATGACATGCAAGCACGGTAAGTGCAGCAGATGTGGTTTCTGGCAGGAGCACTCGCAGTCAGCTGTTCGGAGTATGCACAGATGGGAAATCCTCTCCCGGTGGGCACCTCTGTGACCTCGGTCACCGCAGTGCACGTGGTATCTCCGTTCCACGCCACTCTCCGGTGTCACCCGATGTGTCTGTGCCTTTCTTGTTTTCTTGGACATGTACGTAGATACAACCGTTGAGTAGAACAGTCGATTGTCCGACATACATGCTGCGGAGTTCTTATATCGCTTAATAAAATATCTTTGTGTCCCTAGTAACAGACCTTCAATTATACCTACTAATGGAAGGCATCTGGTGCCTTTCATTACCCAGTTGTAAATCTCCTACAGGTTCGTTGTCATGATTCCATAACGCGAACCGTCTCGTCATACAGAAGGGACCATTTCTCCAAAGACTCGTGTCGTATCCACTCTTTATGCTGGTCCCTGGTCTACGCCGAATGTTTGGGGCGTCGGTCGGCAATGCACACAATGCTGTGGGGTCCTCCCCTTGCTCATGGTAGACCATCAGGTTCCTTGATGAACTAGCGGTATCTCTTGGATTTATTGATTGCTTCTTCGTTAGTTCATCCAACGTCCTCTAAAGCGCGTCGAACTTCCTCCGTTGGTTCTGTTTGCACAGTCGCTTTTATTGATTGCTTCTTCGTTAGTTCATCCAACGTCCTCTAAAGCGCGTCGAACTTCCTCCGTTGGTTCTGTTTGCACAGCCGCTTGAACATGTTCATAAGCTCCTTATTCCTGAACTGACGGAAAAAATTGGCACCTATGAGCCTCATGCACCACCTGCTCTTCAGGTCTGGCCACTTCGCTGCTCACACGACGTCGAACCCTTGTTGCATATCCACGATCGCCCTTAGTAGCCCTGCATGTCGGTCATGGATGACACAAACATCAGGCCTGTCCTGAACAACTATCAACTTCACTCTTTCAAGGAACCAGTATCAGCTCTCCGTGTTTTCCCCCTCCACGAAGGCCAATGCAACCGGTAGAACCTAGTTGATGGTGTCCACCGCGATCGCAGTTAGAATCTGGCCCTTGTACTTCCCCGTGAGGAATATACCGTCTATGCAAATGACCGGGCGACAATGCCGGAACGCATTTATGCATGCGCCGAGGGCGAAGAAGGCACGCTGCAAGACCCACTTACCAGCGCACACACCACCCGCAGGAAACTCCGCAAGGTCGATGGATGTACCGGGATTCCTACGTGCTATTGCCCTGAGAAAGTGGGGAATATTTTCGTAGGAAGCCTCGTACGTCCCGAACCGTATTTGCAGAGCTGTCCTTTTCGCTCTCCATGCCTTTCCGTAGCTAATCTTGTACTGAAACCTCTGCTCCACGGCTGTAATAATAGATCGAGGCTGCAGGTGCGGATTGTCCATGATCTGACCATAAAACACATTTGCCACCCAAGTGGACGACAGATTGGGTGTCCCTTCTCCGTTTCTTCCAGTTCGTAGTTATGCTCCATTACTATGGAATATTTCCAATAGTCCTTCCACTTCCCCTTGTATGCATGCACCCGCCATGGGCAAGAATCAACTACGCACTTCACGCCGTACTCCTTTTTGCTGGACTTCACTACCCTGAATTACCGCCAAAGAGACATTGCCCAGTACTTCATCGCATCCATCACAACCTTCTTGTCTTTATATATGGCCCCCTACTAACCTCGTTCTCATGATACTCCCATGTATCAATGTTCCCTTCATTTATTGTTAGTTCTTCGAAATTGTAATTGGTCCACGTACCAGGGATAGACACATCAGGAGCATTGTCCTCCTCGTCGGAGTGTTCACCATCAGGGACTTCCTCATCCGCACGGTCTTCCTCCTCCATCAGGTGAACTATGTCCTTCACCTCGTCCACCTCTTCGGCCACCCCTCGCGCCTCCACCATTGTCTCCTCGGCCCCACCGATCCCCTCACCACCGCCAGTCTCGTGCTCCTCGTCTCCGGGCTCCTCGCCACCTTCATCTTCGCATCCTTCTATATTTGACGTCCCCTCTCCCGTAATATCTACCCCGACATCACGAACTTGAGACACCGATGGAGTTACCGGGTAGCACTGTACCAACAACATCAGCGGTCAACCCCGCTCTACGGCAAAACCAACATAGCTCCTCCATGTTGATGTGCGTTAATTGGGGTCAACTCTCCATAAAAACAGTCTTGCGCACGACTTACTACTGCTGACCCGCAATCGAACAGTCTGGGCATCCAAATTGAACATCCGAGACATCCACTCCAACAAACCCCTGTATGTCCTATCGCTCGGTTTAGATATGCCCCGTACGACTCTTGAAAATGATGATAAATCCACCCCATCCGCCCCCTGTGCTATCTCCCCATCTCCATAAAATATTTGAAAATACAATTTCTCCGACATGCTGCAACGTCCGACGAAAATATATTACTTTAAAATACAATATACAAAACGTATACTGATCGTACTAAAAAATTCGACTATAAATAAGTCATTCGACTATAAATAAGTAATTCGACTTGCCTACCATACGGCCTAATATTAAATTTCTACCACATTACATTTGTAGATATTGCCTAATACATTATTTGCATAATAAAATTACTACTACACAACCCTACTAAATTAAATTTCTAAATATTTCCTAATATTTTTACTGTATTAAATTTCTAGATACTAAATACTACATTAAATTTGCTCATACCGAAATAATACATTAAATTTCTAAATACTAAATACTACATACTACATTAAATTTCTAAATATTAACTGCTACATTAAATTTCTAAACACTACACAATCCTAAACTTTCTAAACACTACACAATCCTAAAATTTCTAAATACTACAACAAATCCCTAAATATTAAATGCTACATTAAATTTATAAATACTACACAACGTCTAAAAAAATTCCTAAATTTACCTCTACAAAAATTTCCTAAAGCTAACTCTACAAAAAGTTTTCAAAATTTACCTAGATTGTTTGGCTTCCCCTTTTCTTCCCCTCTTCTTCTCTTCTCTTTTTCTTTTCTTCTCTTCTCTTCTTCTCCCCCTCTATTTCACTCTGCTGGCCATCTTGTTTGGAGCGGTGTGGTTTATAAAGCGCTGTCGCCTGTATGGGGCGATCGCCCATCTGAGGTGACAGTGGTCGGCCACACTCGCTCGCTTTGAGTCGTTAGTCCAGTACCTATCGCTCAGATATGGGCGATCGCCCCATATACGGGCGACGGGTAGGTATTTTCGTTAATTCTATACCCTAACGACTAATTTCGAAAAAAAGATTAAAAAATATTTTAAATTTTTTTTGTACTAGCTTATGTTTCTTCTGGACGAAAATATCTCCATGACGAGTCTGGATCTGGACTCTGGAGGGACGGCCCAAAATATCAATGTACTGGCCGATTGAATTGTCGAAGCGGCTGGCCCAGACCCAGAGTATCAGCATTTTCCTTCGCTTTCCAGCGGACGACCCAAGGAAAGAAAAAGAGAGCAGAAGGCTGGCTTGTCAGAGTTGTCTTCCGTGTTGACATCCGAAGCAAACATGCAGGGTTGCTGCTGTTCCTCGTCACTAGCAAGCAGCAGATTAAGATCGAGAGCGGCTTCTTGTTAGCTGATTACCATCGCATCACAATGCAGCGCTCGTTTTTTCGTCGCAAAAGAAAAAAAAAGAGTAGCACATCATACGGGGATGGCATCGGTGGGTGTGCATCGGCTTGAGCGCGTTCGAGCCGCGTTTCTTAATTTTTTTCTGCAAAAAGAAGAAGAAAAAAAAAAGTCGAGAACAAAGCACGCAACGCTGCCCAGCCTAACTCGCCTCGCTACTACCATCGCCAGTACTAACATTACACCCCTTTAGCCGGCCGCCGGCCGTACAAACGCTGACAATCTCTCCTCGCAGCTAGAGTAGTCATCCTTTTCTCACCTCTTCTTTTTTTGTTTTTTTTCCTCTAGCACAAATCGCATAGGTTATTTCTCTAATTCAAAATCCTGTCAAAACTCAAAAGTCAAAGCTACACACGTACTAAAAGCGTCTCATCCTTCACGTACATACGCTCTGCTAAATATGAAAGCATCGGCACCGGCATCGCACAGCCGAACGCCGGCCACAGCTCCGTCAGGTCAAACCCATAATCGACATGCAACAAACTTTGTCGCCTCTCACTCGGTCACTCCCTCTTCAGCCGGCGCTAATCACGCTACACACCTGCCAATTCTTCTTGACCAGCACAGCACTAGCACAGTAGCACTAGTATATTCCTTTCCGAGCAGGAACGTGATCCATGGCTTCGTTCACCTGATCCATCTCGTCGTTTTTTTTTATCCTTGCTCCCTGGTAAGTGTTTCCTGTAGTACGTCAATGGCTTCATAATATTCTAGTAGCATCACTGATCACATACAAGCGCGTCATAACAACAGTGTGTTCATGCATCACCGATGTTGTAGAGCGTGGTCAATGTCATGGTGGCCATATATATATATATGGATGTGCCTTCCGGTTCTAATGGTAGTAGTATTCGCAACCCCTAAGAGGACTCAACCAAAATTCCACGCCTGAAATCGAAGCATGTGGGCATTTCAATATCATGCAATAAAAAGCTCAAGTGTCGAATCATCGGTGCCGTCATGTGGGCCATCTCATTTCTGATTAGACGTTCTAACCGTGATGCTCATTTGCTTCAACTGAGAGGATCCAAAAATGCAACAACCAGCTAGTCGTTGTCGACAATGCGCCACTTTGGTTCTCTTTTCCGCTCAACAATTAAGCACAACTAAAACAATTTATATTTGCCTTTAAAAGAGGGGCTCACATTGATCTACTCGTGAAGATTTGGAGGTGTGCAGTTTCTGTTTTCTTGGGCCCCCTTTTGCTTCACAATAATGCAACTCTACTGGTAATGCAGCCTTCAGCAAGAGATCCCTGGTCCCTCCCCTCCACGTAGCACTAGGGGTAGTACTCCCTCTATCAAAAGTTTGTAGGACTATTTTTTTTAGCACATAGATCAATAAATCATTAAAAAGGATTAGATTATTCTTAATTATTATCAATAAACACTATACTCAATACATGCATATAGAGAATAAAAGTAAAATGGATATTTATTAGGGTATAGAGGGAACATCGTACTAATTTTACATTGAAATATGAAATTCATCCTATGTTGATAGATTAGAGTCACTAGACACTTAGACAGAGGAAGTGCTATAGTATAAATCATCTTTCCCAAATCCCATGTCTGCCTGTCATCAACAAGCACTGCTAATGCTTTCTGCTCTTCTCCTTCAGTCTATATATAGCGTTATTCTACGCTGCGCGCAACGATGCCTATTCTACCCGCGTGTCGCAAGCTCTTTGTCGCAACAACAGTCCGCTAGCATACAGCTCAAAAACATCTGCATAGCCCAGTGATTAATGCGACGTAGCACGTAGACGTTTTACGACCGGACGTTGAGTGTGAACGCAAATCGATAGTAAACCATCCCGCGTACGTAGCCAGAGCAACTAGAAAATATGTTCCCATAGTTTATACATGAATCTTGTTTTCATTTATTTAGCCATATCTTTTTACTGACAGATCCAATTTATGATCGATTTTCATCAGTAGTTTGCTGACGACGAAAGCAAAATAATGATATAAGCCTCGTCACTAAACGTCATATGAAACTTACTAACATCTGTCGTTGCAAACTTATAATAACGCTGTTCAAATTTTACTATAGAGTTCAGGTAACAGTACTATCTCAATATATTATTTTTACCACTCAGTACTGACATTTAGCATTTGGACAAAATGATTTGATCTACTTTACTATTGTCTGTTCGCTATATTACTACCTCCAATATTTAAATTTACTTGATAAGATCGTGTTATGGATACAATCATTCTACATGTTTTATTATAGCCTGCGTACTACATTACTACTCCTATACGTAAATTTATTATCTAGTAGAAACAATCAACTTGTCTGCCTTGTATCATAAGTGACCAGTAAACCAACCCATCCACTAATGCCAACGACTAGTAAATCTGTGATCGTAGTTTGTATATGAATCTTATTTTCTTTTATTTCGTCATATCTTTTTATTGGCAGCTCTAATTTATGATCGATTTTCACTAGTAACTTGCTGACGACGAAAGCAAAATAATGATACAAGCCTCGCCACTAAACGCCATATGAAACTTATACTGACATCTGTCGTTGCAAACTTATAATAACGCTGTTCAAATTTTACTATAGAGTTCAGGTAACAGTATTATCTTAACATATTATTTTTACCGCTCAGTACTGATATTCAACGTTTGGACAAAATGATTCGATCTACTTTACTATTGTCTGTTTGCTATATTATTACATCTATAATATATTCTGCACAGATCAGTCATTCAGCAATAAAGTTTGTGAAAATTATATATACAAGTTCAGAAAAATTCTCAAACAATTACCATAGGTAGGGAATATGAGCTTCTATAGTCCTGTAAAATTTTAATACCAAACTCAGTTGCATTTGAAAGATATGAAAATGATAAATTTACTATTCATCATTGATTAGCGCTTATCAATTTTATATCTTTCAAATATGACTGAGTTTGGTACTCAAATTTTACAGGGCTGTATAAGCTCTCATCCCCTACATATGATATTTTTTTGAGAATTTTTCAGAACTTTTACATGTAGGTTTTTTTGTTATTTTGTAGTAAAAGTCTGTCAAAACTATATATACAAGTTCTGAAAAATTATCAAAAAATTACTATAGGTAAATGATAAATGAGACTGATTTTGGTCTTCAAATTTTACAGGGCTGTAAAACCCACCTCCCCTACTTATGATAGTTTTTTGAGAATTTTTTAAAACTTTTACATGTGATTTTCATATATTGTAACAGAAATTACTACATACTGACCTACGTGTTACTATATCTACAACATATTCTTCACAAATCAGTCATTTGGTAGTAAAGTCCATGAAAACTATATGTAAAAGTTATAAAAAAATTTCAAAAAATTACCATAGGTAGGGGATGTGAGATTCTACAACCCTGTAAAATTTTAATACTAAACTCGGTCGCATTTGAAAGATATGAAAATGATAAATTTACTATTCATCATTTCTTAGCGCTTGTCAATTTTATATCTTTTAAATGCGAATGAGTTTGGTATTCAAATTTTTTAGGGACGTATAGCTCACATCCCCTACCTATGGTAATTTTTTTTTTGATAATTTTCAGAAATTTACATATAGATTTTTTAGTTATTTGGAAGTAAAAGTTCATGAAAACTATATGTACAACTTCTGAAAAGTTTTCAAAAAATTACCATGGGTATGGGATATGAGATTCTATAGCTCTGTAAAATTTGAATACCAAACTTAGTCACATTTGAAAGACATGAAAAGAACAAATTTACTATTTATCACTGATTAGCGCTTGTTAATTTTATATCTTTTAAATGAGATTGGTTTTGGTCTTTAAATCTTACGGGGAAGTAGAATCCCATATCCCCTATTTATGGTATTTTTTTGAGAATTTTTAAAAAACTTATACGTGTGATTTTCATATATTTTACACGATAAAACCGGTTTACACAAGATATAGTAACATCTTGTGTAATAGTGAGTAATATGTTATTTTATGGATAGTAAAACTCAACATAACCTGCGTGGACTATAAAATTAGTAACATCTTGTGTAATAACGAGTAATATGTTATTTTCTGGATAATAAAAGTCAACATATCCTGTGTGAACTATAAAATCTATGAAAATCAGATGTACATGTTTTCAAAAATTCTAAAAAAAATATCATACATAGCGGAGGTGATATTCTACAACCGTGAAAAATTTGAATACAAAGATCATCCTCATTTGAAAGTTATGGCTAAATCAAAAAAAGAAAGATTAATATACAAACTATAAGTAGCATTTATTAATCATTTACTAGTTGGCTGTTGGGTTATGCGCTAATCAATGCCACGTCAGGACTCGATCGGTATGCAAAACTGGCTAGCGTTTAGAATAAACTATTATACACGCAGCTGTAGAATAGCGCACACACACATATATATCCAGTGTAAACCTCTTTTACCGTCTAAACTCCGTGAAACCCACGTTAAGAAGTTTTGAAAAATTATCAAAAAATTATCATACGCAGGGGTTGTGAGTTTCTACAATTCTGTAAAATTTATAGACCAAATTCAATCGCATTTGAAAGATATGAAAAAGGATCTTTAAATTTTACAAGATGGTAGAAACTTACCTTCCCTACGTATAATAATTGTTTAAGAATTTTTTAAAACTTCTATACATGAATTTCACGGAGTTACACTAACTGTAAGGGAAGAATCGGCTGCAATTATCATGACCCAAAACAGCCATGACAACGAATGACCGTTCAATCGTTCATCCCATGTGCAAGGGAACAATCCAAATCACCACAATGTTCTCGAGAAAACAGATTGTCACAGATGCCAAAGAAAAGGACTGGAGAAACAGAAGAATTAAATACCAGAGCAGAGATGGAGAGGAGTAATTAACTACCAAAGAAATCAGAGAGGGAGAAAGAAATAGACTTACAAGTGAGAGGTCCAGTCCAAGTTTGGTGAAAGGAGGGAGGTAGGAAAGAAACCTGACATCTGGCTATCTGAGGAGGTAAACCCCTCACCAAACCTTTATTTATGGAACACATCACATTGCATTAGACTATTAGGCCTACAGCTCATCATTGGTGTATGGAAAAAGGCTAGGAAAGTAGGAGGAAAAGGAGGGATAGAGAAAAAAGAAGCAAAAGAATCAGTAGGAGGCAGCCTTCCTAGTTCCTACTCTCTTTGAGAAAATATTATTTTCTTTCTTTCTTCCTTTGAAGTAAACATGACCCCTGATTGTTCTTGAAGCTCTGTATGTATGTAGAAGAGGAGAGGAGGAGGAAGGAAGGAAGCCTAGGAAAGCCCCCGCTCACCTTCTCTCCCCACCAAACGCTTCTTGGTAGGAGAATTGGCAGAAAAGTTTCGCCCTCCTTCCCTTGGATTCTTTAAGAGTTTATCCCTGGCAATTGCCTAGCTCATAAGGCCAGTCAGAGAGAGGGTTGGAGACACAGGTGCTGGCTGGGAAGAAGAGGCTTGTGGGGATTAAGAACATGAGGAGGCGGGTCTTGGCCATTTCCATTCTTGCTGCTGCTGCGCTCTTCCTTGGAGCTGAGGCCCAGGAAGTGCGGCAGGGCCACCAGACAGAGAGGATCTCAGGTGAGAGGGGGGTTCCTTGTGTTATTTTCTTGTTTGGTTCTGATCTTGATAGGCACATTCTTGTCAGTTTGTAGAACTCTCAAGCTGCTTGATTTCTCTAGGGAGTTTTGGAGTCGTGTGTCTAGGAAACTCCTAAAGCAAGCGTTTTGGCATCTTTTAGACAGTATGGCAATTTGATCTGTTTGTGCTTATAGACCTCTCCATGCTGAATTCGTAGGACCTATTTCGGATCAGGTTCAAATGCAATACAGATAGGTGGAATGGAGTTGTTTCTATTGGTGTGTTTATACAAAATGATTTGGCGGGGTTCTGTTCAATGCTTCAATTTAACTAAAACAATACCATGCAGTTCACCATGCTAGGATAGTCATATTCTCATAGCCATCCATGACCCTAAGATAATAAGAACATACCCAAATCATGATGTATGGCGATTTAGCATAGGAGCACACATCGGTTTAGACCTGTAGGTTAGGCTGCTTAGTTATCATACGTTGCTTTGCATCAATGTGCTATGTGATCCCAAGCCTGGGTTCTCAAACTTAGTATACTCCTTTCCCTACTTCTATGCAAAATTCAAGTCCTGTAGCTTTTGTTTTAATGCTGTGGCCAATAAAATGCAGGAAGTGCTGGTGATGTCTTAGAAGATGATCCTGTTGGGAGGCTTAAGGTCTATGTCTATGATCTCCCCAGCAAATACAACAAGAAATTGCTGAAGAAGGATCCTAGGTGCCTGAACCACATGTTCGCCGCAGAGATCTTCATGCATCGGTTCCTCTTGTCAAGCGCTGTCCGAACTTTTAATCCTGAAGAAGCTGATTGGTTCTACACACCTGTATACACGACATGCGATCTCACTCCTTCTGGTCTTCCCTTGCCCTTCAAGTCTCCACGAATGATGCGCAGCGCGATCCAGCTGATTGCCACAAATTGGCCTTACTGGAATAGATCAGAGGGGGCAGATCATTTCTTTGTTACACCACATGACTTTGGTGCTTGCTTCCATTATCAGGTACAGACACAAGTACATAAACTTGCTGTTGCCCACATTTATTTATCCTTCTAGTACTGAATACTAGGTGTTGAGCAATAGTTTAGTACTGAATACCAGTGTTTGGAACAACTGGGACATCTAATTGCAGCACAGAACATGGGGACAATGGGGGCATCAAGATGCTAGCTCTCATTATTTATGCTTATGAATGGAAAACACTGAATTACTTCAGTCTGCACATGTTCTTTGTCCCTTTGTAGAAGAAATATGTTTCAGAAAATGATTTGCTCTCTTTTTTGAAATAAAAACAACAGATCTTCAGATTCATAATTAACTGTCTACATGGAAATAACCGCCTGCCATTGCATCCCATATTTCTGATTGACACACAGTCTCGTTGGTTATTTCTACATATTGATCTTTCTGTAACAAGTCCTTCCATTATTATTTCAGGAAGAGAAAGCTATTGGACGCGGGATCCTCCCCTTGCTTCAGCGTGCCACACTGGTTCAGACCTTTGGACAGAAGAACCATGTCTGCTTGAAGGACGGCTCCATCACCATTCCGCCATATGCGCCCCCGCAGAAAATGCAGGCTCACCTTATCCCCCCAGACACCCCTCGATCTATCTTCGTATATTTCCGTGGTTTGTTCTATGACACCAGCAATGATCCCGAGGGTGGATACTATGCGAGGTAAATTTGTCTCTCTGTCTACAACCAATGCAATTCATAATTCTGTACGTCCTGTTTATTCCCTCTGATTTCATTGTGGGTCTGATGTTTCTTTATGTCCTACAGGGGTGCTCGTGCATCTGTTTGGGAGAACTTCAAGAACAACCCATTGTTTGACATCTCAACCGATCACCCACCCACGTACTATGAAGATATGCAGAGGGCTGTGTTCTGCTTGTGCCCATTAGGCTGGGCTCCATGGAGTCCCAGACTGGTGGAAGCTGTGGTTTTCGGTTGCATCCCAGTGATCGTTGCAGATGACATTGTCCTGCCCTTCGCAGATGCTATCCCATGGGAGGAGATTGGTGTGTTTGTTGCCGAGGAGGATGTTCCGAAGCTGGACAGTATCCTGACATCCATACCAACAGATGTTATCCTGAGAAAGCAAAGGCTTCTTGCAAACCCTTCGATGAAGCAGGCCATGCTGTTCCCCCAGCCTGCTCAACCAGGGGATGCATTCCATCAGATCCTGAACGGGCTTGCCCGCAAGCTTCCGCACGGTGACAATGTCTTCATGAAGCCCGGGCAGACGGTCCTGAACTGGACTGCTGGCCCAGTGGGCGACCTGAAGCCTTGGTAGCATTTATCATCGCTTAAAGATGTAAAAACTTTTTTTGAAAAGAAATATTTACAAACATGATATACTTACACCTTCAAATCACCATGTTTGCATAGTGCTGACCAAAAGTCAAATGTACATTTCTGTATGTTCTTTTCTGATAGCTATAATACCATATGTCTTTGTTTATTTCTTCTCTTTTTTTCATTCGATGATGAAATGTCAGCCATTGTGTGCTCTATCCATTATATGTGGATATCATAATCAAAATTACAGGATTTTACTCCTGTTGAATGTGTGATCTTGTTTCAATATGGGCTTGCCTTGTCGACTATCATATGATACCTGCAATTACTTTGTCAATCATATAGTGTTTCATGATCTCGTCGATGATTTTGTCCCCCTTTGTGCTTCTTATTTTTATCCCTGAGAAACAATTCAGTAAAGGTGAACTTCTGTAAGAAGCAATGCCATCTCATTTGGGAGCCTGGCTGATTGACTTGACTGGATGTACTAATTAGGCATGTAGTTGTAGTCTGTCTAAATGTTGCTGAATTCTTAATGAGTAGGAAAAGAAAATTGTTGCTGGTTCCTGAAGGAATGTTCCAGCATGTTTGGCTTGTGTGTGACTGCGGTAGCCAGCAGATGTCTGTCGGTTCTTGGTTTTTAGATAGGGGGTTGGTCCTGAAAAAATGGAGTAAACATCAGGAGGCCTTTTGTGCCCATGAGGTCATCAGTCATTGAAAACCTCCTCTGTAACTTTCCTTGAAAAAGGACATGTGCCAAATCTTGGCCTATATGAAATTGGGAATGGGATGTCCACTTCACCAACAAAGGGAAGTTGCAGTTGCTGTAAATGTTAGTATTCCAGAAATTTCTTAACTAAGATCACGCGTTAGGTGGAGTTTATTCTTAAGCACGACTGATCAGAAGGGAATGCATGTCCAGCTATCTAGATGAGAAAACACAGTGTGGTCCATGGGGGAGAAGGAATCTCATCCCAGTTGTTTGTAGTGCTTGAAGATTGTTTGAGTTTGTGATGTAAATTCCTTTCCCACTCTATCTCAAATCTACTACTACACGGAGTTTTTTTATATATATTTTTAAATATATTCTGTAGTCTATAGAAAAAAAAATATGAGATTCATTGCAAACATCTTCTTAAATAGTGATATAGCTTTTATATATATATATATATATAAAAGGGTTTCCGTGCAAATTCCACGTGGCTTCGACAAAAGCATCCACACACAACGTCAATCGCGCATGACAAGTCCAAAGCATCCAGTTCGATCGGATTGCTCATGTCAAGCAGTCGATGTGTTTTGACGAGAAATCGTCCTCCTGCCGAAACGTTTGAAAATCGTTACTTTTCTAGTTTCGTATATGATTTTGTTTTAACAAATTTGGCTTATTTTTTGAATACAATTACAAAAATAGCTTCATTCCTAACAGTAGAAACGCTGTAAGGTAACATATAACACCTTCCACGCTACCCTATTGCGGAAGGCTAGCGCTCTCCAGTTTATGGCACTGAAGCTCCTCACTTTTCTAGTCCATATGTAACTTTTGTTTTTGCAAATTTGATCACCTTTCAAACATAATTGTAAAAATAGTCTTATCCCTGACAGCGGACGTGTTGTAAGGTGACACATGTCACCTTCTATACTCTCCTACTGCAGAAGGCGCTACTGCTTTTCTAGAGCTCAGCAAGGCACCAAAGCTACCACGGCAGAGGAGAACGGTAGCATCTGCGCTTCCATAGTCGGGGTTAAGGCTATTTTTATAATTACATTTGAAAAGAGACTAATTTTTTTAAAAAAGTTTACATACGGATATAGAAAAGTGATGAACTCAAGAGTTTGTTTCGGATAGCAACGAGGCCGATGCACTCCTCTTCTGAGAGATGCTTCCATGCTTTTCTTTTTTAAAGTTGCATAAATATTAAAGTATTAACGAAAGATCGATGGTGATCACTTACTCTTTGCTTGCTTCAATACTTAGACAACTTGTATTAAAAGAGAAAGTATGAAAGCACTGCTTTATCGTTAAATGTCGCAGCGAGAAAGGAGAAATTGGCATCTGCGTTCCGGACAGATCGGAAAGAAAGGAGAAATTGGCATCTGCGTTCCGGACAGATTGGAAATCAACTCCAAGCGTCAAGTAGCGTCGTCAATCAAGGAGCCATAAAAGGAGAACTAGCCATTTTGCAGCATAAAAAAAAACCAGAGACGTCGGTTCTGGCTTCCTTATTTCATTCGAACGAGATGTGGAATTGCCATCCAGTGTGACATGCACACAATCTATGTACCAGAGAGGCAGAGAGTTTGGCCTTCATTGCTTCATGTACACAGCAGGGGTACCAAGAAGTTTGATACTTAGTGCTACGTACATACTACCAAGAAGTTTGATACTTAGTGCTACGTACATACCAGGACTTACCTTTTTCGACTCGTCTCGGTTTTGTTCCACGACTCGACTACATATTAAGCATCAACTCACGCTCTACCCTAGAGATTGTTCTAGCGCTAGTTCCGCCAACACCATTGCCCGTGCCGTCCGCACCATACCTAGGCGTCATCACGTGCCATCTCACTTGACGATTTTCCGCCTTAGTCAATCGTTGCCTTCCATCAAGAGATTGTATCGTCAGCTCTGTATATTTTTTGTTGGAGATAGAGTTTATTGCAATTTAGAATGTTGTGCCTGCTATTGACGATGTCTATGCATGATTAATCGTTGACGATTTCTTAGACGATCCATTGTCTTCCATGGTTTGCTACGGCAAGATTTGCAGATGTGGAGACTAAGGTGGAGTTGCAGGCTTTTAACACAATGAGTTAATTATTGGGAATACTTTGAAAATAAAAACAAAAAAGTCAATGTCAGTTATGGGGACAACTGAATTTGGTGTTTCAATTACCATTCGGATATGTTGCAATTTTGAATCGCTCACGTGACCATTACAAAGATTTTGGCAATATTAATTCTCAGGACTTTGATGACACCCTGATGGTAGCTAGCATTGTACTCTCTGGAGTAATGCTGTTTGAAAGTGAAGGTTTTGCTTCAATTTCAGTATGAGATGAAGGATTTAAGTGCAAGAAGTTTGTCTTTTACGTGGATACTACAATATTTTTTATTTGTCATAGATCGATATGAGGGATCTACTTCAATTTATAATCTATCGCCAGTACGGGAGTTTCTTTCATTTGGATAGTCTTAAGGGGCAGTTTTACAACCATGTCATGAGTTTCACTTACTTTTTACAGCTGGCAGTTTGACGTACGTGATGGCCACACGTGCAAGTTACTCTTTCAATGACCGTTGTTTACTGAGTTTTGTACTCCAAGTAGAGCATATCAGATTCCATGATATGAGTTCTTCGCTATCTATCCAACGTCACCGTTGATGTTTTGGTCTATGTCATTTTGATGATTTGGCATTTGATCAGGAGGTTAGTACGACAAACTCAAACTTTGTATGGATTATGAATTATCGAAAACCTAAATTTGTTTGTCTGCTTTGTTGATAGCTATGTGTTTGAACAAGTTGGTGGTTTGCTAATTTTTGCTTCATGAGAAGCATCGGGTTAAGATTGTTCGAGCCTTACTCGTTGAGAAATGAATTTTTGGTGCACAAGGTGTTCATGCTTTTCTGTTTCAAGGAGATTCATATTTTATTTTGGTTATAGAAGTAATTCGACTCAAAGTGAAAGATTGTTGAGTTTGTAACACGAATTCCTTTTTTACTCGATCTCAAATCAACTACTACAAGGAGTCCTCTATGTACCTCTTTAAATATGTACTTCTAGTCTATAAGAATTGCAAACACTTGATTGTGAGCATTTCCTTATACAGTGATATAGACTTTGTGCGTATGTGATTTCTCATGAAACGTTTTTTCATGTAAAATTTGTCTCTCTAATTCCTATTTTTATGTGCATTATTTGCAACAATGTGCTATTAGGACCGGGGATACAAATTTCGCAAAAATTTCGGATTTCGGCCACCACGAAATCCAAACTACCGGCCGTATAATAAAAAAATTTGGAATTGCTACAGTACCATCAAAATTTTATGATTTTTTGGCCGGTTTTCAAATTTTTAGGGCCGGATTTGGTCCAATAACCCTTAAGAAAGTCAAAATTTGTTGAAAAACTGAATTTTTCAAACATTTTAAAATTTTGGCAGAAACACTATCAGATTTTTATAAAATTGTACAAGCTTGATAATGATCTAAAAAATTTATGATACTATATTTAGTAGTGTAGGATCATACACACAAATTTTAAAAATAATTTAACTTTATTTGTTATCTTTAAAAAAAACAGAATGAACATAATTGGGACAGTAACCTTGTTAGAATTTTATAAATTTTCTCGAGTGTGATCATGATCTAAAATTTTTATTAGAGATTAATAATTTACTCAGTACCATTCTATGAAATTTTGAAAAAAAAATTAAACTTTTTTGTTTGGTCAATCAAATCTATGTAAGCGTTGAACTTCATTTGTTATATTATATTTCAAAAATCAAAAAGAGAAAGAACATAAATGGTACTGTGACTTGTAAAATTTTTATAAATTCACTAGAGTATGATCATGATTTAAAATTTTTATGAGATCTTAAGAATTACCTTACCACCCTTCTGTAAAATTTTCAAAAATTCTAAACCTTTTTTATCGCTAAAGCAAATCTATGTATTGATCATTAGGCTTTTATCAGGACGTAGTACTGTCAAAATTTTTAAAAATTCTTTAAGCATGATCGTCATATATACATTTTATAAAAACATTAATGTTACATCAGGACCATTCACAAAAATTTTCTAACGTGGTTTGAACCATTTTTCATTTTGTTCAAGTTTATCGGTAAGCCTTTTAACAGGACAGTAGCACTGTTCGAATTTTTAAAAATTCATTAAGCTTGATAATCATATGAAAATTTTATGAGAATATTAGTGATACATCATAACCATTCAAAAAAAATCAAAATTTTATAACGTGGTTTGAACCATTTTTCATTCGGTTCAAACTTGCCGGTCAGCATTTTATCAGGATAGTAACAATGTTCAAATTTTTAAAAATTCTTAATTCTTGATAATCATATGAAATTTTTATGTGAACATCAATGATTTGTTAGAAACCTCCATAAAAAAAATCAAAAAATTTTGACATCGTTTGAACCATTTTTTGTTCAGTTGAATTTTGCCAAAATTTCGCCTGAAATTTTCAGATATTTCACACGTAATTCGGTCCAAAAATTCCGGATTTGAATTTTGCTTTTTGAATTTCGTTGAAATTTCAGCCATCGGCGAAATTTTATCCAAAACGAAATTTGAATCCCTGATTTGGACTAGATGTTTATTACAGAGTAACACTGGAGTACCTGTTTGTGCCAAATCTTAACAAAGACAAGCCTATGTCTGTGAGTGCAATTCTCACCCAAAAAAAAAATAGCACCAAATCAAGTTTGGCAATGTTTGAATGCTCATCCATTGATAATTTCCAAACAACTTATACTACGGGTCAACTGTGCTAAGATCTTACTGCAGATATCTAATAAGTGCCTAACTAGCTGGAGAAGGAGGTAAACAAGACTACCTAACGAAACGAACCGACAAGCTAGATGGCCGAAAGAAGCCTTATTCTTTTTATAGGCCTTTATAAATCTGGTTCTCTACAAAATAAATTTATAAAAATAGCTCTATCCTGATCACGAAAGGCGTGTTTAATTTTTTGTGCTTGTTCATTAATTAATCACCCTAAGTAATCACTTTAATTATTTAATCATTTATCAGGTCACTATCTAAGTAAATTTACATAATTAAGTGACTAATTAAGTCATTAATTAACAATACACATGCTACGAGCTCGCTCGGAAGGCTCCTACTGCTGAGCTCGTGCATGGTAAATGACCCATCGAGCCCAAAACTAGTGCTGCCGTGGTACGGGAGCAGAGCAAGTGATACGTGACGCTTGTCGCGTCTTCCACAGTCGAAGGGTGGATATTTTTATAAATCTATTTAAAATTGGGTTATTTTTTTTAAAAAAAAAGAAGAAGTGAGAAGGAAAAAAAAAGCTAAAAAAATCGGCGAAGAGTGCCGGACTAAAAGTCAAAGCAGGAGGACGGGAGAAAAACGAATTGTGAGCTAAGCAAAAGAGAAAGAAGGAAGGAAGGAAGGAGAGGACGAGCATCTCATTCCCAATCCCACCGACAGCCTCTTAAAAATGCAGGTAGTTGGCACAAGAAAAACGCAAAAGCGAAGGCTTCGATCGATCAAATAATCGGGCCGTCCCATTTCCGCGTCTCCCGGGCTCTGATTGATCCGCCTAACGTTCCTTCCCTCACCTCACCAGCACTAGCAGTGCTCTCCTGCTTGCGCATACGCCATGCCCGTATCTGTCTGTCCCAATCACACGGGCACTGTCAAGTAGCACGCCGTATTTCGGAACTAATTCGGGACGGAAACTCATGACCCGAGAATGAATCGATGAACGTCAGAATAAATCTTACTGTACCGTGGTCATACAAGGATTTCTAGCGTCTATAGTTAGAAACAAGACAGTAGTTCTTCGTACGGATCAGATGGCTCTAACTATTGTATATATACTTTCACACGGTACATCTGTTCGCACGACACTTTGTGTATTTTGTAACGTGTAACGCGTAGTATGTATATTTTGTAATGCGCAGTATGTCGTTGTATATGTACTAGCTCTACCAGTAGTGTTGAGTTGAGTTGAGTTGAGGCTAACCTGTCACCAACCTCTTCCGCCGACAGCTCATCACTGACAGGGAGAGCCGGCACCGGCAACAAGCAGAGCAGGGTCGCAGACTCGCAGCTCCCATCCCATTCCCACCACCTCCTCCTCCTCCTCCTCCACCTCGCTAGCCCGTATTATTATCCTCCTGCACCTCTCCCCTCCTTTTTGACGCCAGCAAGCACCTCATTAACTTCGTCTCCTCTCGATTCCTCTCCATTCTTCTTCTTGGGCTGAGCTTTGGGAGGGAAAGAGGACAGAGGGAGGGGTGTGGCCGGGCAGTGGGGATGGGGAAGCTGCGGGTGCTGGCCTTGGCGCTCGCCTTGCTTCTCTCCTCTTCGGATGTTGCCAGGGGGCAGGACACCGAGAGGATCGAAGGTATGCAGCTGAGGAAAAAAAAATGCTACCTTTTCCTTTTCCCCTTTCCTACATCTTTCTTGCTGAGTCCATGCTCCATAGGCATTGTCTGTTTGGCTGATCTGAGGAATCCGTGCTTCTTCGTGCATTAATTTTGGTGTCCGGGGTCTTCTGGTAATCTGATTTTTGCTGCCAAGCAAGTGTCTTTACCCCTAGTTTGGAGTGAATCCTGAGCAGGGAGATAGATCTACTAGTTCTAGTTTTCCTTTTGATCCCGGGACTGGGTGAACTTGTTGAACTGCTGCGTTCAGTACTAAACATGTACTAAGTGGTTGCTAGACTAACAGCTTGTCATAACGAACACAAGTGCTCCAAGATCTTGAAACTAGCCTTAATGTGACTATTCTGCATTGCATATGTTCATGTTCCAATCTTGGCACCTAAGATGCACCCATGCCTAGTTGCGGAATTGGAACTACCAAACTTTACTAGCTAGTGTGATCTATCTGTCGGGTTGGAGTTCGTTAACTAAACCTCCATATGCTTCTGGACTATAAGACGCCTGTTCCTTGTGATATTTTCGCTACAACTTGCTGGAAGAACTCTGCTTACCAAGCTGTTGTAGCTGTGCCTACTTCCTAACTCTGTATGTTGTAGCTACTAATTAGCGTAGTTTGGCTTATGCTTTGCTGCGAAAAAAAGAAGAAGAATTTTTGGGAAACTGTTAAGCGCATTGAATTATGCTATGACAGTACATAATTCTCACATTTTCTTCGCGTGGTTATGACAAAATTTCAGGGAGTGCTGGTGATGTGCTGGAAGATGATCCTGTTGGGAGGCTCAAGGTATATGTCTACGAATTGCCCACTAAATACAACAAGAAGATGGTGGCAAAAGACTCCAGGTGCCTGAGCCACATGTTTGCTGCAGAGATTTTCATGCATCGCTTTCTGTTGTCGAGTGCGATCCGAACATTAAATCCGGAGGAAGCCGATTGGTTCTACACTCCAGTATATACAACATGCGATCTTACTCCATGGGGCCATCCCTTGCCCTTCAAGTCTCCACGAATTATGAGAAGCGCAATTCAGTTCATTTCCTCGCATTGGCCCTATTGGAACAGGACAGAGGGGGCTGATCATTTCTTTGTTGTGCCACATGACTTTGGGGCATGCTTCCATTATCAGGTGAGTCAGAGAGCAAAAAAAAACTTCATAGAATGAACCTACTCTGCAAACTTGTACTACAACAGACTTCCATAACTACTCATTTTCCCCATGTAGCACAATTTTTCCTTTTAGATGTTTGGAATGAAACTTCATACTTGCTTCTGGAATCTTTCATCTTATGTGCATTTGGCATCCCCATGGTTCAGGAAGAGAAGGCGATTGAACGGGGAATCCTTCCATTGCTTCGCCGTGCTACACTGGTCCAGACTTTTGGGCAAAAGGATCATGTCTGCTTGAAGGAAGGCTCCATCACCATCCCGCCATATGCTCCTCCTCAAAAAATGAAAACCCATCTCGTTCCCCCTGAGACCCCCCGATCCATCTTTGTCTATTTCCGTGGTTTATTCTATGATACGGCAAATGACCCTGAGGGTGGTTACTATGCCAGGTACACACCTAGAACATGTACCTCGTAAGCATTCTTAATGAATTGTTGGAACACAAAAGTCTTGATGTACCTGCTATATGCAACGCAGAGGCGCTCGTGCATCGGTGTGGGAGAACTTCAAGAACAACCCTCTGTTTGACATCTCGACGGACCACCCACCGACCTACTATGAGGACATGCAGCGTGCCATCTTCTGCTTGTGCCCGCTGGGCTGGGCACCGTGGAGCCCCCGCTTGGTGGAGGCCGTGGTGTTTGGCTGCATCCCGGTGATCATCGCGGACGACATCGTCCTTCCCTT
This sequence comes from Otatea glauca, assembly GCA_036346275.1. Lineage (NCBI taxonomy): Eukaryota > Viridiplantae > Streptophyta > Magnoliopsida > Poales > Poaceae > Otatea > Otatea glauca. The sequence continues at coordinate 51,603,344 of CM070712.1, read as the reverse complement.
TGCGGACGCGATCCCGTGGGATGAGATCGGCGTGTTTGTGGCGGAGGACGATGTCCCGAAGCTGGACACCATCCTGACGTCCATACCGATGGAGGTGATCCTGCGGAAGCAGAGGCTGCTGGCGAACCCGTCGATGAAGCAGGCCATGCTGTTCCCGCAGCCAGCCCAGCCGGGGGACGCCTTCCACCAGATCCTGAACGGGCTGGCAAGGAAGCTGCCGCATGACAAGGGCATGTACCTGAAGCCGGGGCAGAAGGTGCTGAACTGGACCCAGGGCCCCGTGGGTGACCTGAAGCCATGGTAGTTAGCGGCGATGGCACCATTGCGCCCACCAATACCGTAGCTGCTGTTCTTGTGTCATTGTGTGCACACAGCACAATCAGAATCAGATGACAGACTGATCAGTGACGATGAGTAAGCCAAACCAAGCTAGGCGCCCAAGACATTAAATGTAAAGCTTGCTCCTTCACACCTTGCTTCTTTTTGAGGCGATGTCCTTGTATTCCCATTCACTGTATGACATGTTCCCTTTGTTTTTGTTGCTGTAGTATTAGACTAGTACAATTATAGGTGATCATCGATCATATAATATATGACCCTTGTATTATATTATACAGCTGATGGTTTGTAATGCGGAAAATAAGGTTAACAACAAGCCACTTCAGAGTGATACCGTGACACCCTGCTTGATTCTGTGCGGTTTCCCGTCTTGTGTCGTTGATGTGACGACCGATGAGGCCATTAGGAAGGTGCGGTTCTGCAGACTCCATTCAGTTCAGGGTGATGAACTGGCGGTGACGCAATGCTAATGCGTACCACCGGCCACGTTCCTCCGGCTACAACGCCGGAGCTGCCCAGATCCTGCCTCGCCGCCGGCATCTCCTATTTATCCGGGAAAGAAGCGGTTTATTCCCACGTAGGAATTGATTCTTCCGGATTATGAAATCTACGCTTTCGTACTTAGGAATATGACACGGTAGCTAAAGTATTGTCTACCGTCTTATTCAATATGTTCTTTCGTAAGGCTATTGTAGGGCAAAATGTATTGGCCTGTCAAGAGCTTGTTGCAAAGGTTGCTATTTTACACATATCACCAGAACAGGATATTTTTCGGTAGCATCTTTATCAGAATGGACAATTTTCTGTTCAATCAATGTATACTCTATTAATGCATCAAAATGTCCCTGTTACAAACAGACAATTTGGAAGCTTAAGGTGCCATTAAAAAAAAATTCTATGGTACTTACGTCGTGGTGTAATATTGACAAAAGATAACCTCTCTAAACGAAATTGGAATAATAGCAATAAATGTTGTTTTTGTAACAATGAGGAAACTATACAGCATCTCTTTTTTAACTGCTATTTCGCTCGTTTTGCATGGCGCGTTATACAATTGGCTTTTAATATATCACCTCCTAGTAGCACAACCGATATGTTTGAGAATTGGTTATTCAGGATGGGAAAAGATTTGAGGTCTCACATTTTGGTTGGGGCTGCTGTTTTGTGTTGGTCAATTTGGCTATATCGTAATGATGTGATTTTTAAGAATAAAAGAAATTCCATTCCATTGCAGGTTATCTATTTTTGCACCAACTGGTTGCGATCGTGGTTTGGGTTGCAGCATCAGGAAGCTCAGGAAGTGTTGTTATCGGCATACAACTCATTGAAGATGGTGCTTCGGGATCTCTTCATCAGACATGGATGACAATTTAGTAAAAGATTGTGTGTGGGTTAAAACTTTATATTCTGTTTCTCATGGCTTCTTTAAACTTTTATTTTAGGGCTCTCTTTTATCAGTTTTTTTGCTGAAAATTTGTAATAAATGGTTGGCTGTGTGCATCTTACAATATAGAGGTCGGGAGACATAATCTTCCATTATTAAAAAAAAAAGGACAAAAGTACCAGAATTCATATAGGCTCTGTTACTCCCGATCAAGGCAACACAGAATTATTCAAGCAGGGAGGTCTACAAGCTTCACCATTTTCAGTTCACCAAAACCTACTCCCACAAATCTCAAACCATCGCGCAACGCATCGAAGATATGTGTTTCTCAGGCCTGATATAGGGTAGCATACTAACATCATATCTTCTTACTAGTGGACTCGTTGAAGTAGGACAGTATCTCATAATTCACTTTCTCGCCCTGTTGGTGCTGGAGGAAATAGTGATCTTTGATGATGGCTGGAGGAAATAGTGATCTTTGATGATGGCAACCTCAAGATCTGGCACAATGGTATTGAAACCCCTGCTCTTGATGTAGTACTCAGTTCCAAAGGATTGGAAGCCGTTGTCCTCAGCGATAATGAACTTTGGTGGCACTGTAATTTTTTGCGCCTTGCCATGGTACAGTAAGCTTCCAGTTCCTGCATTTGCCACACACTGCTGCAGAGCTAAATTAAACACAGAACAGAAGCTAACAAGACACTTTACGTGTCCGGCATGCCGTAGCAGCCGAGTGGTCCGGTGAATCCAGACTTCTGAAACTTTTCGGCGTACTGGCTCAGTTCTTCCCGCTGATCTAGGTAAGTGGTGACGAACTGAAGATGGAAGGTGCCTCGAGGAAGTCTACAATCTCTACTCCAGGAGGAGCATTGAGGTCATTTATTCAGATAGAGTACAACTTCTTTAGGACAGTCAGAACATCGTAGTGAATGAATGCCCTTTCAGCTATTCCCGGCTCCTGCAGGCATGAGCTTTGAAATAAGTTGGTTCTGTTTCAACATCTGCGGCATTAGATATAGATGTTACTACAAGCTGTAGGTACACACACTTAGGTGGCAGACCAGACCTGAAATTGCGATTTTGGAGCAAAGACGACCAACTTGGAGTTTGTGACCAAATTATTCGAACCTTTGATCCCAGTATTTGTATGGGGAAAAGACAACGTGTTGCTTGCATTTTGAGAAGAAGACAGGCTAGATCATGATTCATGTTTGAAATGTAACCTGAAATTCTAGTTTCCCCAGTGAGTCCAAGCTTAGTGACACGAAGAATCCAGTGAACATTTGCACTTTCTACTCTCAAGTCTCAACCAACCAGATGTGGGCACGATATCAATATACCACATAAAAGAAAAGGCCAAAGAAAACCTATCCACATCCTCTACTGTGAGGTTGTTGACCACAAGATGCAGTTACGTGGCTTCCATCAGTCATCACATGCTACAGGATTCGGCTGGGTTTGCTTAGGCAGCGACAAAAATACGTACCGCCCTTTCTCAAAAAAGGCCGGTATGATCTGGCCTCAACTTACCACTGATAGATAGCCAACCATGCGGCCCAAATCCGTTGGATTATAAACCCATAACAAGATCACCGTCGTCTCTGCCATGAATATGATGCTACTGGCCGCTCCTGTAGCTCAGCTCGTTACTGGAATTTCTATTAGGAGTTATTTTTAAGTCAGTTCCATCTTGAGGACAGCGGGGATAGCTCAGTTGGGAGAGCGTCAGACTGAAGATCTGAAGGTCGCGTGTTCGATCCACGCTCACCGCATTTTCGTTCTTCTACATTTTTATGCTCGTTGCGGACTTGGTGGGCTTTCTTATTTCATTGAGAGAAAAATCTTGTCCCAATACCATTTTATTATACAGTACTACGTGAGCACTAGCTATAGACGATCGTATCATACCTTTTTTTTTCTTTTCAAAATTAGCTAGAAGCTCTATGTCATACTGTTAGCATCGAGATTTGAAAATATATTACCGATTTGTAAGGCTAAGTTAAAATTAGATATTAAGCCAATATCAATTTAAATAAAGAATTTTATCTGCAAGAGATAAAGACCGATACGATTTATGACTTGTGACGAATCAAAAAAAGATATGATTAGCCTATACGCTATAAAAGAGGACCTGAGACGAGCTAGAGAGAGGGACCAACAATCAATCAATTAACTCTACTTTTTATTCACTTTCCGTCAGTTACGAGTAGCTTTTGTAACTTAGAATCTCTTTGTGATTCTTTTTTATCAATAAAGTTACGCATCGCCGATTTTGATCATCTTCGATTTACACCAAATTATCTCAGATTTACTTTTCTCTGATCTTGTTGTGCACCGCCTTTCTCGAAAAAATATGTCTTTATCAAATCATCTAATCAACCGTAACAAACTGTTTAGATTTATCGATACTTATTATTTAATCGGCTAAATAACTGTTTAGATCAGATTTTTATTGAAAAATCTAATCGGCTGAAATAGTTATTTAGATCATAATTTTTTTTGCCGATTGTAAGATCAAATTGACTGACACGTCGCGAACCAAATTAAATATGATGTTAACTCTGTTTAAACTGAACAATTATTTGTCATATTTTTCGACGTCAACGCATTCAATTGAATGAAAGAGCTTGCTCTGTTCGTTTTTCCACTGAATAATCGTGCTATAGACCGTGCTTGTTGCTGGTCTCCATCTCGACGATTCTAAAAGATTGGGAGCATAAATCGATGAACTGGTCCGGTCACCTAGCACTCTTAATTAATTACGGGAAATATCTTGGTACCCGACCGTTCTAGTAAGTAGGCCGCGGAGATGTTCCTGTCGTGACATCATTTTGGACTATTATTTCGAGCTAGTTCCCTACTGTCCCTTATTCTTTTTGCAAAATATAATTTTCCAGCCACTCATAACCTGTTACGATTGAGATTCATATTTTTATCCACCCTAATCCTTTATCGTGTGCAGTCACGAAATAGATATATATAGAGAGAGAGCTTAACAAATCTAACTACTCTTTCATGGAGTGCTAATGCACAGTCTTCATCGTTGCTTGTTGTCGGGGATCGGACACCGACGCAAGGCCCTCCTCGACACGTGTCCGCTCCTCTCGTGCCCGGGACTGTTCCTAAGCCTGTAGAGACGTCTCGATCTACCGCCCGGGCGCCGAAAGCGGATCGTTATCGGGATCCGACCAAAGGTCTCAAGAGGCCACTGGGGACACTCTTCCCTGACCTGACGGACCTCTCCGAGCTCTTCCCGACCAGCGGGCGGGCTCCCGACCTCCAGCCGGGGCGGGTCCCCGACCGACTAAGCCGGGCTCCCGACCTCCGCAGCAGACGGGTCCCCGACCACCAAGCCGAGCTCCCGACCTCGCAGCGGTCGATCCTCGACCGATCAAGCCAAGGCAACCCCGCCAAGGGCCGCGTGTCGGCCTCCACCACCAATGACCACGCACCCCACGGATGGGGTCAATCGAAGTGACTATACGAGCAGTGGCCCTTCCCAAGATGGTTTAATGGTGCCAAGTCATGCTTCTAGTCCCATCGATCGGTCATGTACAAGACGAAGACACGCCCTCCCAAGGCAAAGACCAACGCTATGAACAAAGAACGCCAAGACTCGTCGTCGAGATCACGTATGCGTGTACGCCATTTCCGGTGAAATACCTAACCGCCTCGACTAACGAGACTACCGCCCAGCGTGGGCGGGGACGAGAGACGATCGGCGACACGAATGATGAAGCTCTTAGTATAGGTCACCTCGCCCTTCCCTCACTCGAGGTAACTTGCCCTTCCTACCGCTTAAAGGGAGGCAGAACCCCGGGAAAGGGGATTTCTTCTAGTTAAGCAACGAGCATTCTTGCGCTAAGGCTCTTAGCTCGCTCTTGTAAACACCGTAACCATCTACACTAAAGGCAATACAACACCACCACACGAATCGAGTAGGAGGTTCGCCCAACCAAGATAAACCTTGTGTCCCTGTTTGGTTGCGCGAGTTCCCCGCTTAGTGCGCCCGCCGAGGGTGCCACCCGACGAACGGCTCGGGCCCGCCCTCGTGACGATCCTTCCCCTCTTTCTTTGCGGTCGACGGTCCCGATCGTCGACAACGGGCGCCACCGTGGGGCCCAAAGTTTCGTTCGTCAAAGTTCGCCATCTTGGCCACTCAACACCTCCACTCCGCTACCAAAGATGTCACGAACGGCGAAGCTTCGCTCGACGCGTCCCCGAGTGCCAAGGCTCCACATCCATGCTCGCCATCCTTGCCGCCCGCGAACGCCATGCCTTCGCGCCGACGGACGTGAGGCAACCCTCGGCGACGACGGTGGCTCGAAACCCTCGGGGCGCGATCGGCTCGCCCGTGTCGCCATCGACCAAGACATCGCCGCCATTCGGCGAGAGGCGTGGTACGACCCGCCCTAGTCCGGCCGGTTCGGCCCTCCCGTCCGCACGAACTCGCCTAAGAACGCTGCGAACCATCGCCGTCATGGTGACCACTCGGGCCGCTCGGCCCTCTTCCGACGGTCCTCGGCGAAGAGCTCAACAAGGTGACCGACGGCGTCACACCCGGCGGCAAGCAAGCTCTCAGGGCTCGAAGTCTCGCCGTGACGACCGGCCCCCCTGTCACATGATCACGGCCGCTTCACCGGGAGATCTCGCCTGCTCGCACTTAACGCCATCTTCACCGCCTCGACAGAAGGGCGGCGCGTGGCTTCGCCCGTCGCCGGCCAAAAAACGATGCTCGCCGGACAATGGTACTTCGAAGTCCTCTCCGGACGCCCAACTCGGCGACGAAGATCCAGAATCGCTTGCGACGCCACCGCAACGATGCTCCGTCCGACCATCACGGCCGACGCGGGTGCGCCGCCGGCTCGAGTTCTCCACGCCGGCTAGTGACGACTCGGCGCTAGCAATGGCGGTTATGGCCTTCCGCCTACGGTGCCCGACGACTCGTGTGATCTCCGTCGGTACGCCGGCCGCCCGATTTAGGCCGATGATGGAGCGGTTCGACGGGACCAAGAATCCCGCGGAATTCCTCTCCATCTACTCTACCGCCATCCTGGCGGCCGGAGGAGATGAGGCCGTGATGGCCAACTACCTCCCCACCGTTCTGGACAGCGCCGCCCGCACCTGACTCTTCAACCAGGCGTCCAGCACCTTTTGATCGTGGCGCCAGCTGAGGCGCTCTCCACTCCAACTTCCAGAGTTGCTACGAACGGCCTGGGCGGGAGAGGGACCTGGACCGTGTTATCCAGGGAAAGGGGGAACATCTGCGGACTTCGTGTGCGGTTCACCGCGCAAACTCGATCCCCAATGTTTCGACGAAACCGTCATCAAGGCTTTCAAGTTTGGCGTCCGAGATGAAGCCTTACGGAGGACCTCGAGATTGCCACAAGGCTCACCGTCGACAAACTATTCCGCATGATCGAAGCAGACGCGGACGCGGATGATGTCTTTCACCGGAAGCATGACTATGACCGGGCAGCTCGGCCTCGCCTTCAATAAACGAGGCCATCCGGCGCTAAGGAAGGAGACCGGGCCCGCGCGACAAAGGCGAGGAAAAGACCGCGGCGTCGAGGGCGGCTACCGCTTAGTCGCCACGGCCGACGACAAGCGTGAAGGCGAGCCGCGCCACCGACCGCCGGGGCCTCGCCTCAGCAGAACCGTCCGCGACGAAGAATAGGCGCCGCCGCCGCCCAACAGGCAAGGTTGGGGACCCTCCATGCGAACATCCGAAGCTTGGGGCAACGAGGAACAGCCGGCCGACGCCAACAAGTTTTGCTGCTCCACAAGATCCACGGCCATGACTGCGGGTGCAGAACATGGCTATTCGTTGGGCGCCTTTTATAGGGGATGGGAAATGCCCACGCTACAAAAAGGCGATGAACGGCCAGAGGAATCGACGCGGCCGAGCTCAAGCGGGCCTCGACTGAATTCCAACAGGCGACCGCCTTGTGGACATGATCTTGGTGGTTCCTCTCAGATACCGATCTCGCCAAGAAGTGAAGGACGCCGCGCGCCGTCTATCAAGCCACCGTCGGAAGCCCACCGACCAACCCCGCAGATGGGCGTCGTCCCCATCACCTTTTCCCAGACGACGCACCTCGGGATGTCCCGAGACTTCAAATCGCTCGGTCGTCGCCGACCATAAGCAACGCCGTCGTTGGCGGGTCATGGTCGACGGGTAGTTCCTCAACTCGCTCCTAGCGGCGCTTTGACCGGATGCAAATACCCGGCCGAAAATCAAGAACATAGCGATCCCTTCTTCGGCATCGTCGTCGGAGCTCGACCACCCCGGGGCAAGTGGTCCTCCCGTCACCTTCGGCGACTCAGAAATTTTCGTCTCGAGCCGATCACCTTTGAAGTCGTGGACGGCGATCTCCCTACAACGCCATCCTCGCGCCCGCCTCGTCAAGTTCATGGTCGCGAATCACTACGGCACCGGTGTATAAAGCTCCTGTGGCCGGTGGTGTCATAACGGTCCGCTGGCGACCTTAAGGCAACGACGGTCAGCGAGGAAAGGCCCCGACGCCGCCGCATATCGCCTCACCGCCTCAAGATCACCCCGAAGGACGCCCGTCGGAAGACGGCTATCCATCCAAACGGCCCGACCAAGGCCGTGCAGCTTGAGGAGGGGGACACGGGCAAATGCGTCTGTATTTCTGCCCAGCTCGATCCCAGATAGGAAGACGAGCTCATCACCTTCCTCCGAGATAACAAAACCATTTTCGCATGGGAACCGGCGGACATGCCTGGGGTCCCACGGGAGGTGATCGAGCACAAACTGCAAACAAAGCACGCTGCACTCCGCGCGCCAGAAGCTCCGGCGCTTCTCTTCTGAGAAGGCGGCGATAATCAGGGAGCACCTTGACAAGCTCCTTAAGGCCGGCTTCATTCGCGAGGTCAACTACTCTGAATGGCTGGCCAACCCTGTGATCGTACAGAAGAAGGGCGAGAAGTGGCGAATGTGTGTCGACCACACGGGCTTGAACGCTGCATGCCCCAAAGATAACTTCCCGCTCCTCCGCATAGACCAGATTGTGGACTCCACCGTCAACGCCGAGATGTTGAGTTTTCTCGACGCCTACTCCGGGTACCACCAGATCAAGCTCGCCGCGGAAGACGAAGACAAGACCGCCTTCATCACGCCGTTTGGAATATTTCCAGCGGTTAATGGCCAAAGCCTTCGACCCGCAGATCGGCCGGAACCTCGAGGTGTACGTCGACAACATCATCGTCAAGAGCCCCTCTAAGGCTAACCACGTCAACAACCTGGCCGAGACCTTCGCCAACCTGAACAGGTTCAACATCAAGCTCAACCCCGAAAAATACGTCTTCGGCACGGCCTCCGGAAAAGTACTCGGCTACATGATCGGGGGGTCGGGCGTGGGCCCGAACCCAGAGAAGATCGAGGCGATCGAGCAGATGACCGCCCGACCTCGATAAAACAAGTGCAGAGCCTCACCGGTCGCATCGTCGCCCTCAGCCGCTTCATTTCCCGGCTCGGCGAGCGCGGGCTGCCTTTCTTTAAGATCCTGCGTAGTCATAAGGGTTTCGAGTGGACCCTCGAAGTCCAGCGGTCTTTCGACGAGCTCAAGACGTACCTCTCGCGTCCTCCCCTGCTGACAACTCCACAACAGGGAGAGGTGCTGCTACTTTACCTCGCGGCCGCGACCCAGGCCGTCAGCGCGGTCCTAGTGGCCGAACGGGTAGGGCGGCAGCACCCGATCTACTATGTTAGCGAAGTACTCCATGGGCCGAAGGAGCGCTATCCCCAGGTCCAGAAACTCCTCTACGCACTCTTCATGGCCTCGCGGAAGCTCCGACACTACTTCCAAGCACATGCGGTGGTCGTCCCGAGCGGCCTCCCGCTCGGGGAAATCCTCAGAAACCCTGAAGCCGGAGGTCGCGTCGCCAAATGGGCCATGGAGCTGGCCGAGTTCGACCTCCGCTTCACGGCCCGCACCGCCATCAAATCACAGGCGCTGGCAGACTTCGTGGCCGAGCGGACGGCGGAGCCTGCCCCCGAGCCCGAGGTCGGAGCCGAGGACCCATGGACTATGTTCTTCGACGGATCAAGATCCTTTGAGCGCTCGGTGGCGCTTCTCCTCATCACCCCTCAAGGTGACCACTTGCGATATGTGGTCCGCTTCGGCTTTCCCGCTACCAATAACGCGGCGGAATACGAGGCCCTCTTGGCCGGCCTTCGAGCCTGCAAGTCCCTGGGCATCCACCGCCTAATCGTGAAAGGAGACTCCCAGCTCGTCATCAATCAGTACAACAAAGTCTACCAGTGTTCGGAGCCTCTGATGGCCAAATACCTCGCCGAGGTACGCAAGATGGAGAGATGGTTTCGGAACCTGAGGATCCAGCACGTACCAAGGAAAGACAATTCCATCGCCGATCTCCTGTCCAGGCTCGGATCATCCAGCGACGAGCTCCCGCCGGACGTCATCCTTGAAACCTTGGCCACACCGTCCGTCGCCGACCAGGAAGACCCGGTGGCCTTCCTCGAAAACGTTACGACGTGGATGGATCCATTCATCAAGTTCCTCGACCAAGGGGAGCTCCCGCCACTCTGCCGAAAGGAGCGGCTTGGCGCGACGCGGGCTCGTCAGACAGCTCGTCGGCGGGCAGCTCCACCGTCGAGGGCTTTGGGCGCTCACAAAATGCATCACCCGTAAGAAGGTAAATACTTGTTCAACGACATACACTCCGGCTGCGGCGGCGCTCACCTCTTTCGGGACTATAGTCGGAAGGCCTTCAGATGGGTTTTATCGCCAACGGCAGACTCAAGATGCCCGTGGCATCGCTCGTTCTTGCCACCCCTGTCGGTTTGACGCCCGGAAGGTGAGGCAACCGGCCTACGCCCTGCAGACCATTCCCCTCGCCTGGCCATTCTCGACGTGGGGCCTCGACATTCTCGGTCCCTTCCCGAGGTCGGTCGGGGGGAAGAAGTTCCTATTCGTGGCGATCGACACCTTTTCAAAATGGATCGAAGCAGAACCGGTCTCCGCTATCACCGCCAAGGCCGCGGTAAGGTTTCCGTTCCTTTGTGGTCACAAGGTACGGAGTCCCTTGTAGGATCATCACCGACAACGGGACGCAGTTCACCAACGAGCTGTTCCAAGAGTTCAGCGCGGATATGGGGACCGAGGTCTGCTATGCCTCGGTGAGCCACCCCTAGAGCAACAGGGTGGCCGAGCGCGCCAACGGGCAGCTCATCCAAGGGCTCAAGAAGCGAGTCTTCGACGAGCTCGGTCGCCGCGGCCGGGCATGGGTGGACGAGCTCCCCACAGTCCTTTGGTCTGTCCGCACCTCGACCAACCGGGCAACAGGAACAAGCCCTTTCCAGCTCATCTTCGGGGCCGAGGCTGTCCTACCATCCGAGGTCGCGCTCCGTTCCGTTAGGACGAGCTCGATCGACCAGGTCGACCTCGAGCATGAGCGGTCCCTCGACCTTGCCTTGGCGGAAGAAGTAAGGTGCCACGCACTTCTGCGCTCGGCGCGCTACCTGCAAGATCTCCGCAGACATGCCGCCCAGCCGTCCGACCTGTGGGCTTCGCGTCGGGACTGGTCCTAAGACGGATCAAGATCGCTCCCACACCAACAAGCCGTCCTCGCTGTGGGGCCCTTCAGAGTCATCTCAAGCAAGCCGCGCGGGAGCTTACCGTCTGGCGGTCCCCAATGGCAGGGAGCTCACGAGCTCGTGGAACGTAGGCCAGCTCCGAAAGTTCTACGTCTAGCGCTCTTCTTTCACCCATCGTTAAGTTAAGGTGCCTCTTTCTTTGTTGCTATGTTCGTTCCTGTGTTCTGAGCTCTGGCGCCTCGGGGCGTGCTCAAGGCTTTTGTGTTGCCATCCTCGTCCGCCCGTGTTCGTGGTCGTAGTAAAGTTTTTTTCCGATTTCGTCTTGATCTCTTTCGATTTGTAGAAGGGTTGATGTTCCGCCACGACCTAAGTTGCGATTCCTTCTCGAAGGTCGCGCTATCTTAAAGGCCCTCGACGCGCGCCGTCGTCAGTCCTTTTTTTAACCAAAGTAATTTCTTCTTAGAACGCCTCGGCGGCCCGACTCCGGCGTGGCTATAAGGGCAACCATAAGGCCACGCGGCGGGCTCGGGCTCGGGCGCCCATGCGTGTTCTTTCTTGCGGCGCTGGGTCACGTTCTCTAGGTTCGCCTCGGGATGAATAACCCGGCCGGGCATTCCTGGATCGGGGCCGCGAAGGCGATCGTTATCGGTGTAAGCCGGTCATCCCCGTCTTGCCACCATTGAACGTTCTCGAGGCGCCCGAGCTCGATGACTTTTCCTGTGCTCGAGGTCGCAGCTTGGGATTCACCACCGGATGACTCTGTCGTTCTAAGCCGACCTTTCCCGGGCCGGTGGCGGTGTTCGAATCTCTAAATCGCCCTCGAGGGGTCTTGCCGAGCTCGATGCATTCCCGAGCTCACGAGTCGAACCAAGGCCAAAAATCGTCCACTGAGCTACCCCAGCCGACCAATCGAGTTGTGCCCAAACTCGTATCGCCAGCGAGGCCTCGGTGGGGACCACGCTCTCGGGTTCGTCTCGGGGATGCCGTCCCCGAGCCCGACGCGTTCGGGCTCGAGGCCGCAGAAAAGCGATCTTTATCTGAGTAAGTCGGCTATTCCTCAGTGTTACCGACCGGTGGACATCCTCGAAGCGCCCGGCCCGATGACATTTCGGACCGGAGGTCGCGACACCTAAGATTACCACGGGGATGATCTTGGTCGCGATGAGTCGCTTTCCGCAACAAGCCGACTTATTCCCGCAGCCAAATTACCAAGACATGTCAACCCGAAGTCGTGCTCGGGCCCGAGTGATTTCGTGCAAGGCCTCGCTGAATCAACATCGGGCATCGACGGCTCTGTCACCCTAAACAGGTAATTCGGGCAAAAGGCGGTAGGCCTCGCTATGGGTCCACGGAGCGCCGCCACGCGCCACGATCCAAGATCTTGCTCGACCCTTCCGAGAAATAGCCCGCACAAAGTACGCATGCATGCGCAGACCGACAAATAAGCTAAGTTCTCCGAAGAAACACAACTCTATAAAGCTTAGCATAAAGTTGTTTTGTCTTTACAAGGGGGAATCTTTCGCCCCCGGACCCATCCGCTAACTTTAAAGTTTACAGAGACATGTCCCGCGAGTTTTTCCGCTCAAGGCCTGAAACCCTCCACGCAATGCGAGGACCTCGATTCGCCTTGTCAATCCGATCGCGGTCGCTTTGAGTGGACCAAGGCGTCTTTCCTACCGAGCCACTTGTGCTAGTTTCTCTCCTAGACTAGCATTCCTGGCCTCGGCCTCAGCCGCCTTGGTTTCTGCTCCGACGGCCCTCGTCTTCAACCCCGCGACCGTCTCCTCGAGCTCGGCCGTTTTGGCCTCGAGCTCGAGCGAGGCCCCTCGCCGGCGACTTCGCGCCTCGAAGCGGGCCGAGATCTCGAGCTTGAGACGCTGGATCTCCGCCGACGCCGCTCGCGCGTCCTCGCCAAAGACGCTATGCGCCTCGACGGACCGGGCAGGGTCTCTCCGCCTCCTCCGCCCCTTGATGGCTTCGAGAGCGCTATGGCGTATATCTTCGGGCCATGCGCTCCGCGCGGCCTCGACGGCCAGCGAGCTCGAGGCCCGCCTCCTTCGGACCAAATTTCCTCTTGACCGCGCGACACGGTGGCTTTTAGCTCGGCGATGTCCCTCCGATTGGCCTCGAGGGCACCGCAGAGGGCGGAAGCGAGCACTGTTCGCGCGCAATGTTGTACCCCCGGGAAACCAACCGCAGACCTTGCGAAGGCAAAACCCGCCATGACCACTAAGAAAAGGGAGGGAAGGAGGAGGTGACGCCACGATCGATCTTACCTCCACTAACCGGTCCTCCAGCGAAGACAAGTCGACAACGCCATCGGAATTTCGGGGCAGTACGCCCGCGGTTACATCCCCGACGGCCTCGGCCGCCGCCGCTGTAGCGACGGCACCTCCCGAAGGACCAGGGAGATCCACTTCGACCACGGCAATGGCGGTACCGACCTCCGGGCGGCGAGTGGCTCGACGGCCCCCGCCGCCTCGACGATTGGAAGGGTCCTCGGCTCGCCGAAGGTGGACGGCTCCACCCGGCACGGCGGCAACGCCGCCGATCACGGGCTCAACAACCAAAGCGCCTGGCCGAAGGCATCGGGTCGACGATGGACCGAGCCACGATCGCCGGTATGAGCCGCACGCAAAGAAATTATCAAAAGATGCTCGATCGGACCCATCCCCACGGTTAAGAAATAGGGGAAAACAAAATGGCGAAGTCCAAGTATGTGTCCCGATGGGGGAATCCCTCTTCGAACAAGACATCAGACTCAAGAGCGCCTAGAGTCTCGAACCGCTTCTTGAGCCTCGGGTGGTTGTCGGGATCGGACGACTGGCGCGGCCCCCACGACACGTGTCCGCTCCCCTTTGTGCCCGGATCGCTCCTAAGCCAGCGAGACGCTCTCGATCTACCGCCCGAGCGCCGAAAGTCACCGTTCGGGATCCGACCAAAGGTCTCAAGAGGCCACCGGGACACTCTTCCCGACCAGCGGACCTTTCCGAGCTCTTCCCGACCGGCGGACCTCTCCGAGCTCTTCCCCGACCACAGCGGGCGGGCTCCCGACCTCCGCAGGCGGGGCGGGTCCCGACCACCAAGCCGGGCTCCCGACCTCAGCAATGGACGGGTCCCCGACTCGACCAAGCCGAGCTCCCCTCCCGCAGCGGGGCGGGTCCCCGACCGATCAAGCCAAGGCAACTCCCGCCAAGGGCGCGCGGTCGGCCTCCACCACCAATGACCACGCACTCCACGGATGGGTCAATCGGTGACTATACGAGAGCAGTGGCCCTTCCCAAGATGGTTTAATGGTCGCCGTCATGCTTCCATCCCATCGACCGGCCACGTCTGAAGACGTAAGACACGCTCCTCCCAAGGCAAAGACTAACGCTCATGAACAACAACGCCAAGACTCGTCAGATCACTGTAGGCGGTACACCATTTCCGGTGAAATACCTAACCGCCTCGACTAACGAGACTACCGCCCCAGTAAGGGCGGGGCGAGCGGTGACCAATCGACAGATCGAATGACCGGCTCTTAGTATAGGTCACCTCGCCCTTCCCGCTCTCGAGGTAACTCCGCCTTCCTACCGCTTAAAGGAGGCAGGAACCCCGGGGAAAGGGGGGGATTTCTTCTAGTTAAGCAACGAGCATTCTTGCGTTAAGGCTCTTAGCTCGCTCTTGTAAACACTGTAACCATCTACACTAAAGGCAATACAACACCACCACACGAATCGAGTAGGGGTTCGGCCCAACCAAGATAAACCTTGTATCCCCTGTTTGGTTGCGCAGGTTCCCCTGCTTAGTGCGCTCGCCGAGGGTGCCACCCGGACGAACGAAGCTCTGAGCCTTGCCCTCCGTACGATCCTTCCCCCTCTTTCTTTGCGATCGACTGTCCCGATCGTCGACACTTGTGAAGATTGCCACCATGAGAGAAGCGGAGTAGTAACGAACATCAAGAGCATACCAACTGGTTCAAGCAGTTGCCTGGGACATGGAAAGTGAGCTGAGCTGAGCTGACCTGAATTACACGATGCGGAGAGTAGCAAAATCCTGCACCTCGGAGCAGCCTGTACTATCTTGAGATCAGGAAAGGATCAGAAGGGGTGCGAGGACGGACGGACGAGGAGGAGGTGGCCCGTCCGTGCAGCAGGCGTCACCACATGACACAGGCAGCAGAGTTATTAATGGCGCCCAACTGAGTAGCCAGTACTGCACAGTGGTACCTACACGGTCGGACCGTCGGAGTTAATGACACATCACCACCGTCCGTCACATGATGGATGACTGTTTTCTTAAAAGACTAATAATCCAGTGGCCTGTAATAAATCGACGGCGGTAATCACTCATTATAGCATCTCCAAAAGTTCTTTCCAAAACTCATTCCTCAAAAATCAGATTTAGAAAACTCTCTATAAAAAATGCCTCTCCATATCTCCTCCCTCTTCAACAGCACTCTTCATATCATACTATCTATTTTTCTCTCCTATATTTTAACCATATTCCACGTAACTGTCGTAACAGCGACCGTTTTTTTACCGGTAAATTCAAATGACATATTTGAATGCGGGAATTTAAAAATTAAAATTTGTTGTGACGACCACATTGTAACGGTTATCTTTGAACGGGTAAATTCGAACGGCTATATTTGAATGTGAAAATTTTAAATTTGAATTTTCCTGTAATGGTCATGTTGTAATGGTCATTATTAAAATTATTGTACTGAGTGAGTCATGTCCTAACGGTCATCGCAACGGCTATATTCAAACAGTCATCTTAACAGCTATATTCAAACGGTCATCTTAAAGGCTGCATTATTATCGTCTATATATACATACATACATACCCATTTACAGTTCGAAGTCTTGCATATTTATTGTTGTTCACTACCTACAATATCTCAATGAGTCGTCGAAACTTAGTCTCACAACGTCTCTCAGACGATGAGGAGTCTGAGAATACACATTTCTTCTTACAACAGGATACCAATTCCTGGTATATGGAAGATCAGGGTGTGAATCTTCCACGCCATGGCGGCTCTACTCCTATCCATCAAGTCGTTCATCGCAATAGACAAGAAGCACATGCTAGATTATTTCAGGACTATTTTGCTGATCCTCCTATCTATGGCCCGACCTTCTTTCGGCGCAGGTTTGGAATTATTCATTCTTTATTTCTTCGCATATTATGTTGATCCTAATGTCTATGGTTCAACCTTCTTTTCGACATAGATTTCGAATGAATCGTCCTTTATTTCTTCGCATATTGCATGCTGTACAAGCGCATGATAATTATTTCGTTCAAAAGAGGAATTGTGCTAGAATTCTTGGGTTATCTTCTTTGCAAAAGATAACCGTAGCATTTCGGATGCTAGCTTACGGCGTAGCAGCAGATGCTATTGATGATTATGTGCGGATTAGAGAAAGTACTGTTGTAGAGAGCCCGAGAAGGTTTGTGAAAGCTATTATTGAAATCTTTGGAGATGAGTATTTGAGATCTCCAAATGAGAATGATAATACTAGATTACTTGCAATTGGTGAGGAAAGAGGTTTTTCGGGAATGCTAGGGAGCATAGATTGCATGCACTGGAAGTGGAAAACTTGCCCTGCAGCATGGCAAGGCATGTATACTGGTCTTGTTCATAAGCCAACAATCATTCTGGAAGCCGTTGCTTCACAAGATCTTTGGAAATGGCATACTTTTTTTGGTTTACCAGGGTCTCACAATAATATTAATGTTCTTCACCTGTCCCCTCTCTTTGCTAAGTTAGCTGAAGGGAACACTCCAGAAGTGAATTATACTGTGAACAGTCACAACTATACAATAGGATACTATCTTGCAGATGGAATATATCCTTCATAGGCAACATTTGTAAAGCAATACCAACTCCCCAAGGGAATAAGAAAAAACATTTTGCAGAAGCTCAGGAAGCAACTAGGAAGGATGTGGAACGAGCATTTGGAGTTTTACAAGCTTGTTTTGCAATTGTTCATGGATTAGCTCGTTTTTGGTATCAAGAAACACTTCGAGATATCATGACAACATGTATCATCATGCATAACATGATAATTGAAGATGAGCGGGATGGAGGTCCAGTTGACTACAATTACGAAGCAATGGGAGAAAATGTTGCAGTCTCCCATGAAAGAACACCTGAGCTTTCTGAGTTTATTCAAACTCATCAATCCATCATAAATAGAAAAGCTCACTCTTAGGTTCAAGAAGATCTAGTCGAGCACTTATGGCACCATTATAGAGGGATGTAGGTGACGAATACTTATAACAGGGGCACCCTAACGGCCCGAAGCAACGAGCCGGCGGCCTCAAGCACGCCTCCACTTCAACAGCCGCTCCCACCCACTCTGATCGAAGCACTGCAAGGCCACACGAGACATCCCTTCCGATCGATCGAGGGAAGTGTCTCCGACTGCGGGCTCCCGACCTCCGCAGCGGGCGGGGTTCCCGGCCCGACTAAGCCGAGCTCCCGACCCGCACTGGTCGGGATCCCCGACCCGATCGTGCCAAGACAACCCTCGCTAAGGGCGCGTGTCAAAGCCTCTACCACCAATGACCACGCACTCTACTTAACGGGTCAATCGGCTAACTATACAAGGCGGTGGCTCCTTCCCAAGAAGGTTTAATGATCGACCAAGTCATACCCCGATCCCATCGGCGGTCACATACAATGCGAAGACACGCCTCTCTCGAGGCAACACCCACGCCATGCGCAAAGAACGCCAATACTCGTAAGGTTCGCAGAGGGCAGGTACGCCGTTTCCCGAGGAAATACCTAACCGCCCTGACCAACTAAGCTACCGACCCAGCATGGGCAAGACGGGCGGTGACCAGTCAGCAGAACGAAGGACCGAAGTTCCTAGTGTAGGTCATCTCGTCCTCTCCCAATTCTCGATGTAACCTGCCCCTTCCTTCCGTATAAAAGGAGGCAGGAACCCCCGTAGGAGGGCGATCGAACCCATCTCGCTAAGCCATTAGCACTCTCGCTTGTAAACCTTGTACAGTCATCTGTACTAAAGAGAATACAACGCCACCACACGAACTGGAGTAGGGACCTTCGGCCCGAACCAGTATACATCTTGGACTTCTGAGTCTAACCATTCAGGGAGTGGAACGCGCGGCCCCTTAGACTTACAAATTTACTTGCCGGTGCTCGAAACGCCGACAGTTGGCGAGCACTAGTTTATGCACTTCAACTATGATGTACTACTAGTTTATGCACTTCAACTATAATGTACTGATTTATGCACTTCAACTATGATGTACTAGTTTATGCACTTGAACGATTAGGCCAGTCTAATACCAGTCATTTGTTTCCTCTCTTCATAAGCAATTCAACATTTTGAAGAAGTGAAGGACAAGGCCAAGAATGTTCAGCCTATTCCTTTATTCGGTGTACTTGGTTTATCTGAACATTAACCTAAATGAGTAAAATCAGTATCATATGGCTACCATAATATCCACCACTAAAATGGTGTGCTAAATTATACATCAGGAAAACAATCCAGTCATCACATTTACATACAACAATGTTTATTGTACTAATCTGGATTTATTGTAGTACAACAAAGCATAATAAAGACCGGAAGTAAGAAAGTCTGAAAGATAATCCTACGTATATGAGTCATGGCACCTTCTTTTACAATGCCAAGGTGATTTCAATATTAGAACAAGGACCTAACTGTTTGCAAAAACAAGCAAATGTTCTACACATAGAGGAATAATTTTCAGGCTATGATATTCAGATAAGTAGAAATTATGAGGTCAATGCTACAACACAAAGGGAAAAAAACATCAGTTTGGTTTTGGTTGGAACAGCCAAGGATAGTTGCGTACTGTGTTGCAAGTAATATAGCATAAGGACATGCAACAATCAAGGATTCAACACTACATTCACAACCTGGTAAACCTAGTTTACATCTGTATTCCCTAGTTTACATCATTTTAATAGAAAAGCATAATCAATGCTCTATTTTCTCCGGTAAACCTTGGTCTCAAGAGTATAGAGACAAGTCTCTTATAAAATTAAATGGAACTAACACAGTGCAGATGGCTATCCTCATGATCAACTAAACAAGATCTAACTACAGGAGAAGACCAAACAACTATTGCCAATCATCGCCACACTTATAATTCTTGTTTTGTTTCTAATATTTGTTCGTTCCAGTCTGAATTTAAGCTGACTAAGAGCTGAAAATAAGAAACTTATCCAGCTGCTATTCCAGAGAAGTCATAAATTTTTCCTTACGACAAATTGCAATCATGATTCAAACTTCAGTTTCTCTAATGTAACAAGTAACCAACAAAATTCTATTATGTGGAATCCAACATCATAACCAACTCCGACTGTATCTCCAGTGGCATCGTCAATCTCCTCAATGCAGCATCATAAAAAATAGAATCGTCTTGCTTAATCACAATCAAGACTATTTCCAAGCCATTTGTGCAGCACTTCGTCAGGGGTTAACAGGTAACAGTGGATTCTTGGTACAAGAAAGAACATAAAAAAGAAGAAATTGCACTCACTCCTGATTGAGAACGAATCTGACGGAGTTGGCGAGGGTGTGGTCCTCCTCCATTATGGACAACATCGACGCGCTCAAATCCGTCACTGACCCGTGCTCCATGGCTCCCTGCCTGCAATAAGCAAAACACGGCATGTTCTTTATCATAAAATGCAAATGCATTAAGCATTTAATTTTGGGTTAAACCAAGATGAGACCTTTCTCTACCTGGTGTCGCAGCGAGGCGAAGCCACTTCGGTGAGGGAGGACCGGAGGAGGCGAAGGCGATTTCGACGGTGGGAGGCGGCGTGGCTATGGGGTACCGTTAAATGAGAACGACCCCTGCACGCTGCCGAGCGCCGCCACCGGGACCCTGCACACGAAGACAAAACATCGGGGAAGACGAAGACACGACGGTGGAGAGGAAGCCTCGTCGGGCTGCCAGGGGAGAGGAAGCTGCGTCGCACCACCGCCTCCTCTCTCCTCTCGAGCCGAACGCTTCCCTACAGTCGTGCGAAGAAACGGCCGCCGGATAGCGAGCGGAGAGAGACTCGCTACGCTCGCTAGGTTTAGGGAATAAGGTAGCGAGTCTCTTGGAGACCATACAGTACTGAGAATCAATAAAAATTGTAGACGAGAGTGGGATGGCGATGCTTTTGGAGTTGCTCTTACCCCTCCTCTTTTTCGCTTTTCTCTACAGCAGCTCCAGCTCACGCGTGATCGAGGCCGGGGATGCCTAAGCTAAGGCCAAGAGAAAGAGACGATCAAGATTTAATCAAATCAAATACTGACTGGTGGTACGGTAGTATGCAGGCAGGAGGAGCAAGGCGTAGGGAATCCAAGCACGCCACGGACGTCTAGGTCGCTTAACTCGCTTCTTTCCTCCGTGTTACGCCACCTGCTGCTTCCCTTTCCTCCTTTGTTTTTAATTTTCTTCCCCGCCCTTCTGCCTCTGCGTGCGGGAATCCAAGAATTGTATATTTCCATTGGCTGAGGTCGCGAGCCGCACCACCACCTTGACTCCCTTGCATCATTCATCACCACCACCGCCCAGTCTTCTCGCCATTTTTTTATCGTCATTTCGTTCCGGGCTTCCGGCTTCTGAGAGGGACCGACAGGCACGGAGAGGGACAGCGCGCCACGACGAGAAGCAACCGGCGGCAACGCCTTGGGCTCAAGCTTACACGTACGGCGGCGGCGGCATCGCGTGAGCCTCATTTTGCGCTGAGGTGAACACGGGAGAGGCCGGCGTGGGCAGATTGGTCAACTCTTGGGCACCAACCGGAGCACAAGATCAGGATCAATGGGGAGCAGGACGCCGTGGGCGGCGGCGGCGGCGGTTCTGCTCGTCGTTTCCTGCTGCGCGGCCTTCGTCGCCGCCGTCCCGCAGCAGCCCAAGCATGCCAGGATCTCAGGTACCTGCCTAAGTCTGCTTCATCCCTCGTTACCTTGCTTCTCTTCTCTTCTTGGCTTCTGAACTGGACGAGTCGATGGCGTGCGGAGGCGGCTAAAATTAACCCCTCGAGAATCAGATTTGCCAGCTTATCGACTGCAATGACACCGCCTATGTGGATTAATTTGACCCATTGATGCCAAACAACTCACTCTTTCATCCAAAATTTGCTCTGCTACTGCATTCCTCTGGTCCTGATCGTTCGATTTCTACTAGCTAGTGGTATTATTCAGCTGGTCCTTTCTGGGATCAATCATGCGTCCTACAATTGCAATGCGCCAGTAGGCCCCTGTGATCCACCATGTGGCCAGTACATGACACCAACTGTAATGCGCTGTAGCAGCAGTAACTGCTTGTATCTGGACCAAGCACTTCTCTCTGGAAGCGGTTGTCGGTAGGTGAACTCTGCAGTGTAGTTCCCTGTGATCCTACACTGCATTTGCACCGGATCATGCTCGCTAGTTGCTAGGTCCCATGGCTCTTGATTCATACATCCTTCCCTTTTACCCTTTCTGGATCGTCGTCTTCGCAGTCACGCGTCCGTGGTGGTACTGCCTCAGGAATCAAGCAAAAGCTACCATTATTAGCATTTCTTGCGAGGAACACTACTGCAGTGCTGTACCTAACTTGCACAGTTTTGGTTTATTAGCTGCATTTTGTGCCTGCAAGATCTGGAAATGATGTATATTATAAAGTTAGCTCAAAGATTCCCTTAGTTGTTTTTTCGTTGAACCGGACATGCGAACAACCATATTGGTGATTTAAAAAGGGATAAGAGTAACAGCCTAACAGATCATTATTAAAGTAGAAACCAATTGACAGGGATTGATTTTTGTAGCATATAAGATCAAATCTTATGGTTGGTGAACTGCTGACCACAACAATTCCACCAACTAATCTGTTCACTAGTAGTGATTTATCTATCTATTATATATTAAAAGCTCAAAGAGAGTTGCTAAGAAAAAAGTGAAATAGGCTAGAAATTCTCAAAAAAAAAACATATAGCCCATAATTTGGTGGATCATAATTAAATTGAACTATAGTAGCCATTATATGTTATCATGTAAAAAAACATCTAACTATCCAGCTAATGGACCCGTGTTATAATAGTTTAGATTAAAAGAAAGAATCCATGTCAATTACAAAAAAATCAGAATAAAAAAATAAATTGGTCATTTGATTTTTCATACGAATTCCAAATTAAAAACCGTACATCTGACGGCTTGGTAATCTTCTGTTAGGCTGGGTTAGGGCTACGAAACAGTTTGGGTTGTGGTTTCTCATTGCTTTCTCCCTTTCAGGATGTATCTGAAGCAAACGCTCTTCTGTATTCCTATCACTCTACTTTAATGCATGGCAGAGCTCCTGCCGTTTCTTTCAAAAAAAACCGTACATAGCTAAACTTCGGAGGAAAAATTAGTAGTTGTATTTATATATATATTCTAACCTAAAACTAATATTCAAAATTAAATAAAAAATAAAAACAAAATGAATGGCTTAAATAGGAAGAAAGAGTCCATACTAAGTATAATAAAAAACAACATAAATTTGGAATAAAAAATAAAATAAAATCAGCCATTTTACTTTCATACGAACTCCAAATTAAAACAGTACATAACTGAAATTCAGAATAAAAATTAGGTGAAAAATAGTAGTTAGATTTGTATAGGAATGAAGAGATTAAGAGGGTGATACATCGACATGTGTTCACTTGGCTATACCGATATAAACAATATAATATGCACTAAAAGAAGTACTGAAAGAAAAATACAAGTACTGTAATAATGAAATTAAGATATGATATAAATGAAAAAATATTATGTTATGCTACGTTTACTATTTTGCTATGTAAGTATTTGGCAGAGAAAGTTTTGGTCAAATGTGATAAGTATTGGGAAACGGAGTGAGTATATTTTTCCTGTAATATAAAATATCAAAATATTACAAATGGATTTCTACAATGATCTATTTTCAAAAACGCAAAATTACATAGGTATTGCTAAGTTATTTAAACATGTTTTAAGGATGATGCACCCTACTAGAGTTATGCACAGATATCCATCCCCCTCGCCGTGTAACTGTAGCTGGTACTGAAACTGGTTCTGTAAACAAAAAGTCCCATCTTTTTGCCCATTTGGCACACTATTGACTGATTATTATACGCACCGATTTAATTCCCAAACGTGAATGATCTTAGGGAACGCCGGCGATGTGCTAGAAGATGACCCGGTGGGGAGGCTCAAGGTTTTCATCTACGAGATGCCGGGGAAGTACAACCAAAACCTACTGGCAAAGGACAGCAGATGCCTCTACCACATGTTTGCGGCGGAGATCTTCATGCACCAGTTCCTGCTGTCGAGCGCGGTGCGGACTCTGGACCCTGAGGAGGCGGATTGGTTCTACACCCCGGTGTACACGACGTGCGATCTGACATCGCAGGGCTTCCCCTTGCCGTTCAGAGCTCCCCGGATCATGAGGAGCGCCATACAGTTCATCGCGACAACGTGGCCTTACTGGAACAGAACTCAAGGGGCAGATCACTTCTTCCTTGCTCCCCATGACTTCGGGCCATGCTTCCACTACCAGGTGTGTATATATTGCACCACTCAACTTTCAGCTGTTTTGGCATTGTATATTTGCCGATTTACATCCACTGTCTAGTGATGAGTGCATTGTCAAATGAAGCGATGCAAGACCACCACGGCATGTATGTAGTAGGTTCCCTAATGAAATTTGCGTTGACACATAGTGAAAAACTTTCAGGAGGAGAGGGCTATTGAGAGGGGAATCCTTCCGCTGCTTCGGCGCGCAACGCTGGTTCAGACATTTGGGCAGAGGAATCATGTGTGCCTGCAGGACGGCTCCATAACCATCCCGCCCTACGCCAACCCGCAGAAGATGCAGGCTCACCTCATCTCCCCCGGCACGCCTCGATCCATCTTCGTCTACTTCCGTGGCCTCTTCTACGACATGGGCAACGACCCTGAAGGTGGCTACTACGCGAGGTAAGTAATAACCATGCAATGAGACCTTTTACTATTCCTGAGAGGCAAAAAAAAAAAGTATAAAAGATGAAATGCCAAAATTTACAAGAGTTTAATAGTAATTTAGTGATACCTTATGGGACGTTAAAAAGTCTACCATGCAATGGCGCAGCAGACTCATGCACCACCACGGATGCAATTGCAAATTTGCGATACCATGAATGATATATGGTGATGAACTGATGAGTGATGACGGAACGCAAATTAATGCAGGGGCGCTCGTGCGTCGGTGTGGGAGAACTTCAAGGACAACCCGCTGTTCGACATCTCGACGGAGCACCCGTCGACGTACTACGAGGACATGCAGCGCGCCATCTTCTGCCTGTGCCCGCTGGGGTGGGCGCCTTGGAGCCCACGGCTGGTGGAGGCGGTGGTGTTCGGGTGCATCCCGGTGATCATCGCCGACGACATCGTCCTGCCGTTCGCGGACGCGATCCCGTGGGAGCAGATCAGCGTGTTCGTGGCGGAGGAGGACGTGCCGCGGCTGGACTCCATCCTGGCGTCCATTCCGCTGGAGGACGTGATCCGGAAGCAGAGGCTGCTGGCCAGCCCGTCCATGAAGCAGGCGGTGCTGTTCCACCAACCGGCCAGGCCCGGCGACGCTTTCCACCAGATACTGAACGGGCTCGCGCGCAAGCTGCCGCACGGCAAGGGCGTCTTCATCAAGCCCGGCGAGAAGGTCCTGGACTGGAACGAGGGCTTGGACAACGACCTCAAGCCGTGGTAGACGCGCCACTGCATGTACATTTTGGAGCATGTAACATTCATGTCTTCTTCTTTCCTTTTCATTTTCTCTTACATGCATCAATCATGCGCTGCTTCTTTTCGACCACTTTTAAGTATTAATAGAGGGGATAAGTTAAAGCATGAGGAGATGTGAAGAACAGCAACCTGTATGTATGTGGTGGTTACATCAATGGTTGCAATGCGATTTATTTAGTGTCTCTAAATCTAACCTTTTTGCATTCTAAAAAAAAAACTTTCTGATTTTGCTCAACGAGTCTCCCCTTTTCTTTCTCGGCCGGGAGTCCATCTGACAGTTGCCTTCTGAGTTATGATGCATCCGAAAAGCTTATTCAGGATTTGTTTTACTCTAATACTCTTCTTATACACAACAACTTCTAGATCATATTAGAGTTGTGAGATACGGATATGAAAGTTCCTTCGTTGTGTAGTTTGGTTAAGTACACCTCTTGTTTCTACAATACTCTTTGATATAGATTTGTATCGCCTCCGAGCTTTACCTGCTCATTGATATCATGTGGTTTTTCTCACCGTGTCTTCCTTCTTCTAACAGTCATCTCTGTGTTTGCTAGATTTTACAGTCATCTTGGCAGTTCCAAACAAAAGTGCAGATGAGATCTGAGTACCTACCATTGGCGATACGATTTTCTTCTTATGGTAAGGATTCTTATCAAACTTCCCATTGGTTGCTTTACCTTCAGGATTACCTTTTAATCGATATCTTCCGTTGCTTCAGATACTTTTCATCATTTTTTGCCCTTTACAATTAACTCGTATGAATCTATCTCAAAGTGATACCTTGGAACTTTTGAGTTCAAGCAACCTCACAAATATTAAATTATTCTTTTAGCCGTGAACATACCGAACTCCTATCAATGTTCGATGTGCTCCAAGATACATCTCCAAAGTAATCGTTCTCATCTCAGTAATTGTATACTTCTTACAATACGCTAAGTGAACAGTTTCATTTACCAGGTGTAGAGATACTTCATTAAGCATCTCCCTTGCTGAACATATATAGATGCAACAATTTGAATCTAATATCTATCCACGAGAAATATCTGATTGACTGACGACTAGTACGTCTAAATCATCGTTTGCTACCACCACGGAGCATGCACCCCTTATTTACTTCAAACTTGGATAGTCCTTTTATCATATGACATTCCTCGTCATATAGATAGTATACGCATATGCCCTTACTCTTACTCTTCTTTTTCATGTAACTTTTATTTTCGCCTGCAACACCTATGGCAATCAATGCTTGATCATCCGAGAATGAATAATTGATGGCTTCTTCACGGACTCCGCCTCTAATAGATATGCAACTAGCTCATTGAAGTTGAGAGTGTCTTTTTCGATGAAAATATTTATCACCAATTGCTCCCATAATGGTGATAGTGATGACGTCAATATGACAACATTGTCATTCTCCTCGATTTTCTCATCCACACTAGTTAGCTGTGTAATAAGTTTGTTGAAGACATTGAGATGATCAATGAACAGTGTGTCTCCCTCCATGCGCAACCTGCATGGTTGTTGTTTCAGTACGCACTGATTTATCAACGACTTTACCATACACAATTCTTCTAAGTTACTCCATAATTTATTGGGATAATTTATACTATACCACTCTATTTGTTGGCATTTCAGAAAATATGGCTCGTTGTCTCAATGGTATGTGGGTCCAGGGGCTACATGACATTGAGACAACGAGTGTCATTTCCTGATGTGCCAACCTTTGGAGCGGTATAATATGAATTATCCCTAATTTATTCGGTGAATTTTCATTGATCATTGAGTATTTTAGCTCATCAGAGAGACATAGACGAATAGACTTTAATCTGTCATCTTCCAGCTTCATCGAAAGTCTATTCCGATCTGTTCCCTTCTAGAGCGTCAATTAACCATTATTGGATAAGGACATCCTTTACCAAACATTATCACATGCTAAAATTTTCTCCACTGTCATATTTCTCCGTCTGATTCCACATTATCGATATCAATCTTGATTTTGTGCCAAGTTGATGCTCTTTTGACCTTCATGCAGATCAGATAAATCTGATTTTGGCTCTTGTACCACTTGTTTTACCTTGATACCCATTCTTATGCATAGTATCCCCTATATCAGATCAGAATTACGAGATACAGCGTGAGTGTGCTTGGTATCAAGAACGAAGTAGTTGAATCTCGTAGAGAAAACCAAATAACGATGCTAAAACAATCACGATGAAAGAGAAAAGATTTGGCGAAACCAACCACAAGTTTCTTAATCACTATCTCAAAAGATTACAAGAGATTGTCGCTCTCTCACAACCCTCTAAAAAAATTAAAAACAAAATGATCAGAGCACTAGCATTCATTAAAGAAGAAAGCAACAACAGTCGATCTATAAATGCACACCCCCACCGCACACACAACCACACACACGCGTTTGCAAACAGCTCCGTGAGAAATCTGCGTTGAGCGGTGCTCAAACGTAGGCCGCCTAGGCGCGTGCCCCGCGCTCCGACCAGCCGAGGTAACTCTACCCTCTCGAATATTTTAGATATTTAGATCCTTGCCTTGTATAGAATCTAAGGCTAGAGAATAACTTGGTCTTCAATTCTCTCGTGCGCCCTCTATTTTGGAAGGGTTGTTTTGTGGCTTGAACTCTCCATGACCCTTGTAAATTTATATAGTACCTCGTAGTTCTCCTCAAACTATAATAGGAATCCTAATTTTATTAAGATTTATATAAGAATCTTTGTAACAAACTCCTTGGGAATCGGTAGGTCAGGATACAAATGACCTCTCGACATTATTTGTCACCGAAGTTACTGTATTGATTCGAGGATGGGTCGATGGGACGATATCACAGTCGAAAGAGCTCTGCGTCTGCGATTGGCAGGAAACGTCTCTTCAACTAACAGAAAAGAACTCTGAACCAACAAGTGAACGACATATTGAACTAGTTAAGCTGTACTGTTATGCTCTTTTAGCTGTCAGTAGAGGCAAGGCAAGCATCATTCAGGAAATCCGCCGGCGCCACCCGGTTTTCAGAGAAGCCGTGAGTGATGGTTTTGGCGTAGAAAAGAGAAACGAGCACTGATGGGTGGACTTTGCAGGCTGCATCCATCCGGTTGCAGAGCAGAAGGGCAACTGGCCCTTGGGGCGGGTCAAGTTTCAGGTTTCAGCACGCCGACCGGACTGGCTGCCCTGCCCTGCCTGCTTGCCTTCGGTCAAGGTTAACTGCACGTTTGCGCAACCCCGTTCGATCGAGATATGGCCCGTCTATTTTCGTGCTTCTTCACCTGCACTTCGTTGTAATACTGTTTTTTTTCTTCAATTAGAATTGACAGATACAGTAGAAACTAGAAATGCCCAATTTGGTTCTCAACCGTAGATGCTCGGGACCCTGATGGAAGTAAATATTTTGGACGGATTAATCGTCGCAGTAGCGGCCCGTCTGGTCGTCGCCTGTCCGGTTGGGTGTGTGCCGCCTGTTTAGCAGCCAACAATCCAACTCGAGCATGCAAGCTCTTGCTTGGACTTTTCCTCGTGTCCAAAGGGCGCTTCAAGTACCTACCCCCTGCTTGCATCACGCTAGGCTTCTGATTACGACGGCACAACCTTATATGTCAATACGAGGAATACCAGGGACCTAACCGCATTTATGCGTGCGTACATTCCTCTCTTTTTTTTCCTTTCTTGTTGGAGGATATTTTTTGGGCAAGTAATAACGGGAACAAGATAATATCGTCAACAACCCCATCATCAACGCCACCAACCCTTTTCTTTTTAAAAAAAAAAATCATCTTGAAACGACAAGTTTTCACCTGGTAAGGAATGATTGACCTAACATAAGTGGTATGAAAAGAGCTGCGAAAAGTTTTTCAGTGGCACCGAAAGAAACATAGGTTTTTCGATGGCATGGCTAGGAAAGTGGTAACTTTGCATGGCAAATAAGTAATTTGCTTTTTTTAAGCAAGCTTTTTTGTTTGAACGTAGCCATATCTAGCCAGTGGATTCATATCATCTGCCATGTCGTTACCAATCTCATCTATTAAATAAAAAAACGATGGTCAGGATATGCTTGGGACATGTGGCACACAGGGTATTTGCAGAGGGTGATCTTGTGTGTTGCTTTTTGATCAAGCGGCTGCGGAACAAAGAAAGGCAGAGTACCGTTGTTCCAAGTCATCGCAATGGCAATGGTGGGGAATCTTCATCTGGCTGTAGCTGAGCGCTCTCAAATTCCGTTCACCCTAGACCATATCTCCATGTCGAAGGGAGCCAACTCCAACCTGACGCCATTTTTGGGGAGAAAGAGGAGGGTTTGCGTCTCATAAAACATACTGGTTGTGTGTAAACAGAAAGAGAGGGACCGGCCGCGGCGTCGAAGCGCTGCACCGGCACGGCACGGTTGCCTTCCGGTGCGGTGTTTGACGCAAACAATTGCGGGAGCAGAAATACGCGGGGACTAGGGGGCCTAGGCGCAAAATCGGCAGAACGAACGAAATGAAGAAGAGATGATGCGTCTATAAGTCTATTTATCGATGACGACGAGCGGAGGCGGAGGCGGAGCGAAGCGATACTCAAAACGATCTAACAACAACCCCCGTGCGTGCCGTGAGTTGCCAACCCCATCTGCTCCTCTCTCCTCACCAACTCCGAAACGCCGAAAGCGATGACCGGCACTCTGCCCAAGCTCGCCGCCCCCAGGCCGGCGCCGCCGCCGCCGCTCCCGCCGGCGGCCCTCCGATCCGCCGCCCTCGCCTTCGCTCCCTCCCCTCGTCGGGTCCGCGTCTCCCTCGCCGGCCGCGCCAGGAGCCCCATCATGTGAGACTGCCCGCCCCCTTCCCTTCCGTCCGCCGCCCTCCCTCCCTTTTTTTCGATTGCTAGCTTGGTCGCCAGAGTAGGCGTTCGTCCGGTAGAAGGTGCTTGGTTTTTGACGAGGTTTCGCTAGATTAGCGCTGCTAACCTGTGCTCTGGAGGGAATTTAAGTTTGGATTGGATTGAATCGCGTGCTGCTGCTCTGCCGCGTAGATGCGTAGTAGCCCAGCACGCCGCTCGATGTGGTCAGATCCGCGATCTCGAGTGCCTGACCCTGTGCGGCCGTCTGATCGGGAAATTGGCCTTGGGGATCGTGTTGGAGTTGCAGTTTCCCGAACTGTCTCGGCCGAGTCGATCCGGATGGCACGTGTGACCGTGCGGATCCGTGTGCGGACGGTGAAGCACTCCTACTTAGGCGCGCGCGCGGCCCGGGTGCACCCCGCCGCTACTGGGCTCTTCCGGCTCGCTGCCTCGGTTATCACTAGACAACAGAAAGCTGCAACTCTTTTTCAGCGTCTAAAGAAGTCCAGCTGCGTATCGTTGTCGCCCTTACTTGCAATCAGGACGAAAGAGCCCCTTTATCTTTCTTGAAGTAGTAGGTGATAGGAGAGTTAAGGATTGATTTGTTCATACCACTTTCGTGTGCATTTCCTAATGATGAAAGAAGCATAGCATTTCTTGTCATGTGTACAATACGGCATGTTTAGTGTTCGTATCATCATGATCCTAACTTAATCTTTGTGTGTGATTGCACGAGTCACGAGCCTGACATTAACTTTTCTGCTTGGTGAAAACTCGATTTTCAGCACGATGGCTTCTGCCAAGGACGGGAATGGTGCCACGACCAAGAGGACCACGCTCCATGACCTCTATGAGCTCCAGGGTCAGTCCCCGTGGTATGACAACCTCTGCCGCCCTGTCACCGATTTGCTGCCCCTTATCGCCAGCGGTGTCCGTGGAGTCACCAGCAACCCAACAGTAATCCCGCTGTTACCACCCTTTTTCTTGCACGTTGTATGATCGACCATGTATCTGCAATCTTCACTGCTGACCCTGTCCCCAACACAATGCAGATCTTCCAGAAAGCCATCTCGTCATCCAATGCGTACGATGAGCAGTTTAAGCAGCTTATATCTGCTGGGAAGGATGCAGAGAGCGCTTACTGGGAACTCGTCATAAAGGACATCCAAGATGCGTGCAAACTTTTCGAGCCCATCTACAACCAGACCAATGGAGCTGATGGGTATGTTTCCGTCGAGGTGTCTCCTAGACTGGCAAATGAGACTAAAGGAACTATTGAAGCTGCAAAGTGGTTGCACAAAGTGGTCAACCGCCCCAATGTCTACATAAAGATCCCTGCTACTGCGGAATGTGTTCCTTCTATCCGGGAAGTCATCGCCAATGGCATTAGCGTCAATGTTACAGTAAGTGCTGAGTTTTGGCTTTGCCACTGTCTATTTTCTCTTAATTGCGATCACCTGTGCTATTTGTCTATTTATAACTGCTTATGATATTGTTGTGGTAAAACTGTGCGTAGTAGAACTGTTTTGTCATATCCCTCGATGCTAAACTTATTGATCACAAGTTCATTGCTGTCGCTGCAGCTTATCTTCTCAATTGCAAGATATGAGGATGTGATTGATGCTTACCTTGACGGGCTTGAGGCTTCTGGTTTGAGTGACTTATCCCGAGTGACCAGTGTTGCGTCCTTCTTTGTCAGCCGAGTTGACACGCTTATTGACAAAATGCTCGAGAAGATTGGAACACCTGAGGCTCTTGCCCTGAGGGGAAAGGTAAAGACTAGACTATTATTAGAATTACCTGCCTCCTAATAGCAGAACTTGCTAAATTAGCAAACTAAGTTCTGAAATATGACCTCCCTCTATTCTGTCAGGCTGCTGTAGCACAGGCTAAGCTAGCCAATCAGCTCTACCAGAAAAAATTCTCTGGCCCAAGGTGGGAGGCTCTGGCCAAGAAAGGTGCCAAGAAGCAGAGGTTGTTGTGGGCATCCACCAGTGTTAAGAACCCTGCTTATGCCGATACACTTTACGTGGATCCCCTCATTGGACCTGACACGGTGAGTTTCCACAACAACTTTCCTTCAATCATACACCAACAGTCTCTTCATTTGCAGACTGAGAAATTTCGAGGAAATGCTAACTATTTGCGATTCTTTGCACTTTCAGGTTTCTACTATGCCCGACCAAGCTTTGCAGGCATTCATCGACCACGGCACAGTTGCAAGGACAATTGACGCAAATGTGTCGGATGCAGAAGGTGTATACAGTGCCCTGGAGAAACTGGGTATTGATTGGGACGAGGTCGGGAAGCAGCTGGAACTAGAAGGTGTGGACTCCTTCAAGAAGAGCTTTGACAGCCTGCTCACAAGCTTGCAGGAGAAGGGTAACGCCCTAAAGGCCGTGAATCTGTAGGTGCAAAAATAATTGGAATGGTTTGGTTCCGGCAACGGCAAGTGAACGATTACTAAATAAAATGATAGCTTGCTGGCTTTCCTCACTTAGTTTTGTAATGGTATTACTCTCGATTTTCTGGGTTAGCTTTGTATTCTAGGCGTGCCTGATTGTCATTGTGTTACTGAGGCTTATGGCCTGCAACTGCTTTGTACTTCCTCATAAATTTTTCTGAGCAAGTGAGCTGAGTCTGGATCATTTTTAGTGCTTTTTTATGGCATTTTTGTTTAGAAAAGTCAAAAGGTAATTTGTTTTTCCCACAAAACACCACGTTTGGTGAGTTCAGTCTTGTCATTGTGATGACTGATGAGGCCTGGTAAACATCATCCATGTGGAACCGGCAAACGACATATTACGCCCTGTAATCAAGCATACTCCTATATGACTACTTACATTTAGCATTGAACACCTGGACTGGATAATATTCCTTACTCTAGCAAATCTATGTTCTGTTTGTTGGGCTAATTCATTGATCCAACCAGAGTTAAAAGCATAGTAAAGCTACTTTTGTGCGGTTCGTCGAAATGCTTCATGAGGTTGGCTACAAGCCTACAACCATCACCAGTCAATCACCACTGTTGCTTCATGCTCACAGAAGTCATTACCCCATGAGTTGATGAACAAACACTAGTAAAGGAATATCTACTTCCACCTTTGAACTGCCATTCAAAAACATATTCAGATATTGGACAAGCAAATTCCAGCATGATTTTTAGGGCCTGCTTGGTAGAGCTCTAGATCCTGGTGAAACTTGTAGGCTAAAATAAAGTGAATTAAGTTTATATTTTTGATCTAAAATGTAAACAAGATAATCCGTCTAAACACTCTTAATGTACTCACAGTTCTAGCTCCACAGATCTAGTGGAGCTAGGAATACCTAGCTCCACCAGATTCACGGATCTGGTGAAACTGGAGCTCTACCAAACACACCCTTAGTATAACACGATTTCAGTGCACATACGAAATTGATCTCAACGAAGAGATCTATTTTGGACAGAGCAGAACTATTATTTACAGACTCTCCAGCGTCCCATACTGTAGACCTTTTCCCTTTTCCTGATGTGACCAGTATGAAAATTTCTCAGGGGCTCTCGCAAAACTCCATTTCCTGCAATTTCATCAGATTGAAGTAGTCAGATGTGCAGAGAAAATAACATTTCTTAGGAACTGATGACAGGTGAGCAGTGTCGAAAAGACAGCATCAAGTTAGCGACTTTGATCTCTTAGCTTGAAATGTGAAAACTGAAAGCGTGAAACGTCATACCTTCCCACAAATTGGACAAGTATCACTTCTCTCCATCCATTCATAAATACAACTTAGATGAAAATGATGGGAGCATTTAGCTATAATCTTCGGATTGTCCGGGGTGTATTCTGCATGACGAGTTCAATGTAATCGAGCAGTGAGAAAATGTTCATACACCAAGACATGCCCTGTCTATTTAGACAAAGTTATATGCATGCAAACCTTCCAGACAAGTAGGGCAGACATCTTCATCTTCTGAAGTGACAACTGCATAACTGTTGTTATATGCTTTTGCAGATAAACTCTTAGTTGATTCAGAGCGGTGAACTTTATGTCCACCCTCAGATTCAGTGCTGCTCCATTTCTTTTGAGCAGCTGAGTGTTCGACGCCAGAGCTGCTGCCATTTCGTCTAAGAGCCGTTGACTCTTCTTGCGTGAGATTTATAGACTTCTCACGCCTTGATACCAATCCCTCTCTTTGAACTCGGGCATATCTAGGATCAGTATCATATGGGGGTGGTCTAGAAACAAGGTGATACGTTTCAGACAATGAACTGTCAGTTATATTCGTACTCGGATTAGTGGATGCCAATGGAGCAGCTCCTTGAGCTGGGTTGTTTGGCCTAGACTCGAGCCTCTGGAATGTTGCAGTATACTACATAGACAAAGGAAAAAGGAAGAGTACCAGAGTTAGAATAAAATGCTCCACATTGAAAATGGATGTATCATATCCTGAAAATTCGTTGAAAAAAAAGGCAAAATGCCCCACAAATTTGCTGTTGGGTTTATGATCTCTCTCTACTACAAATATTTTCAAAAAATGTCCACAGATTATAAGTCTATCTAGCATGTAAATGCAATTGAACGCAATCAAAACTTATGCAAGGTAGAGGACAAGCTAACAGTCTCTCTACCATCTTTTGTCTCTTCAGCAATGTTTTGGTACCCAGCTGATCATTGCACAGTTCACCACTAATGTTATTTTTTTATCCAACAGACATCAGTGATGACATCAGACTCCTAAATATGAGCTAGCACTGTGCTACTTGCCATGAAACATCATGTAATCAATGTAGTAGTCGCATCTGGGATCAGCATACAAAATGTGCCGACAGAGAAAAATATATGTGATTGTTGAACATTTGCAGGTCAATTTGTATAGTTTTTACCAGCATAGTCAAGAAGAATAGATCATTAGATCAACATGCTACAGTAAGAAGCTGTATGGTAATCATAAGTAATAAAATCTGCAGGTCAAAATGCTGAAAATTTCATATGCCAACATTACCCCGCCAAAAATGTTGTGGAAAAAATGCCTTAGGCATATGCATTGCCTATAGACAGGGTTGTTTGGATGGACATATTCCTCAAAATCTTCCACACAGAGGCAGCAGCAAAATCCACCCATAATTCACTGGAAATTGCGGAGAACAGAAGTGTCAATTGAATAAAATGGTCATAGATAAAGGCGGTGAGTTCTAAAGCATCAGCATGCAACAAATTGGAAATTTAGAATACGTATACGTACTTAAGTGATATAAACTATGTGTTGCCATGGGTAACATGAGGTCTCAGGAATATATACCTTTGATGCTGTCCCTCTATAGAAGAAGTTGGTAGCTATTCAACTATGGAAACAAAGCAGAATTTCCAGGCAATCATGCAAAACCTTGAGTTAATCACTATCGACGTGGATAAGCATTATCTGAAACTGCAATTAATTAAAATGAAAAGAGTTATATAATGTTGCTAGCTAGAGTACCGCATTATAAAATGACTTAGTATGTTCAAGCAAACAAGAAAAGAAAATCATAACGGAGGTCCTCATCAAAAAGTACTATCTTGTTCATACAGCCCAGTTTTCTAGTTGCCATCTGTAGTTGCCAGGAAAGATACTTTAGTCTAAATGCTCTATCTAACTGTTGCATGGGTTCATAGATGCATTATATATATTACAATTGGTTGTTTGGTGTTTGAAAGAAGGAATAAGTCCATTTTACACCCAGAAGGAATAAGTCCATTTTACACCTCTCAACTCTCCAAAAAAGTCCATTTAATACTCTCAACTATAAAACCGGGTATTTAGCACCCCAAACTTACAAAACTAGGTCAATTTACACCTTAAGCCGGTTTTGAAGAGCGGTTTTGCTGACAGGGATCCAACTTAGGGTGTTTTTTTTGTGTGATTTTTGCTATGTTAACAGCCATTTTTGCTGATATAGATCCAAATGAGAGAAGGAATGATGACGAGAACAAGAAAGAGAATGTATAAAGAGAGAAGGAATGAGAGAGGCCGATGATGTTGATGTCAATACCTTTGAATTGGATCCTTATTACCAAAACACGATGACGTAGCTGCCACTATGGCAAAAATCATCATGAGTGGATCCAAATTATCAAAACCGTTCTCCAAAACCGGCTTAGGGTGTAAATTGACCCGATTTTGTAAGTTTGGGGGTTAAATAACCGGTTTTGTAGTTAAGGGTGTTAAATGGACTTTTTGCAAAGTTGAGGGGTGTAAAATGAACTTATTCCTTGAAAGAAAGAATGATTGAAGGGTGGGAACCACAATTGCAACCCACAAAACTAGATTTGAGTTGTGCACAAAATGTACATTGTTGAGGGACAGTAGGGAATGAAGAGAGCACTTGCTCCACAAGATGCCAAGGTCCGGAAAGTTAAGTGAATCGGCCACAATAGACCTAAACTAAAGGCATCAATCCAAGATGTCAAGTTGTCAACCAAGAGATTGGATAAAACAACTATAATCAAAATCATTGGTAGGATAGGACTGTGAAATTGATAATTGAGCAATGGCCAAACAGCACTCTTGTTGGTTCGAAGTGATTGGGTCTGGATTTGGGTTTACTGGTCATGCCCGGTTGCGCACCTCAAGCACCTGAGATTGTTGAGATGCACATCCGCTCTTTGGTAAAGCAACATCGTTGAAGGAGTTAAGTTAGAAAGAGACCAGCATGATGATACCTAAATTCCCTTGCCACTTTCATCATTTTGATCCCATGACGAATACGCTAGTCTTGGAAGTTCGTCTAACTTAGAAAGTGGCCAGTGTTTGCAGTTGAACTACGAAGTCTGGCAAATCGATCCTAGAAGTTAACAAGGAAACCACGAGTAGAGAGAAGATCAAGAGTGCGCTGCGCTAAGCATCGACACCATCTTCCCAAACTCCCAACCCATGGGATGAGCTGATCCACAAATCCCCCCCCGCCCAACCGCACCCCCGCTGCCTCGCATCGCATTCCGCAGGGAATGACAGAGAAAAGGTAAAGAGAGGCACGGGGACGAACGGCGCCGAGTGGTTCCTGGTCCAAGAACGGATCAATAACAAGAAGGGTAGCAACAAAGAAATGCGGCGGGGAAGGAGGGGGTGCGTGGAGCTTACCTCTCATCAAAGCGGCAGGGATCGAGGCTTCGGCGGGCGGGCCGGCACCGGCAGCGCCGCTCCCTCCCCGACCGGATGGGGAACGCGGCGAGGAGAGAGAAACGGAGGAGACGCTACTCTACTGGATGGAGAGATGGGTTGGTGCGCGTGGACTTTTCACCTCACCTCGCTCGGGTGGGATGCGGTGTCGTTGTAAGGTCATTATTCCACTTCTACACAGACTCCGACTCAAACTCAAATACTGTCATCTGAAAAAGAAAAAAACAAGAAGCAATACTTTGTCGCATTTTCCATTAAAACGTGCCGATGCATGCCGAATTAGATCTTTTTAAAACGTGGGAATCTTTCTGAAATATTTCGATTCCTGTAGAATTATTTTTCGTGCTCCTACGTTTCAAATAAACCCTTAGAAGACACCATTATTTGAACCTAATAACTTGTGATCGGGCGT
Source organism: Otatea glauca (assembly GCA_036346275.1). Classification (NCBI taxonomy): domain Eukaryota; kingdom Viridiplantae; phylum Streptophyta; class Magnoliopsida; order Poales; family Poaceae; genus Otatea; species Otatea glauca. The sequence goes on along the minus strand of CM070712.1, from coordinate 51,565,907 downwards.
CTGATTTTTTCGGACGCTTGCAACATTTTTTTCCTACACGTGAAACATTTTTTCCTACGTGTGAAACATTTTCTTTCGATAACAGTAGAAATGTGAGCGCGAAAAAAAATATTGCAGACGTTGAAAAAAAATATTACAGATTTTGAAAAAAAATATTGCCACGAGCGTCCGATGAAATAAATAGTAACCGGATGTCCGCTAGTATCACCCTTATTTGAAAGGCTTTACCGTTTCGGATTTCGGAACCATTGGCGCGCTTGAATTGAACGACCACAGTGAATCTGAGAGAGAGATCATTACCGCACCAGTGATATGCTATGTGCTCATTTGTGATGGATGTGTCGGCGTCGTGTATAACGTAGGAGCAGGAGGGCACAAACCTCTTGTTTTACGAGGAAGGAAGGACTCTCGACCATGGTTCAAAATTTGGTTGATATTGTAGAAGTTTCGGTCGAAATTTTAGATTTCGGTATGAGATTTTAAATCTCTGTGGGATAAAAATAATTGAAAATTTTCAAATTGTTATAGTGATTTCGATGAATTTCAGCGGGCTTTCGGTTTTTTTGGATCGAGATTCACAAATTCGATCGGTTTTCATATTTTTTGGACCGAATTTCGTATCAATTTTTTTTGTGACAAATTGTAATGCCTTTTATGAGGAATACATGTGAAAAAATTGCAAAAAAAATACATATACAAATTATGCAAATACATATGAAAATTTTGCAAAAAAAATACATATACAAAATATGCAACCCTAACCCTAAATCTTAACTTAGATTTCAGAATTATTCGCCGAGATTTTAGCTTTTTTAACGAGATGATCACAAATTCAACCGGTTTTCATTTTTGTAGGATTGGATTTAGCACCAATTTTTTTTTGTGGCGGATTGTAATGCCTTTTCTGAGGAATACATGTGAAAATTTTGAAAAACAAACATACACAAACATGTGAGAAATGTGCTGACGAATACTCATACCAGGGGTACCCCAACGGCCCTGGGTAACGAGCAGGCTGCCTCAAGTATAACTCGAGCCTAGCATGCCGCTCCAGGCCTGCTACCGACCAAAAGCGCCTACAGGACCGCGCAGGACACCCATTCCCGACCAACCGGGATAAGCATCCCCGACCAAGCAGGGCTCCCGACCTCCACAGCAGGTCGGATCCCCTGACTCCGATCAAACCAAGGCAACCTTCGCCAATGGCGCGTGATCGAAGCCTTCACCGGCCCGCAGCCACGTGCCCCACGGACGGGATCAATCAAGTGACTATACGAGAGCGGTGGCCCTTCCCAAGATGGTTTAATGGCGGCAAGTCAAGCTTCCATCCCATCGGCGATCCACGTCACGACACGAAAACACGCTCCCTCCCGAGGCAGCACCAACGTTATACGCAGCAACATCAACACTCGTCAGGCTCACAGAAGGTAGGTACGCCATTTCCCAACGAAGCAGATAACCGCTCCGCTCAACAAGACTACCGACCCAGCGTGGGCAAGACGAAGGGTGACCAGTCGACAGGACGAAGGACCGAAGCTCTTAGCATAGGTCACCTCGCCCTTCCCAACTCGAGGTAACTCCGCCTTCTTCTCAGTATAAAAGAAGGCGGAACCCCGAGAGGGGGAGACAGACGAGCAACGAGTTTTCTTCTTGGCGAGGCTCTTAGCTCGCTCTTGTAAACACTGTGTAACCATCCGCCCTAAAGACAATACCATACCATCACACTAATCTGGGTAGGGACATTCACCAACCAAGATACATCTTGGGCTTCCGAGTCTAACCATTCAGGTAGTGGGAACGTGCGGTCCCTTAGACTTACAAATTTACTTGCCGGTGCTCGAAACGCCGACAGTTGGCGCGCCAGGTAGGGGCCTTTGCGCGTCTTCATCGACATCTCCGGATTCCCGTTGGCCTCCCTGATGGCATCTTTCACCCACGACGGCACGATTGCGTCGGGAAGCTCGATCCGCTTCGGCTCCCTCGACTTCGCCGCCACTCCGACGGGAGGGCTCATGCTTATCCTGGCCGCCTCCGGAGCCCAGGTGCCCGTCGGGAGCCTGAGCACCGTCTCCCACGACCTCGGCAAACTCCGACTTGAGGCACCCCAACATGCCCCGAAGCCGGAACCCAAGGAGCGCCACGCCACTTCTGGCGATAGCTCCCACGAGCTCGAACGCGTGACCATGTCACCCCGCAGCTCACATCTTGTGGCAATGGCGGCTACATGCGGCCTCTATCCATGAGTTCTTTGGAAGATTCTTCCACCACGATTCCAGCTCCGACATGGAGCACCCCACCCGCGGACGACACTCTCGCGAGTGTAACATGGCAGGTACGGTCGACTTGATCATGACCTCCGCGGCTACAGGGGTCCCTATCCGGCGCACTAAGGCGCAGGAGGAGGAATACCAACGTGAGCACGCCGAACGCGCTCAAGCTCGCCGCGTCGAGCTTCAACGACAACGCGAAGAGTTGGAGGAGCGGCGGTCGAAGCTCGACCAGGCTCGAGCCAACACGAGCGGGGAGCCCGAGCCCCCGCAGACGCTTGACGGCGTGCGTGGGCGCACACGCCAGGCACGCCACAAGCTGGCGAAATAGTCTGACGGCCCTCAATTCTTCCCCCACGCAAGTCAGAACGTGGCTGCGGCCGTGATGCTGCTCCGAGGCCTTCCCGAGCCAGACGACCCGGAGGCCAAAGCCACATACCAGAACCTCCGGGGGCTGGTAGAGCGTGCTGCCGTGCAGCACATGCAGACCTCCGGCTCCTACCATTCGGAAGCCACCTCTGGCCGCCGGGCCCGTACCGCTGCCCGGAGCCGGTTTGGCCCGGCCAAGAGGGCGGCGCACCACGAGCAACCCCAGGCCTCGCGCACCCCGGTGCGCCAGCGCCTCGGTGACGCCTACGACGTCCGCGCCACCCTCGAGGCACGAAGAAAGGCGGTGGAGGAAGCCGCCCACTCGCGTATTGTGGACAGCGGACGCCATCACCGCCGAAGCCCAAGCCCCGATGGTCCGGGACCACGGGCCTTCTACCAGGGGATTCGCCGTGTGGATTTCCTTGCCAGATTCAGGGCACCAACCAACATTGCCAAATACACCGAGGCCACAAACCCCGGCGTATGGCTCGAAGACTACCGGCTCGCATGCCGGGCATGGGGAGCAACGGATGATCTCTTTATCATCCAATACCTCCCCATCTACCTTGCGGACTCGGCTCGAGCCTGGCTCGAGTACTTGCCCGCAAAACCATCGAGAACCGGGTGACTTGAAGACTCTCTTCATCGCGAACCTTCGAGGCACTTACAAGTGCTCGGGAACTCGAGGACTGAAGGGGCAACAAGCAGCCTGTGGAAACTCTCCGGACTACATCCGCGATTCTCCCGCCATCTGCGAGCTCCCGACATCTCGACGCCGATGTCGTGGGGCATTCATCTATGGCACCTCTGTAAGGCCTTGGTGCACAAGGTGAGTGCGTCAAGCCCGAACCACCAAGGAACTTCGGACATCGCCATCAACCACGCCTCCGGCGAGGAGGCTGTGGCAGCCATCTTTGAGGACGGCAAAACCAAGCAAGAGCTCGGCGCCCGAGCCGGGTCCCCTTCCGACCGCTCCGACAAACGGAAGCGGCATGGAAAGCAGGTCCGTGAGGCCCAAGTGGTCGCAGCTGTCGACCGACCACCTAGCGGCGAGTCGCGACCAACCGTCGCCCCCGACCACTTCGAAAAATTGATGGACAGCCCGTGCACAAACCACGGGTTCCCCGTCAAACACAAGTACCGGGACTGTGAGGTCCTGAGGCGTTTCCTCTCTGGCACCCCCACAACGCCGTGGGGCAAAGGGAAGAAGCCAGCCCCGGCCCCAAGGGCCGCGGAGAAAAAGGCGGACGACGAGTTCCCCGAACCCGACGGCTACCTCATGATCTTTGGTGGCCCGGCCTAGTACGCCGACAAGCGTCGGCTCAAGCTCGCCTACCGCGAGGTCCACACCGCCTCACCGGCCGCCCCTCAATACCTCCGGTGGTCAGAATCCCCGATCACTTTCGATCGGACCGACCACCCCGACCATGTCCCGCAGCCAGGAAGGTATCCGCTCGTGGTCGACCCCATCGTGGGGAAGAAGCGCCTCACCAAGGTGCTCATGGACGGCGGCATCGGCCTCAACATCCTCTATGTTGAGACGCTCGATGCCATGGGGGTCCCTCGCTCGAGTTTCCGACCGAGCAAGGCACCTTTCCACGGCGTCATCTCTGGCCAGCAGGCCCACCCGCTCGGGCAGGTCGACCTGCCAGTCACCTTCGAAGGACCGGGAAATTTCCGCACCGAGACCCTCACCTTTGAGGTCGTGGACTTCCCCGGTTCCTACCACACTATCTTGGGGAGGCCGTGCTACGCCAAGTTCATGGCGGTCCCCAGCTACGCCTATCTGAAACTGAAGATGCCCGGGCCACAGGGAGTCATCATCGTGGCCTCATCCTTCCAGCTCGCTTACAACTGCGAGCGAAGCAGTTGCGAGCTTGCGTCGGTGGTCATCGCGTCCGCCGAGCTGGACAACCTCCGGAGGGAAGCCTCCGAGTCCGTCCCTGAGTCTAGCAAGTCAGGGGCGGGATCCTTCAAGTCCGCCGAGGACACGAAGAAGGTCACGGTCGATCCCCGGGATCAGACCAAGACCGTGCGGGTCGGAGCCGCCCTCCCCGCTAAATAGGAAAGCGCGCTCGTCGACTTACTCTGCGCCAACAACGATGTCTTTGCATGGAAATCCTCCGACATGCCGGGAATTCCCAGGAAGGTCGTCGAGCATTCCTTAAGCATCTGACCAGGCTCAAAGCCGGTCGCCCAACGCCTGCGCCGCTTCGACCAGGAAAAGCGCAGGATCATAGGGGAGGAGATCGCCAAGCTTTTAGCTGCAGGGTTCGTAAAAGAGGTACGCCACCCCTGTACTTGTAAAAAAGAAGAGTGGGCAATGGAGAATATGCATTGACTACACGAGTCTCAACAAAGCGTGTCCCAAGGACCCGTTCCCCTTGCCCCGCATTGACCAAGTCATAGACTCCACCGCGAGGTGCGAGTCCTCTCCTTTACGGGCGCCTACTCGGGCTACCACCGGATAAGCGTTGAAAGAGTCCGACCAGCTCGCAACCTCCTTCATCACCCCGTTTGGCTCATTCTCGCTACGTAACAATGCCGTTTGGTGCGAAAAATGCGGGCGCTACATACGATGTATGCAAACATGTTTCAACGACGGATCGGCGCAACATCGAGGCGTCGTCGGCGACATCGTTGTGAAGACCGGGAAGGCGGTGACCTCATCACCGATCTATAGGAGACCTTCGCGAATCTCCGACGATTACGTATAAAGCTCAACCCGACAAGTGCGTCTTGGGGTCCCCAAGGAAGCTCCTCGGCTTCATTGTCTCCGGCGGGGCATCGAGGCCAATCGGGAGAAGATCTCGCGATCGCAAGGATGGGCCGGTTGGCAACCTCAAAGGGATCCAGAGGTGTTGGATGCCTTGCGATATAAACCGTTCGTGTCTCGCTGGCGAAGCGGTGCCGCTCTGGTGCTTAAGAAATCCGACCGCTTCAGCTGGACCCAGGAGGCTCAGGAGGCCCTCACCCGCTTGAAGGCCTTCTTGTCCTCACCTCTGGTCCTGGTTGCCCCGGCACCAGGTGAACCGCTGCTCCTCTACATCGCCGCCACTACCCAAGTCGTCAGTGCGGCCCTTGTGGTGGAACGAGCGGAAGAAGGCCGTGTGCTCAAGGTACAACGGCCAGTCTACTTTATCAGCGAAGTGCTTTCCGAGTCCAAGGCTCGGTACCCGCAGGTGCAAAAGCTGCTCTACGCAGTGCTCATCGCCAAAAGAAAGCTTGTCCATTACTTCAACCAGCACGCCGTCACCGTGGTGACCACGTCGCCGCTCGGCGAGATTGTCCACAACCGCGACGCCTCGGGAAGGATAGCCAAATGGGCGCTCGAGCTCAGCGGTCACGGCATAACATACGTCCCTCGAACGGCGATCAAATCACAGGCCCTGGCCGACTTTGTCGCCGAGTGGACCGAAGCCCAGGCGCCACCGGTGCTCGAAGACCCCGAGTACTGGACGATGTATTTCGATGGGTCCTACACCAAGAACGGCGCGGGCGCGGGAGTCATCATCATTTCCCCGCTCGGGAACCGGCTTCAATACGCCATTAGGTTGCTCTTCGACGCGACCAACAATATCGCCGAATACGAGGCTCTTGTCAACGGTCTCCGGATCGCTGTCAACCTTGGCGCTCGCCGACTCTATGTCCACGGGGACTCCAAGCTTGTCGTCGATCAGGTCATGAAGGCTGCAGAGCCCCGAGACGCTCGCATGGCCGCATACTGTCAAGAAGTCGCGGAGATCGAAGAAGCGATTCAAGGGTTTCGAGCTCCACCATAGCTACAGAGCGCTTCTAGCGGTGAGGCCGACCACCTACCTAATCTTGCCTCCAAAGCGAGGCCGATTCCACAGGATCTTCGTCTGCGACCTTCTGCAGCCTTCCGTCCAGTTGGACTCAGTGGCCGACCGGTCTCCCGACCTCACAAGACACGATCGCTCTAACATTGTGCGGTCGGCGTAAACTTGTCGGGTCGGGCCGCGCGTGCTAACAACTGAATCCGACTGGAGGAAACCTTTCATCAACCGCCTGACGGACGGGTCGCTTCCCGCCGACCCGACTGAGGCCCAGCGCCTCGCTCGTCGGGCGAAATCCTTCGTCTGGCTCGGTAGGACCTCTACAAAAGAAGTCCCTCTAGGGTCCTCCAGAGGTGCGTTCTGGCCGACCAAGGGAAGCAGTTGTTGCTCGATATCCATGGCGGAGTCTGCGGTCACCATGCGCGCCCCGGCCCCTGGTAGGAAAGGCCTTTCGACAAGGCTTCTACTGGCCGACCGCCGTGTCCGACGCCGAAGCGATTATACGCGCTGCGAAGGATGCCAATTCTTCGCCGGCAGACGATCGCCCGCTCGGGCCTTGCGACGATCCCCATCACATGGCCATTTGCGGTGTGGGGACTCGATCTGTCAGACCCCTTCAAGAAAGCGCCGGGGCTTTACTCATCTCTTCGTCGCGGTGGACAAGTTCACCAAGTGGATAGAGGCCAAGCCGATCGTGAGCGTCACGTCGGTACAAGCGGCCACTTTCTTCCGTGACATCATCTTTCGGTTTGGAGTCCCAAACTCTATCATCACCGACAACGGCACGCAGATTCACGGGAAGGAATTCCTCGAGTTCTGCGGCGACTTCAACATCCGCGTTGATTGGGCGTAGTGGCCCATCCGCGGACTAACGGTCAGTCGAGCGCGCAAGCGGCATGATTCTCCAAGGACTTAAGCCGCGGATCTTCAGTCGACTGAAGCATTTCGCGGGGCGATGGGTGGCCGAGCTACCCTCCGTCCTCTGGAGCTTGCGGACCACACCGACTCGGGCGACCGGGTTTACACCGTTCTTCATGGTGTTCGGTGCTGAGGCTGTCCTGCCAACCGACCTGGAATACGGCGCCCCAAGACTACAAGCCTTCGAAGAGGCTCGGGGGCTCGCCTCGCAACAAGACGCTATCGACCAGCTCGGCGAGGCACGCGATGTAGCCATTCTACGCTCGGCCAAGTATCAACAAACTCTGCGGCGTTACCACGATCGCGAGTTCGAGGATCGATCCTTGGCGGGCGACTGGTCCTACGTCGGTCGGACCGGCAAGGACAAGCACAAGCTCTCGCCGCCCTGGGAAGGCCCCTTCACCATCGCAGAGGTTCTTCGGCCTGGCACCTTTCGACTCAGGGACCCGGATGGCCGCGTCCTCCCCAACGCTTGGAACATAGAAAAGTTAAGGCGTTTTTATCCCTAAGTCCTTTTCTTTTTTCCTTGCGTCGTCTTTTACTTCTCCTCCCGAGCACACAGTCGCGGTCACGGCCTTTCGGGCTGCCATGGGCGCCCGTCGAGCGCTATACAGTCGGCGCCTATGCGGTCGGTGACCCGACCATCCACAAGGCCCTTCCGGCGGTAACCCTCTCGACCGAGTGCTCGGCCTACGCCCGGCGGCTACGGTTGCAAAGTAGCGCCAGCGGAAGAAAGAAGTACCGGCGGAGTGACCTTTGCTGGTCGGGAACACACCTCTCCGCGCAAAACTCGGCTAACCCACGCGCTCATGCGGTCGGTGACCCGACCGTCACGAGGTCCATCGGCGGTAACCCTCTCGACCGGTGCTCTGACCTCGCCCAGGCTATGGTTGCGACTAGCACTTAGCGGAAGAAGGAAGTGCTCGGCGGGCGATCTTTGGCGATCGGAACACTCCTATCCTCACAAGTGTGTGTAGCAGTGCGTGGCCAAAAGTTCCTATCCTCTCTGCCCCTCCCGGCGACGACCTACGCTAAGTGGCCCCGGTGGTCCTTACGGCTATGGCCGGTCGAGCACTCACCATGACATAAAAAAGGCAGGAAGCGTATGGGAACTTGCTGAATTTAAAGATTATTTACGAACAATAGCCTTTACAATAAAAAAAGGTGTGAATCTAACTTCTACTTATTCTTCTTCGAGGGCACTCTGCGGCGGGATATGGTCGGCGATCTCCCGAGCATGCGGCTCTACTTGGAGCTCGAACCTTTCGATCTCGTCGTCGGTCTGGTTCCCAGCGATGCCGCTGCTCACCATCGCAAGGTCTATACCGTCATAGTGAGAGACGGTATTGACCAGCGCCGAGGAAGCCCCAAGTACGGCGCTAACGGTTAGCGCTCTCTCAACGCGCCCCGGCACTCGGGCCAGCATGGGGGCGAGAGAGCTCGAACCCGCCGCGGTTCCAAGGACCCGGTCGCGAGCGTCTTTGGCGGCCTTGTGAAGGGCCTCGGTTCCACGGCGGCTCGGCCCGATCGCCTTCGGCTACCTTCAACGCCGTCTGCGCCACGTCCCGAGCTGTGACCGCCTCGTCATGAGCCTTTAGGGCGTCTTCCCGCGCCTCTACAGCGACGTTTAAATCCTTCTGCAGCTCTGCGGATCACAACATCCCCAGATAAGCACGCCTTATGAGTCACGCTGACAGAATTAACCAAGGAGTTGAGACACTTACCTTCTGAACTTCGCCAAGTTCTTGGCCTCTTCCCTAACCCCTCGTATGAGGTCCTCAAAAGCCGGCTCCTTCCGGCGGTCTCCGTTGAAACGCCTTGGTCGGCGTCTTCCGGGCAGTCCCTTCGTTTAGCAGAGCGGGACGCTGCGCTTGCGCGGCCTCCTCTGCGGTGGCGGCGGTGTCCTTGGCGCTGGCAGCCTCTGCCAGAAGGAGCTCGAGCTCCGCCACCCTCGTCCTCAGAGGCTTTAACCCCAGGCGCTCTTCGAAGAGGGCCTTTGTGGCTACTCGGCTCTTGGCGGGCCTCGGCGTTTCCTCTCGCGGATAGTGAGAACCTCTGAGCGAGCCGCGGCTCGTAGCGCGACCGGCGCTTTCCTCCTCGGCGACCACCACCGGTCAGTCAAGCGCTTTAAAGCTCGACCTTGGCCTCGGAGCGGGCCCACAGATGCTATAAAATATAGACACCCCGTTAAGTCGCCGCGAAAGTCATCAGAAGGTGCGAAAGGCCGGGCTCTCGATCAACTTACCATACTAACCGGTCGGACTCCCCCGGCGATCGCATCCAGCGCCCTGCCAGGGGATTCGAGGGCAAGAGCCAGACCCTTCCGGATCTGGTCCACCTCAACCTCGGCGTCCCGAGCGCCTTGCTGGAGGGCAGCCCACTCACTCTCCTCCGCCTCGCCCAAGGTCCCCGACCTACGGGCCGCACCCGGCAACAGACCTTCGGTCACCTGTTCGGACGGGACGCCACCCGACCGGACCCCCACGGGAAAGGGCGGAGGAATGGGCCCCTCGGGAACCCCCTCGGCGGCCTGCGCCTGTGGGGCTTTGACCGACGCCTCCCCTTGAGGCACGGGGTCGGACACCTCCAACACTGGCACCGCCTCCGCCAGCGAGCTCGCGGGTAGCGTCGATGTCAATTCCCCCTCGGTAGCGACCATCGCGCCACTCGGCGGCGTCCCCGGCGGAGGCGGCGGGAGCTCCTCGCCGACCTCGGCCTCTGGATGAGGCCCCGTCCCTCTGATAGCGAGCGCGCCCTCGACGAGCCCCAGCTCGGCCGCCTACGCCGCGATCACCGTCAGCTCGGTTGACACCTCCGGCACCGACTGCAACTCCTCGCCGCCGTACGACCCCTCGTGGCGGGACCAACGCCGCCCCTGCGGGCTGCCACGAGTGCTTGCGTAGCTACGGCCACGTCCACACCCGTATAAGCGCTGCACACCGCAAGCACGTAGAAGCAGTTCGAGCAACTTTGCGTAACAATGTTCAAAAGCGAGGAAAGGAATACTGCGAGCGATCGGGTGCGTGGCAGCGCGCCCTCTTCGCCGATCCCCTCAGAGGCGGATCCGTCGGCCTCTTCCTGGCCGCCCCACGAGGGGCGCCACCTGAGTGCGGCGGCGGCGGCGGCTGCAGTCACCCTCCGCTGGGCTCCCGACTCACGGTGCCTATCGATCGCCCTCTGCAGGGCCCCCAATCGGGCCACTTCGGTCGACGGTCGAAAAAGAACCCGCGGTATGGGTAGCAGGGCTCCCCATCGCTGCTTGTCGGTGGAGGATGCCCCGCGTGGTGGTCTCGGACACGTCCTCACCACGTCGGCCCTCGCCGCGCGCTCCTTCTTCTTTTTCTTCCTCTCCTCTTCCTTAGCTTCTTGCGGGAGGAGTCAAACTGCGACCTCGGCGCGGCCGCGACCTTGATGCCTTCTCCCGGAGCAACGCCGAGAGACCATTCCGAGAGCCCCTAGAAAATGCGGAAACACCGGTCGATTTGGCGCCAAAGGCAAAGGGAAAAAGAGCGAAGAAAGACCGCCTGACCTACGGTTCGGGGTGGGCGATGAGAATGGCTCGGGTGGCGCCGCGATCTCGATGGCGCTTCCACCCGTTCTGGCGCCACGGGCTTCAACCTCCGTCGCGGCGAGCTCGGGCTCCGCCATCCTCGTATCGTCAAGCGCCGCCTCATATCGGAACGGCGCGGCACGTGCGTGGGGTTGCACGCGCATCCCCATAAAAACACGCGCGACGGCGTCCCGGTGAGCCCTGCTCCTTAGAGCCACGACACGCTCAGCGATCGGGGCCACCTTCTTCTTCTCCTTCTTATCGGCACCCGGTCCATTCTTCCCCGCCACAGAAGTGGCGGTGAATGGCGGACGCCATCTCCGACATTCGAACATAAAACCACTCGGAACGCCATCCCTTGTTCGACGACGGCAGCTTGACGTCGAGGTACTCCGAGCTCCGACCGGCCCGAAGCTGGAGGGCCAGGCCACCGAGGGGCGCCGTAGCATCCGCTGGCCTGACCTTCTAGAGCCTTGCTTGGAAAAAATACCTCCACAGCGCCCAGTGCGGCTCGATCCCCAAGAAGGCCTCGCAAAGCGTGATGAAGATGGCGATGTGGAGGACCCCGTTGGGGTTGAGATGGTGCACCTCTGCCTTGTAATGAAAGAGCAGCTCTCGAACGAACGGGTGCAGCGGTAGGCCGAAGCCGCGCTCGAAGAACGAGGCTGGCACCACGGCCGTCCCCCGGCGCTGGGGCGGCGGCCCCCGTCGGCAACCTCCAGTGGGAGAGATCCTGCGCGAGGAGGAAACCTTTCTTCACCAAATAAGCCTTGGTGGCACAGGCGAGCACTCGACACGACATCCTCGCAAGAAAGCGGCGGAAAGGTGAGAAAGGAGAAGGCTTTCTTTTGTTTTTCTTGTCTTAGCGAAGAAATTTGGAAGATGAGAAAGCAAAAGCGTGTAACTACCCAAGAACGTCCGGCGAATTTATAGAATCTGGGCGCCGACCAAACAAGCACCTCCTCGGCGAAGAGTGGCGTACACCTCATTTGCCGCGACAGTGCTTGTAACTCCGGTTTCAATTCCTCTCGCTTTTAATCGACAAGCGGTGGCCAGTAAAGACACCGCCTCGGGCCACGAGTCACGAGACCTTTTGGTCTCGCCTTTAGGCACAGACGATTGCCACAGGGCACGCGTCGAGAGCCATTGCCAGGCCTTCTGCGACACCAAAATGGCAAGAGCTCGATGGCTCGCGCCCGAGGCCCGATCGAAAAGCATGGGTTATAAAGGCCTATCCCACGGATGGGCGTAAGGCCACCCGGCAAAAATCGAGCAAAGGGCGGAGTGCACGGGTGGCGACCCAATCGCCTCTGCTCGTGTCGAGACCATACTTCACACTCTCCGGGAGCTCATCGATGGGTGATGACCGGTGTGCCACTGGTCGTGAGACGACCCGGTCCGATCTGGGATCGAGTAAAGAAAGGTTTCTTATGGGTCGCCGCAGCAGGCCAGGACACCCTACTCTGGGATCGTCCGCTCGGAAGGATCCCCCTTGGGCGGGACCTCCCAGGACCCACTCGGACTACCTGTTATTAGCTCCACGAGCACGACGTTCGAACCAATGTGGGTAAACGCGCGTCGCTCACCCCCTCCAGGTCCCACACCTGCGGATGGGGCACACGTGTGGGATAGACGGTGGCCACTTCTCTCGCAGCAACCCTCGCTAGACGAGGACTCGGGATGGATGCCCCACGTCCAGCTACGACGTAAAACGAGCCACGTCCAGCTACGACGTAAAACGAGCACTCGGACACCCGAACCTCACGAAGAGGCATCCGGTCGTCCTGCCGACCAAGGCGCGATCTAGCTACGATGTTAAGCGAGCACTCGGACACGAACCTCACGAAGAGGCATCCGATCGTCCACTGCCGACCAAGGCGCGGTCTAGCTTCTGACGTTAAGCGAGCACTCGGACACCCGAACCTCACGAAGAGGCATCCGGTCGTCCTGCGCGACCAAGCGCGATCTAGCTACGACGATAAATGAGCACTCGGACACGAACCTCACAAAGAGGCATCCGGTCGTCCACAGCCGACCAAAGCGCGATCTAGCTACTGACGATAAATGAGCACTCGGACACGAACCTCACTAAGAGGCATCCGGTCGTCCTGCCGACCAAAGCGCGATCTAGCTCTGACGATAAGCGAGCACTCGGACACGAACCTCACGAAGAGGCATCCGGTGCGTCCTGCCAGGCCAAGGCACGATCAAGCTACGACGTTAAGCGAGCACTCGGACACGAACCTCACGAAGAGGCATCCGGTCGTCCTGCCGACCAAGGCCGCGATCTAGCTACGACGTTAAGCGAGCACTCGGACACCGAACCTCACGAAAAGGCATCCGGTCGCCCCTGCCGACCAAGGCACAGTCTAGCTACGATGATAAACGAGCACTCGGACACCCAACCCTCACGAAGAGGCATCCGGTCGTCCCTGCCGACTAAGGCACAGTCTAGCTACGACATTAAACGAGCACTCGGACACCCGAACCTTACGAAGGAGCATCCGGTCGTCCCATTACACACCCGATTACTTGCACCTGAAAAGAAATGATCACCTATCGATTACCGATTCTTGAAGGCCAAGTTGGAAAATAATCAAAACGAGCTCATTGCAAAGACAAGGGAAAAAGGAGATTTCATTATAGGCCATGAGCTCAAACTTTACACCATGTTACATAAGGCATCCAGTGATTCAAAAACTACATGAGGCTACAAGATCGGTGAAGCAATTTACGCACCAAGTATCATATCTTGAGCATCGATGCGCCTTAGTACCGCTTGTGGCGGCTACAAATTCGGGGTTAGTCGGCGCGCCTCGCCCGCCACCGCAATGACCTCTGGCGTGGTTCCCACGATGCCACCCGCCAGCGGCTACCGCGGCGCACTGCGCCATCGCCTCGGGAGGCCACCCTCACCGAAGAGCCGGGACGACCCCAAGCAACGCGTCAACGGCGGCGATGTCGCGGGCCACGGCCTCCTCTTCCTCCGTGAGCTCGGCCATCGCCTGATCATACTCAGCCCAGAACCCAGCCAGAGGATCTTCTTCCTCCACCTCGTCGTCGTCATCAAAGTTAAAGATCAGTGGATGCCTCGAAGCCATTTCGAGGATTGCAAAAAGAGGACTTTGGTTTGGGACGATCACTCAAATAAGCGACAGTGCCCTTATATACCCAGACGAAGGGAGATCGAACGTCTCCAGTATAAATGCAAGCGCCGGAGAACGAAGCGTCCTTCACCAAAACCCGAGGTAGTCAAGAAGACGAGCGGACAAGGTGAACCAAGCCATGCGCAGCAGCGCAGCATGGCTCATCGAAAGCCCGGCGGTTGAATGCCCGGCCAAGTCGAGGGCAGCCGTCGAATGCGTCGGGATACACTGGCGAAACCGATTGACCTAGTCGATCGGGCCGTCCAGCGGGCGATGCGCCATCCACGGTCAATTTCAACCCCAACCGAATCTGCCGAACTCGCTCGGAGGTTCGGGGCTCTTGATGAATACTCATACGAGGGTACCCCAGCGGCCTGGGTAGCAGCGGTGCCTCAAGTATAACTCGAGCCTAGCGGGCGCTCGGGCCGCTCACGAACTAAGCGCCCTACGAGGACGCGCGGGGCGCCCATTCCCGACCAGCGGGATAAGTATCCACGACCAGCGGGGCTCCCGGCCTCCACGGCGGTCGGATCACGACTCCGATCAAACCAAGGCAACCTTCGCCAATGGCGCGTATCGAAGCCTTCAGGCCCGACCCACGTGCCCCGGGCGGGATCAATCGAAGTGACTATCACGAGCGGTGGCCCCTTCCCAAGATGGTTTAATGGCGGCGAAGTCAAGCTTCCGGTCCATCGGCCCGATCCACGTCACGACACGAAAACCGCTCCTCGGCGGCACCAGCGTTATCTGCGGCAACATCAACACTCGTCGGGCTCACGAAGCGGTCGCCATTTCCCAGCGAAGCGGATAACGCTCCGCTCAACTAGACTACCGACCAGCGTGGGCAAGGCGAAGGGTGACGATCGGCGGGACGAAGGACCGAAGATCTTAGCATAGGTCACCTCGCCCTTCCCCAACTCTCGAGGTAACTTTGCCCTTCTTACTATATAAAAGAAGCGGGAACCCGAGAGGGGAGGCAGACGAGCAACGAGTTTTCTTCTTGTTGAGGCTCTTAGTTAGCTCTTGTAAACCTTTGTGTAACCATCGCCCTAAAGACAATACCATACCATCACACTAGTGGGTAGGGACATTCAGCCCAAACCAGTATACATCTTGGGCTTCCGAGTCTAACCATTCAAGGAGTGGGAACGTGCGGCCCCTTAGACTTACAAATTTACTTGCCGGTGCTCGAAACGCCGACATGTGCCATAGTTTGGATGCCCAAAATTTTAACTAAATCTGGAAATTTGCTAAGAACTTAGAAGTGTGGCTCATTGCCATGATTCTTCACTTCCAAATATTTTTTATATGCTAATACTTAGTATTTTTCATTCAAACAGATAGAAAATGTAGATAAATTCCTACATGATTTTTCATATTTTTTCTAGCCTCGGGAGACTATTTCACAGGGGGTTGAAAAGGGCTGAAGTTTCTGTTTTGTCGGCCTCAAAAATACCGGATTTGAAATCTAGTTTTTGAAATTTGACTGGATTTCAACTAGAATTATGAAATCTCGTCGAAATTTTGAATTTCAACTGCCTCCGAGACATGATCCGAAAACAAAATTTGTAACTTAGGTCTCGAGTACAGTGATATGAGATTATGCGTGCCTGATGTATGCATCGTTAATAGGGGTGCAATCGGATCGGATAATTTCCGACCGACCGACCGACCGGATAGCATCGGATCGGATTCGGTTTCAAATATTTTGTTTCGGATTTGGATTCGAATTCAGAATATCACTATCCGTCGGATCGGTATATTCTGAGAATTTTTTTGGATATATCCGCACCCAATGTAATCGGATATCCAAAAATGTAACCTTAGCTCTCTTGTGGTCTTGCCTCTTTGTTTCCCATTCAGATCCAGCCGCCCTCCCCCCGTCCCGTCACACATCGTCGCTGCCCTCAGTTCCTCCTGCCACTGCCCTTTGCTTCCTTCGCCCTTCTGCCGCCCCTCCCGCAGCCCTCCCGTCGCCGCCCTCCGCACCTCCCGCCGCCCTTTACTCCGCCTATCCCGGCGTCCGCCCCCTGCGCTCGGCATCGTCCGGTCGTGAGCCACCTTCGCAAGTAGCTCGCGGTGCCTGCGCACGCCACCACGCCACCGATGGCGCCGAACACGCGCTCATTCCACGGGCATTAGTCGTTCGAGTCCGCTGCGCATCCCGATCTGCGGCATCGCCGCCGCACCGTCGTCTTGGCTCACCACCACCAAAGACGTTGAACCGTCCACGGAGCTCCGCGGCATGCGCCGCGAGTCTGCTCGCCGCCCT
This sequence comes from Otatea glauca, assembly GCA_036346275.1. NCBI lineage: Eukaryota > Viridiplantae > Streptophyta > Magnoliopsida > Poales > Poaceae > Otatea > Otatea glauca. The sequence continues at coordinate 51,549,588 of CM070712.1, read as the reverse complement.
CCGAATGCGACGACTATTGCACCATCGTGAGCGGCGGTGCGTGCCGTCTCGCACAAGCGCGGCCCGCGCTGAGCATCCGTCTGCGCCACCACGCGTTCGGCCCGGAAGGTGGGCGGGAAGTGGAAGAAGCGAGCTCGTGGCGTTGCCGTCGGCGGTTGGTGTTGTCGGAGATGGAGGAAGCGGTGTTGGGGTGACCTGCGGCCACCGCGGTGCGAGCACGGGTTGTGGAGAATCGGCCGTTCCGCCGCCGAGGTGCGAGGGCCGGCGGCGGCGAGGAAAGCGAGGGCGAGTGCTTGCCATGGCGAGCATGGTCTTTCGTTTGTTGTTTGTTGGCTTAGCGGTGGTGCACAGTGGTGCTCGATTCGAGAGGATGTGCAGCGTGTTTATAAATGCAAATTACTGGAAAAGATGGTGAGCATGATGTAGTTCAAATATTATCGGCTTCCTCTACTCACACCTTGTCACAATACATAGAGTCATAGACCTCATGGCCATGTTATCGGCTTATTGTAATATTATTTACTTATCATTTTATATTTCGAAACTTGTTATATATGTACTGTTCAAATTTAGTGCACTTTTGCAACTTTGTTGTGTTAGCATTAGGGTTCAACTAAACATGAGAATTAGCTAGCCTAAAACATGATCACAAAAACCGTAATGCGGAAATAAACATTAGAGAGACTTACTGACCCGGAGAGGAAGACGCCATTAGAGTTCGTCGGTGAAGGAGAAGCTCCGATGTAGATATGCGAAGAGCTGAAGAACACTGAGAACTCCTCAGTGATGGTCGTGGATCTTCGTCAACCGGAGCCCGAGCTTAGGATCGGATTGTATAGGGGAAGAGGCGAAAACTCAAGAGTAGCTCATCCAAGAGTACCGGCCTCTCCCCTTTTTTAATCTCGCGCAAGCTGACGGGACCAGAACCAAATGTTCGTTGGGCGCTCCCGATCAATGCGCACGTAAGGTGGGTCTAGCCCAAAAATTTCGGATCTGGCAGTTAGGCCGAGATCACAACCAACATTCTCCCACTTGATCGAAAGGCTAATATCATAAGTCCACACTAAACAGAACAATACACCAAGATAAAGTATTACAACGATTAATTTAAACACCGCTGCAACCCCAGTATCTATAGTGCATCATTCTATCTCGATAGGATAATTACTTATTCTTAATGGAAGTTGGTTTTACACTTATGGTCCTCATTTCCAGAATCAGAGGCTTTCCAATAAACCCGTGCCAGCAACATGCTCTCGAAAGAGACGGGTGGTAAGCCTTTAGTTAATGGATCATAAGCATAGACTTCGTACTTATATGCTTGACATCAATAGTCGATCTGGATTCTATCTTTCACAACATGATACTTAATGTTAATGTGTTTGGCGACACCACTTGACTTGTTGTTACTTGAATAGAAAAGCGTGGCTAAATTATCGCAATATAAAGGTAGTGGTTTAGATATGCTGTCTACCACTTTTAATCCCGAGATAAAATTCTTAAGCCATCTGACTGCCCAATAGCCTCATAACATGCCACAAACTCAGCTTGCATCGTTGATGATGCGATGAAGTGATTGTTTGGAGCTTTTCCACGAAATGGCTCCTCCATAAGTGTGAAGATATAACTGATGTGGATTTCTTAGTATCAACACAACTGCAAAGTCAGCATCTGAATAACCCACAACCTCAAGGGCATCAGACTTCTTATATGTGAGCATGAAATGCTTAGTGCCTTGCAAATAACGCAAGACTTTCTTAACGGCTTTCCAGTGGTCCAACCCTGGATTTGATTGATATCTGCCAAGCATCCCGGTTACGAATGCTAAGTCAGGGCGAGTACATACTTGAGCATACATAATGCTTCCGACAGCTGAAGCGTAAGGAATCCCCTTCGTCTGATTAGATTCTAATTGATTCCTTGGACATTGGAATGTTCCAAACTTATCGCCCTTAACAATAGGAGCAGGCGTGGCAGAGCAGTTATGCATATTAAATCTCTTAAGCACTCTGTCAATGTATGTCTTTTGGGATAAGCCTAGTATCCCTTTGGACCTATCTCGGTGAATCTCAACGCCCAAAACATAAGAGGCATCACCAAGATCCTTCATGTCAAAATTAGCGGAAAGAAATCTTTTGGTCTCATACAGCATATCCTTATCGCTGCTAGCCAATAAGATATCATCCACATAAAGCACTAATATAGTAATTTTGCTCCCCTTAGTCTTAATGTATATGCAATTGTCCACTTCATTTTCTTTGAAACCAAAATTTCTTATGGTCTCATCGAACTTAAGATACCATTGTCTAGATGCTTGTTTTAGTCCATAGATGGATTTCTTAAGTCGACATCCCATATGTTCCTTGCCTTCCACGACAAAACCTTCCGGTTGAGCCATGTAAACATTCAAATGCAAGTCACCATTAAGGAATGCGGTTTTAACATCCATCTGATGTAGCTCTAAATCATAATGAGCAGCAAGCGCCATGACAATTCTTAGTGAATCTTTCTTTGAGACGGGAGAGAAAGTATCAACATAATCAATCCCCTCTCTTTGTGTAAACCCTTTTGCTACAAGTCTTGCCTTGAATCTTTCGACATTTCCTTTAGAGTCATGCTTAGTTTTGTAGACCCATCTACCCTCTTGTTTTGACTCCATCGAGAATTTCTACTAGATCCCAAGCGTCATTAATGCTCATAGACTTAATTTCATCCTACATGGCCTCAAGCCACTTGGGTGAATTCTTAGCCATCATAGCCTCCTTAAAGAGGTAGGATCATCGACCTTCCTATGTCATTAACATCTTCATTCATGTATCGACATAGTCATTCGGGATGGCGGACCTTCTTTCATTGTGACCTTCTTAGTGGTTCATTAATTATCACGAGGGTGGAGGCTCATCATTAAATCTCAGTATTATTAATCCCGAATTCTCGGTGGAGGTTCAACTCCGGGGTTCTGGCTGGAGGTATAAGCTGAAAGAGGTGCAGGAAGAATAGTCTCTTGGATTATCGGTAATGGAACATAAGTCCGAATCTCCTCAAGATCTATTTTCCTAGCCTCTGGCTCCCACCGATTCCATCATTCTCTAAAAATACAGACATGTCGGGTTTCCACAAACTTAGTGACACGATTTGGACAATAAAACCGATATCCCTTAGATCTTCGGGATATCAATAAAATGGCAACTTCTTGTTTTAGGATCTAATTTCCCAATATGTGGATTAAAGATTTTTGCTTGAAAGAGACAACCCCACACACGTAAATATTTTAAGCTCGGTTTCCTCCCAGTCCATAATTCATAAGGTGTCTTAGGTCTTGATTCTTGGGAACCGATTAAGTATATGTCTTGTTTTTTTAATGCTTCCATCCACAAACCAAGCTGGTAAACTGGAGTAACTCATCATGCTCGCACCATATCCATAAGGGTGTGATTGCGTCTTTCACTACTCCATTTCTTTGAGGTTCACGGTGTTGAATATTGGGCTATTATACCATTTTACGAAAGAAACTTAGCAAATGGACACGGAATTTGTCCATAAGGAGCATGTCTCCCATAATATTCTCCTCCACGATCGATCTTACTACCTTAATCTTTAAATTATCTTTGATTTTCTACTTGACTTTAAATATTTTAAACTTATCAGGTGATTCAGATCGATCACGAATGGGGAAAATATAACCATAACGGGAGAAGTCATCAGTAAACGTGATAAAGGAGTCGTACCAGGTCCACATATGTCAGTGTGGATTAATTCTAATATTCCTTTGCTTCGTGTGGCTCCTTTCTTAATTTGTTTTACATATTTTCCCTTAATACAATCAATACAATAATCTGAGTCAGAGAAGTCTAATGGATGAAGTATCTCTTCCTTAATGAGGCGCTCCATTCTCCCCTTGAAATGTGGCCTAAGCAGCGATTGCCACAATTTCGATGAAGTCTCATCATTCATACTTCTCTTTACGCTCATTGGTGGCATCACACATTCATTGACACATGGTATTCGGGAGAGAAAGCATATAGAGTTTGTCTCGTCAGTCGCGAGACCAATATTATTTGAATTAAAACTTATAATACATTTATTATCCCCAAAGGTACAAAAGTATTTATTATCATCTAAAGAGAAAGCGAAATAAGGTTTCTCCTCATATTGGGAACATAAACAACATTATTTAATTGAAGGATGAAGCCACTATCTAATGCTAATGATAGTGTGCCAACGGCTTCAACTTCAGCCTCCCTCCCATCAGCAACTCTAAGGCTTCGTTCCCCCCTTCTTATTGTCTTCACGGTAAGGAATCCCGGCAATGAATTGGAAACGTGCACAGAAGCACCTGAATCAATCCACCAGGTATTGGGGGAAAAATCAGCAAAAAGGGTTTCATCGACAGTAGAAATTATGTCATTACCCTTCTTGGCAAGCCATTTCATGAAGCCTACACAATCTTTCTGAATATGCCCACTGTTCTTACAAAAATGACAGATGGGCCTATTAGAAGTTGAATTTGATGCAGCAGGGGCCTTCTCCTTTGGCTTTGACTTACTTGACTCAGCCTTAGGGGAAAAATGCAGCTTCTTTTTGGACTTAAAATCCCCTTGGAATTTCCTTTTCCCATGGCCAACATGGAAAACTTGGTCCTTTTTCTCAGCCTTAATCCTCTCCTCCTCTTGGACACACATAGCGATCAACTCGCTCATGGTCCACTGCTCCTTCTGAGTATTATAATTAATTTTGAAAGCATTATACTCAGAAGAGAGGGAGGTCATAATAAAATGGACTAAGAAACCATCTGAAATGGCCATGTCCATGCCTTTAAGTTTGGCAGCCATATCAGTCATCATCATTATATGCTCACGTACGCTACTAGAGCCATCATATTTAGTGGTGAGCATCTTCATGATTAAGGTACTGGCATAAACTTTTGAAGAGCCCTTGAATTGCTCCTCAACTAAGGCCAAGTACTGCTTAGCATTATCGGATTCGGGGATTGCTCCCCTTATCCCTACAGAAATGGTGCTTTTCATAATCATCAAGGACATGTGGTTAGACCGCTCCCACTTTTCCGCTAATAAGTCATAGAGTTTCTTTTTCTCAGTAAAACTCTCATCATCAGCGGAAGGAGCTATGGGAGCGCCCTCTCGTAATGCATAATCCAAGTCCATAACTCCAAGGACAATCAATATTCTCTCCTTCCAAGAAGGAAAGTTTGTCCCTGTTAGCTGCTCAATGCCGTTCAAGTAAGCGGCAACATTAGTGTTGTTCATGGCTGAATCAAAAATAAAATTTAATCAGTAAACATTATAAAAGGAAATTGAACGTCATGCATGAAATTAACCCTACGTTGGTCTGATTAAAAACATGCTAATGACAGGAAACATTCAAGTTCAAATTCGCATCACCGTTGGCGTAAAGCGAAAAGAACTAAATTATTTTATGGGTGACACATGTTCATAAACAACGTTGGTCGAGATATGAATATGGTCATGACATTATCCCAATTTTCAACATTAGACAATTAATCTCTAATCAAAACTTCTCATTGATTCCATTTTAATTAGAGATAAAGCTAAGAAATAATCATCACATTACCACATTAAATAATATGCCAAAAGTTAATCATTAAATTAACCGTAACATAAAAGCCAGGGAATAAATAATCATAAAATTGATACAAGTACTAGGAAATGAACATTTAAACAATACTTAATTCTTTGAATTAAAGGAGACAAAAGAATAAAACAAAATACCTCACCCATCCAAAAGCGACCCGACCATGAAAACACGGCCCACTTACACGCAGTGCGGCGGAAAAACCAGCCGACGGCCAAGAGCGCCGCGTCGGCCGACCACGGCGCGCGGCCCACGCGAAGAGGGCGGCCCAATGACGCGCGCCAGTAGAAAAAGTCGCCGCAGCGGAGAGAGCGGCTGGCGCGAGAAGCGGCGGCGGCGCGCAGCGACGAGCCAGCCCAGCGAGGAAGCGGCGGCGTCAGTTGATCCAAACGGACGGTCGAGATTTCGGCGGATGAACAAAAACGTCGTGGCGAAAACCTAGCTCATTCACTCTCGCCTCCCGAGAAAAGCGCAGGCGGCGACGAGGGCGGTGACGAAAACGATGGCGGGCGACGGCGCGCCGACACCGCGCGGGCGCTCCATCGGCGCGGCGCTGCCGACGCGCACACAGCGGCGGGAGGATCGATCTTGTCGCGGCGGCGTGATGAAAAGGCCACAAGCCCGGCGCGGCGCTGGCGAGACAAGGCCCGCGACGGCGAGCGAACCGCGCGCGGGAGCGGCGGCGGCGATGACGACTACCCAAGGAGGTAAGCCCCGAAAACCCCTCTAAGGATCTTTAGGTTTGCTTGATTTTGGGAATTAGGGTTTGGGATTTTGGGGAATTTTCATTTCGGATCTGCCTTTCCCCTTCTTCTCAATGCTAACGAGCCGCAAAAGACATCAAACAACATTAACCGATGAACACAAGGCCAAAAACCAAGAATAAATCGGGCTTAATGAAACATGATTAGGCTAGATGGCTCTGATACCAACTGTTAGCATTAGGGTTCAACTAAACATGAGAATTAGCTAGCCTAAAACATGATCACAAAAACCGTAATGCGGAAATAAACATTAGAGGGACTTACTGACCCGGAGAGGAAGACGCCATTAGAGTTCGTCGGTGAAGGAGAAGCTCCGATGTAGATACGCGAAGAGCTGAAGAACACTGAGAACTCCTCAGTGATGGTCGTGGATCTTCGTCAACCGGAGCCCGAGCTTAGGATCGGATTGTATAGGGGAAGAGGTGAAAACTCAAGAGTAGCTCATCCAAGAGTACCGGCCTCTCCCCTTTTTTAATCTCGCGCAGGCTGACGGGACCAGAACCAAATGTTCGTTGGGCGCTCCCGATCAATGCACACGTAAGGTGGGTCTAGCCCAAAAATTTCGGATCTGGCAGTTAGGCCGAGATCACAACCAACATGTTGGATTGCCCAATAAAATAACTTGTTAGACTACGATAATCTTGTTGCATGTTGAACTCATACGGTTGGTTAATCAGTACTATATATGTGTTTTATGTGGTATCTGTTTTCGCGCGTTATCCGATAAAAAATATTCGATGCCGTATCGATTCTGCTCCGTATTTGATTCGAATCCGCGACCGATATTATCCGCACCGTATTCGTATCCGATACTATCCGAATCCGACAAAAAATATGGTTTAGGATATGGAAAAAAACGATATCCGACCTAATCCGAGCCGATTACACCCCTAATCGTTAATGCCATCTTTACCGGGAGCAAGCCTTATTTGAATAACTAGCTAAATAGCTAAATTTTGGCTAAGTCTGAAAATTTGCTAAGAACTCAGAAGTGTGGCTCATTGCCATAATTCTTCACTTCCAAATAATTTTTATGTGCTAATACTTAGTATTTTCCATTCAAACAGATAGAAAATGTAGATAAATTCCTACATGATTTTTTCATATATTTTTTCTAGCCTCGGGAGACTATTTCACAGGGGGTTGAAAAGGGCTGAAGTTTCTGTTTTGTCGGCCTCAAAAATACCGGATTTGAAATCTGGTTTTTGAAATTTGACTGGATTTCAACCAGAATTATGAAATCTCGCCGAAATTTTGAATTTCGACTACCTCCTAGACATATCCGAAAACAAAATTTGTAACCTAGTCTCGAGTAAAGTGATATGAGATTATGCGTGCCTGATGTATGCATCATTAATGCCATCTTTACCGGGAGCAAGCGTTATTTGAATAACTAGCTAAATAGCTATACTTTGCTACAGATAAAGAATCATATTACTGTAGGACGTCAAGTCGACATCATCAGGATCAGACTGTCGTGCCTCTATGAGCTCGGTAGAGCTTTCCTGTTTTTCTATTTTTTTTTCTTTTTTGGTTAGAAAATTTTTACGGAGGTTGCATTTATTTGTTGATAGATTGTATTTTTATATATTTTTTTGTTAGTGACTTTTTATAAAGATCCAAGTGTCAGTATGTAATTCTTATATAAGGGGAGATCTAGAGCAGAAGAGCACCGGATGAACCACAGCCACTGTCTTCTTTTTAAACGGCAAGGAATAGTACAGACAGTACTAGAGATGCATGGTAATTTGTTGGGAGTAGTTAGCAGCACAAAGCTAAACCAAACAACGAGACACGACGATACTCTAAATTTGTACTCTCAAGCTTTGGACTCTACTGTTTAAGTCTGCAACTGACCGACCAGCGGGGTTCACAAAACTAAAAGCATGAAAAAACGCAAAAATCGACGTTGCAAAAACCGCTCAAAAACCGTCAGAAATCGAAGGGTTAAGAAATTAAAAAAATTAAAAAAAAAATCGAAAACCGTTCGGTTTTCGACGAAAAACCGCGGTTTTTCGTGAAAAACCAGTCAACCAATTGAATGTTCCTAAAAACGGTTTTCGAGCGGTTTTTTTTGCGAAAACCATGGTTTTTCAACGGTTTTCGAGCGGTTTTCAACGCATATTTTTTTTAATTAGACAGGTTTACCGATCGGTTTTACATCTCGAATCGAAACTGTACGATCGAAAACCGCAAAAACCGAGCGGTTTTGTGAGCCCTGCTGGCCAGCAACAAACGGATGGATTGGGTTGCTTCTCGACGAGTTTGGAGGCCTATTATGTTTGCGTGCTGTTGCGACTAATCAACATATATACATCCCAATTCCCAACTCGTTTTATAAGGTCCATGGGGCCTCTGTGTTTAGTACTACTACCTACGATTACATCTGCAACAAGCCAACAACACAGTTCCAGGATGATTGATGATATCTCAGAACGATGTAAAAAATGTCCATGGGATCACTAACAGTCTAAGTTGCGGGTAAAAATAATGTAATACTCTCTTTCACATGATCACATGCACAAGGCCGATCGAGATTGCTAAAATTACAACATGATGACAGATCGAAGGCGTACGTAATTAGAGTACTAACAAAGCCCTTCATCATTTTTCACAGAACGAGCAGGAGTAACACGATGATCTGAATGCGAGCACTGAGCTTCTCTCCTCCGAATCTCTGATTCATTGGTCTCTCGTTACGGCCTGTACAACCTGCACATGCATGAAAACGTTTACAGTCGGCCTATATGTACGTACAAGTCCCCCCCCCCCCCCCCCCCCTCTTCAGTTTTTCTAGGTTCTCTCTGCTATTTGAAAAATGGGCAGTACGTACTCAAGACGACATATACGACCTTGTAATTAAACTGTGTCAGCCAATTTGAATCGTAGAATTTATTTGTAATATAAGCATAATCGTAGTCATATATGGCCTGGAATGCGACATGTACTAGTGATTAAGAATACAGTGACGAATGTACGTAGTGATTAGGAATAAAGGAGTAGACCTGAGCTGTCATGATTGACAACATCAAGATCAACATTCTGACGGGCCGGGGTGGTTGAAAGTAACAAGCTCGATCTCCATCGGTTCTTCAATTACGACAAGCGAGCAGAATAGTACTACTAGTAAACAAATTCTTTGCTTCGCTTTGCTTTACAACCTATCCATCGGTCTCTCAGTAATCACCTTGGTCAACTAAAATGTGCTTCACGGCTCAATGCATAAATTAACCAATGCTTAATACTAGTACTAGTATACATATGGACCAAATTGAAGGACCATGTGGAGGTCTATCCATATTTGTGATGAGTATTTGATTTTATTTGAGTATGGTGTGCTCAAATTTGAGTTTGATTTGGATTGTTTTTTGAGCTAGAGCAATTTGAGTTACTGGTTGGAGACCAGTCGTCCGACCCCGAGTGGTCGGGTCGTCCGACCTGAGTGGTCGGGGCTTTGGCTGGTTGGAGACCAGTCGTCCGACCCCGAGTGGTCGGGGCTTTGGCTGGTTGGAGACCAGTCGTCCGACCTCGAGTGGTCGGGTCGTCCGACTCCAAGTGGTTGAGACTCCGAGTGATTGAGTCGGAGACCAGTGAACAGACCTCGAGTGGTCGGGATGGAGACCAGTGGTCAGACCACGTGTGGTCGGGGTTTTGCTGGTCAGCGTAGTGTATATCTGTCTATTGAGATGGATATGTGTTGTTGGACATTGCTATGTGATGTGGTTTCCTTGTCTATGATGGTTGCAGGACTTTGGAGCTAGGTCATGGTGAGGCGAAGGGGATCAGGACTAGGCTGGGAGAGCTGAGGTCCAGATGATCAAGGTGTCGCCAAAGATGGTGAGGTCGGGAGTAGTGCAAGCCAAGAAGACAAAGGAATGGATGAGATGCTAACTTGGAGCTGCTCGATCAAGAAGGACCGTTGGATCGCGGTCGGGAAGATAGAGTGTGGGTCAAGTTAGTGTGAGTTGAAAAGTGCAAAACCCGTTGTGTTGTTGGGTTTGGGTGAGCCCATGCATAGCTTTGTGAGTGGGTAAAATCTCAGCCCTTGATGGAGTGCTCTAGGGTTTAGAGGCTCATCCAAGGGTGGTAGGTGTTCCAAGCCTGCTACTAGACAGGGAGAGGGGTGTCTCCCTGGGGGCGTGATGAGCAGGTGAGGAAAGTGTACGTGAGTAATTGAGAGTTGTTGAGAGTGACAGTGTAAGGATCAAATCCTGGCTCTTGGATGTTGGCTTAGGATTGAAGCAGGACATCCAAAGGTGGGAATTGATCCTAGGTCACTATAAATAGAGGGTAAGGCAGCCTCCCTCTCGAAGGTTCGAGGTTTTTGCTGCTCATTTGAGCTTTGCCTACTTTGTTGTGAGGCTTTGTAAACCTCCCTTCCAGAAATGGAATGTTCTTCATTTATATTCTTGATTCATTTCCCTTACGTATTTACATTACGCACTTAAATTCTGTTATCTAAATTCCGCATTTACTTACTTGCAATTTACTTTACGTAATTTGGATTTGCCTCATCTCCTTCTACATGCTATTGAGTCTTTGTTGAAATTCATGATTGATGAACTCTTCTCTGGACTTGGTGCTTTCAATCATCTAGGCAATCCTTGCATTTTTGTTGCAAGTTAGTAAATCTGTGTGTTCTTAAAGTGCGTAAACGTGTGACTTGCAATTCTTTAGTCTTGATTGGCTTCGGTTCTTGTTGCCAAGGATGAAAGATTCTTTGGATGAATCTTCTATAGATCATATCCCAATCATCTAGGCAATCTACAACCTCTTCTATTCGGTTTTGCAAGAAACCAATTTACGTGCCTAGTTTTGAGCAGTGTTTCTATTTGTTTGAAGAGTTGTTTCTTCGTGTTCTTACTTGCTATGATTTGTGGAGAGTCATCCAAGGATTTCGACCATCAACTCCCACCAGCAAGTTAGGGTGAATTCGTGTTCGTGACTCTGTTTTGGTGTTGCATTTGTTAATCTAAAAGGGCGGAATCTTGGTATTAATTCCTTCGATTGTTTATTGAAATAGATTCTTGACATCCTTTGAGAGGTGCACACAATTTTCATCTGTTTTGGATCAGCCGATCAAAAGTTACATCGATTTCATTTTTGAGATCGTCTTGATTTTACTATTCACCTAAGTCTTGTTCATCCAACCACTTGGTCGGAGTCTTGTTCATCAGACCTCCGCGGTCGGAAGTCTTGTTCATCCGGTCGAGTCTTGTTCACCGAATACTATTCACAGAGTATCGCTTCATCGGACCACTTCAGTCGGAGTCTTGTTCATCCGATCACTTGGTCGGAGTCTTTATTCATCAGGCGAGCTGGTCGAGTCTTATTCACCCTAACACTATTCATTCCGAGTCTCGTCCATCCGACCTCTGAGGGTCGGGTGTACCGCTCATCCGACAGAAATACCCGACCGGTCACGGTTTCTTTACGGTCTTTTGGTGGTTTGAATTTTAGGGGGAGAGTTTATTCGAAAATTTTATTTGGCTCCTATTCACCCCCTCTAGTCGCCTTTTTCGATCTTTCACAAATCAACCTGGTTCCCGGGAACCGAAGCAATGAAGCTGCTTCCCACGTACTCGATTTTTACAGGGTGTGGTTTAACTTGATGCAGGTTTCAAAGTTGAACTTTGACCGTTAATTGTTTATAATACTTCGTTCATATGTACAAAATCATAACCATAAAAAAATGCTTTAAAATACGAATCTAATGGTATCACTTTTGTACGGTATAATTAATATAATATTAGATCAATTATTGATCGAACTTTATAAATTAAAAATATCTAAATACGTGAGCGCCTTGAAAAAAATCGTCGGAGGGAGTAATTTTGTGGAAAAAGGTACTGCGCCTGGTTAGTTCCGAACAAATGAATTTCGCTGGAGGTAACTGCATGCCCCAGTTTAACAACCGAGAGTAGCACATGGATAAAACCCAACAAACATTAGCAAGATTAGACTAGTATTGATGAATCATTTCTCTTACTGCAACTTTTTTTTATGTCGATTAATTAGTGAATGCAGTAAGTGTAACTGTGTGATCGAGAGAGAGAGAGAGAGAGAGAGAGAGAGAGAGAGAGAGAGAGAGAGAGATACCTCTCCTTTCGCTTCTGGAAGAATCGCCTCAAAGATCTCTTGCTTGCAATGGGCAGCTCTGCGTAACAGATCAAGAAAGAGCATTATCCCTTCACCTTTCCTATACATAACCATGCATTCACGCAATGCACATTAATTAGCTCGATCGATAGGAGTATATGCGCGCGTGCATGTGAACTTAATCCGATCGAAAGGCACTTAATTAATCCCCGATCTATAGAGAGATCGAGTCGAAATTAAGATAGATTAAGAAACTATCGCTCGACCGAGAACCTAGCTACCTTGTCTTAGCTTGGCAAGCAACTCCTCGCCGTCGCTTGCTGATATTGCTGCTGCCGGGACGCCCAGACGCCGCCGGCCACCTCCGTCGGCATCCTCCTCCTCCTCCTGATCCTGACCAGCCATGGTCATGATATCCTCTGCCTAGCGAGAGAGAGAGAGAGAGTATGCATGGATGTTCATTCCAAATGATTTTTTTTTTCATATATAAAACATTCTACTGCTGCATATATATGCTGAATTGTACTTCGGGATTGGATGGACCTTATCTTGGGCGAGATGGAATATGGTGACGCTGCCGTTGTAGAACATGGTCAGAGGCTTCGTCGTCCTTGCGCCACTGCATGCGACCAAGCAAAATGATGAAATAAAGGAACTATATATGTAGCTGCATGTCAGAGGACCAAATAACTTGAATTGATCATCTACCTATCGGATTGAGTCTGATATATAATTACCTGATGTCGCTGGAGCTAGCCATCATCTGCGACGGCGGCGGCCCTAAGACGACTGCTACCGGGGCCGACCAGAAAAGAGATAAGAGTATCAAATTAAAGAAACTAATTAAGCGATGCACACGTATAAAATCGGATCTATATAAAGTTGCATGTATATATGCTTAATTCGCATAATCTATACCTTTAGGCGGTGATGAGGATGAGTTTGTGTCGTGCAGCTCGCCAGGCTGATCGGCTGCTGGGTTGCCGCCGTCTCTGGACATGGCAGTAGTAGGCAGTAGGTAGCTAGCTGCTCTCGATCGACCGGCTTGCTACAGCTCGGCCATGTCGATCTTTTTGCGTTGCGTGCCCCTAGCACGGTCGAGTCGAGTGGACTGGGAGGATGCAGAGGAGACAAAAGAAAGAGACACCAACAGAGATGCTTGCTTGGGAGAGGTTGGCACGACGTTGTAATTAATTTGTAAAGAAAGAAAGTGCTACGTACCTCCTGCAGGAGACTTTTTATTTTCCTTTTCATTAATATATATATATATATATATATATATATATATATATATATATCGATCCCGCTGCAACGCTAGCTTGTGAAAGAGTTGGTATTATACGTGCGCTAATATTGAATGGCGAAATGAGCACGAGGAAAATATGCGTGCACGGTGTCGACCGGTAGTACACTGGTAGCTACTACTACGCAAGAAAAGCATGAAGAGGAGGTCCCTTCCATTGCGTCGCTGTTTCGCCATAACAACAAACAGAACAGGCACACACCGCACTGCTTAATTCGCTTGCCTAATTAACGTTGGAGTGCACGCAGACGCAAGCGCAGATCGATATATGCAAATGAGAATATATAGCTAGCTTCCAGATGCATGTAAGCCTGATATCCCAAGCAACGGCCTGGATCGACAAACATCATTTCTCTTTTGAACGAGGCTAATAATAGAGTTGCTACTATGCGGTGAGGTGCCTGTATATCGACAGATGACATGCACGTACGTACGTGACCGTGGTGCTTGCATCAATGTCAGCTTTTTTTCATATATATATATATATATATAGGAGGTCTTTTCCGTACTCCCAGGAGTACATACTCCCACCTCTAATATACCACTTAAATGAATGCTTTATACTTCTTTATCACTTTGGGTATACTTCAATAATAATTCTACGATACTCCAATGCGACATGGTTGAAAAAATTTCATCAGAGCTTTTATTTTTTTGCTACATACCCTTTTCCATATGTAAAAGGAATATATAAACAAATTATGCTACAAAGGGTGGACTTTAATGAAATTTTTCATGGAACTCACTTTGGGGTATCTTATAATCAGTATTAGAGTATACTCAAAAGGATAAAGAGGTATAACAACGTCATTTAAACGGTATACTGGAGGTGGGAGTACGTACACCAAGGAGTATGAAATCATTTTCCTCTATATATATATATATATATATATATATAGTATAATTACCTAGGGCACCATGATTTAAAAAGGATATTTTCTCTATGTATTTTCATGTGTTTAACCAGTTTACTAACTAGTTCAAACAAGTTTGAACTGAAATTCAAACTAGAGTTTCCCTTTTTTATGATAGTTTGGTTGTAGGTATGTGCTGATTTTATATATAAATCAGCAAAGCATGTGATCCAAACTCGTTCAAAATATTTGAATTCGAGTATATTTTTTCAAAGGTATGTGTTTCATTTGAATTGTTATAGATGGGTATATACCCTAAAACTGAAATTTTTGAAAATTATACTCGAATATAGCTTGAATCTGCGCATTTGAAATCATGGTGCCCAGGCACCATGGTGCCCCATTTCGGCTTCCTATATATATATATATATTCATGTATGTATGTATGTGTGAAATGGTTCCATACTCCTAGTAGCACGTACTCTCACTTCTCATGTACACCGTATAAATAAACAAGTTATATTTCTTTTCCTTTTGAGCATACTCTAATAATGATTATGAGATACTTCAAAGTAAGGTTCATAAAAAAATATCATCAAAGTCCATTTTTTCAGCATAATTTATATATATACTCTTTTTACATGTGAAAAAAAGGTATATAGCAAAAATAAAGGTCTTCGATGCTTTTTTTTAACCATATGGCATTCAAGTATCTTACAATTAGTATTTAAGTACATTAAAGTGATAAAAGAGTACACATTCGTTTAAGTAGTATATTCAGAGTGGGAATCCGTCCTCCTATATATGTGTGTGTCATAGTTAACTGGGACACCATGGTACCTAGCACCATGATCTAAAAAAAGTATTTTTCCCATGTATCACATGAGAAAAAGTTTAAAAAAATTTAGATATCGAGTTTAGCTAGTTTACTAACTAATTTAAACAAGTTTGAATTGAAATTCAAATAGAGTTTCTTTTTCATGGTAGTTTGATTGTAGATATATATATGTATGTATACCTATACCTATATATATACATATACGTAGATATATTTATATATACGTATGTATATGTACGTATATACGTATATATATGAGCACTTTTACCGTACACAATATTGAATATTATCCGTTCATTCTATTTGATCTAACGGATTAGATTTGTTAGGATTTAGTTATACTTCCACCGATATTGTTGGTATTAGAAATCATATGGTGGTAGTATTGTAATTAGTCATTTTTTATTTTGAACGTATGTGTATTTTCTGGTGCTTTTGTGTAAAATTCGGAACTGCTTTGTCGGCCGCGCAGGACAGAGGGCTCGATGTGTTAGTGCGAGGCCACGACGTCGTCACGAATCAAGCTGGCAAAGGCCGCGTCGTCATTAAGATCCGGAGGTCGCCGGCTGCACCATCAGCAGGAACCGAGAGGGCGCCAGTCGCAGCGTGGTCACAATCTAGTAGGGCACCGACGGGAAGGCAGAGCCTGTGGCGTCGACAAGACCGGACTGGTGACGGCGACGAAAAAAGGAGGGCAACGAATAACGAGTAACACAACAAAGGGCGACGACGACGAAAAATGAAGGTCAGCGATAACGATTAACGAGTAACGTAGTAAAGGATCAAAAGTCCATAATACTCCTGAGAAATGTACTGATAAATCTGATTTCTACTATCACTATTTACTACTTATGTTATCTACCGTAAAATTGCTCATATACATATATGTATGTGTGTGTATATATATGAAATCGAAATGGGGGCACCATGATTTCAAATGTGCGAATTCAAGCCATATTCGAGTATATTTTTTAAAAATTTCAATTTTAGGATATATACCCATCTATAATAATTCAAATGAAACGCATATCTTTGAAAAAAAAAATATACTCAAATTCAAAGATTTTGAACGAGTTTGGACCACATGCTTTGCTGATTTATATATAAAATCAACACATACCTACAACCAAACTATCATAAAAAAGGGAAACATAGTTTGAATTTCAGTTAAAATAGTTAGTAAACTGGTTAAACTCAATATCCTAAAAAATTTCAAAAAAATTTACATAAAAATACATAGAGAAAATATCCCTTTTAGATCATGGTGTCCAGGCATCATAGTGCACTAGGTAATTATACTATACTATATGTATGTATGTATGATCTAAATTCGTTAAAAATCTTTGAGTCAAGTATATTTTTTAAAAGGCATGTGTTTTCATTTGAATTGTTATAAAATGGATATATAGGCTGTAGCTGAATTTTTTTAAAACATATCCAACTTTAGCTTGAATTCGTGCATTTAAATCGTGGTGCTCCGACGTTACAATGTTCCATTTCAGTGTCTTGATTGTTTTAGCTTTTGATTCTAGATTCTGGCCCCAAAAGCAGAATAAAAAACAAACAGTCCGATTTTAGAATCCGATTCTTACAATCCAACCCACCCATATACACTAGAATCCATAATCCACTTCATATATGCTTTTGAATCTTAACTTTTGTAGAATCAACTACTTTATGACCACAATCTATAATCAGCTTTTAAAGAATCAAAAGCTAAAACAAACGTGCTCATAAATACACACGCTACGGCTTTAATCGGTTACTCTTGCTCGCTTTGGCGCCATGAACAATTCGATCAGCACGCACTACGTGTGTTTATTTCTGTGACGTTACCTACCTACACAGCTAGCTTAGCTGCTTCGTGCCATCCCATCTGAACTCATGGTGCACCTCTCGTCTAGGTCGTCTAGATCACCTTATTCCGCTGCTTGTTCATCCTAGCTAGAGCCTAGAGCTGCCTGCCGTCTCATCTCTGCTAGCTAGCCCACAACTACTTCCCGGGCCTATTCTAGCCCAAAAACTGTGCGACATGGGGACCAAATAAAGATCATACCAAACTCCTGGCCCATCTTTCCTACATTTACGGGGTATAGAGGTACATCCGCGAATGGCTGCATTTTTTCGTAGAGAGAAAGCGTAAACGAAAAATAGATGTTCCTCTCCTTCTATTTTTCAATATAAAAATACTCCTATCCTTTTATATATATATATATATATATATATAATACTTTTTTTGCGAATAGGTCTCTTTAAAAATAATTCCTGTCCTATCCAATGTCAAAGAGACGGGGATCGGGGGGAAACACTATTGTGTGATGAATCAGGTTTGCTTTCAAACGAAAAGATGACGGCTGTGGGACTCCACCAGCGCACCCTTCAAACTAATCTCAACAACCTATAGTACTAATCACTCATCAATTAACTACCTAAATGATCAACCAATTAAGTAGATTCTAAAAAAATAGTAGTTACCTAACAGGGAGGAGGATTGCGTTGTGGAATATTAGCACATCGAGTAGACGTACGAACAGATCGTATCTATACCCCTTTATAATGCACCTAAGCAATTTTTTCTACGTCCACCCTAAATAATGCACCTCATTAGAGATGGCCTAATGTTCGTGCACCCAGCAAAACGTACCCAGAAAATTGCATTCATCAAAATAAACGTCTCAGATCTTTTCTCAGTTTTACTCACCCACATCCGATGGCCGTTGTTTAATGTGTCTAACTCATTCATTCATGTGGCCCACAACAGGAGAGCCCGCACATATATATTTCAATTGAATTATATATATGGAATTTATGTTGCAAATCTAAACCCATTTAATTTCGATTCAATATTTACCATACCAGTCAGTGCCATGAATCACGCCCTTAATTTTCTTCCATTCATGGATGTGCACCTCATCCTATTTGATCGTGGACTTCACGAGGCCGTACGTGGAGTCGGGGCTGGTGATCGTGTCCCCTGTGAAGGAGAAGAGCTCCAGCGCCTGGGCCTTCCTCAAGCCCTTCACGCTGGGGATGTGGGCCGTCACCGGCGCCTTCTTCCTCTTCGTCGGCCGTCGTGCGGATCCTCGAGCACCGCTTCAACCCGGACTTAAGGCTCGCCCGAAGCGGTCGTCACCATCTTCTCGTTCGACTTCTCCACCATGTTCTTCGCGCCTGATGGCACTTGTCGAATCAACCATGTCCATCCATATACGAACTCACCGAATCGAAATGAAGCGATGAATGGGTGAAATGATCGGGAGAGAACAACGTGAGCACTCTTGGTCGGTTCGTCTTGATCATTTGGTACGCTCGTGGTCGCGATCATCAACTCGAGCTACACGGCAAGCTCGCGTCGATCGGACGGTGCGGCGGTGTCGGCGAGGATCGAGGCGGGCGACCTCATCTCGGCTCCGACCCCATCGGCTACGGTCGGCTCCTTCGCCAAGAAACTACATGATGCGGTGCTCAGCGTGCGAAGTCGCGCCTCGAGGCTCGGCATCCACGAGTCGCCACCGGTCTCGGCTCGGCCCCGCAGCGGAGGGTGGCGCTATCGTCGACAGCCGCCTACGTCGAGCTCTTCCTCTCCACCAACCGCCAGTTCAAGGCGGTCGAGCGAGGAGTTCACCAAGCGGATGGGATTCCTAAGCACTCGAGCGACCTGCATTGTTCTTGAGAAACACTCATCCGAATTTTTCGCAATGCGGCGTTCGGAGGACTCCCTCCGGCGGTGGACTGTCGGCGGCAATCCCGACATTGTCGGAGAACGGCGACTGCAGCGGATCCACGACAAGTGGTGAACCGGCGGTCGCGACTCGCGAGCAACGACGCGTCGCGCCAACAGTGAACACAGGCGGCTTCGGGTCTCTTCTCATCTGCGGCGTCGCGTGCTTCATCGCCCAGCTCATCTTCTTCACGAGGATCTTGCAAGATCTGCGAGTACCACGGCGGCAATGGCGAGGAGTGCTGGCGGCGCGAATTCCGGACCACCCGAGAGGAGCTTGCGGCGGCCGCGAGGCTGAATAGCATCCGGGAGCTGATGACGTTCGTGGACAAGGAGGAGGCGGAGGTGAAGAGGGCCATCAGGAGGAAGTCGAGCGATGACAGGCGGGACAGGTCCATCACCAGCTCCGACGGGCCGTCCTCATCCTTGTGGCCGTCCCTCTCGCCGGTCTAGCTTCTTTCTTGTTTCTTTTTTGGCCGGATGATTCCATCTCGACATATTAGCCAGGCTAATTAATGTGATGGATATATGTTGATCTGACTAGCTAGCTAATTGTGCATGCAAATTAAGCTGCACTATCACATTGGATCACGGCGTTGGGAGCAAAAACAGATCGGATCTGTACGCCCAATCCTAATCTCCGGAATTAACGCGAGATCTTTCCTTTTTTTCGAGTTGCTCTGCGTATATGGAGCCTTCCTATTCGATTGGTTTCACCTTCGATTTTGCGCATTAATTGGCGAGATTACGATCGTGGCGGCACCGTGAGAAGATTATAACGGGATATGGAAAGTGGACACGCATAAGGAAAGTGCTATCCGACGAAACATCCTCAATCGAATCCGGACGCTAATTTTTTCCTATTTTTATTATTATCGAATGAGTCCAAGTAGTAATCAGTTTCCATTACTTCCATATTAATAGTCGGCACAATATACATACATATCTTTCTAGCACCAAAACACTCGATAAAAAGTTTATTAAGCTCTCATTTTATTTCGAGCAATGCGATTCGGACCAAGCACCCTCCCAAAGAAATTCCTCGAAGAACGTCTTACGCAACACAAACAAGATCACCATGAGATAATTTTTTAAAAGGATCACCATAAGATTATTAAAAAAGAATCGCAGTTCAAGTTCAACTAGGATTCTTGCTGTAATTTACAATCGGGCTTTAATCCAAATAAAGCTCCAGGAGCTCAGTATATGCAGTACTTAAGCTTTTGAACAAAAAGGTTCACTCACATCTTTGGTAAATCTTGTAGAGCTATTATCCTAAGAAAAGCTACATGCGAAAGTTCAGATTACCTCGAGAAGGTTTACGCCAATCACATGATACTCCAAGACATGACTAATTTCAGATCAAAATTAGCTACCATCATTTTCGATTCGCCTCTAAACTGCAAAAAAGATGCCAAGATGAAGTTTCCAGTACCGAAGAAGTAGTAGATCCAAATGAATGTGTGATTTTAGACACTACAGGAAATGAGAGAAGATGCAGTATTGCCTGGCATAAATACTCAAGTGAATTGTGTTAGCTTTAAAGAGACGGCCAATGCGATTTGTGGCTAAATCATGTCTATAACTGACGGAGATGCTTTGGGGTATGTGATTCTTATTATTTCTACTATTTTTTCATGCCTTCATACACATAGCTACTCTTTTGTACGTGTAAGCTGATTAGTGTTAATATCTAACACAAAGCATCTTTTACAGGAAAGAATGGGTGTGAAACTCCAAGCCTTACCCTATAAGCATAACACTCGAGAAACTCCAAGAAATACTTGATGGTAGAAAACCTATGGACATTGATTGCTTTAATGCAGGGATGCGCATGCTCGCAAGTGTTAATATCTATGATTGGCGTATTGTAGCTCCAAAGTTTGTTCCAAAAACAATAGACCGGTAAGTTATTTACACATGATTAGTAGATAGTTAAATTTTTTGTGTACTTACATGTAGCAATAAAATGTTGTGCAAGAACTTGACAGGTTATTTTGTCATGAACTTCATGCACATCTGGAATGGTCAACAGTTTAATGCACGGATCTGCATGGTCGGTATTCTCTATTTTATTAATCACTTTTTATAAGGTTGTAAAGTAGGTCTATACTACATACTTATAGGGTCCACCTATTCTTAGGAAGTGTTTCTTAATTGAAATACTAAAATACAAGTGGAATGAGTGCGCAGAAAATATCCCTCAAGATATAAAAACAAGTCTTAAGAGCATACGGGAAACGTTTAGCGAAAAATATTATTGAGTGTTATATCTTTATTTTTGTACTGCATACACGAACCTTTGTGATTATTTATTATTAAGTGTTATATTCATACTTATCTTCTTATTTAATTGATAAGCGGGTATACTGCCGTCGTAGCGTTAGCACGGGCACTATACTAGTACTGTTAAGAAACTCTAATAGCCCATTGGAAGGCCCATGTGGTCCCTTAGCCAAAACCCTAGATGAGCGCTATAAAAGGAGGAGAGGGGTCCCCCCTATGTACCAGAATTCATTAGCAATAAAGAATTTCGCTTCGCTCACCCTAAACACATGTCTCTCTCTCTTCTCATTCTCCACTTGAGATCTGTTCGGGAACCGGACTATTCGATAGCGAGTTCCTTAACACGTTATCGGCCGAAGCACTCTGAGATCGGTTTGAAAAGGTGAGAAGAGGTGAGAATCGGCGATTGAATCTAAGCGCTGTCGTTTCTATCGTGCATCTATCCTGCGCATCCGTCTTGTTCGTCACGTGGCAAGAAGCTACAACGACATGAATCTGATCTGATCGTTTTCTATCTCTCTGTTTACATTCTTGTTCATCCGAAAAAAAAAAAGCGGCCGTGTCGCCTCGTAAGCGCCAAGCACTAAGCACTAACCGCCGGCTCGAAGCCGTCGCGGCGCCGCCGCCGATGCAAACGCCCGCCGTCGCGGCGCCCGCCTTCGCCGCCTCGGCCGTGTCATTGCCGCCGGCGAAATCGCGCCCTCGCCACCGCCGGCCGGCTCGCGGTAAACTCCTCGGCCCAGACATGCCGCTGAAGAAGCACGCCGTCGGCCGCGCTCGGCTTCGGCCGCCGCCCGCGCTTCAATCGCGCTTCTGACCACCGTGCACGGCACCCGCGCGAAGCACCTCCGTCGGCGCGCCGCAAAGCAAGCCGCGCCGCCGCCGTCTTGCCGGGCACCCGGCTTGAAGCCGCACGTTCGAGCCACCATGGCTGCCGTAACTGAAGCGTCGCGTCGCGCCCTCGCCGCCGGCATGAAGCCGCCGCGCCGCGGCCCGACCGACCACCAGCGTCGCCGCCTCGGCTTCGGCCGTCGCGCCTCGTCGCCAGAGCCCGCCTGCCTCGTCGCGCGCCTCGGCGCTGCGTTCGCATGCGCATCGCCACGCCGTCGCCGCCCGGCTTCGTGCCGCGCCCTTGCTGCTCAGCGCCCGGCCAGCCGCCTGGCGCCGCCTCCGGCCTCCGCCGCCGCACACGCGCAAGTTGTCCGGCCGGCTCGCCAACCCGACCGCCGCGCTTCGCCGCCGTCGGCCCGAGCCGCCGCCGCCAGCACCCTTATTCGATCCTCGGCCTCCCGCCTCTCGCGCGCTTCGCGGCCGGCAGGCGCCTCCTCAACCTCGCTCCTCGCGCGCGCGGCGGCCGCCTTCGGCCGCTCGGCTTCGCCGTCGCGCGCGCAGGCCGCCGGTTGCCGCCGCCGCCGCCGCTGGACTTCCTCGGCGTATGCGCATGAAGCGCCGCCGCCGCGCCCATGCCTGCCGCGCCACCCTCGGCTACTCGGCTTGCCGCCGCGCCTGACTTCGGCGCAGCGTCGCGGCGCGCTCGAATCCGGCATCCGGCTCGCCGCCGTTGCCTCGCTGGCCGCGCCGCGCGCCCCCGCCCGGCCGCTCCGCCGTCTCAGTCGCCCGGCGCCACTGCACCCTCGCTTGGCCCGTGCCGCCATAGCGCGTCTGAGGAAGGCGAATGGGAGAAAGGAACAAAGAAAGAAGCAGGCGCAGGCAAGAAAGAGAAGAGGCGGCGGCGGCTAGGGAAAACCTAGCCGCACGTGTAGACGGGCCGGGAGCAAGGCAAGGCCCAGCGGGCCGGTTCAGCCGAAACAAAAAGAAAGAAAAGGAAAAGAAAGAAAGAAAAGGAAAAGAAAGAAAGAAGAAAAAAAATTTGCAGAAAATTTGGAAAATTGCTAGAAAAATCCAGAAAAAAAAGATTTATTTGGCTCTGGTTTTAATTTTTCTAGCTTCATTCTCTGCATTTATGAATATTCTTTATGAATTTTGAATTCATTGCTTTATTTTATATACTGCAATGCATAGCAATTTATTTTGTGCAATTTATGCTTTTGCAACCATTTTTCTATTAGATTACACGTAGTAATCTAATGACGGAATTTTGAAATCATGAATCGTGAATCATGAGTTTGAAGAAGCGGCCCGAGCAGTCGAAACTACCTCACTTGGGCATCGGAGTGAAGATAGTTCTTTGGGGCAAGAAGCTCCGTCTTTGCGATTGGTCTAGGGTCCTCGCGGGGCCTTGAAACCTCTGCGTCGGCGAGCGATCAAACAATGCCTTCCGTTTAAATGCATGAATCGCATTTTTTTGCTTTTAGATTATGGTTGTTAGCATTTTCTTTTGAATAATGAATAGTAAGCTCTAGAAGAGCATACTTCTCTCATGAATAAATATGCAATTTATTCTTTATTCCAGTATTCTTTCATTTACAAGCAGTATTTGAATTATTATGCCTCTGTTTGATTAGAATTATATTTCTTTTATCTAGAAATCGTGTAGCGCCCAAATGGAAGAGGTATGCATTGTTGATAGTGGCACAACAAATACCATCTTAAGAGAGTCTAAATATTTCCAGTCGATCATGAAGAACGCCGAAAGATTACTACGATCGCGAGGCGACTCATATGTAATCGGCTCGGGAAGAGCCACTATTATATTGCCTATGGGTACAACTTTGGTAATTGAAGAAGCCCTTTTGTACCCGGAATCAACACGCACTCTCTTAAGCTTTAAAGACATCCGCGCCAATGGTTTTCACGTAGAAACCAAATGAAGAAAATGGCAAAGAATACTTGTGCATTGTGAAGCACGCGGTATGTGGAAAAATGGTATTAGAAAAATGTCCCTCATATGAATCGGTTGTACTACACGAATATTCATGCACCAAGTGTATACTTCCTTGAAGACTGCTTTTAAAAGCTCGAATTATTTTCTTTATGGCATGGTAGATTAGGTCATCCTGGTCTTAGAATGATGAGAAATATAGTGAACAACTCACAGGGTCATGGCATAAATGTTAAAAATTTCCCGAATCATGAAGATTTTGTGTGCCCTGCATGTGCCATCGGGAAATTAATAACTAGACCCTCTGTCATGAAAGTGCAAAGTGAAATCCCCGCATTCCTAGAACGCATCCAGGGGGATATTTGCGGTCCGATTCAGCCCCTGTTAGGGCCGTTTCGATACTTTATGGTGCTCATCGATGCTTCCTCGAAATGGTCGCATGTATGCTTGTTGTCAACAAGAAACCATGCTTTTGCAAAGCTGATCTCGCAGATCATAAGAATTAAGAATGCTTTCCCTGATCATCGCGTGAAGTCCATTAGAATGGACAATGCGGAGAATTTACTTCAAAGGCATTTGATGATTATTGCACAACAACGGGATAGCGATTGAGCACTCCGTCCGCACGCTTCATACGCGAGCGGACTAGCGAAGCACTAATAAAGAGGATTAAGTTCATTGCGGACGCTTTTGCGAGTTGTAACTTGCCCAACACTTGTTGGGGACACGCGATCTGCACGCAGCAGCTCTTATCAATTTTAGACCGTCGACCTACAACATCTATTCTCCTATGCGACTTGTGCAGGATCATCCCAAGATCTCCACCTTAGAAAATTTGGGTGTATGGTATATGTACCTATACCACCCCTCGTGATCGCAATGGGCCCTCTCCGCAAGTCCGAGATATCGTTGGTTATGAGAGTGCACCCATAATCGGTATTTGGAACCCATGATGGAGATTTTCATCTGACCCGATTCGGCGATTGCATCTTTGACGAGGATCGTTTCCGTCATTAGGGAGAAATCAACCTTTGGATGAAAAATGCCGGAAATCATATGGCATTCCACAGGATCCCGCACATGACCCCGCACTAATGAAGCAAATCAAGAAGTCTAGAAGATAATTGATTTGCGAATTTAGCAAATGAAATGCTGATCATTTTGTGATCCGAAGGCGTGGTTAAGTCGCATGTACCCGACAAGAAATGCACCAGAGAGGGTGGAAATACCAAAGAAAATAAAAGGTATCCCTCAACCTGTTCAGAGGCCTCAAAGAAAAGAGCGAGCAATCGCTCCTCAAACCCAAAGTATCCGGAGGCGTCTGAGAAAAGCTGGCGAGAGGACTTACCACAACCAATCACAAAAATGCCCCAAGGAAAGAAGGGGAGCAGTTGAGACACAGCCTTTGAAAGAAGCCAACGGAAAAGGCAATTCGGACTTGAATCTTCCACTGCAGAAGCCACGGAAATAATGTGTGCGCACACATAGGCGATGAAAAGCTAAAGGAACTTGCTCTGCGATAGGGAATAGCGATGAAGAGCAAGTAGAAGTGCATGAAGCACCCATGAAGAAATGGCCATAAATTTTGTAATAACAGGAGAATCCTGAATAGAGCAACGACCAGCGTTGATGCATACCGTAAAGAAGATTGCCTCGATCATTGATCATGATCCCGAGCCTGCATCTCTCGCAGAGTGCAAGAAAAGGCTAGATTGGGAAGAATGGAAAAAGGCAATCACTGCAGAGTTAGTCTCTCTGAACAAGAGAGAGGTGTTTGGGCCCGTATGCCGCACACCTCCTATATAAACCCGTAGGTCACAAAGGGTCTTTGTTCGGAAGAGAAATGAAAACAACGAAGTTGTAAGGTACAAAGCAAGGCTTGTAGCTCAAGGTTTCACTCAACGTCTTGGAGTTGATTATGAAGAAACCTATTCTCCGGTCATGGGAGGAATTACCTTTAGATATTTGATCTCAATGGCGGTCAACTTGAAGTTGAGAATGAAGCTAATGGATGTTGTCACAAAGATATTTGTATGGAAACTTGGATTCGGAGATATACATGAAAGTACCTAAGGAATTCCTATCCGAACCAAGATGGAGCAAATAGAAACACATGCAGTGTGAAATTGGAGAAATCACCGTATGAGTGAAGCGATCGGGAAGAATGTGGTACAATCGCTTGAGTGACTTTCTCGCAAGAAAGGCTACACAAGCAATGAAGATTGTCCATGTGTGTTTATCTGGCGATCCCGAATGGATTCTGTATAATCTCCGTCTATGTAGATGACTTGAACATCATTGGGACGGATGAAGAAATTGAAGAGGCATGCTCATACTTGAAGTCTGAGTTTGAAATGAAGGATTTGGGTAAAACCAAATTTTGTTTAGGCTTGCAGCTTGAACATGTCCAAGGAGGAATCTTGGTACACCAATCAACCTACACACAGAAAGTGTTGGAAAGATTTGGATTTGAAAAAGCATATCCTGCGAAGACTCCAATGGTCGGAAGGTCACTCCAAGCAGACCTAGACCCATACAGACTTAGAGAAGAGGGGGAGGAAGTCCTAGGAGCAGAATTCCCATTTTTGAGTGCAATTGGAGCGCTCATGTACCTTGCGAATAGCACTAGGCCGGACATTGCGTTTGCCGTGAATTTGCTAGCTCGGTACAGTGCAGAACCCACCAAAAGGCATTGGAAAGGGATCAAGGACATCTTCCGCTACCTCCAAGGAAGCAAAGACCTTGGTCTGTTCTTCAGAAGCAATAATGAATTGAATTTGGTTGGCTATGCTGATGCTGGGTATTTATCGGACCCGCATACTAGCAAGTCTCAAACTGGCTATGTTTTCCTATGTGGAGGAACAGCAATTTCTTGGAAGTCGTCTAAGCAGACTCTTGTCTCGACGTCGACAAACCACTCGGAAATCATCGCTTTGTATGAAGCATCTCGTGAATGTGCATGGCTCAGAAGAATGGTTCACCACATCCAGAAGTCATGTGGTTTGAACATTGAGCAAACTCCCACGATAATCTATGAAGATAATGCAGCTTGTGTTGCCCAAGCACAAATGGGTTATGTGAAGAGCAATCTCACGAAGCATATCAACCCCAAGTTCTTCTATGCTCATGAATTGCATAAGATGAACGAGATCAAGATATTGCATACTAAGTCATGTGAAAATCTTGCAGATTTGTTCACTAAATCACTCCCAGCATCTACCTTTGAAAGGTGCGTGAAAGGAATTGGGATGATGAGACTTAGAGAAGTGCAGATTTCAGGGGGAGATATTTCACATACTCCCACATGAATCTCGAACATGAATTATGAATACCCAACATAAATCTCGAAGATTAGCAATTGAAGTTGGGAGAATTGTACTCTTTTTCCTTAGCAAGTTTTTCATGAAGTTTTCTTGCGTAAGGTTTTAACGAGGCAATTCGTGCAACATAGTAAGCGTATGCTATGTACTCTTTCTTCAAGTATTTTTCCCACTGGGTTTTTCTGGAGTTCTTGAGGCATATGCATCTCGCGGCAAATGGCCCAAGGGGGAGTGTTAAGAAACTCTAATAGCCCATTGGAAGGCCCATGTGGTCCCTTAGCCAAAACCCTGGATGAGCGCTATAAAAGGAGGAGAGGGGTCCCCCCTATGTACCAGAATTCATTAGCAATAAAGAATTTCCGCTTTCGCTCACCCTAAACACGTGTCTCTCTCTCTTTCTGTTCTCCACTTCAGATCTGTTCGGGAACCCCGGACTATTCGATAGCGAGGTTCCTTAACATATACAATCACAAAATAAGAACAACAGAGATACTTGATCCTTGGGAAGGGCAACAACTACCTCCAGAGGGGCAAGCTTATACCGACAAACACAGCAATATATCCAACGTAAACTCTCCTTAGAGTGTTACTCATGTAACTCTCAACATGAATCATCCGATTTGAAATCAATACACGAGATAGAGGTGGGATACTCCCAACGACTCAGGACGTTTTCGCAGAAAACTCTCTTGACTCTCCAACCATCTTGTCACACACTTTTCGGCTGTCTTGGAGGACACTTATCACACACTTGGAGGCTGGGAATAGCTGTTCTTCTCCGGGCTAACATGAAAGAGATTCTGGGGTGGAACAAGATTCCATCGTCTTCCTCTGACTTCATTTGGGATCATGTCGAGGGCTGTGAAACTAAATGGAGGAAAATAATGTGGTTTGGTCTAGCAGCAGTATGCTGGACGTTGTGGAACATTCGTAATAAGATGACTATATAGAATAAACTACTTTCACATCCAACACAGGGTCTGTACAAACTGATTGCTTTCTTGCAGCAATGGAAAGTGCTTCCGAAGGAAGAAAAACGAACGAAGGTGGAGGCGTTACTGGGTGAAATCAGAAAGAAGATCACAACTCTGAAGCTGGAAGACAGAAGACAAGGATCTGCAAAATGTTGATAATGGATGAAAAATTCTTTTGTGTTTCTTTTGGCTATCCTGTAAGGAAGGTTACAATATTTTGTGCTTCTTCCTGTATTTGCTAGATGCAGGCAATATCGTCGAGTCTAGTGTTGGGGAGTTTTCCTTTTGTTCTTTGTGTTACCTTCTACACTCTGTACTTCACTTCTTAGCTTGCAATAAAAGCTGGGCTATGCCTTGCTTCTCAAAAAAAGAAGAATAGAGAGATGCAGTCTGGCAGCCTTCACTTGTTTATCAATATACGAGAGGTGTACAAAATATAAGATTTGGTTAGCCTATAACTTTAACAGAACAGTACAAAACATGTTCCCGTCATAGCATATACAATAGTAGAGATAATTACTGTAAAGATAAAACTAAAGACAACTCCTACAATAAATAACATTTTAAGATTGTCTCTATGAGATCCTGCAATCTTTAATTATAGCATAATTTTTTTTTTGTTATAGACAATAATTCATACATTTATGTGTTTATTCTGTCTATATGGTTGTCTCTTTATGAAAAGATATATACACTCTTTCAAAGACAGATATACTCTCTCTCCTCTATGTCAGCAAAAATTTTATATGGCAAAGCATATAGACATCTGACATCATAACATTGTATATTCCCCTTAGAGCATGTACAATAGTAAAGATGACTGCTGTCTATATACTTCTACATATCATCTAAATACAATTTCTATAATAAATGTTATCTTAAAATTGTCTCTATGAGATTCTACAATCTTTTAATTATGGTATGAAAAAGTATTTATTATAAACAATAACTCACATAATGATGTTTTATATTGTCCACAACTATACTCTCTCTCCTCTTTCTCTCTTCTATGTCTTATGTGGTAAATCATATAGATAGCTGGTATAACACTATTGTATACGCTCTTAGACTCCAAAGTAGGTGTCCATATAAGTTTCTATAAATGTGCACAACATATTTACATTTAAGATGATTAATTTGGTGCAACGCAAGGAATATTGGAATCCTGCTTTCCCAGGAAAGCAGCCAAAGCCGAACGGAACCATATAATCAGCACCACTGCAGATTACATTAGAGGATGTTTAGGTCCTGTTTGTTTCGGTTTTTTCACTAGCTTAAAAGTAGAAAAGCCAAAGTCGAAACAAAAGATTGACTTTTAAGCCATGCTTAAAAAAAAACCAAAAGTCTCCATGTAACTATAAACCAAAAGCCATGTGAGAAGTGTTTTTTTGGTTTTTTTAGGATGAAACAACCCTTTGCCACTGGAAGTCTCCAAAATTACTCACCAAATGCCATCATATATAAACTCAAGAATCCTTCTCCCATCTCCTCATTTCTCCTCGTCTTCTCTCGCTCCTCCGTGCGACATGGCTTCTCCCTCCGCCGCTCTGGTCTCTGCCGTCTCCAACCTCCTCCCTCCTTCGTCGTCCCTAGCCTCCTTCCTCCTCCATAGATCCGGATCCGGCGTGGCGTGGATTGAGGCGACCGAACCCGAGCTTGGAGCAGCGGGAGGCTACAGGGTCCGGGCGTGGCGCAAGTGGAGCTGAACTGATCCGACCGTAGCACGGCGAGAGGCAGTCGTATCCGGTGTGGCGTGGGTAGAGGCGGGTGGACCCGAGGGTGGAACAGCGAGAGGCTGGTGGAGGCGGCCGGATCTGGCGCAGTAAGAGGCGACCGGATCCGCCTCATCGAGCCCCTTAGTATATGTTTTTATTTAGTTTGACGAGAGTTCATAATTGTTATGCTATTTTTAGTCTGAGAAGAGTTCAAAATTGACGTGTAGTAAGAATTTCAAGTTGATAAATAATTATATTCAAATGAAGTTTGATCTCAAGATTAATCTATATTTTTTAATACGACATCCGGTGAAAAAAGTACGAAACATTTGTATTAGATAAATCAGTATATAAAAAAAGTCCTTACAACCTTAAAGGGTATTTCAAACTTTCTAGCAATAAGCTACACCATCCAATCCATCGAAAAGTCAGGATATCAAACAGTATGTCTTGATTTAAAAATAAACGGCTTAAAAGCTTGTTAAGCTAAAGCTTTAAACCAAACCCAAAAAGCTAGTTAAGTATTATTAGTACCAGTACTAGGGCTAGGGCAGTAGTCCCCTTCCCCTCTCCCGTTCCATTCGCATCCCGTCGTTTTCCCAGAAGA
The DNA here is from genome assembly GCA_036346275.1 of Otatea glauca. Classification (NCBI taxonomy): domain Eukaryota; kingdom Viridiplantae; phylum Streptophyta; class Magnoliopsida; order Poales; family Poaceae; genus Otatea; species Otatea glauca. The sequence continues at coordinate 51,518,712 of CM070712.1, read as the reverse complement.
GCGATAGAGTTGCAGGCTAAGGTAAGGTAAGGGAAGGGAGGATGGTGGACGTGTCGCGCGTGCAGAAGGAGCTCACGGAGTGCAACCGGGACAGGGACATCTCCGGCGTCTCCATCGCCCTCCACGACGGCGGCTCCAACATCTCCCACCTGACCGGCACCATCGCTGGCCCCGTCGGAACCCCCTACGAGGGCGGCACCTTTCTCATCGACATCGGCCTGCCAGGTATATACATCCCTGTCGCCTCTCGCCTTGTTCCTGTGGGATTCCGTCGCCGTCGCCTCCGCCCCGCAATCGCGCTTGTGGTTCTTGGCGATCGGCGCGAGGGTTTAGTCCGTGGCCTATGCGGACCGCGGGGCTGGGTAGATTGGTCGATGCGTAGCACGATTCTTATGGTTGGTGTGCCCTGTTTCGTTCCAGATTAGGATTTGATTGGGCAGACGTTTGTGAGCGCAGTATCTAATGCGGATTCACCTTTCCTTTGCGGCGTAGAGACGATGTGTGCGTCGTAGACAGAATTATACTTCGTGTTCACATTCTGCAGATGTAAATACGTAATTCAAGGAATCAAGGTGTGTTACCCTTTTATCTTTTGTGATGTTGAACAGTATGATCCGAGCCCTCGGCATAGGGCCCAAAATGCTTGCCGAACGCCATACTGTTGGGGTGAGAAGAATGATCTATGCCCAATCTTCAATTGCTTGGATTTTGGTGCCTTTGTTAGTTGTTCTGGAAGTTAAATCTTTTATCACCGCTACATGCTAATAACTGAAGCCAAATCAAGTCCTGCAAAGGCGTGGAAAATGTTATTATCATCTAACTGATTGATTGCGGTCTTTGATTGGCAGGTGGCTATCCCTTTGAGCCCCCTAAGATGCAATTCATCACGAAAGTATGGTATGCATGCTTTCCTTCTCCATGTGGTTATTCCGTGTATTCCTCTCTGTGTATATGCCTTTTCAAAGGAGGATCTCGATGTTCCTTGTTTGTAGGAATCCATTACTCTGCGCTAACAATTTTCGAGAATTGATATGGGTTATCTTATCACTTTCTTATATTTGTTATTGTTTGATCAAATAAGGACATGAACAGTAGTACTTTGCACTTCACACAAGCACATCAAGTAGAAAATCTGCTGTTTTAGTGTTATATCCTCTTAAGGTACAGTGATGACTTTACTCTTCATGTGGTTGTGAGCCATCCAATATCCAATAATATGCTGTGAACTATCAATTGTGGTTACTTAACTGCTGCTTCCTGACAAGCCTTGCACTACCTTCAATTCTGATTTCTCTAATATATGTTGAAGGCACCCTAATATTAGCAGCCAAAATGGAGCAATTTGCTTGGACATACTGAAAGATCAGTGGAGCCCAGCCCTTACCTTGAAAACAGCGCTTCTATCCCTTCAAGCTCTGCTTTCTGCTCCTGCACCTGATGATCCCCAGGATGCTGTTGTTGCACAACAGGTCTGAAATGGTTCTTTCCTATTTAGTTCCATGTTTTAGCACACCTCTTACTTTTGCCCTGGGAGCTACTGTGCATTGGGAATTAAATTGAGATTTCCTCTTGGAGCAATCCTATAGCCAATGAGTTGGATGTCTGTTACTCCTGAAGTTCAATTTGTGTATTTACGCATAATTGCCACATAATGCCCCTGGTAGAATAGCAGCAAAGAGTGTTACAGTACTTGTAAATATGAATTTATCAAGTGATAATGTAGCAGCCAGTACATGAGCTCTGTGACACAACTGGTAATATTGTAGTTGTCATTTTATGTCTGTGCTACCATGCATTTAACATAGCTATTCCAGCGGCAATGTTTGTGGCTGGCTCATGGCAACTTATACAAAACTATTTTCATCATTACAGCTGGTATTTTTCAGTTTATGTGCATTCTGATACCAGATATGTTGCGTGCTCTATGTATAGTTGACGCTTGATGACAACCTAGGGTGTAAGGTAGTCATGATCAGCTCAGCAAGCTTTTCAGCATTTAATACTCCCTCTGCCCTTCGAGCAATTGACACAGTACAAAAAGCAAAGTCTAAGGTGCTTCTAATCAGCTCGTCAAGTAAGGTGCACTATGATATCAGATTGTTCAGTAGTCAACCTAGCCTGCCCTGAACTGGAGGATGGCTAAGGCCAATCAAAGAATTCCATATGGTGTCCTATTAATGAGTAAAAGTGGCAATAGTTATGCATATAAGCAACATAACTCAGCTGGGTGCTTTATTTTAGACTGTACTATGATATTGGATGTTACTTGGTAAGTCAAGCAAGGCAGGTCCAGATTCTAGACTCGACCTTATTTAGGCTCCATGATGGGCCCGAGTGAGTCCCTCCTGTAGTTTTGTACTGTGATTCCAGTGATGTAGAAGCATAAGACCTGAAATTTACCTGCGATTGTCATTAATAGAACAGCCCTACAAATGCCTATGGATTTCAGGACAAAGGCTTAACTGACAGGTCAACAGAATCCACTGTTGCAGTTCGTTCCACTCATTATGTTTCATTTCATCTGTTTTTGCAGTACCTTCGTGACTATTCCACATTTGTTGGTACTGCTCGCTATTGGACAGAGGCATTTGCAAAGAGTACCTCCACTGGCATGGAAGAAAAGGTACTGCTGTAAACTGTTTTTCATTCCACTGGTTATAGAAAAGCTGTAGATATCGATGAATCTAAGTAAATCCTTCATTTCCTTCATTTGTGCAAGTACAGGTTCAGAAGCTGGTTGAGATGGGCTTCCCTGAGGATTTGGTGAGAAGTGCTCTTATGAGTGTCAATGGCGACGAGAACATGGCTCTTGAAAAGCTCTGCTCCGGCTGAAGCCTTATGGCCGATATAAACCGTAAATTGCATCCCCATTCATTATTAAACAACAATGCTTGCTAATGCTCCTGTTCTGACATTTCAGTGTGGCCTTTATGACACTATATATAGGGGATTGGACCATGGGACTGAACTGAAGACTACCTATCATAACTTAGGGAGTTCTTTCGCTTTCTTTTTCTTTCCTATGGTTCCCTTCGTTTCATCCGCTAGCCTGAATTAACAGGGTTGTGTCGGTCATCGCCCATGAAATCCCATTTCTGTCCGATGCAAAGCGTCAGTTTTACAGCAATCAGATGATCTGAATGCGATGGGCCAGACCTGACAGGCGTACTGATCTTGGTGGTTTTTGTGTCGTGAAAAGCTTGTGGTTCCAATGATTTTGCTCGATTTTCTTGTTTGGGACGGCATGCCCCACGCGCTTGCTTAAACAGTTAGACAAGGTAAGTGCTAATCTGGAGTTGTCCGTGGTGGCCGTACCATGAAGCTTGTTTGTGATTCTTGTTGCTTTGCGGAAAGGAAATCGTTTAAATGAGATTGCAACGTTTTGATGATTGTATTGCATGCTGGAGTATCGGTATCACACGAAAGGGTTAAAATCTCATCGAAATTTCACGAGATCTCGGTTTTCGGACGTGAACGAATTTTGAAATACCGATCGGAGTAAAAAAATTAAATTACTACATTAATCTCGGAAAATATCAGGATTTTTTACCGGTTTTTGACCGGATTTGGTCCGGTAACCCCTAATAAAATCATCTCCTATGAAAATTTGCTGGGAAACTGATTTTTTGAGATATTTTTTAAAAACTGTACAAATACTGTCGAATTTTTATAAAATTGTATATGTTTTATCATGATGTGAAAAATTTATGGTACCATCCTAAATTTTAAAATAATTGAACTTTATTTGTTATCTTAAAAAAAATCAAAAATAAAATGAACATAATTGAAATAGTAACCCTGTCAAAATTTTATAAATTTTCTCTGATCATGATCCAAAATTTTTATAAGAGCTTAAGAATTGCTTCATTATCATTTTCTAAATAATTTCAACATTTTTGTTTACTCAATCAAATCTATGAATGTATTGAATTCTATTTGTTATATTTCAAAAATAAAAAACAGAAAGAACATAAATGGTCTAGTGCACTTGTAAAAATTTTATAAATTCACTTGAGTGTGATTATGATCCAAAATTTTTATGAGATCTTAAGAATTTCTTTAGAACTCTTACAAAATTTTCAAAAAAATTAAACCTTTTTTATTGCTAAAACAAATATATGTATTGATCATTAGGCTTTTATCAGGATGTAGTACTATCAGAATTTTTGGAATTTCTTGAAGATTGATCATCATATGAAAAATTTATAGAAACATTAATGATACATTATGACCATCCACAAAAAAATTTAAAAATTTTCTAATTTGGTTTGTACTATTTTTCATTTGGTTGAAGTTTGCCGGTAAGGCTTTTATCAGGACAATAACATTGTCCGAATCTTTAAAAATTCACGAAACTTGATAATAATCTGAAAATTTTATGAAAACATTAGTGATGCATCATATCCATGCAAAAAAAAATTCAAAATTTTCTAACGTGGTTTGTTTCATTTTTCATTCGGTTCAAACTTGCCGGTCAGCGTTTTATCAGGACAGTGGCAATTTTTGAATTTTTAAAAATTCCTCATATTTGATAATCACCTGAATTTTTTATGGGAACATCACTGATGTGTCAGGAACCTACAAAAAAAATTCAAATTTTTTCAATACCGTTTGATCTATTTTTCGCTCGGTGCAATTTTGCAAGATCTCGGCAAAACCGGCTGAAATTTCGTTTTTCTCGGTAAAAAAAATGATCTTTTTTTTTTGTATTTTGTTCGGGATTTGTCCAAATTTTTTAAATCTCACCAAGATTTCGTTCTCTCGCCATGGACGAGATTTAGAGCGAAAACTAGATTTCAATCCTTGATCACACCTCCCGGAAAAATGGCTGGCATGAGATTAAAGCAGATTCATCTGAAAGAAAGACATGGCGATGATCTTTATTTTCGTGGGACAATAAAACAATGACTTGACTCCTCATTAACTAGGATTACATGACAATGGTTGAGGCATCGTTACCACTACTTAGGTACCCTCCTTTGTTTGTTTCCAATCATGGGTGTCGTCTTATAGAAACTGCTTGTTTTTCCAGAAGGAGAGTGACTGCCTCGGAGGAGTCCAGAGCTTGAGGGGTGGATAAAAGTAGAGCAGATTAATTTGTATGATTGTATCAAGCCAAACAAACGTCATGCCATGTGGTTTGCAAATCCTATTTTCCTGCCTTGCGAGGGCTGTTCCATTGTCAGGGAGAAGGATTGGCACGGCAAGAACGAGTCTCATTTAGCGTACGATGGCTAGAAACAAGAACCGATTCTTCGTCTCAGGTCAACATTGGAGAAGCGTATATCCGGACTGATTAAATCAAGGAGGCCAAACTCGTATACAAGCCGACGCTAGCTGAGCTGACATCAAGAACCATTCTATATATGCGACTCGTCACCTAGCTAGTTGTACATACAGCTAATTGCTCCCTTTCTCGATCTCTCGAAGAAAAGAAGAGACGATTCCTACAACCATTCGCAGACGAAAATCTCATTATCATCTCTCGGTCAGTGCGAGATGCCAAATGGCAACTAGATGCGATTGAGAGAGGGGGGAAAATGGCGATGCACTCGCACAGCTTTTCACACTTGCACCACCAAAGCCGTGCTTGCTGGTCTTCGACGGCGCGTAGACCCTCCAAGGCAACATCACACACGTCTTCGCCATGTTTTTAAGACCGCTTGCTTGACCCCAAAAGCAAGGCAGCAACGGGACAGACAAATTAATTAGACCTACTGCTAAGCATGGCTTGAAATGTCCAATCTAGCCCTAGCTAAAATCTTACAAGTTGTGAACAGGTGTGGAGGCTATGCTCATTTGTTCTCTCTCATTTGTTCTTGTTAGAGAGAGAGAGATAGGGATGGCAATCGGGTGGGTACCTCCGGGTACCACCGCCTTAAACCCAAACTCAAACCCAAATAAAATCCCGTCTACCTAAACCCACTAAGCTTTACGGGTACAGATTTGTACCCATACCCAAACCCAATGGGTACTCGATACTCAATGGGTATCCACGGGCACAGATCTGTACGCAAGCATCGAAGGACAAAGGCGGAGAGGTGGGGGGTGCCACAGCAGTCGCATGCTCCCCTCTCCTCTCGCGGACGCCGGAGGCCAAGGGAGGTGGCCATGGCGAAGGAGGAGACAACACCGGTGAGGCAGGGGGTGATTCTCCAATGATGACCAATCAATTCTTTTCGCCTATTGTTCTTCTATCCTCCTCAAAAGAAACCCACCAAAAACTACTCCGATATACCAAAAATGGCAAACCATTGAACCAAGAAACCAAAATCCGACGCATCAACCGCACCATAGGAGCAAGGGGAGAGAGGTACCTCAAACTCGAGTAGGGTGATGTAGGTAATGAGTGCCGCGGCGTCGCCTTATCACGGCGCCTCACAGACTCCTCGTCAAAGCAGACCTCGCGGAGCTTCCTTCAGATTGCCTTGTCCCGACGCCGCCGTCGCTTCTGGTTGGTCGCGGGCTTGCCATGGCTCTGTCGGAACACTAAACCTCGGGGGTACGCGCGGGGGGTAGTGCGTTCCGGGTGAGTAGGGGTCGCCTCTCCCTCTATCTACTTCTCGCCTCTCCTTTCTCTCTCTTCTTTTGGGTATTGTGCGCCCTAGGCAGAGGGAGGCAATAGGAGGAGCCGATTTCAAGGGAGGCTGAAAGTTCAAGCTCCATTAAGTTGGTTTTGGTGTTAATGACAAATCTAATATTGAGACTAACTCTTTTGATAATCATAATATTGATTAGTCTCAATTGTTAAGTAATGACAAATCGTTTATAAGACTAACTCTTTTGGTGAGCTTAACTCTTATTAGTCTCATATTTGGATGGAAAATGGAAAACCTAAGGTATACACTCTATCATCTGAATGCATATTTAGGATTCAAGTTAAAGTATGAACTCTTCCGTTGTTTTAGTCCAAATATGTGCATTATGTTCCTAATTTATATATTACATGAATGCACATATCTAGGGGGAGTTTATAATTTAACTTGTTGTTTCAATAGTATTGATCCATGTCTTATTACTAAATAGCATATAAAGGATCAAGACTTTGAAACAATCGTTAGAGTATATATAACTTGTGTAGTTGTAATATACTCATGCAAATATAGGATAAAGTCATATGCAATCTAAGATTGATTATGTGCGTATTGATTCTATGATCAATTTGTTATATGCACATACCTGATGGAGTGTATTCTATAGTTGATGGTTTAAATGTATTGATCCCATTTCTATCACTCAAACATATATGGATCATTACTAACCATCATATTGGGTATATGAAACTTGTGTAGTTAATATATACTCAGGACAATTTAAATTGTGTTCGGTTGCCATTCAATCAACAAAAAACTAGTCATGTGTTGATAGTTCACTTTGTTGATCCTAGGGCAATCGAAAGTTCTTGTGTATATGAAGTATTAGTTGCATTAGTATACTCAAGACACAATTAATCTTTCAATCATTTGTCTTTGGGTTGTGGTCAATCATCAAAGGAAAAGATCAAAGGATCTTGGGAGCATCTATTATGTGTTAATGGAGTGCAATGATGATTGAGACAACCATGTGTTTTGGACTAACACTTTCAATGAGTTTGAAATAGGTTAAGTGCAAGTTTGAGATGGATGAACGGGAAAAGGACGTCATCATGTGTTGATGAGCATCAAGAGAGGATCCTGAAGCTAAGACAAGGGGAGTTCATCATGTGTTGATGAATAAGACAAAGATGCCGACTTGGAGAGAAGATGATGGAAATCATAAAAGCTACAAATGGATGTGCTAGAGGCAAAGGTATAACTAGCTAGGGCTAAGGATGTGTTCCTAGTCTTTTACCGGTCTCGGTGTTTGGATGGGAGACCGGGTTGCTAGTTAGGTGACGTACTATTAAGAGGGGTTAAATATTATAGCTTGAGCTTCATCATGTGTTGATGAACTCAATCCGGTTCACTCTAGCTCACTCTCTATTGGTTGGTTCTTGCATGAGCTAAGTATTTGCATGTGTTGCAAATAAGGGAGCTCTGCTTGCTTCTTATTGAATCTTAATCGATTTGGTTTTTGCATGGAGCTATGGAATTGTATATGTTGCAAAAAGGAGATAGCCCATGTAATTTGGTTTATATGGTTTTTGCATAAAGCTAAGTTTTGCATATGTTGCAAAAGGTGAGAGCTCATGCATCGGTGTTTTAGCTTGTGATTTGATCATGTGTTGATCATCACAAGGCTAAGTAAAGTTTATGATTTTTCTATTTGCAAATAATCTAGAGGTTATGGTTTTGATCCTAGAGCATGTGTTGGCATTTGCAAATGTGTTTTGCAAAGTGTCGGGATTATGTGTTGATCCTTACATGGCTAGAGGATTGATCTCATGGGTTCTCGGTTTATTTGCAAATATGTTTTGCAAATTATTTTGATCATGAGTTGATCACCAAATGGCATAAGATTTGATCTTATTTGATTCCATCTAGCTTGTATTTATGCTCTTAATCAAGTCTATGTGAGGGATTTCGAGAAATCAGATTTTAGACTTGAATGACTACATTAGAGTCTCTATTTTTGTGATATTTAAAAATATCTATGGTTGCTTAAATCTTGAAAATGGGTGGATATTGTAGCCCTCATGATAAGCTTCGTATAGAATCAAAATCGGAGTTCGGAGTAAAAAGTTATGAGCAATTTAGTGGCTCTGACAGTGGTAGCACCGCCCCTACATGGGCGGCCCTAGATGGGCGGTAGGACCGCTCGGGGCGGTACTATCGGCCCAGAGACGGTGTAAAAACTCCAAAGAAGTGTTTTTTGGTGGAAATGGTCGGTGCTACCGGTCCTAGATGGGCGGTAGCACCGGGGTACTGTAGCAACGGCTAGTTTTTGGTGTTTTTAATGCACAGAAGTGACCGTTGGCCTAAAGGCCGGTGCTACCGGCCCTATTATGGCGGTAGCACCGGGTTTGCTGCGTTTTTACCCCATTTCACCCTCCAACGGCTAGTTTTCTTGAGGGGCTATAAAAGGGGTCGAGCTAGGAGGGTTTTGGGGCTGCTCTAGCACCCATTTGAGGTATTCTTGTGAGAGTAAAACCTCAAGAGCTCATAGAGCCATATTTGAGTGATTTGAGATGAATTTGATTTAGAGTTTCTTGTGTAGAATCTCTTTGGTGTTGATTTGCTTTCTCTTGAGCTAGTGTGAGCCTCTCCTCCATATTGTGCATGTGTTGCACTTTGTGAGCAAGGAGAGAGGCCTCTAGTTGCATGTGTTGCATCTAGAGAAGGATTGAGCATCTTTGTGCATGTGTTGCACTTGGTGAGGTTCAAGCTAGAGGGCTTGGCTTATTACTCTTAGTGTTTGCCGACACCTAGACGGCGTGTGGAGGCGTCGTGCACGGTGACCTTCTCAAGGAGTTTGTGAGAAGGCCCGGCAAAGTTGTGAAGGTCGGAGCCCGCCTACCTTGAGAGGGAAAGAGCTACCACTAGTGGAATCGAGGCGGGTGCTCAATTCGTCGAGCCGGTCCAAAGTGGTTTGGGCTTGCCTCAATGTGGATTAGGGGAGACCGGCAAGTCTCCGAACACCACGGTAAAACATCGGCGTGTCTCTTTGTGTTTTCTTGCAATTCTCAATTTACATTGTTGCAATTTACATTCCTATAATTAAATTGCTTGATTGTCTTTAGGATTGTATATCCTTGAGTAGAGACATAATTAGCTAGTGCACTTGGTAAGCCTTAGTTTATCGCTTCCGCATTGATTATTGTTTAGGTTTTGACATAGAGATCAATAGAGCGTGTATTTAGTGAGAAGAATTTTTAAAACCGCCTATTCATCCCCCTTTAGTCGGCATCATCGATCTTACAGAGGCGAGGCGAGGGGAGGAGTGTGCGTCGGCCACCGAGGGAGGCAGAGGCGAGGGGAGGGAGACCAAGGCAATCAGGCGATGGGGCAAGGGGAGGGAGGAGATGGGGGCGAGGGGAATTAGGGAGGAGCCAACTCAGTCGAGCAATCAATGAGTTTTTTTTTCTAATATATCTCTAAAAAGTGGGTCCATATGTCGTAGGATACCCATTGGGTATCTATGGGTACAAATTGACACCCATACCCATCCTATAGACTTATCGGGTACCCAAACCCGTAAACCCATGGGTCTGAAGTGCTACCCATACCCGCTCTTATCGGGTCGGGTACACACGGGTATCCAAAACCATGAGTAAAATTGTACCCAAACCATGAGGAGAGAGAGAGAGAGAGAGAGAGAGAGAGAGAGAGGGGCCATGAAGAGTGAAGGTGACATCCACCATCCCATTTGGCTGGCATCGGGATTTCAACCAAGGGTTGGTGTCTTGCTGAGACTTTGCTGGTGATGCTGTCATTGCCACTGCCATTAGCAATTTAGCATTGGCAACATGTACTCACAAATGTAGGGCCAGGGCCACATGCATGCAGTGCTTTGTAGCCAACCGTTCCCATGGTGGTTAGGCCACAGGCCCGGCCTGTATGAATGGCACCTCTATAGTCAGAACCTTACGTGTACCTTTTTCAGAGGGTAGGTAGCCTGGCCATGACCTATGATCAAGGGTCTATGTCACTATACTGTGTGCGTGCCTGTCCGCGAGCAGATCCTCTGCCTTGAGGTTCAATCGGCAGGAAGGACAATAAGTTGCTTAGAAACGAGTAGCTTAGATCAACGGAACGGCGTGTGTTCGCACGTTTTGTTTTTTTGACGCTCATAATATTTTTTTCTACGTATGAAATATTTTTTCTCACGTGTGTAATATTTTTCTTCGATAATAGTAGAAATATCCACGGGAAACAAAATATTTCAGACGTAGAAAAAAATTGTTGCAGACGTGAGAAAAAAATGTTACGTGACGCGACCAAGAAAATAAACAGTGAGAGAGGTGTTTCCATGCTTTTCTTTTTGACAGTTGCACAAATATTAAAGCATGAATGAAAGGTAGATGGTGATTACTTACCCTTTTACTTGCTTCAAGATTTGTATAACTTATATTAAAAGGAAAAGCATTGAAGCACTGCTCAAAAAGTGGTCGGACGTGATTGCTAGTATCACCTTGGATCAATCGCTTGGCAATTGCTACGGTATCAGGATTCTGTGTTTATTTCCGTACGGTACTTGCTGCAGTGTCTTCTCGATCTAGATCGTCACCTCTTGATCGGACGGCTCAGCTGTATAAAGGCACGGTGCCATCTGAACCTCAAGGCAGAGGATGTGAATCCAAACATATGTACACCGAGAGACTCAAGTCAGACCACGAGCCTATGGTATAGAACCTTGGTTGGTTGCCAACACAAATATAAATGGTATTCACTTCGTTAGTTCGTTGCTCCAAAAAAAAAATTTCTGTTTGTTCAGACTCAAAACAGGTAGCTGGGGTAGGTACCGTTCATTTGATCAAATTGCTTGTTTCGCTTTCCAACTTTTCCCAGCTGACAGAGACCACACGTGCTGCAAAAATCAAGGCCATGCACTCGCTGTACTTAAGGGAGTAATGTAGGAAGTTAAGCCCTAAATGCAATTAGTGACGGGACCAAACAAACTCGGCAAGCTAAGCTAGTTTCATTCATCACTGGTTACTACTAGTAGCAGTAGTTTTCTTTCTTTTCTTTTTTTTGGGAGAGACTACTAGTACTAGCAGCAGCAGGTAAAATACTAACTTCCATACAAAAATAATTATCAAAATTGACAGCATGAAATTGAATCCATCGTAAAATATACGTTTATAATATATAGTTATTCTTTTCAAAATAGTATATATTTTATAAAAATCAATGATCAAAGTCTCGTCTTAAATTCATGTAAGCATCCAAAACTAGAGCATTGTTTCCACTAGGGATGGATAACAAGCCAACTCGGCTCGATCAAACTCGTTAATATAACGAGCCAGCTCGACTTGACTCGTTATCTTAACGAGTTTAAACCTCAGTTCGGCTCGACTCGTTAAACTCGTGAGTTGGCTTGTTAAACTCGACATTGCCATCTGAGAGGAGGATTGCTGTTGAGACTATACGGTATACTATGTGTTATCATCCTCGTCTCAAATATATACATCTATACTTACCGACTTGGAGAACTCGTTTAACTCGCGAGTTGACTCATTTAACTTGTTATATAAACGAGTTCAAATCATGGCTCGACTCGACTCATTAAAGAATAAGTTCGAGCCGAGTTTACGAATACTAGTTTAGCTCACAGGTTTCGAGTTTTTTTTTTTCACCCCTAGTTTCCACACGCGGTCAACGCACATGCTGCCGCGTGGTCAGCGATGCAGTCCAGCGAGCTGCCATGCATGCAGTCTGCGCTGACACGTCAGTGTGGGTGAAAAACGAGGCGACCAAAAGAGATTACGCTTTGACAACCTCCATTGAGACCGAGGGACGAAGGAGATTTTACATTACCTTCTCCCACAAGGCTGTTTTTTCATGGCGACAGGGACTGGTGCAGGGGACAACAGCACACTGTACTTACCCCGTTAACCGTAGGTGACGTTCTGTTAAGGTGCATGATCTACATGGTTTTAGCTAGCTATTCTCCAAACTATCATTGCGCCGTAACTGATGGTTGGTTACCTGTCAAACCATCGAATAGGTGGATTCGGAATTGGAGAGATACTGTTCAACCAGAGGAGACAGCCGGCAATCAAGACCTACTAAGATTCCAGATCAATTCTGAAATGACTCATGCCACGGTGATGGCTGGTGTAGTGGGAGTGAGCAGAGCACTAACAAAGATTTTCGATCTGGTAGTAACCAATCCTGACCTAAAGTTTCTAAGTTTGCTGCCACTAGTGTGCTGTGTTACTGTCGCGCGGCCTTCTGCTGCTTCAGCTCTTGGCCCATGGCCGCTTACTCTGGCTGACGGTCATCTTGCATGCAGTACAGTATCCGATGACTCCGACCCATCAGGAATTCAGAAAAATCACAGGGATGCAGCATGAAAGAAAAAGAGCCTGCAGAAAGGGCTAGAGATTCTGCAAACGATGTTTCCTTTCATTTCTTCCTTTGATCACGACCGTACATGCAGCAAGCACTCACGGTCAGGAGAGATTAATTACTGAACATGCTGCAGGTTATACGAACGAGTAAATTGCGTGTGTGTTTTTTCAATTCACGAGTTTTCTGCCTGGTTGAATTGTGCTGACAAGCAAGAAAACACTAGAGAGTAAAAGGGACGATTTGATTTGCTAGCTGTTCTTTTCCATTCCGTGTGAAGTGTGAACCTCTAAATTCCGGGAGAACCATTCTTTTCAAACAGATGGGGGTCCCCCTCCCTATCAACTCCAAACTTGCGCCTCCAAAAGATTTAGCACATGAAAGCGAGCCATTTTGTTACATATCTCATCCTAGCTAGATATTACTTTCATATTATCTAAAACCACACATGGAAAGGAATTTTGTAGAGTTTAGGGCACCCTTTCTAGCTTCTTTTTGCATGAAAATTGCATGGATTTTGGATTAGTTCAACTTTAAGATTTGCATAGTTTCTTCTTGAAAGCGTACGAGGCTAAATGAGGGAGGCAATCGTGTTTGGCAAGTGTGATTATACAATTCTTAGCATGTGTATAGAACGGATAAGAGGAAGTACTCTTTCCCTAAAACTTTACTTCTACCTTGAATACAAAGTGTGGAGAAATGAGTAGTACCATCACACCATTGGATATATATATATATATATATATATATATATATATATATATATATATATATATATATATATATATATATATATAGAATGGATAACATATGTACATCTCAAAACTCATTCTATACACCCAGAGTATAGCGCGTATAAATATTGCAATATTCTCCTTGATAAATACAAAACTAAGCGTAAATAAATAAAAGAAACGGAGTCAGAAGTCCAAGGTCCAAACTGCCAAATTAACCGTCGTAACAAAAGAAAGACCCACTGCAGTGTAGACTGGTGTCCCATTTCCCTCCCGCTTGACTTCCCGCTTTCTCCCTTCGTCTCCTCGCAACCGCAGCCGCCTGCCGGTGACCGCGCCCGCGCCACATGACGCGCCGACATGGGATGCCTCCTCGGTAAGCTCTCCGCCGTGCCCGGCTCCTCCCTCTTCTTCCCCGCGGCCGCTGCCGCCGCCGGAGGAGGAGGAGGAGGGGACGAGGTGCATCTCAAGGCGCCGCAGCCGGAGCACATCGCGGCGGTGAAGAAGGACTCGTGCGGGTGGCCGCTCTGGCTCTCCTCCGCCGCCGGGGACGCGCTCAGGGGCTGGGCGCCCCGCTGCGCCGACGCCTTCCACAAGCTCGAGAAGGTGAGGAGGGTTCTGATTTCTGCTTCTGCGCGTCCGTCCTTGCTTGGTAGTTACTGAAAAAAGTTTGGCCTTTTCTTCGAAACGGTTGTTGCGGGAAAGATTTTTTTACTTTCCTTTTCTAATTCTGTTAATTTTGTTGTGGTCTTTCGTGGTTGTCGTGTGTGTGATCGTAGTTTGCAAAGAGGTGAATAATTTGTGTACTTGCAGTTTGAGTTCTTGAAAATCCAATCGTTTCTCCGAGTTGAAAAGAACAAGGGTGAAAGGTTAAAAAAATTGTTGCCTTTTCATAGTTCAACACATAAACAAACTCAAATTCCAAGAGTCGAGCCGTTAAACTAAACAGAGATGAAAAATTCCCCAGCTTTCTTGAGATTAAGAAATCCGCGACGTCGCTTTTGTTCATACTCTATACTATCCGCATCACAAGAATTCGTAATTCGTAAGGACAAATGGAAAAGTCAACTTGCGGTGTTCGTATTTGATACTTGTTATCGTTATCCTCACCATTTCAAATAAACTGAGTTGAAGAAGAATTTCATTTCATTTCATTTTAATTCGGAAAACCGAGTTAAATATTCAGTGAAAATTAAGGAAACCATCCAAATTTGCTTACCTACTTCAGGATGAATTCGAGCAAAACATTTACAAAAGTTGCCATTTTTTGTGCAGATTGGATCGGGAACGTACAGCAACGTGTACAAGGCGATCGACGTGGAGAGCGGCTGCGTGGTGGCGCTGAAGAAGGTGCGCGTGGATGGCGTCGGCGAGGCCGAGAGCGCGCGGTTCATGGCGCGGGAGATCGCCCTGCTCCGCCACCTCGGCGACCACAGCAACATCGTCCGCCTCGACGGCCTCGTCACCTCCCGCCTCGCCACCGCGCCGTCACTCTACCTCGTCTTTGAGTACATGGACCACGATCTCACCGGCCTCGTCGCCGCCGCAGCTGCCTCCGGCGCCCGCTTCTCCTTACCCCAGGTACGGTCATTGTGCTTGCTAGTATATACTACTCCAGTCACAAATAGTTGCCAGTGCAGTCTAACTTTCAAAACTTTGGCTGTCAATATCTTTTTAAATATATTAAATTGGATACATAAAAATCATATATGTAGATTTGTCTCGAAAAGGATTCTCATATTATTATAATTTTATTGGATTTATAAATATATTATTATAAAAATTAGAGATCAAAGTTGTGTTTTGGAGACTATGTCATGTTCAAAACGACAACTATTTGTGACCGGATGGAGTATTCCCTTAATCCATGAAGTGCACCTTCATAGTAGTATTTAAAGCTCGATCCAGTTTGTTAACACAGTTTGTGAATTGGATATTTATAATGTGTGCAAGATGATTTGTATTTACAGTTAACATAATGCCTACTTTTTGTAAGTTTAGATAGGCTTTGAAACTTGAATTAAGGACGTTCTGGTGAGGTGAATCACATCCGAGATTAGTATGCATGATAAAACTAAATATCTCTGTTGCATTCGAAGAGATGAGAATTTTCATGCTCGTTTTATTTCTTTGGTTTTAGTTTTCTAGAAGGGGTTAGAGCGCTTGGTCGCCTAGTTACCTAAGATGCTTGAATTCTGATTGATGATGTACTGAGTTGAACTATTCTTTAGGTCTCCTGATAGTCAGAGATTAGGGAAGTTGTCAAAATAATTCGCATCACTCTGCTTGCTTACACGGGGCAGTCAACTGACTCAGCTATAGTATGCTCGTGAATTGAACTACGGTGGAGGGATGATGATCTCTAAGTATAATATAACATGGAGTGCTTCTATGTTGTCAATACAAAACTGCACATATCCTGAATCGCTTGTAATTACTCTTAGTAATGGTCAGCACTGGCCATCCTAAATTTTCATTTGCTCTAGTATATGGCATTATTCTTTTTAGAGGAGCACAGAAGCATTTTCCAAATGGAAGATCGTATGTACGGCATCAAAAATCCAAAGCAATAGTAGTGTTTGCAGCAATTTGGACTGAAGTTAACAACTTACTGAGTAGGATATGGCAATTTCGAAGTATATTCAGTCAAAACTGAAATTTGAATTACCTGATGCAACCAAATTTTCTTCTGTTCTAGAAGAAGAATCATTGGACTGGTTATTCATAAGAAACTGCGCCTGTAGCTTTTTGTGAAGAAGCAAACAGATCCTTCAGACAGAAAAACCGCAATGATGGGGCCTGGAAGTCTATTAGACTAGTGAGGTAGAGTATTTACTAGGTTTGAACTTTGAACATAGGTTCCAGTCCAATTGATAAAGACAGGCACTGCATGTTTTTGTTCACTCATTGCTTACAAGAAACCCCTTCAACGAATTACAGATATTTCAACTGTCAACATTGGCTGCAATTAATCTATTTGTGTTTAGAACTGTAAGCGTGACATGTCTTTCTTTTCTGAAAAGGAAGGGCCCAACCAGGACAACTTTTTCCAGCAAAACAGTAAAGGACACATGTATGACCATGATTAAATTATACATGTTTTCATGAAGTTTAATTATTTGTATGCAGGTGAAGTGCTACATGAAACAGCTACTATCCGGGATTGAGCACTGTCATAAGAAGGGTGTTCTGCACCGTGATATCAAGAGTTCGAACCTACTTGTCAGCAACGATGGAATTCTTAAGTTAGCTGACTTTGGACTCGCGACGTCTTTTGACCCTGATAACACGCGGCCCATGACTAGCCAAGTGATCACACTTTGGTATCGTCCACCTGAACTCTTGTTAGGTGCTACTCACTACGATGTTGGTGTTGATCTTTGGAGTGTGGGTTGCATATTGGCAGAACTTCTTCTCGGCGAGCCTATATTCCCCGGAAGAACAGAGGTACTTATCTGGTCCTTATGAAACATCGGCTTTACATAAATATTGCAGAAAACTGCATGATTGAGAGACCAATTTGTGGATATTCAGGTGGAACAACTGCACAAGATTTTCAAGTTATGTGGTACTCCACCAGAGGATTACTGGGAGAAAATGAAGTTCCCGCATCCTACATTCAAGCCATATGAACGGTGTATAGCCGAAAAATTTAAGGATGTGGCACCATCTACCTTATCACTTCTCGAGACTCTCCTATCTATTGACCCAGATATAAGAGGCACCGCAACTGATGCTCTGAACAGTGAGGTTAATACTACTCATCACCCTCTATTTTGAATCTTTAGAATTCAGTCTCAGTCAGGAATCACTGTCACATGCACAGATACAAAAAGTAAAGACTGAGCAGATAGTATGCAAGAGGATAATTTACAATTTATCATGATAGAATGGATTAAATTGAGTCAGCATCCATGTAATATACTATTGGATATAATATCGGATAAGAAGCCAAGAAGTGGTTTTTGTTCACCTGTACTTACCATTTACTGTGAATTCAGTTCTTCAGGACTGAACCATATGCCTGTGAACCATCAATCCTTCCCCGGTACCCACCATGTAAAGAAATAGATGTGAAGTTGAAGTACCAGAAGCACAAAAGGTCCTGCTCAACTCTCTGAAACTTATTTCAGCTATTTTCTTGTGTCGCCAAAAGCTTTAACATCTATTATATCTTGCAGGAAGTTGAGAGCTAATGGGTCGGTAGAACGTCAGACGGCGACCAGAAAACCCATGTCACAAAATCATGGGCGCAGAGTATTTACTCCGGATGCCAATAATAAGCCGCAAGCCAACCCAAATGTATGTTTCCTTCTCCCTTTTCCTCTGCTAGAATTTTGTCTGAACTAAACCATATTGAAATGGCCACAACCCTAACAAAATGTACATCGATAGCTATGCTTCTTGTGTTCTCCGCTATCCGATGCTTTATCAAAAGCTATATTCAAACTACCTACTTAGACATATAAACCATGTCTAAATGTGAATTGTGTTCATTGTATCTTCAGATCCCAAGATTGGTGGCGAGCACGAGCACGACCAAACTCGAGAGATTTCCTCCGCCTCATCTGGATGCATCAATTGGTTTTAGTCTAGATTCCTCGGCTGATGGAACCACGGAAGAGTTCTTGTCATCATCGGTTGTGGAGCTAAAGAAAATGCCGAGCCTAATATTTGGTCACATGAAATCTTACCTGAACAGCCCAAAGAAGGGGATGCACAAAGCGAAGCCAAGCCTCAAGATGGCGCCTTCCACCGTTCTCATCGGTGCATTCCGGCCATACTCGCTTGGCCATCCAATGGAGGTGAGAAGAAAGAGTAGGGAGCAGCTCAGAGCCAAAGGAAGATATGCAGTAGGTGCAGTAAATTGACAGGCTAATCATGTCCCTTTTCCCTCTTTTCTAATATTTTCTTCTTTCTTATTTTCTTACATCCCAGTAGCTGTTCATTTTTAATCCACAATTGATAGGTAATACTTGTATAGTTCGAGAGTATAATAAAGAAGAGTTGCGAATAATCAATTTATGTAAAAAGGAGAGTTCACACAAATTCATCAGTAAAACAGTGTCGGGTCAATGAACATTGTCAGGCAATTTTGTAGCTTCAAGCTCTGGCTTTTCACCATTTACTCATATCAGGGAGGAAAAGAGAAATGGACACCGAAAATAGTCGGACATGATCTTAATCTTGGCCAAATGTTTGTTCTCAACCCTCTAGATTTCAGAAACGCAGAGAAAAATTCCCAGAGCAGAAAGCTTGAATGAACAGCTTCCAAATTAGTATCCTTCTTTTTAAACACTAATCGGTACACTTCTCTAATAAACAAAAGGAGCATAGCAGTACCGATGCTCCTTACATCATCCACGAAATCAAATTTTCAAATAAAGGGTTAGCTTACAAACAACTACCAAGATTAAATACAGCAAATGATGCAAAGCATCATAGAAGGTGACTGAATCAGCCACATTTTACAAGCTGAGATGTAAAAAGTAAAGATCCAATACAGCACTGCCTGGTTAGGGATGAGATATTGCAACAGCAGCTAGTGGTGCTGAAGCAGCACAGGGATGTTTAGATTTCGCAGCAGCAGGAGGAGCTGAGTGACGACTGAACAAGCTGTACACCATTGCGGCGACAATTGCCAGGCCTCTGAATTTTAGCCACCTGTTTACATCTTTCGATTTTGACAACTGCATGTTCGTACATCAGCAAGAGTTAGAATTCAGAAACAGTAGAAGAGAAGATATAGGTGCAATGCTCAATTTGGTGAGGTAACACGAGAGGAGCTCATGCATGAACCTACATCGCTGGTGTTGTGTGCAAGATCATTCTTCTTGATCGCCTGAGGCGTCTCTGCAAGGAAAAGGATGATTCAGGTGTCAGTGCAATGCACCTCAAGAAAGAAACTAATCAGATGCAGAGGAAGTAACAGAGAAAGGATGAGAGGAGCAATGACCCGTGATTCTGACGGATCCGTCGCTGTCACCGCCGTCCGTGTCTGCGGCGGCCACCAGCGCGTCGACAGCGGCCGCCTTCTGGCAGTAGAACCGGAAGCTGGGTGAGCCGGGCATTGCCAACGCCACCGCCGGCTCCACATCCTCCTTCGGCTCCGGCGCCACCTTACATCCCCGCCTCCTCCCGGTCGCCGCCGCCGCCGCCACCGACAAGGACACCGACTCCTGCTGCCCGTTCTGATGCCGCGCCACCAGAAGCCCCGCGGTATACGCCTCGCTGTGCCCCAGCGCCCGGCCCCGCCTCCGCCGCTCAGCCCTGTCGGTCGAGGCCGCGCACCCCATCGCAGGCGAAGGGGAGGGAGAGCGAGAGGGGGACGAAGAGCTGGCGCATGGGATGCCTCCTCGTCTGCGGCTCTGCTCGCGGCCTTAGTAAGGACGCGTGCGAGGCTGTTGCACCGTTGCGGCCGCCGAGCGGCGGCGAGGGTTTCGCGGAGGCGTAGCCCAAATTTGGCGGCGTGGGTGATGACAGCTGGGTCCTACCTGGCAGAGGTCCACTATGGATGGGCTTTGCTGGACATTTGGCCTTCTATGCATCGCAGTTATGGGCCTCTAGAATACACGGCCTAGAGACCCAGACGTAAGAGCCTCCAATGGAGATGGGCCTTTACTGGTCTGAAAAACCTCTTGTCTGTCGCGGGATGCCAAATTTATAAATACACGTGCCGGAAGCTAGATTTGCAAAAACAAGGTAGAGCGAGCTAGATTAGATAGTCCATGAATTCTATTCTAGATCCCGTTCCTCGCAGGTCATATAGGTTCGGTGCCGAACTACTAATAGTAACCGAAAAGGTGGCAGATCTTCAAATCAAGCAAAAGGTGGTGCAATTTTCCTTCAGATAAGTGGCTGCTTGCTGCAGTAACCAGGCAAGTGCCCAGCACTCAGGACCTGCCAATACTTGGATTCCATTTCCTACTTGGAACTCCACTCCTTATTATTCTCACTCTAGAAGCCACCCAATAACTTCAGAATCCTGAAGCTTAACGGAGTCCATCGATTGCAAAACTGATGCAGCTTGCTCTTGCAGGCAACTTGTGTGCCCCTACACTACATACTCTGGATGTCGAGTGCTGTTACTGATGATCCATGGCCAGCCGGTGCTTTCAATGCCTAAAGCTACTCGGATGCTTGCGGGCAACTAACACAACCCTCCTCTACCTTGCACAGTTGTGTGCATAAGAGGGAGTTATTAGAAATGGCCTTGTGGTTGCTTTCATGTGTCTCCATGCTGGTTCAAAGCCATTCACCAACAAACCCTCCATCCATTCCCATTGGGCAATGCTAGAGGTGAGAAAAATGAGGGGGAGAGAGTGTTCAAAGATCTTGACTTGTTTTGGATTCCCTTGGAGGGAAGCTAACTACCCTCTCCTCCTCCTCCCTGCAACTGGCACTAAAGTAGTACTAATCAATGGATTAATTGGGAGGGTGGTTCTTGCAGGCAGCTGCCTGCCTAGCTATATTCCAAAAGAAGTCTCTTCTTCCACTCCATTAATCCCTTTTTCCTTTGTTCCTCCCCCACTACTTGCTCCTTGTCCATGGACACCTCCAATCCAGGGGCTCCACCAAGTCTGCACTTATATGCAGCATCCTCACAGAGTCAGCAAACAACAACAAATTGGAGTTCGGTTTGGAGCGGCTTGCATTGAGCCTGCAAGTTGCTCATCAGCTGGGAATGATCACTCAACTTGAACTTTGTTTTTCAATGCATTCCTCTGTGGCTGACCATTGACTAGTAATTAACACATGGCACCAGATGTAGAAGCCGGGAGATATAATCTTTCATTATCTAAAAAAATATTCCGAATAGTACCATGCTGTTTACTGGAAATCATTGAGTGCTAATAGCGTAACTAACTATTTGCACGTCCTGAATCAAATAAAGCATGTATATCCGGAGGGGGGTTGTTGTGAGAGATCCGGCGACATTCGAGCTTTCAAATTTTGTTGCAGAATATTATTCTACAATTTTGATGTTTCTTTTTATCATTTTTTTTCCGTTATGTACTCCTTCCCTTCAATTATTTTAATATTATTTGTTACCATGAAATAGAGTAAAACATAACATCTACTATAGAATAATAAATGATCGAATAAAAAGAGATAATAAAGTCTTTTGCACGCTTAAAAGTACTAGAACGGCATCTCATTCTATTGGAGGGAAGGGAGTAACTAAAAAGAGGCCAGCCGGCCGGGGTGTGGTGGTTGGTGGAAGGAAAGGAAGGGGGCAGCGTCTGTCACTCTGTCCATTGTCCTTGCTGACCCCTAAAAACTATTCCTTGTGGTGCATTGCATGAATCGTGATGGCTTGTAAGCGAGGAGGAGCCCATGATTATGGACTTTTTGGGGTGGCCGTGCGTGCGGCTGGATTGGAATGGGTAGCCAGGCTGGCTATTGGGGAAGAAAGAAAGGGACGGAGTATTGTTTGACACTTGGATGGATAGATGGATGGATGGATAGATGGATGTGGTCTTGGAAAAGGAAGCAAGCAACCAAGCCACAAACTGCAAAGTCTAGCTAGCTAGTATACTCCTCTCTCTCTCTCTCTCTCCTCTTCTAGAGGGAATTAGAGAGAGGGAAGGGGGGAGTACGACTCTGGCGATTGCAACTGGGAGTGGCGTGCGTGAGCACCCAAAATCTTTAGTTGGGAGGTGGTGATCCGATCTCAAACGCCGACGTACGTACGATGGCAACCAAGCTTTCTTCCTCCCTTTCGGTCGGTCCCCGAGCATCGCAATTCGCAAACACCTAAACACCACCACCGTACCATTCGTTTTAGATTGATCGATTAATTGATTAATCGAGAATCCATCGAGGCAGCCACTCTTAATTACTTCGTGCAGGTAAGATGGCACTCACTGTTCAGTCTAGATTAATCAATCAGTGGTGGTATATATACGTACGGGAAAGCTTTCGCAAACCGTTCACAAAGCTGTCGATCGGAGATTCGCAGAGCGGCTAAACCTTGCAAGACGAGCTGAGCTCCCCGATCACCACACCCGAGCGGCCGAGCCCATCAACTTTCACTGCTCACTTCTCCTTGTTGAAGTATAAGTGAATTGTCCATCTTTCCTTATTAGCTTAAGCTTTTGGGTGAACTGGTTGGTACATGCAACTTAATATGGTACCAGAGTCAAGAGGTCTCGAGTTCAAGACCCAGTTGACGCAATTAAAAGTCCACTTCTATTCCACGTTCTAGGCCTGGCCTGAGGGAGCCTACACGTGAGAGGGAGTGTTGAAGTACAAGTGAATTGCCTATCTTTTCTCATTAACTTAAGTTTTTAGGTGAACTGACTGATGCATGCAACTCAATACTCCTAATCCCAATTTCCAGGCCATGCTATCACGAGACGCTCGGATGTGGATTCGAACCACTGAAGGATTTCAAGGGCTCCTAATCCCAATTTCCAGGCCATGCTATCACGAGATGCCTACGTGCTTCTCCACTATACAACTTCACGTAAGCTAGCGGCTGTAGATCTTGTGCTTCTTCACACGCCCATGAGTGACTCTCTTTTTTTAACGAAATCGACCGTCGCAGCAAGGTGAAGGATAGAATATTGTCTCAAAAAAAAAATTGGGGATCCAGGTTTCCGTCACACACGAAGACCCTTTATAAGCAATTTGTAAACACATTTTAGTGTGTCCGGCTCCGAAAGATACATGGCATTAGGTGCCGCTGGTCAGGCGCCATCGCATCACCTAATGTTGGGGTACTCTATTAAAAGACATTTTGCCATTTTAAAAGATACAGAGCTACATATTAAGCTAGCATCAACAGATGCTAAAAACCTAAAGAGCGGATATACTAAGAGGTACAAGAGATAAAAAAAATGATTTGATGGTAAGAGTCATTAAAAGTCTCATTCTGGCCTAACGAGTAGTTGAGGCCTAGTAGCTATTAATAACAGGTCAATTGATTATTTAATGATGTCACTCGCTATATATATATATCCCATATATATATTCTCTCGCTATTAATGCAACAATTTCTGCGAATTTATTTGTTTCTAATAAAAACGAGTTTGGTGCCACCGATCTTGCTTCGTTCGCAACGTATGACCTAAAATAACTACAAAATTATACGGCAAACCATCCCAAGCCGATGCTTGCGTGCTTATGCTTTGCTACCAATCGTAAATTGAGAAATCTCAAGAAAGTGATTAATTAGGTCTAGCTTGTTAGGGTACTCCCTCTGTCCGGACTGAACAAACCATGGTAATTCTAAGATATGTCAGGCTATACTTTTTGTATATGCAGTAGCCCCATATCAGATCAGAGTTGTAAGATACAACACTAGCATGCACGATATCAAGAACAAAGCAGATGAACCATATAGAGAAAACCAAATAACGCCAGTTGAAATAACCATGTTGAGAGAAAAATATTTGACGAAACCGACCACAAATTTCTTAAGCACAATCTCAAAAGAATATAAAGGATTGTTGTTCTCTCATAATCCTCTCGAACCTTTGGAAGAGTATACAAGAATCTAATGCTAAAAAAATAATCTAATCTATATTCCTCTGGATGAGTTGGTTTGTGGTTTGAGTTCCGTGTAACCACTTCTCATGGCATTATATAGTGCTCCTTGGTTCTCCTTAAAAAGGAAAAGAAATCCTTATATATGTATATATAGGAATCATTCGTAGCATATCTCTCGAAATTCTAGTTGATTAGGATAAGAGTCACCATACTTAGCATGGAAGACAGAAACCCAAGAAACTATGAAAACTGCTACTGCTACTTCACACTAAAATGACTCGCTTACATTGCGACTGATTGCTATCTCCACGCATCCGGGCTAGCACTAGCAGTGACTGATTTCAGGCAGCCCCCACAGATTGGTTGGCCCATGTGTCTCCTTCAATTCACCTGATTGGCAGTGATAATAATTCTCTGCTCTGCTGCCTGCCCACGAGGGAGGGAGAGCTGCCAACCATGTCAATGTAGTACTTGAAGTGTGTGATTCAAGCTAACCCCCTACAAGAAAGAAACAGACGAAGCCAGCCGAGATGTTCTGAATTCCAAGTTTCCTTCCTTCCTTTCCTTCGCCAGCAGTACCAAATGACACATACTTCAAGTGCCATGCATGCATTTGTCTTGCCGGTCGCCAGTTGCGTGAGGGGATCACAAGCTCACATGGCCGCTAGAGCGATGCTGGCGCATACGAGCAGTGTGTACAGTGCACGCATCGGCAAAGCACGCAGCAAAGCGTCGCGTTGTTGCTTGCATCTGTGGGGCTGCGCGCGCATTGCGATCGAGCTGCATGCAGCGCCAAGGAGAAGTCCCAGTGCGTCTGCAGCGCAAGCAAGAGAGGACGCATAGTACGTACGCGCATTGAACTTGGGCTGAAATTGTGAATGAATCCTAGCGATTGACGCGATGCGATGGCGATCCATCTCGCTGATTGCCGCTGTCGGCTCGTCCGTCCCTATAAACGCGCGCACCGGCAGCCACTTCGCGACCTCTGAAAAAGCTTCTCGGGCTGTCTTGAATTATTGGCAACCTCTTGTGCTGCTGCTCCCTCTCCTGTTACTGTCCATTCACTGCGGCTTTGACTCCTCTGCTTCCACGATGTTGACCAATTGCTATGTTCAGTTACTGTCGTCTATCTGAAAATTCCATATTTCTTTGCTTGCTCGGTCTGAAAGACGGACGGAGAAAACACAGAGAACTTCTGGTACAATATTTGGCTGCAGTTTGTAAAAGTCCATGGTTGAAATTTCAATAATTTCTGGCGAGAAAAGTTCATGGCTCGGATCAACTGGAAAGTAGAAACAACAGTATGTTCATACATGAACTGCGTGGCTCGGTTCTGTTTGACTCGGATTGCCTGCTTCTCTGTCACTCTTTGCTTCTACTAGAGATAACCTGCGATGAATGATCCTTGTATGTCGCAAACAGTGATCACAGAGCTCACTTTTCAGATGCTGCTTAATCCACGCACAAACACACGTGCGTGCGTGTCCCTTATACACGCTAAGAAATTAATTGGAGGCTCTACATCCTCCAGGGCGTGAGAATACGCTATCCTGCTGAGCGCGCACGCATGTATACCTGTTTTTAATTGGCGAGCATCCGCGTAGAACCAAAGATTCGAATTCGGGTGAGAGCGTTGCACGACAGCAGCACTATCAGCTGAGGGTAGCTCCGTCCTCATTTCACAAGAATATTGATACATCACTATATGTAGGCTACGTGGCCTAGCTTCATATAGAACACTTTAACAGAATCACTTGTGAATTACAGAAGTATCAGTCTGCAGTTATCAGTTAGAGACAGTGACCGTGCGAATCAGTTTTGGTGTACGCGAAACAGAATTCCCCAAATCTTCGATCTTATGCTAACAAGTATTCGCTTTGATATGATTCAACGGCTCAACGCCAAGTCCCGAGTGAGATGCTTTGCGATTGCAGGGACCAGACCGGGGAAGCCATCCACCCAGAGTGCAATTGCTGAAATTATTCCTATTCATATTCCTCTTGCCAATAGCTGGTTCCTTATTCCTCTCATCTCATGGGAGGGCCCCTGAAGAAGAAAGGCATCTCTTTCTCACACCACGCTCTCTCCTCTCAGTCGTACTCCCCCTCCCTTTTTTGTTTCCAATATTTTTTTAACGGAATTGCTAGGAGTCGGACTTTGCGATTTTTTCGGACGCTACAACTTTTTTTTCCTACTCGTGAAACATTTTTTCCTATACGTAAAACATTTTCCTTCGATAACAGTAGAAATATCGTGCCAGATCGCTACAACATTTTCTCCTACGCGTGAAATATTTTTTCCTACGTATTAAATATTTTCCTTCGATAATAACAGAAATGTGCGCGCGAAAAAAAATATTGCACACGTTGAAGAAAAAAAAATTGCAAATGTTCGAAAAAAATGTTTCACCGAGCGTCCGATGCAACATGCTCAGATCGGACGTTCGGATGCTAGTTCTTCCCTTTTTTTTAAATATAACTTTCGTGTGAACGAATTTACAAAATTAGTTCTACCTCTAACTATAGAAATAGCGGGAGACAATGTATCACCTATTATATTCATGTACCGTGACACCTGCTACTGGAAAATTCATAGCAAGGAAGGAGAGCTCAGCAGTACACTGGCCCTGCTCTACTGCGCTGATCACCCGACCTACCGAGATGGAGGCTACTTCTTCGTTGCAAGCATCTTACAGTGGTACAAGAGTGTGTCAAGTGATATGTATGGACTGTGAGTGCATATGTGATTAGGGATTGAGTTAGTTCTACAAATTCGCTGGTACGAAGCAAGGATTTGCGTGTCGAGCGGGAAAAAAACGAAGACTTCTTGATCTATCATCGCGCGCGCACCTTATCGTCTACTTTCTGCTTCCCTGAAGTGCATTGGCCTTTCTGCCCTGCTTTCTCTACACCTCTTTATTCTGTCTCATTTTTTCTCTCTCTTGCTTTGCTTTGTATATATGCTCATTCTTGTTGATCCTTGCACTGAAGCTATATGTGTGTGTCGTGTCCTGGCATCAGTTCCTTGTGAAGCTTAACTTTCGTTGCTTGGTTATTAGTAGTAGTGTTTGGTAAAAGGAGAAAAAAGGAAGCAAAGTCACTAGCACATCAAGCATCTGGGTGAGAGAGTATTAAGGTTACGCAATGAGAATGAGATGGAATTTGTTCTACTCCAATTTCTGCTTGGAAACTCTAGGAGTAAACAAATGCATATGATGTGAAGGATTAATTGATATCTTTCTCTGATAAATAAACACTCTGGACTCTCAGTGAGCTCAAATTCAGACAGAAATGTGATTTTGTTTGTTTGAGCTCAATTTTGTTTCTCTCTCTTGCAAGGTACGTACTACTGGGGAATGAGGATTATAATACCGCATTAGCAGAGCAAAGAAGGGCATTCATTAGAACATGACACCATAATTAACGAAATAGTCAGCTCTAATCCTCTCATCATGGATTCATGGCCATATAGAAGCGACACTGCAGCTGCTGCTGCTCTCTTCCTCGTCTTCCCCGTCGCCGCCGTTGCTGCACGCCTCGGTTACGCAAGACGAGGCAGAGGACGGCGATGATGGCATGTCGGCGTCGCCCCTCCGCCGCACCGTACCGCATATGTGCGGCAAATGGGCGCCACCGCCGCCGACGCGGTGAGCCGGCGTGGTCTTCTTGAATATGCGACAGACCACCCAGTTCTTGGCCTCGGCCGCATGGCAGCTCATCTGGATCACACAATTCACCAAGAAATTAAGGGCGAGCAATTAAAAGACATATAACTCACGTCACATGTGCATTAATTAGCACAAACACCGGGATTAATCCTTGCTCGTACATGGGGCAGCGAGTTCTTGACGGCGCCGCCGCAAGCGTCGAACCCGGCGGGGAGGAGACGGTACTCGTGCATGGTCCAGTCGGTGCGCGCGCCGCCGCGGTGGCAGAAGACGAGCGTCCGCTTGGCGCCCACGGGCCGCTTGCACCGCGGCGTGACGACCAGTTTCTCCTTGCCGGACACCCTCCACACGCCGGTGCCGCCCACCCTACTTACCCCGCCGCCCTTGAGCCAGCACCTCGTCGCCGGCAGGTGGAAGAAGTACCTCTCCCCGTCGGCGTCGCCTGCGTGTCCCCAGCAACAGAACGCAAGTCAATGCAATGCACCATCTTGGATTCTTGGCACCACTGCATTGTGTGCGTGCGTCAGTGCATGTGTCAGTCAGTGTACCTGGCAGGTCCCATGGGTGGAGGCGGGCGAGGTCGGCGACAGGGATGATGTCGGCGGGAAGGGGGCAGGAGAGGGCCTTTCGGCGGAGGTAGTGCAGCAGCAGCTCCTCGTCGGTGGGCCGGAAGCGGAAGCCGATGGGCAGGCCGGTCAGCCCCGCCTGCAGCCGGCAGCCGCCCGGCCCCGTCCGCCCCTCCATCGGCAGCTGCACCATGAACGCTCGCGCACACACAATCCAACCAACCAACCAACCAACCAAACAAACAAACAGAAGGAGATTATGATGGTGTTGGTGATTGGATTGGATTATTGGTTGCTCGCTTACATGTCAGTTTAACTGGTGAATCTATCTAGAGGCAGAGGCAGAGGCAGAGGCAGAGGCAGAGGCAGCCAGGCAGGTGTGCGATGGGTGGAGTTGTTGGTCTCGTGCAGGGGCGGAAAAAGGGGCGGTTGCTTGTTTTATAGGGCAGTGGCGTGAAGCAGACTCAGCTGGCATGCTACATTTCTTTCCTCTCTCTAAAAAAACTGACATAAATCTCTCTCTCTCTCTCTCTAACTAAGCTTTTTCTTTTCTTCTTGGAGTCTTCCTCTCAAGCCTTCCCTCCAAAACATGCAAGGAGCAGTGTGTCCCGGTCCCGTGGGTGTGTGGTATTGTGGCAGTAAGTAGTAACTGACTGGTAAGGAGGAGTAATGTGCAGTGCTTGGTGAGTGTAAGCTTAAGCAGAGAGGGGGAGGCTTTTGGGTTTTTTTGCCTAGGAACAAGGCATCTCGACTCACTCTCTTTTTGTGTTTTCTTTCTTGGCTTTCCCTGTCCCTTTTCCTTAAATTCCTTCTCATCCGCTGCTCCCTTTCTTTCTTTCCTTCTTTCTGGAGAGAAGGGAGAAGGAGAAGCTTCCACGTTATCTATTATAACTACCCCTCCCCCCTCTGCTTACCTGCCAGCCTTACCTTACCTGCCTACCTTGGATTCCAACATTTAATTTACATATCCCCTCAGAAAAAAGAATCAAGTTTACTGACACCTCTCATGCAGTAGAAAAAGAGAGAGAGAGAGAGAGCATCTTCCTCTTCCTCTGTCTCTTCCTTATCTTTTCCTGGCCAAGGCAAGTAGTGTCACTGTATCACCTGCGGGTGCTTCTACTTCAGCGACGAGCTGCCTGGAATTTCTGCACCGTGTTCGACTCGTCATGCACCAGACAAACCGCCTGTTGCTTGCTCCGGGAAGAAGATGTTGTCACGCAGGAGGAGTACGTATCAATCAGGGAGGACAAGAAATCAAGAAAAGGAATGCCGATCTGTCGTTATCAAGCTAGTGTTGAACTGAGACGAAAAGCCACGAGCATTGATTTGAGCTTTTTCCAAGATGGCTTCAGCTTGCGGCTGATGGCATGCATGCTCGCAGCGGCCGCTTTGGGGCATACTTGAGTTGGGCACGGCAGAGGCTCAACGGACTTCGGGCAGTAGCGTGACTTGGTTTGTTGTGGCGGTCCAACTCGTTTCCGACGAGGCCTAGGTATGGTCTAAGGCATACCGTGTCATCATCGTGCCGTGCCGGTTTAAGCCTTGTTTTGTTGAACGTGTGGAGTCGTAAATACCATTACTGTTAGTTCGTCTCTGTAGATGGTAATAAGGATGAGGAGCGTGGATCCAATGCACATAATTATGTAGAGAAAAAGAACTAATTTTTAACTTATTCATTGGATACAGATTTAAAGCCGCTGAATCGTTAAAAACTTGACACCCTAGAGTGGGATCCCTTGGTAAAAAGAGAGTTCTTTTACAGTGGATTGAAAACAATATAAGCCGTCAATTCCTTTGAATTTAATGGTTGAAATCAATTTAGATCTAGTCATACTACCACATGTAGTATTAGTAGTAAAATTCGAAGAGAGGTAAAAAGGTAAAAAAAAATACATTGCATACTATTTTTCCTCTATCGTGTAGAGGATAAAACGGTAAAACAACGGCAGTGCAGCTCGCCAACACGTTCGAAGGCATGGAGCTCGATGTGGTGGCGTCGGCAACACGACCTCCGCATCATCCCCGTTGGCCCCGTGCTCTCCATCCTGGACTCAGCGCCGACGTCGTTGTCCAGTAACAACCTATTCAAGCAGGACGGCAAGGGCTACCTCGAGTGGCTCAACATGCGGCCGGCGGGATCGATGGTGTACATCTCCTTCGGGAGCCTGTCGGTGATGAGCAAGTGACAAATCGTCGAGATCGCGCGCGGCATGGCGGAGAGCGGCCGGCCGTTCCTGTGGGTGTTGAGGCAGGACAACCACGACGAGGACGATGACAACATGCGCAGCGACGACGGTGAGCACGACATGGTGGTGGAGTGGTGCAACCAGGTGAAGGTGTTGTCGCACCCGACTGTGGGGTGCTTCGTGATGCACTGCGTGTTGGAGAGCGTGACGTGCAGCGTGCCTGCCGTTTGCTTGCCGTAGTGGACGGACCAGGGCGCCAACGCGTGGCTCGTGGAGCAACTCGGCTCCGGCGTTCAGGCCACGGTGGGCGACAAGGACGGCATTCTGAAGGCCGACGAGCTGCGAAGGTGCCTCTACTTCGCGCACGTTCGAAATGGTGTGCACCAAGGCCAGGCTGTGGAGGGAGAAGGCGTGGGTGGTGGCGTTTGAGTGCGACTCGTCGGAGAGGAACCTCAGGGCATTCATCGGGGCAGGTTGCCGGTGGCAACTAGCCACCTTACATTGCATTGTCGTGCAAGTCGACGGCATAATAGGATGACTCAGTCGACAAGGAAATCGAGTTGATTCAGACATTGCTACTTAACTTCGCGACAACCCATATTAGGAAAAGACCATAATACCCTTAAGGAATGGACGGTTAGATCTGATTTTTACTATCACTATTTACTACCCATGTTATCCACCGAAAAATTTCTCAAAAAAAAGTACGGTAACACTACTATACATATATTCTAGCTACTGCCCAATATTAAGATCATTCATGTGTTCCAGGTCAGCGTACACTTTATATGGCGACGTTGATGGCCGCGTGAGGCAAGCAGGAAGACGATCATGCACGGTATCACGGGGGGTGCTCAGTGAGCAACACGACGGAGCGTCGACTTAGTGCGTGCTCTCGGTGTCGGTGAGCATGTACTCTCCGGTCCCTATTCTGCACCTTTTGGCATCTCCGTTGTCTCTCTTTTCTTTGCATGCGGTACCAGTTGTAGGACAAGCTACAACATGACGCGGTGTCATGACAGAGAATCTTGCTGCGTGCCATACCTGTTTTGAGCATGTTTCGTGCCATTTTAGCTCAAATACGGTCTATACAAATGTACCGTGCCACCTATGTGACCCACATGCAGGGGGACTATACTATGCTTTGACCACGTCGTGCCACTAAAAAAGTTCAGTCCAGGGCTCAGTTCTACTCGACACTGCCTTTCGGAGTCAAATGCTTGCCCTTGCCTTCGTCTTTGCAGCAGCCTGCAAGGGTGTACGGCACAGACACGCTGCCACGGGCGTGAGCCGTGGCATCACCTGCGTGAACACTGTAAACATTGCGTCCTCCTTCCATGCCTAGTGCATGTATGGACAGTCGGTCTGATCCTGACCTGATCCATCCTGCCCGGTAAGTAATTAAGTCGATCCGGTAGCTAGCCCAGTCGTCTTCGCCTGCACTTCCATCACATGAAACCACACCGGCTGGCCGGTGCTTGATTCCATTCCGTTTCATTATAGTTGCATGCGAATCTTGTCGGTGA
The DNA here is from genome assembly GCA_036346275.1 of Otatea glauca. Classification (NCBI taxonomy): domain Eukaryota; kingdom Viridiplantae; phylum Streptophyta; class Magnoliopsida; order Poales; family Poaceae; genus Otatea; species Otatea glauca. The sequence goes on along the minus strand of CM070712.1, from coordinate 51,486,610 downwards.
AAAGTACGTACGTACGTGCCATTGCCGTCCCGGCAAGTGCTAACTGCTAACCAAGCCAGCGGCAACGAAATGCCTGCATGCCCACTACCGCACGTCGCCGGCCGGTGACTACCCATGCCCATGCGTCCTCGATTCAGACTCCCACGCGCTCTAATTAGAAATCAATGTATACTAAATTAAACATGGACCGTCTATTCTTCTTGATCCAATAGATCAGATTAACTAGCTAGTATTTATTTATACTTTTTTTTAATAGTAAAGTAGTAAAAATATCTTTAACAAATCAATGAATATACCTAATTTCTACCTTTTTCATCCTATACAGTCAGTACGATAGGCGGTAAATTTTCTCATAGATTAAGTGAACAGTGCTACGTTACTTTGTGATCCGGACCCCGGTGATGGACGGCAGACTTGCAGCGACGTTCGTGTGGGGACCGTAAACATCTCGCTGCTACTCTTTTTCTTCTTCCGAAACGAGACGTCGCAGTTTATTTAATTCAATTTGTTGGTGGTGGAATTCTCGCGTCCCGGGCAGCGCGTGAACCCGACCGGCCGGTAGGTCACCGACGCATGCGACCGATCAAAATCAAATGGCGCAGTTTTCTCGCAATGTTTTCCGACAGAGAAGGAACGTGTCGCTCGCACCCTTCTGTGTGGAGAGGTTTCAGAAAAAAAAGGGTGACAGCAAGCATGCTCCGTATTCTTCCACGAGTAAAAATGAAAAATACTTTGGTGGTGCGTCTCTCATAAGAAGAAAATCCCTTTTGTTTTACTGTTAGCTTTCTTTCCTAGATGAAAAATGAAAGCTATTAACTGAAGTGAATGTCTCTTATCCAACCCGACGGGAACAGTTATTGGGCCCGGCCGCTTTCCGGCACAGAACCAAACAAAAGTCCCTTGCTCGGCCAGAACTCCCTTTCGAACTGGGCTTTCACTTACCCCCCATCTGGGTCCACGTAAAGTATATGAGCCCCACTTCCATAGTGGACCCACACGCGATTTAATCCATTTGGTAGTACAACTCCAGGCCCGCTGGCCCAGGTACTCTTTAATATGGGTTGGTTTTTTTAGGGAATAAGGGCCTGTTAATTGATAGCATAGGCATACGGGAATGATTGAGCTAATGGAGTAGTATTATCAATATCACAGCGGCCGTCAAATGGAATGTTTCCACAAATACTATCTCCGTCTAAATTTACATGACGTATTTTCTCTCGACGGATAGATAAAGAGATATCAATAATGACTAAATTATCCTTAATTATTATCACTAAACACTATATTAAATATATGCATGTAGAGAATATAAAGTAAAATTGAATATTTATTAGAAATATAAAAAAATATCACATTAATTTTATATTAAAATATAAAATACGACAGTATATAAAATCATTCACAATAAGCGGGAGGAGATGTTCGACGCAGCCACAGGGTGTCCAACACTCCAACTGGCACACTTTCCGCCTTTTCCACTTTTCAGCCTGTTTTTACGTTTCGCCCCCTGCACATATGATCTGATCTCATTACCTTCCTGATCTTGATTGCTTCCATCTTTTTGCTTCTTGAGTAGTATTTTTTTTTCGTTAAGCAGAAGTGTTTATTTATCTGTACTTTTTTGATGGAAATTGGATGCATGATGGGGGGTCACATACTTGAGGCAGTACTTATTTTCTGTGCTTTGGGGGAGATTTTTCAGTCTGTTTCTTTAGTACACTATAGCATGTTTATTTACTGAGATGTTCTTCCATGTTCTTCTTTTTGATAGTTACACAAATATTAAAGTATGAGTGAAAGGTAAATAGTGATTACTTACTTATTTCTTTGCTTTAAAATTTATACAACTTATATTGAAGCACTGCTCTTATTGTTTTCCCGACCTTTGTTTTTCAGTTGACCAACTGACTCCATTCACGGAAAAAGAAAGTTCTTTGTTTTTCACCCTTACAGGAGAAATGGGATTTGTTTTGCCTTTGACCTGACAATGACTTGGACCATAACCACTAGACTATTATACTACTTGTACTAAGAATTTGATGATTTATTTTTGGCAAACAAACTACATGGAACGAATCTTAAAATTAACGCGACAAACCCCCACAACTTTGTTCGCCCACTAACCCCAAAATCTCCTGCCAGCTCAAGAATTTGGTGGACAATCCGGTGCCCTTCGCAGATGCACTAACCCCAATCAAACAGCCTTTATTTTTGTTTTAAAAAATCAAATCACAAACAGAACCATTAAACAAAAGGATCTAGAAAGCGGAGATGCTACCTATGTATACAAATGGAGGAACAAAACTCTAAAATATCGGGGCGCTTTTTGCAAAAACAAAAATAAAGGAACCTGGATCTTGCTACACGTCCCAAGCTGGAGACACCCCTCCATTTGATTTGATCTCTCTCTTCTCTCTCTCGTGTCTTGGCTTCCGACATCAGCGGCGCGCAGCGGCAGGGGGCGGTATTGGGAATAGACGTCAGCGACGGCGATCGGTGGAGGGGGATGAGCAAGGTAGGCAGCTTGCCGCCGGCTATGTCGTGATCTCGCCGGCGATTCTTGGCTTGGAGGGCCGCGGCGATGAACGGAGCAAACGCCGGCGCCGGTGCTGGCGGCGAGGGGCCATTGGTGTACCAGGCCTGGAAAGGGGGCAATGTGAGCCCAATGCCCATCCTCGGTTCCCTTCTATGTCTTTCTCCCCCTCTTTTCTTTGGTGTATGTGTGGATCTGTGTGTTGTTGAGGCGGTGGCTCGAATCGACTCTTTTCTTTCTTGGGACCTCGATTTGCTTTACGGTACCTATGCAAATGTTAGAATTCTTTTTGTTGAGCTATCTGTAGATGATTGCTCATTGCCACCCCCCCTCCATCCCATTTATTCTACGATTTTGTGCATTTTGTAGTTGGGATTGTAGGTTCTGGGACATGTGTGGTGTCCTTGGTCTTGAGAAGGACAAGAAACGTGAGTAAGTAGTTTTGGTCTAGTGTTAGGTAATGTGGTAAAGATTTTTTGCTGAGACTTAATACTAGTGCATTAATGATCCTTCCACTTAATTCTGTTGCAATGTAAAATAGTTTTTTTTCTTTGTTCCTTTTCGGGTGAGTTATGCATAGAGAAAGATGCCAATGGTGCCTACATAGCTTGAGAGATGTTAGTATGAAACCTTCAAATCGTGTTTGTGTAGGTAAGAGGTGGAAAAAGTTGATTAACTGATAGCTTTTTTTTTTTTGCAGATATTTTTCCTTAAGGGGAGGTTTATATTTGGACCTGATGCAAGATCCTTGTTTGTCACCATGTTCCTCATTATCGCGCCGGTATCAATCTTTTGTGTGTTCGTTGCAAGAGAATTGATGAATAACTTCTCTTATGGTCTGGGGTTACCCGTAATGGTTGCAGCAGTTGTATTCACAGCGTATGTAAGTGTTATTCTTAGCCTTTTGAAATAACGTTCTTCATTGATTTCCATATTTGCGTGGCACTTAATATATGCATTTTTTTTGGAATAGTACGTTGAATCTTAATTAGCTGCACTGCAAGATGCAATTCAAGTTCACATAATGTACATCGTGTGAGTCCATTCTGGATTTTATCATTTAATGTGATTATATGTGCATTTAAATAAAGTTAGAAACATATGAGTGGAATTAGAGAATGTCTATTTTTAATATGTCCCTTTATTATGCGTCGCACAATAATTGGTCAAGTGATTCCAGAGGAAATAGATATGATCTGTTACATTTTATTAGTTGTTGCTATATTGAATTGTGATAGATATTCTGCCATTATCGTCCATGGTGTGTTAATTGACCAAGTGATTATTGAATGTATAAATGTAATCGAGTTTTTGGATATCAAGGAAGAGGATCATTTGGCCTGTTGCAGCTTGAACTTGCTGGCCACTAGTGCTAGCATATTTTTCTGGTGCCCTCCTCTCATCTTGCAAATTGGATCTATAAATAATTTTGTCTTTGTTTATGATCTTGCTAGTAAACAGAAAAGAATATATGCATAATACTTACTGCTTTAGGCGCTTCTGTCATTTTTCAGGATTTGAGTCTTCTACTTCTCACTTCTGGGAGGGATCCAGGTATCATACCTCGGAATGCACATCCTCCAGAACCTGAAGGTTTTGATGGCAATGCTGAAGTTGGAGCTTGCCAGACTCCACCATTGCGTTTGCCCAGAGTGAAGGATGTTGTTGTCAATGGAATCACTGTGAAGACAAAATACTGTGACACCTGCATGCTGTACCGACCTCCTCGTTGTTCTCATTGCTCTATATGTAACAATTGTGTCGAACGTTTCGACCATCACTGCCCATGGGTTGGGCAATGCATAGGACTTGTAAGTTCATAATCTGAAAACACACAAATCAGATAGCATGCCCCACTTTCTTGCATTGTTTGATTTGTATGCATGACGTGTTCATCATTATGGTTATTGAGGATCTTATCTAATATTTCTTATATAACCTTTTGCTAGCTATTTCATGTACATCTTGCAATCTTTCATCTCTCATTGTACTTCGCTTGTTAGGTTGTTTCACCTGCTTATGCTCTACTAGCTGTTTCGTGTTGTAGTAATATAGAGAGCCTGCTGTTCCAAAATGCTCAGTCTCCTGCTTTGAATAGATTTTGAAACACTTCAAAGTCCTTACAAGATCGCGTATGATTGTGCAGCGGAATTACAGGTTCTTTTATATGTTCGTCTTTTCAACAACTCTTCTCTGCCTCTTTGTCTTTGGATTCTGCTGGGTGTACATTATTAAGATCAGAAATGCGGAGCAGATAACAATATGGAAGGCATTGGCAAAGACCCCTGCATCTATTGCTCTGGTAGTCTACACATTTATTGCGGTTTGGTTTGTTGGTGGCCTCTCTGTGTTTCACTTGTATCTCATGAGCACCAATCAGGTAAATACTGTTTCCTGAAAGGATATATTCCTTGTCTTGCATGGTGATTGTATTCTGTCAATTGCTAATCAGTGGTGCCTTTTACTTTTGTAGACAACATATGAGAACTTCAGGTATCGCTACGATCAACGAGCCAATCCATACAACAGGGGAGTTGTGGAGAACATTAAAGAGATCTTCTTCACACCAATCGCTCCTTCCAAGAACAACTTCCGTGCCAGAGTTCCACAGGACCAGGGCCTGAGGCCTCGCTCAACAAACGGTTTCATGAGTCCAAACATGGGGAGAGCTGTTGGTGACATCGAGATGGGTAGAAAGCCAGTGGCATGGGATGAGCCAAGGATGGCAGCTGAGATAGGTGATTTGGGAGCAGGTCTGAGCAACTTGTTGGAGGACAAGGACAGCAGGTTCCGCAATGCATCTCCAGATTTAAGCCGCGATGCCCTTGCGGTTGGAGGCTTAGATGAGCAAGGCTCCTCGGTGATGCACCCAGGGCGGACAAGCTGGGGAGTTGAAGCAGGTCGATGATGACAATGGCCAATTGGCCATGTAAGCAGCTATGATGGAAGACTCAGGGATTTTAGTGGCAGCTTGTTGCTAATTTGGTGTTTTGGTTGATATTTGAGGTCGGTAATTCGTAGGCCTATGACCTGGTTGGTTTTCTCATTATCGTCAACCCCCCCCCCCCCCCCCCCCCCTCGTTTCTTATTTTGTTTGTATTTTCTGTTATCAGTGGTTTGAAGCAGTTGGACAGTTGATTGGTTTGTGAGGTCTCCAATTTAGTATAATTCTAATTGCGTATGTACATAGTTGGAGCGGTGAACCTAAAAAAGGATTGATTTGCCTGCCTTCCAATGTCCATGATTGCGAACAAGATTGTACTTTGCAGTAAACGAACATCGCTCCATCTGAGCTGCCATTCCAAGCTTAAATCTGTTGGTTTTCTAATGATCAAATGTTATTATTGTTACAGTGTTTATTTGCTACTTGTTGCTGCTCAATAGAACCTGACTAGTAGGGTGCCCGTGCGTTGCAAGGAATCTTAAATTTTACACAAATATTAATATTTTTCTTTAACACCTGATGCACCTTACTAATTTGTGCCAATCTAAGCTTCGATTTCTCACTCTATCCTCACTCTGTAGATCCTTCGCAGTTTCATCCTAACACTAGATTCTTTTAAGCATGGCGAGAAAACAAAATGACCATAAAAAAAATAAACAAAAGAATTATTATTGTAGTTGCAACAAACACACGGTAGTTCAAAGAACTCAAAACCTTCGTATGAAAAGCTATATGTCTACGCGTACTTTGCAAAGCATGTAGCTCATCACTAAAAAAAAAACTAAAAAGGCTGAATTTTTTCTCATTAAGGCTGCAGCTGTAGTTTCTATCTAATGATGGCTGCAGTTGGTAATATTAGACGGTAGAGAAAAGCATTGTAAAAATACAACAAAGGTAATGGCCTAGGCAAGTTGCAGAGAAGAGAAGCACAAATATAAAAGAGCAATCAAAACAAAGCAAAAACGATGGTAGCATGTACGATAAGAAGCGCTACATTATATCATAAATATGCATGGTTCATCCCATATAAAAGTTCACCAACAAATTACCTATATGTTGATCCAAAGAGCATCACTGATGCAGCCTGTGTAGGCACCTCTTAGCAGAGGGCAACACCTAAGATGTCAATGTATCATTACCTATATACAAATCCAAAACAGGTGCTTGCCTAGGAGCAGAGGAAAACACTCACGTAAAGAAGCTAAACATGGAATCACTCTTCTGACGGAGTTTTCAGCTGGATAGGAAGGGTAACACAATTTGACATAAGGAAAATACTCCTGTGGAATGGCCCGTCTTATGCACAAAACGATTTACTTTGCCTTTTTCTCACTGCTTAGTTCCTTGCTAGGCAAAGTGGATGCTCCAGCAGGGACAACTGCACTTGCAGATCTACATTCATATTCGGAATGATCAAATAACTTGATCGTCACATAGGCAGCACAGACAGTGAGGTTTTGACATTTCCTAGCTAAATGGGAGGTTTTGTAGTACAGAAAGTGATGAGTACTCGTACCATGGGTACCCCAACGGCCCGGAGTAACGAACGGGCCGCCCCAAGACCGACTCCGACCAAAGGCCCCGTGGGGCCATGAGGGACGCTCGTCCCGACCTAATGGGCTGCCTCACGCTAGCCCCCGACCTGACGAGCTGCCTCACGCTCATCCCCGACCTAACGAGCTTCCCCAAGCTCGTCTCCGACTCGATGGGGCGGCCGACCCCCGCCACGGGTCGAGCTCCCCACGAGCTCCGACCAAGCTGAAGCGATCTCTGCCGCGGGCCACGTGTCGGGCCTCCGCCGGCCATTAGCTACGTGCCCCGCGGACACAACGGCTCAGAGTGACTGTGCGGGGGCAGGTGGCTCCTTCCCGAGGTAGCGAGGAGGTCGTCAAAGTCAAGCCCCGGTCTCATCGACCGGACACGCGCGGTGCGAAGACGCGCTCCCTCCCGAGGCAAACGTCAGCGCCTGACAGACTTGCAGAGGGCAGGTGCGCTATTTCTCAAGGAAACGGCAAACTGCTCTGCTCAGCAAGTTCACCAACCCGGCATGGGGTGAGGCGACGTGAAATCGCCAAGACGAAGGACCGAGCTCCCAAAGCCAAAGATAGATCACCTCATCTCTTCCTCTCCCAATTTCCCATGTAACCTGCCCCCTCCGGCTATATAAAGGGAGGCAGGACCCTCCAGGGAGAGGGAGAGGAGAAAAGAAAAGAGCGCCCTCCTCTCGGTCTTCTCAAATAGGCTGTTCTTGCTCTCACATTCTCAAGCTCTCAGCTCCCATTTGTAAAAACCGTGCAGCCATCTGCACCTAAGGCAATACACCATCACCACGCGAACTGGAGTAGGGACTTTCGGCTCGAACTAGTATACGTCTTGGGCTCCCGAGTCTAACCATTTAAGGAGAGGGAACGCGCGGCCCTTTAGACTTAAAAATTCACTCGCCGGTGCCCGAAACGCCGACAGAAAGGCAATACAAACACATTGAAACCAACCTCTTCTTAGTGTGAAGATGTGTTGCGTCTAATTCATTGGAGCCACCTGGGGGACAAAGAAAATCACAAAATTAGATAGAAAATAAGAACCAAGATGATTGAGAGAACCGCAGAAAAGGTGGTATAGGAAAACAAATTGCTTACCGAAGAAGGGGTTGTCTCTTTGGATTCTAAATCAACTAAGCTGTTACTTTTACCTACAAAAAGGGTTTGTTCAACAGAACCATAATTAAAGTATTCATGAACAGTTCAGCAACAACACTGGAGTAAATAGAACTTCATGAGTGAAGTCAGAATAAAAGCCATATTCAAAAGATCAATCCCTGCTTACTGAATATATGTCGAGGTCTTGGTATCTGTTTGGATTGGCAAGCTAGCCGGGCGAGAGATTGATTTCTTCGGTGACAATAAAGGCTACAACAAAAGAATAATTGGGCAGTATGCAGAAAGAAACGGCACAACCATATGAAAAAGATCCTTTAGACAATAGGTTGGAAATTGAGATAGTTACAACATTATACCCCCATTTTAAAAATGCTTGATGGTTGGAATGAATGATCATAGCAAGTGTTCAATATATGAGCATATGAATATCCAAAGAAGCAAACCTGAGCAGCATCTGATATCAACAACAATAGAAGATCATTGCTTGAGACAGTCTCCCATATATCTCCCAAGGTCCCATTCTCTTCAATGAATCCAACTGCACGTGCTTCTTGGAAAGATTTAGAACCTTTTCGGAGACCAATCTGAAATCAAAAGTCAGGATGTTAGAGTAATAGGAGTGCTTCTGTTCTGCTAAGAGACATGTGAAAATAGGATAAACAAACACACATTCTCAAGGGGAAAAGACCAAACTGAATTATTCTGCATTTTATTCATATTATGTACAGTAGAGTTAAGAAGGAACAAAGAAATACTTGATGGCTCATTCAAGTTAAGATTCAATGCTTATACTTAACATGTGGGAAAATTTGACCTTATCTAGCAGTGCTAGGATATGCTAGACCAGCCAAGGGCAAAAGAAGACCTAACCTTTACAACAATGTTTGACTTGGCCTCAGCAAGGGAATCTCTCAGGTTATGAGCTTGTGCAGGACTCTGCAAAAATAACATAGACACTGTTACTTATACCATGAACATGCCTTTGTCGATAAAAGTAATTTTCTTTTTTCGAACACAAGTTACAAAAGAGATCTCTGAAGTAAATAGGAAAAATATGATGATGGTTATGACTTATGAGCGTCAAGCGAACACGGCAACATTGACTTGGTAGAGGGCTTCACCATATCCCGCACCAACCAATATCAGTATCAGCACTCATTAAACCTTACTATATCTACAAGAGAGTGTGATCTCGTGGCCACCCAAGGACAGTGGATGACATTAGCACTATCCCATCCATACGCAAACTAAATCAAAAACATCACGCCCCTCAGAAATTTGCCTGACAAACTTCATCTGACAAAAGTTTAATTGATCGCAAAAATGCTAACCATATTCTGTTTCTTCATTAAAAAATTATGCTTTGTCACGAAAACGTCACCGCCAATATAGTACACAACCATTTTTCTTTAAACAACACGCCTGTAACACCATCCATCCACAAATGCAGCAGAATACGATACATTCATTATGCATCAACATAGGTGCACAAGGCTCATCTATTATATATTAAAAGCTCATGAGAGTCGCTAAGAAAAAAGAGAAATAGACTAGAAATTCCCACAAAAAAAGCAAAATATCTAGCCCTTAATCTTATGGGCCTTATTTACAATTGCCATTGGATCTTCGAGAAATAGACTAGAAATAAAGCCCATGAGAGTTAGATTAGAAATTCCCACAAAAAAGCAAAATATCTAGCTCTTAATCTGGTGGACTTTATTTACAACTGTTATTGGATCTTTGAGAAATAGACTAGGAATTCTCACAAAAAAGAAAAATATCTAGCCTTTAATCTGGTGGACCCTAATTAAAAATGCATCATATTGACCATTAGATGCTATTGAGTAGATATATATATTACTTTGTAGTATAAAATCAAAATAAAAGAAAAAACTTATATGGTAGGGGCGGATCGATACATCTGGATCTCATGCGTGATTAAGCCTAATTATAATTTTGATTAGTAAATCATAACCAACAAATCAATACATAAACTCTGACATTAAATTGGACGCACATTGGCTTTATACAGACAATACACACCGATGTGACTCAATGCATGCAATTAAAGAAAATACAAATGACCTCATGTTGGTTCAGCCATAACATAAAAGTCACGCAGCCCCAAAACTAATTTGTATTTGATTTGGTTTTTCTAAGAACTCCCTAAAAGCAGATCGATTTTGTCGAGAAACAAATAAATCAAGATATTTACTGTATATAGACTTATCCTTTGGATGCCATGGTGTCTGCTGGTGCTCCCCGTCCAAGTGCTCACGAGGAAAGAAAAGAACGGGAAAACAATAACATTGCACGAGCTCGATCGCCCTGCGAATCCTTTTACTTGCTTAGCCAGAAAAAAAAGAGAAATCGCTGCTTCTTTCTTGACGTGGAAGAGTGCGCCTCCTGATCTCCCAATCTAACTCCCACAAAATCAGGATTCCTTAGATTTGTTCTTTTTTATCTCTTGGTTCGTCTATGATAGATTCAACACCAAGTATGGCACCGACATGATCAAAGGAAACAAATTGATGTGGTAATAGTGTTTTGGGCTTCATCAGAAGGCATTACGCCCATCCTATACTGGGTCACGGGGTCAAAACCGGTCCTACGGCGCTTCAATAGCATATCATGTAGAGTTGTTAAGAAAATAAAATGCTAGAAATTCTCATAAAAAAGCAAAACATATAGCCCTTAATTTAGTGAAACTTAACTAAGTTGAACTATAATAGCCATTAGATTTGATGTTACTATTTCAAAAAACATCTAACCGTCTATCTAGCGGATCCGAATTATAACAGCTTAGATTAAAAGAAAGAGTCTATGTGAAGTACAAAAAAAATTAACAAAAATTCGGAATAAAAAATAAAAATAAATCAGACATTTGATTTTCATATGAACTCTAAATTAAAACACGTACATTACTAAAATTCAGAATAAAAATTAGGTCAAAATTAGCAATTGGATTTGTATTATAAATTGTAATCCAAAACTAATAGTCAAAACTAAATAAAAATAAAATCTATGGCTTAGATTAAAAAGAAAGAGCCCATACTAAGAAGAATAAAAATAACAGAAATTCAAAATAACAAATAAATGAAAATCAACCATTTAACTTTCATATGAAGTCCAAATTAAACATGTACATTGCTAAAATACATAATATAAATTATATAAAAAATAGTAGTTTGATTTGTATACGATTTCTACGGTACAACCGATATGCAAAATTAAATAAAAATTAACAAATACAAATTAACATAAATTCGAAATAAAAAACAAAATGAAATTAGTCATTTTATTTTCATACAAATTCTAAATCAAAACTTGAAATTAAAAATTAAATATAAATAACATAAAAATAAAAATAAAAGAAAATTAGGGATTATTTTTTAATTCCCTACTAAGTGAAAAATATAATTTTTCATTTTATTCAGAATTAAAATTTTATAAATATGCTAATTTAAGGGGGGAAATAAAATAAGGTAAGTAATTTGATTTGTGTATATATATATTATTAACTATTACGTAATAAAAGTCGATTACACGTTTTTTATAGTCGCTAAAATAATATAGAATATACTAAAAATTCTCAAAAAAAAATTATAACTTTTTATTTGGTGGATCTCCACGGAACGAAGAGATTAAGAGGGTGATACATCGACAGTTGTTCACTCAGTTATACCGGTATGAGCAATATGATGTGCAATAAAAGAAGTACCGAAAGAAAGAGACAAACATTGTAATAATGAAATTAAGAGACGATGATATAAATAGAAAATATTATGTTATGCTATGTTTACTATTTTTCTATGCAAGTATTCGTAGAAGAAAGTTTCGGTCACATGTGATAAGTATTGAGAAACGGAGTAGATATATTCTCTCCTATACTATCAAAATATCACAAATTGTGTTTTGTATTGATCTATTTTTGAAAAAAGAATCGCATATATATTATCAAATCATTTAAACATACTTTAAAAATGATGCACGTGCAAATGCAGGGGCCATCTTGCTAGTTCAGATAGAAAGCACAAAGTTTGCATCTTTTTAACCTAAGAGCCTCATCCGATCACGTCGATTTGTTTGATCCCCTTGAAGGCCTTCGGCAGCAGCGGGAACAGATTCCTCCCACCCCACACAATATACTATAACAAGAACACTAAAAAACATCACAAAAAATGTCGCTTGCTGCAATATGACACAATATCACGATAGAGTGCTTTACCACGTGCCGTGCTTGCTTCGAGCTTATCGGGCTTGTTTCGTACCGTGCCGGTTCAATCACGGCTCATGCAAACATGCCATACAATGCCATCTATCATGCCCGACTACGAGGCTCGACACAGTCCTGTTATTTATACCGTGCCGATTCGGCTCATGTGCATACATACCTGCCATGCTATGGACCGATAAAAAAAAAAAAAAGCCTAACCCAATATCAATAGCCAGGTCTACTGCACCACGGTGCTCCGTTCTCCACCACACAATTGACTCTAGACTCCACCTACTCCACAAGCTCCTCTGATTTGCTTTGCAGCCTGCTGCCGATTGCTTTGGTTTCAGTACCACCAAGGCGAGGGAGGCAGAGAGAGGCTGCAGGCGAGGTAGTTGGGGAGCAAGAAGCAATACATCAAGCGAACACTGGGCGTATCGGACGTATGGCGGAGACGGCGATCACGACGGTGCTGGCCAAGGTGGCGGAGCTGGTGGCGTGGGAGGCGGCAGTGCTGCTCGAGGTCGGCGACGACGTCCGCCTCCTCCGCGACAAGCTCGAATGGCTCCACACCTTCATCCGCGACGCCGACCGCAGGCGCCGCCTCCGCGACGACGAGTTCGTCACCGTCTGGGTCCGCCAGACCCGCGACGTCGCCTTCGAGGCCGAGGACGCGCTCGACGACTTCCTCCACCGCGCCGCACGGAGGCGCCGCCCAGACCCGGCCCGGGCGCTCTCCCCGGGCTGCGCTGCCTGGCCGCGCTGCGCCGGCCAGGTCGCGCTCCGCCACGACCTCTCCGGCCGCATCCGCCAGATCAGGAAGAGGCTCGACGAGATCTCCGCCAACCGGTCCGCGTACAACATCGAGCACACGCCGTCGCCGGCCTGGGCCGCCTCCTCCGCCACCACCCCCGCCGCCTGGTACGCTCTCAATTGGTTCCTGAATGAAAATCACACGCAAATGTAGACTCAATTCCTACCTACGCTGAGAGAAGCATATAATCATCACGGAATAATTAGCGAGACATGGGATCGCATAGTTGTATGGGATCAATTTGAGTAGTCGAAGCTCAGATTCTTGAGCTCAAAACCCGAGAACAATTTGGGAGTCTCGTTTTGCTTCTTGATAATTCTGCTGACTTTCGTCTTATTCTGTGCGCAAGATTCTGCTGAATTTTCAAGCTGCTTTATTTCCACTCAGAAAATGACACCAACTTAAACAGTCCCCTCCCATGGCCTCCTTGACCATAATTGGCAAAATAGTAACGCTGTTTTAATGGTGAAGCTACAGTAAAGAAACCGCAGTTAATTACACATTTACACCTCTAGTAAGTAGCAAGAACCTTTCATCCTAAGTAGCCCAGCATTGATCAAGCATGAACCGAGATCCGCATTGTGCACAGAAAGTAGTTCCGCAAGAGATATTATTCAGAAGTCAGAACCGAATGAATCTTGATGCAGGGATGATCTAGAGGAGTACACGGTTGGGTTCGACAAGTACAGCGACATACTCAAAGACCAGCTCCTCGACGACTTTGTCCCCGGCTGCGCCCTCGTCTCCATCGTCGGCGAGAGCAGCATCGGCAAGACCACGCTCGCACGGAAGGTCTACCAGAGCCCCGAGGTTCGCAACCACTTCGAGATACGCACCTGGACGGTGCTCCCTCCCAAGAGCCGCCCGGCCGACGTTCTCCGCGACATCCACAGGCAGGCCAGCTCCCAGCTCCGGCGGTCCGCGTCTCAGCAGATCTTGGAGGACGGCTGCGACGCCGCGTGCCGGCCGATGGGGAAGGACATCGGCAACCTGCTGTTCCAGAACATGACGGACTGGCGGTACCTGGTCGTCATCGACGGCAGCATCGCGGTCACCGACTGGAACAGCCTGCGAGCGTCGCTCCCCGACGAGAGCAACGGCAGCAGGGTGCTCCTTATCACCGGCTCGGCTGGCCTGGAGGTGGTCAGTTACGCCGGCCCGACGTACCCTCCGGTCGAGTTGACCCGGCTCAACCCGCAGGACACGTACGAGGTGTTCCGGCGCCGGGTGTTCGGCCGCGGCGACTGCCCCGCCCGGTACAGGTCGAAGTACTACCAGGACATCTTCCGGATCACCCGCGGCCTGCCGCTGTCGATCGTCGTCCTTGCCGGAGTCCTGCGGTCCAAGGAGCTGCCGACGGAGTGGGACGTGGTGATGGCCCAGCTGCTGACGGCGAGGGAGCAGTCCAAGAACAGCAACAGCCGGCGGATCATGTCGCTGGCCTTCGACGACCTGCCGCACCACCTCAAGTCGTGCTTCCTCTACTTCGCGATGATGCGGGAGAGCGCCACCGTCAACACGCAGAGGCTGGTGCGGCTGTGGGTCGCCGAGGGGTTCGTGCGGCCGCGGCGCGGGAGCACCATGGAGGAGGTCGGGCAGGGGTACCTCAAGGAGCTCATCTCCCGGTGCATGGTGCAGCTGGTGCACAAGGACGAGTTCGGCGCCGTGCAGACGGTGGTCGTGCACGACCGGCTGCACACCTTCGCGCAGGACGAGGCGCAGGAGGCCAGCTTCATCGAGAGCCACGACAGCACCGACGTGCTTGCCCCCGCCACCGTTCGCCGCCTCGCCGTCCAGAACTCCACCGCCAGGTACGTGCATCTCGGCAATGCTCTCCCCAAGCTGCGGTCCATCGTCTGCGAGCTAGTCGAGGATCGCAATGGCGGGAGCACGAAATCCAGCAGCTGCATCCAGTCCACCGACCTGAGCTTCCTCCATGCATCCAAGTTTCTCCGAGTCATCGATATCCATGGACTCGAGCTCAAGAAGCTACCGAACGAGATCGGCTCCATGATCCACCTAAGGTAGGTAATACTCACCGGTTACAAATAGTTGGTGGTTTGGACACGACGACATCTAAAACATAGCTTGATCATCACTAATTTTATTATAACATATTTATAAAACCTAATAAAATAAAATTATAATATTACACAAATACTTTTTAAGACAAATCAATCGCATATGATTTACTTTTTGAGACAAATCAATCACATATGATTTTCTTATATCTAATCTAAATATTTTAAAAAATATTAACAGTCGAAGTTTTAAATATTTGATTGCATCTATATCTAAATCAACACCTATATTTGGTTGGAGAGAGTACTCGCTAAGTAATTTTAAAGCGCATTGATTCTAGAGAGTTCATTGCGGATTTAATGATGCTAATTGCTATGTATTTTGAGATGATCAGGTACCTGGGTCTTCAGTTCGGTCAGTTGGAGAAGCTCCCGCACAGCATAAGCAACCTCGTCAACCTGCAATCGCTCATCCTGAAAGGCAGCAACGCCGGTCACCGCGTCCTGGAAGTGACCGCCGCGTTCTGGCGGATCCCGACGCTGCGGCACGTCGTCGCGCCGTTCGCGCTGCCCAAGGCACTGGGCGACCTGTACAGCCTCCAGACGCTCCACGGCGTGCGGCCGCACTACTGGGACACGCGAGGCGGCGGCAACCCTCTGGGGAGGGCCACCAACCTCAGGTCGCTGGATCTGAGCGGGCTGACCGCCGCCCACGCCGGCGCGCTGACGTCTGCGCTGGAGAGCCTCGACCAGCTGGTGCACCTGGTGCTGCAGGGCGAGTCGCTGCCGTCGAGCGTGTTTAGCATCCCAAGCCTGCGGCGGCTGCAGAGCCTGAGGCTGGTGGGGCCCATGGACGCGGCGGAGGGCGAGGAGGACATGGTCCGGTACATCCGTCCGAACCTGACCCGGCTGTCGATGTGGGGCACAATGGCGGGGCAGGGGTTCGTGGACATGCTGGGCGAGCTGCCGAGCCTGGCGGAGCTGACGCTGATGTGCGGCGCGTACGAGGGCGGGCGGCTGGTGTTTCGGGACGGCGGGTTCCGGAGCCTGCAGGAGCTGAAGCTGGGGTTGCCGGAGTTGGAGGAGTGGACGGTGAGGGCGGGGGCGATGGCGGGGCTGGCGAGGCTGACGCTGCTCCGGTGCGCCAAGATGCGGATGCTGCCGGAGGCGCTGGCCGGGATGAGGGAGCTGGAGGAGGTGGTGCTGTACAGCATGCCGGGCATGGTGAGTAGGATCAAGGAGGGCGGAGGCGAGGATCACCACAAGGTCAAGCACGTCCCAGTCATCCAGACCATCTGGTAGCTAGCTCACAATAAAGCTTCGATCATGCACGTCGTTGTAGATATGCATGGTGCATCATCAGATCAGGAAAAGAAGGGCAATACTAAGTAGTGGCTAGCATCTCTGGTTGTTGTAGCGTTCATGACTGCGAAAGGTTCAACAGGCTCCCTGTTGCCGTGTCGTCCTGAACTTGTAGCAAATCCTCCATAGAAGTACAGCAGCAATGTTGTAACGTAAGTGGAGTCAGGGATACAAATTTCAGCGAATTTTCCCATATATATATACCCATTTATAATACACGTAAATATTTTTTTTCTATAGAGTGACCCTAGATAGTGCATCCCATTAGAGATGGCCCAACATTCGTGCACCTAGCGAAACGTCCCAAAAAACTTGACTCCATCGAAATTAACCTCTCAGATCTTTCTTCAGCTTTACTCACCCACATCCGATGGCCATTATTTAGTGTGTCTAATCATCCTTGTGGCCCACAACAGACCTCCCCCACCTACATATTTGGAAGGAGAGCGAATCAAAAAAGGAAATAAACAAGGAGGATTCGCATGCAGGGAAACTAGACTTGAATTTTTTACTTGTCAAAATTGTACGTACTACATATTTGGAAGGAGAGCGAATCAAACAAGGAAATAAACAGAGAGGATCCGCATACAAGGAAACAAGACTTGAAAACAGGGAGGATCCGCATGCAAGGAAACAAGATTTGAATTTTTTATTGTCCTGGCACACGTATTTTTTTCCGAATATGACCCTTCTCGAGACTTTTTTACGGATCTAGCCCCATAGAGTCTAATTTGGTATACGGAGAGCTGAATTTTTGTTTTCATTTTTATCCACGGAACCAATGATGCAGTGAGTCTTTTAATTTTTTCAATTTTTCTCATGGAACCGGTATTGTGTGTATTGTTTAATTTTATCTTTTTCCTTACGGATCCAATGCGTAGCGTATTTTATTTTTCCATATTTTTTCGAAATCATCTCTGTAGCCCACAACAACCTTCCCCTACCTCCAGCATCAACAAGGTGAAGGACCGAGATGGCGAACAGAGGGGGGTGAATGGTCGCAAATAAAATTTCCCCCAAAATACTCCAACAAAAACCTCGACAAGATCGCTCAAAGGAAATCGTGAAAAACCTGAAAAACTAGACAACTATGTGTACCCCAAGCTTGCATGGATAAGTACCATAAAATATGTGGGGATTTTTTAGTCACAATACTGGTTGTCTAGTGTCCAAGATAAAGAGGAATCAATTCAAACTCTTGCTTTTAGAAAGGACATCAATTCAAATCACAAAAGTCACTTTCAGAAAAGCAAAAGCAGAATTTTCAGAACTTGTCCTCAATTTGTACAGGAGGTTGGTGGGTTTCTGCAGCTCACAAAATTTTGAGACTTTTTCTCCCTATGAGAATCATAGTCTTGAAGAACTCCACCAAATTTCTCCTCAAAAAGCCTTACAGAAAAAACAGGAAAAATCTAAGAACACAGTCTGGTCAAGAACATCGAGCAGAAAGTTTGGGGCTCGGTTTTCACCTCATGGCGCCCAAACGGTGCAACAAGTGAACTCCAAAATTTTTATGCAAGTGGATGTCAGAGTCCCGCACCTCTTCCAACAAGAATCACTTGAAAAAGATTTTTCTAGATTTTTATAGAAATCAAACACTGACTGCTGCACGAAGAACAAGTTCTGAACAAGGTTGGAACTTGAAAGAAATGATGTTCTCTACTCAATCCAAGAGTGCAAAAGAGATGTAAAACCATATGAACACACTCAAAACATCCAAGATCAGCAGCATTTAAAAGGAGGGGAGGCAAATCCAAATTACATGAAAGTAAATTGCGAGAAAGTAATTGCGGGAAAGTAAATGCTGAATTTAAATTGCGTAAAGTAAAGACATAATGTAAATGCGCAAAATAAATTCAGAGGTGGATGGATAAAACTTTCATTTCTGGAAGGAGAGGTTACAAAGCCTTACTTTCATGTGGGCAAAGCTCAAAAGAGCATTCACAAACCTCAAAACCTTAAAGGGAAGGAGGCTACCACTCCACCCCTATTTATACTACTCTTGGGCCACCTACCACCCTTGGATGAGTCCCTCAACCCTAGAGTACTCATCTAAGGGCTAGGATTAACCCACACACACAGCCATGCAAGGGTTAACCCAAAACCCACACACATACCGGGTTTTCTTGCACAGTTTTCAAAGCATACAACCTAGACCCGCTAACCTATCAACTAGACCTCAATCAGACGGCCCTCATTGATCCACGCGGCATCTAGCTAGTATCATCTCCTTTCCTTGTCTTCTTGACTTGCCGGACTCCGTCTCCGATCATCTTCCGGCGATCTCCCAACCGTCTCGGACCTCCGCGCTCCTCGCCTAGTCCGGTCATCCTCCGCCTCACCATGACCTAGCACCGTCGCCCTGCAACCATCAAAGACAAGGAAAAACCTTTCATAGCAATGCCCACAATGATATGCAATAAACCCATCCAACTCATCACTACTGCGCCCATACGGCCAGATCGCCACTCCCTAGCGAGACAACTCAAATTGCTTCATTTTGAAAATCAATCCAAATCAAACTCAAACTTGAGCACACCTTGCTCAAATAAAGTCAAATACTCATCACAAACATGGATGGACCTCCACATGGTCCTTCACAAGGAAAAGGAAACAAACGTTCTGGAATCAAGGAAAAGGAAACAAACGTCCTGGAAAAGGAAATGACCATACATTACGTGCTGGGAAAAAGAAACCGAGAGATTGAGCAGCGTGGCCGGGAGATTGCACGCGGCAGCGAGGGCAGCGCGGCCGGGAGAACGCAGGTCTGCAACGGCTCCACGATCGCCATCGGTGGCTTTGTCGACACGATGAGGTTGCTGGTCGGCGACCTCGCGGCCGCCGTGACTCGGCAAATTTATAATTTAATTTTTTTTGAAAATAATTTTATTAAGTATAAAATAATCGAAAGTTTTTTTGAGAATTTTTCTAGATTTTTTTAACCTAATGTGCTATAGTTTCAAAAATCCTTCTATATTTTAAAAAAATGAAGGCAACCCACCTGTAGCTTCTTCTAACTGTAGCCCAGGCCAGAGAAGCTTCTTCTCTTCTCTCCCTCCATTAAAGCAAGAAAGAAGCTCCATCAATCCCGTACCAAATCTCCTTTTTCCATCTATGGTGTTAATTCCCTAAATTTCGTGCTCTGTTGCCAAAATTTTCTCCCAATCTGATTTGACCCCAAATTATGGTTTCCATAAATATGCTTGTTTCGGGGCTATAAAAGCCGGTGAGCTCTCCTCCACTCCATCGCATTGTGTAAATCCCCAAGTGCTCCCTCTTGTAAAGATCGCCGGATTTTGGAGGTAACCCAAGCATCACCGTCATCTTTCCCGGCGAAATTCACCGCAACCGTGACTCCTCCCCGCATGCGCCGGTCTTGGCGATCTCGCCGCACTGATCTTGACCATTGCGACCAGTGGCCACCCACAGCCTTCCTCCTTCTTGCTGTTAAGCCAGCCAGAGCCTGCTGTGCTCTCTGTGGAAGCTACAAAAAATCCAAAATCGAAAATTCTTTTTCTTTCTCTTTCTTGATTTAAAATCTTTTGGGAGCCCGTTTTCGCTCATTCGACCTCCATTTAGTTTCGTTTTTCTTTCTAAATTCATTTAAAATTCTAAATTTCTCTTTTATTATTAAGTGTTGCATTCGTACTTATCTTCTCATTTAATTGATAAGCGGGTGTATTGTCATTGTAGCGTTAGCACGGGCACTATACTAGTAAAATCAAAATTACCGACTGGTAAAGTTTTTTTAAATCGCTACAGTAATTTATTTTTTTGGGGGGCAAAATTTCATGATTTTGACCTGTTTTTAAACTTTTATGGCCAGATTTGATCCAATAACCCTTAAGAAAGCCATCTTCTACGAAAAATTGTTGAAAAACCGAATTTTTGAGACATTTTAAAATTTAGGCAGAAACACTGTCAGATTTTTATAAATTTTTACAAGGTTGATAATGATCTAAAAAATTTATGGTACTATATTTAGTAGTGTAGAATCATATATAAATTTTTTAAAAATAATTGAACATCATTTGTTATTTTTAAAAAATCAAAAACATAATGAACATAATTTGGACAGTAACCTTGTCAGAATTTTATAAATTTTCTCGAGTGTGATCATGATCCAAAATTTTTATGAGAGCTTAAGAATTTCCTCATTATAATTCTATAAAATTTAAAAAAATTTAATTTTCTTTCGTTTGGTCAATCAAATCTATGTAAACATTGAATTTCATTTGTTATATTTCAAAAATCAAAAAGAGAAAGAACATAAATGGTACAGTGCCTTGTAAGAATTTTATAAATTCACTCGAGTGTTATAATGATTCAAATTTTTTATTAGATCTTAAGAATTTACTTATCACCCTTCTGTAAAATTTTCAAAAATTCTAAATATTTTTCGATATCTAAAGCAAATTTATGTATTGATCATCAGGCTTTTATCAGAACGTAGCACTGTCAGAATTTTTAAAAATTATTTAAGCATGATCATCATCTAAAAATTTTATATAAACATTAGTGATACATCAAGACCATGAACAAAAAATTTCTAATGTTGTTTGGACTATTTTTCATTTTATTCAAATTTACTAGTAAGGCTTTTAACATGACAGTTGCACTGTTCGATTTTTTAAAATTCATGAAGCTTGATAATCATATGAAAATTTTATGAGAATATTAGTGATGAATCATAACCATGTACAAAAAAATTAAAAAATTTCTAACGTGGTTTGAACAATTTTTCATTCAGTTCAATTTTGATGGTCAGCGTTTTATCAGGACAATAGCAATTTTCGAATTTTAAAAAATTCTTTAGACTTTATAATCATATGAAATTTTTATGTAAACATCGTTTATGTGTCAGGAAACTCCACAAAAAAGTTTAGAAAGTTTTGACATTGTTTGAACCATTTTTTGTTCAGTTAAAATTTGCCAAAATTTTGGCAATTTCACCCGAAATTTTGGTTCAAAAAATCCCGGATTTGAAATTTTCTTTTTTAATTTCGTCCGAAAATTTGAATTTTGGTGGGGAGCGAGTTTTAAACCGAAAACGAAATTTAGAACCCTTAGTGGAGTATCTATATCATACGAATTCACATCGCCCCAACGTTCAGCGGCTGGCATATGGGTCACTATCTAAGAGCATCTACAATAGTAGAGACGATCATTGTCTATATGCTTCTTTATATCATCGAAAGTTAGAATTAAAGATGACTTCTACAATGTTTTGTCGGTTAAGCTTGTCTCTTTAGGACCCCACAATCTTTTAATTATGGCATAGAAAAAATATTTGTTATAGATAATAACTCATACAATAGTGTTTTGTGCTATCTATATACCATAAATTCATGGACTTAAATCATTTCTTCATTAAGAAACAGCTACGCTATTTTTCCTATCAGCGAAAATACTACATATCAAAGCTTATAGACGGATGACATTACACTATGTGCTGCCCACTGCAGCCCACCTCCTGTCCCTCCCTCTCTGACAACCAGACCCACCACTCCGATGCCCCATGTTTCATAGGGTGACGTAATGACAAGCGCTGAAGCGCGAGTACTCCGGCGCCGCCGCCTCCTCGTCACTGCGACAGCGAGCAGTAACGTCTCCCTCTTCCCTCCCATCCCACCTCGCGGCCCAATTCGGATACCCCACCGCTCCCTTCCCTGCATATCCACCCCGTACTCTCCCAAGTCCCCATAAACCCTAGAATTCCCCCCTCTCCCCCAACCCAATGCGCGATTCGGAGTCGTAGCAAGGTCAGAGATTTCCTTCTTCCTCCCCACGTGCTCCCTCTTCCTCCATCTCCCTCTCTCATTTGATGTATCTTACGACTCGCTCCGCCGCTCGGACTGTTAAAAATTCTCTGGATTCTTCCTGCTTTCTGGGCCGCGGTGCGTTGTTTCTTGGGAGCGGGGAAGGTGGTTCTTGCCCGGTGATGCTGTATTCTTGTGCGGGGATTTCCCGAATCGGTCGGTGCTGGAGAAGTATTTCATCTTTTCTAGTTTTTTTAGTGATTCTATACGCGACTATGTTGGTTGGAGAGATAAATATGGGATTTTTTTGGGTCATCGTGTTCCTGGGTGCAAAGTTCGTGGTCTGGTTTGGCCCTCAGGCCGCTTGGAGTCAGTCTTGTTTGTTGGTGGCAGCCTTTTGCTGCTGCTGCTCATCCCCAAGTCCACAAGGTGGATGCAGATTTCATTTAGGGCTCTCTACCTAGTTCTGTGTCATATTGGGGGCTGCGAGTATGACCTGAGCACAAAGATTAGAGTTTTATTGCCCCTCTTTTGGAAGGGCAGAGTAAGACTATCTCTATCTGTGTGTGCCCAATCAATGCTTGTTTGGTGACTTATTGTTTGGCTTTGAAGTGCCTGTCTGTGGATTCATTTTTCCATCTTTCTTCTTGTATAGGTCCTTGCAACCTACGATTCTGTGCAATTACATTGTTATGAATAACAAACATGCATCTTAGATTGTGTATTTGTTAGTCTGCCACTGCGGTATAGTTTCCAAATGAGGACATTAAAACAAATCTTGTTCATTTATTGTCTCATGAAGAAATGGGTGTTCCTCAAATATTTATCGGTACACCTTTTCTGCCAGCATTTTATCTTTAGCACATGATTTGAGCGCTAAGTTATCTCTGGTTCCCTTGAACTGTTTCAATCTCCCCTTTTATGAGTGTCATGGATTTGGCCTAATGTACTTGTGTGTGTTTTGCAGGTTTCCATTTGCGGTTGTGTGTTTGCAGGTTTCCATTTGCGGTGGCATTTGGGAGATTCTCAATAACAAACCAAGTTACATAACATGAATGCCGGATTCAGCACACAGATCTTAACGCAGAAGATTGCGAAGCTTAATATCACACAACAGAGTATAGAGAGTATCCTTCTTGATAGTTACGAAGTGTGATCCTGCAACTTTTCTCCATCTTTAACTTAGTGCTTTCTTTCTTACATTTGCTTTAGTGTAACTGTGGCCTAGCAATTGTTTTGCATAGAAGAGGGTGGGTTAGATTTTTGAGACTTTTTACCATTCTTGGGAGGTACCAAAAGTTTAAAGGATGGAGGTACCAAGATGTACAAGAGTTTAAGGGTAATTTGGTGGTACCCCCAAGGATGGTAAAAACTCTGTAGATTTGATTTTTATAGTTACTCTTCGGACAACACACAAACAGCACAAACTAATCATCTTTGTCTTAACTTCTCGGTTCTCACTGATAGGTAACTTAATCTCACAATTCAGTGGTTTATATGGTTTGGAAAGTGCAGAGTCAAAGCACACAGCTCATGGAAGAGGCTAGCGTTGTTAATGTTACAATTGCAGGCGAGAAGATCACAGTGGCAAACTGGCAATTGACCTTTTGCATCCAGTTGATAACTGATCATGCAGCATTACGACCAGTTAATTAATGGCATTATGCTAGCCTTTCATTGGCCCTTGCTCAAATATTTGCCTTCCTAAACTGTATCCAAAGACAACTTGACTGCTCTATTTATTTGATTATTACCTCATGTGCTACATTATTTTGCCCATTCATATAATGTCATGCTTAACAAAAGAACAGCTTTATCACATTGGTGCGTCTTTCATCATCGTCACTGCCGACAAGTTGTTGAAACATGGGATTCCGAGTTTCACTCAGCTCCTTGTGAAAGGAGGGTATCTTTGTTGTACCTTGCAAATGATATTATACAGAATAGTAAGAAGGAAGGCAATAGATATATAAGTGAATTCTTGAGGGTAAGCCCTGCTGCCTTAAATGATGTATTCATCAACGGCGATGATTTTGGTCGGAATGTTGTACAAAGACTGGTATGTGAAACATATTATTGATGTTTATATGCATGGAAGCACTCAATTACATCCTTCAGATTTATGATTTTAGCTATTACTACCTCCGTCCTTGAAAGTAACAAAGAGAAGCGTTCAAATTGTGTCCTCCAATATTAGGGATTGAGAGCTCTCCTCCCTTAAATTGTGTCCTTAAATTGTGCCCATACATGCAGATGCACGCAGATACATGTGACCACACATATTCCAAAACAAAAACGCGACAGGTCATTCCCTATAATCGTGATTAATTAATGCATGCATGTTGCCAATTAATAGACACAATATTAAATAGGGGTATTAGAGTCTTTTGGTAGAAACCATAATCTATCCTAAAATTTCTTCTGTCCCTTACTTTCCAGGACGAAGGGAGTACCTCATGACAAATTTGCATATAAATATTTTATGTTAATTGTTGTGTTTGCTTTATTTGGTGCACAGAACTAAGATGCATGCAGTAGGCAACCATTAATGCTTCCTTCTTTCTCGAAATTGTAAAGCTGAAGACTAAGTAAAATGAAGGGGTACTGTTAGATTTTTGTTGGTGTCAAGTATATAGTTGGAAAGGTTCTCCAGTTCAGCTAAGTTAACAAAAGCACTGTTCCCCTAGGCGGCGCCTAGGTGCTAGGCCCCTCCCTCCTGCCTATCCGCCTAGGTGGCGATTAGGCGCTAGGTGCTGGTCTGTCGTCCTACTAGCGCTTAGTGTCTAGGGGAACACTAAACAAAAGATCACTTAACTATTTTCTTTCTAGTCAACTTCCTAATCTCTTAAGGTACCTATCTATTAGTTTCCATTTTTATACTTACCCATGTTCACCGGCTTTGCTATTATATAAGAGATTGTACTAGGTAGGAAAGCTCATGTGTGGATGACAGATCAGATTTTCTGCTGGTAGTTAACCCCAACATTACAACATGCATTCATTGTTCTGTAATCCATAACAGCCTAGTATCAGATTCTGTGGTTCCAATATTATAGTTGCAAGCCTGCAATCACTGAAATGATGGAAGCCCTTCTCAAAGCCAATGTCAAGCCTCACGAGGACATAGCGTAGTGATTCAAGCAAATGGAGGCCAAGGTTATTAAGTCGTAAAGTCGAGTCGCTAGAGGAGCGACTTGTCGACTTGGTTGACTAGTCGACCGACTAGTCGCAACTAGTCTCGACTAGTCCCCAGACTAGGAAGTATGTTAATAGGACATGTCATATACTAAGTTGTAGCAACAATTAAACACATATACATATTGTAAAGCATGAAATGAAGAGAAGAACAACACAAGCATGATGATGAGTTGATGATTTACTTGTTTTGATCCCAACATGTGCACATAGAGAAATGTAAGTATCAAAGAAAGTAGAGCAGTGGGGAGGCATAAACTTGCTAGTGCATTACTAGTACCACAACTACATTACTTGGCTACTTGCTAGTTCATTACTAGTACTACTACTACATTACTAGTACTGCAATACTGCCTACTGCTACATTACTAGTACTACTACTACATTACTACTTACTAGTTAGTAGTTAGCACGCAACAGTCAGCATTACCAGAGCAAGAGCAGAGCAAAGCAGCGAAGCAGAGCAAGGGAGGTACCGAGGAAGGAGAGCGGACCAGAGCAGGGGATAGAGGAGAGGGGAGGAGAGCAGAGCAATGACTAGAGGCGGCTGATTGGTGGGGGCAGCGCCCGATTTGGACTAAAGGCATGTAAGTGGTGGTGGATGGGCGGAGGCAGCTGCGGCAGTGGGCGAGAGGGGGCAGATGCGGAGGCGGAAGGTGGAGGCGGTGCTCGATCCAGAGTCTAGGGCTAGGATTTAGCTCCAATCCTAGTATATATGTCTAACTCTCCATCTGATGATCTCTGAATGTGGGCCGTCAAGTCGCATGGCTAGGCAAGCGCGATTAGTCACGGCTAATCGTCGATTAATCACTTCAGTCGAGTCGAGTACCCTAGTCGTCCTCCATATACTGACTGGACGGCTAATTGTGGATTAATCGACGTCTTAATAACATTGATGGAGGCCCGCATGACGTATTGGGCCTTGTTCCATTGATGCCAATTGTCCTGGCCACTAGTTGGTGGAAGCAGCTGCTCATGATTTGATTTCTTGGGTGTGCCGTGCTATCGTGGCTCTCTTTGGGATGACTCAATTGATGTGAGCAATTCAGATGCAACGCATATTAGAGGGGTTTAGCTTGCTTTCATACCACATAATTGGGTTGCTTACTAGTGGTATGATGCAAGCTTGTAAAAATTGGTTGACATTTTGGTCAATATCGGTAGCGCTGGTCTTCCGACGCCAAGATGACATCGTTTTGGAACGACAGTTTGGAACGTATCGATCAACATCTCGGTGTCTGGAACGTATCGATCAACATATCGGCTTGATGTTCAATATATCGCTCGACTACGATGTTAAACATCGGTCTAATACGGCCAATTTATTCTGGTGAAATCACAAATCAACAGTGTAATCCAATACCACGCAAAAATTGGCAAAAATTGACACACGCATAGATTGGGATGAAGCAAATGAGTGCTCATTGTTGTGCCTTCTCAATCGAAGTAGCAAAGTTATGCTAACTGTGTCGCCCTAATCCATCAAGTGACGACTCGGAAGCCGCTGATTGGAGCACATGTATGATGCAGGACAGTGGCAGTGATACATATATGAGTCATGGGATCACTTGCATGAAGGTATGAACCATCGATGGCAGTGGTGGTGAAGAATTAAAAATTAGTATATGGAAGCATTGAAACAAATCGAAGATGAGTAGAGGATTTGATGTATGTGGTGGTGATGCTAAGGGATTTGCTCCCCAAGCCCTCATCTGGGCAAGAGGTGGGTTAAGCCAGCCTAGTCACCTCCCTTATTTGCCTTTTCTTCATTTGTCCTTTTGGACATTTATTCATACTATTGTTTGAGAAGCTATTGTTCTTTCTTGCGTTAAATTTGTTGTAACAAGTAATTGATATGTGTAAATATACTAGCTTAATTCAAAATTATAAGCTTACTAAAAATTAAGACATAGGGAACATATCGTACTATATATTACTCGATATCCGATATGCCAGAGCCTTGCGATACAAATCCGACATTTGATGCTTTGATTTGTCGTGTTGTCTAGTGATGGCAATCGAGCACGGCAGGCACGGGTAGTGGCCACCCATGCCCATGCTCGCCAGCAATTTGGCTCCCGTGCTCGCCACCCGCAACGAGCACAAAACCTCCCCCATGCCCGTCAATCGCCACCCATGTGATTGGAGATGGATAGAATCATACTTTACTGACCTGATGTTGGCGTCCTCTCCTAGTGGAAGTGACCTCACTAGGTGCCGGCTTCATCTACGAGTGGCGGCAACCTTACAATGTAGTGACGACCTCCCAGTGTCGGCTTCAAATCCCTACGGCGGTGGCAATAGGTGGGAGGAGGCGGAGGAGCAGTAGGCGGGGAGTTGGGAAGGTAGTAAGTGGGTGGAGCCGGGAAGGAGAAGTGGAGGACGCAGAAAGGCGTCACGATCTAGATCTGGAGGTGGTGGAGAGCTCTTCGTCTTCGGTAAAGTCGAGCGGTGATAGACTTGCGGATGGATTCGAGAGTCTAGTCTGTGTTAGCTACGCAGAATTTTGTGGAAAGAGATGAAGTGTGATCTCGTATGGAGGATGAAAATGGGTTGGGCAAGGAAATGCGTTAGCTAGTTAGGTGGGCTGGGCAAGGAAATGGGCTTGTGTGGTTGGAGGGGTCAATCTACTCGAGTGGATTGTATAGGACCGAATAGTGGACTAGAGGTAGTCTGATTTATAGGGTTTTCTTCGTGGCCCATTTGTCAGTTGTGTTTGATGGGTAATCAGGCAAGACGAGAATGGGTGGGGTCACCCATGCCCATGCCCGTTTACCCATCGATCGGAACTTTGAACCCACAAATGTGCCCACGAGCACAAAACTAGGAACATACCCACCACCATTAGGGTTTTTTACCCACGGGTAATCGGGTTATTGGGAGAGATTGCCATCCCTAGTTGTGTTAGGCTCTACCCAGCAACAAGTGGCTGATCAGTTGTCTGGGTTGATATAGATGTATGTTGAGTTGCGCAACTAGACCACTCTTTAGATGGCCATCATCTTGGTGTCATTGGTGGGTGGTCGAATTGTGTTCCTGAAGGGGCCAACAACTGTCTGACACCCCAGCACCTACTATGTTGTCTATTGCATGTACTTCTCTCTCCCTATCGCTGAATGAGATTGACAATTAACGCTTAAAGGTGTTCATTCTAATTGTGACAAGATCTTTGTCCACTGCCACATGTGCAAGCACTTGTTCTTGTCGGAGGTGATGGATGACAATGAAGACCATGATATTTCTTTTGTGGCTGGCGATAACCTTTCGCTAATTTACTTGCACACTTTGACTGGGGGCACCACTCATCAAACCATGCAACTTATGGTAACAAACAATTGGCATGAGTTATGCCTCTTTAGCTGTAGCTTGAGCTTCGGGTTGCCATGTCTATTAGTGACCATGTGGCCATCTCTGGGACATGCAATACCTACCTATTTGCATTGTCAGCAAAGACTTCTCTGTTGATTGCTACGCTTTCTCCGTGGACAATTTTGATATAGTGCGGGGTGTCTAGTGGCTCTGGGCTCTTGTATCTGTTCTTTGGGAATGCTATAGCTTTGCCATGTCATTTTGGTGGAAGAACAACCATGCAACGTGGCTCAGAGTCAGCACGGTTCATTCCGTATCAACTCATGGACTTGATGCAAGGATTTTTGTGCGAGTATGCCGATTTGTTGGGTGAGCCATACAACCTACCTCCTACTAGTCATCAGGA
The DNA here is from genome assembly GCA_036346275.1 of Otatea glauca. Classification (NCBI taxonomy): domain Eukaryota; kingdom Viridiplantae; phylum Streptophyta; class Magnoliopsida; order Poales; family Poaceae; genus Otatea; species Otatea glauca. Next base: position 51,457,394 of record CM070712.1, on the reverse strand, counting down.
CCATTGCATCCACTTAATTTTGGCTCAACTCTAGTTGAAGTAGTCCTTTCGATGTCCTTTTGTTCAAAAGGACGAAATTATTGTCAATGCTGCTAAGTTGGATGTTTAAGTTGCTAGCAAAGTGCTATTTTGTATAGTCGAGCTCCCACCAGCCGGCGTGGAGGTAGTTGTCCGGCCCAAATAACTTTCCGATTCGTGCCTCCATGCAATGGCTCGGGGAGGGAGCAAACTGGCCCGTATTGCTCTCTAGCTCCACTCTTGCATGGCCATCCTTGACGTATCGTTCTTGGCCTGGGGTGTGCAGACCCCTTCCCCCAACACGTAGTTCATATGGGTAAATACTGTCGGAAAGAGGCTGGATGGCTACGGATTGAGAGGGATTAGCGTATTGGGAGAGGGATAGACATATGCTGAGAAGAAGACTTCTGGGAGAGAGTTAACTCATTCTCGCTTAATAAAAGGTTACAATGTCCTCGTTATGTAGATGTGCTAGAGCCTAATAGTTAGAAACAACTTAAAAGGTAATACCTAACGTGGAAACTAACTGGAATTAAATACTCTGTCCAGTCACAAATAGTTGTTGTTTTGGACATATGTGCATTTAAACTTTCGAAACTTTGACCGTCAGTTTTGGACATGTGCATTGAAACCTTTGAAACTTTGACTGTCAATATCTTTTTAAATATTTAAATTGGATACGTGAAAATCATGTGTAGATTTGTCTCGAAAAGTACTTTCATAATATTATAATTTTATTGGGTTTTATAAATATATTATAATAGAAATTAGTGGTCGAAGTTGTGTTTTGGAGATCGTGTTGATCTCCAGAACGACACTATTTGTGACTGGAGGGAGTTTCTAATAAGGAAACTGATCGGTCGAATCAATTTCCCACCGCAGTGCCGATGGGCCCAACAATACGTAAGATGCTACAGTGCATAATGAACAGTAATGTGCAAACGAAACAATAAAGACTTGCATCAAAAGCCTTTGCAATGGAGGGAATCGTTTCACATGGGCCCTTGCCCTTGATTGCCATCCTCTCTTTGGCAAATGGCAACATATGCATATGACAAATAGAATAGGGAACAATAACAGTCAAACACAACGGCATGAATCGAGAGGCGAGTGGATGCGCCTGCAGGAAACAAAAGCAGCAGGCATGTGCAAAATATGGCTGGGTTTCCTTTTTAGAAGTTCTTCTATGCTCTCCGGCTAGCTAAATTGCACAAATTCCAAAGTAGCATTGTTAGTAGTGGAGTAGGTGGTTGGCTGGTTGCAAATCATGCCCTTAATATGCTTTAAAATTTGTGCTTTTCACTTTCTCGAAGAGCACAGAAGCACTACTTGTTCTAGTTGAGCTTGAGCCGAGCTGGGCTAGGCTCGCTTGAGCTCGTCTTGAAGCCCATAGCTTCCCATGTGTAAGAAGTTCAGGATCCATCGCTATCCACAGCACTCAAGCAGATCAACCCTGATACCAATGTACAGTTGGCGAATTGCTTCCTGTTACATGGCTTTTTCCAACATTTGTGCTTGAGGGAAAGTTTGTTATAGTTCCCCTTTGCATTGTGTGTATATATGTACATCACTGTATGGTCGAGGCATCTCTTGGTAAGTTTCTTCTTGTGTTTCCAGTTGTCCAATCTTCATTTCCCCTGTGCTTCCTGCTGCAACCGCCACTGCATGATTATCTTTTCTCATCCTCCCTTGGGCCAGTTATGTTAAGCTAATTGAAAAGCATACTGAGTTTATTAGATCTGCCCTGATGAACTGTTGAGGTGCAACTGTGTAAATCTACAACAAAAAATACTGGTGGCCTTGTAAAGTAACTAGTGCCTATGCTTATTTCCACACCCTTCTGTGTTGTATCTGCCTTGGTGAAGTCTTCTGGTGCAAAAACCAGGGAGAGATAGCCTGTGCATGTAAATCTTAGCTCGTTAGTAAATTCACTCACTTGGGCACGATTTGGTCTGTATTTATGTCACACTTTCCTGGCAGATAATAACTATTCAGTCTCATGACTTTCTGTAAACATTGCAGGTTGACATATGGGAAGATCGTAAAATATTAGGCTCTCAAGGACAAATGCTCAAGGAAGACTTTTCTAGAAGGTTTAAGGAGCTCAAATATAAGTCGGTAAGTGGTCTTAATCTGAGTCCTTTCGACTGATACTATATCATTCAGCTATGCCTGTGGTATATATACTGTGTGCAACTTTTTATGGTTTTTACATTTTTACAGAAAAGACCTGGTGAAGAGCTGATGGAGAAGGTTGTCTCTGGCTACAAGCATGTGTTGAATGCTCCTATAGATGAGGATACTCTAAGGCGGGAATGTAAAGTTGCTCTTAGCTTTGTCGACAATCTCAACAAAGAGTATGAAAATAACTCTTATTTAGGTAAGATATAAATCCATAAGACATTCTTGTACATCTCGTTTAGTATTTAGTAATTAATTTATAGCTCATAGCCTGTAGATAGCAGTAATTATCAGGCATTTCAGCAGTGTTACTTGGACACAGACACGCGAGTCAGAATCCGACTTGATTCGGGGTGTCCGGGCAAATTTTTTTTTGGACACGGGAAACGCTACTTGGAATCGAACACGGGTGTCAGAACTCGGATTCGAGATGTCCGATTCAGCAAAACTTTTTGGACACGGGTGTCCAAGTAACACTGCATTTCAATATTATTTTTGTGCTTTGCAAGTATTATTCCTGAGTTCTTTTTTACCTCATGCTATGCAAGTTCACGGTCTGCATGGAACCGTCCAACAACCCGACCTGACCCAATCAGACCTGCTAATACTGGGCCGGAGTGGGTAGGTTGGTTCCTTGGTTGTACCCAGCTAATGATCAAAGGGCTTGCATTACATGTGGATTGGAACTGGGGAAACCTTTTAGCACAATTGGTTTGTAGAATGAGATGTATCCTGTGTAAGCCCTCATGCCTAGCTGACAAGAGAGGTTGCACAGTGATGGTACTTCTTGTGTTTATTCCCCTCTCTTTTGACGTCGTCTCTGATGGCAGTGTCAATGGCACTTCTCCAGCAGTCTTGACCCTGTCCTATTGCAGCAGTGAAGTCCCTGGTGTTTGAGGTGGCAATAAGTCTTCTCCATGATTCTTCGGCCTCGACTAGATCATGCAGTTGGTGGAGGTGTCAACAAACTGCTTCAAGCTTAGCTTGTGACTGCGGTGGACTGATCCATTGGCTTGGGAGGGGAACAAAGTAACTATTAGCACAGAGATATTGGATGTCTTTACCTTATGCAGAGCATTGCACTATGGAGAATACAAGCAAGGCTTCTGAATCATATAGCTTAACATGTAGGCTATGGGCCTTTTCCTAAAAACTAGTCAACCCGTTGAAAACAGCCAAGCCCAACCCAACCTGCTGACTAGGTCCTGCTTCCCAACCCATCTACAACCGGTCCAATCTGCAGGGACCCAGCTGTGTACAACTGTACACCTCTAGATTTCTGTTGTTACATTATAAGGCTGCAACTTAATCAACTACCTTTGATTGTCTTCTTTTCCTTAGACTGCCTCTAGTCATCACTCATCAGTCTTCGTAGTTCAAATATCTTCTCCTGCATATTGGCAGGGAACAGTAATGGATCTGGCTTTGTGGGGGAGCTGCAGGAACAACATAGCATCCTGAGAAACTCCATTGAACAATTCAAAGCATCAGAATCACAAAGGGCTACTCTAATTTCTCATTTGAAGGAAGCACTCCATGAGCAGGTGTGTAAAGTAAAGGCCTATATGAAGTGTAAGATCTATTTGATTGAACAAAGTATATGTTGGATGGATGTTTTAATGTTCCCCGTAACGTTTCTTTTTGTTTTCAGGAGTTCAAAATGGAAAAACTAAGAAGCCAGCTTCAGGTATATTTACTAATATATAAATACGAGTTGGTAGTGGTCGTTCGATCTCCCTCTCCTCTCTAAATAAGCAGCGCGCCGACATATGGGCCATGGACCGCAACATGCTCCCCCACTTCTCGCGAATAAAAAGGAAACTAACCGCATCTCTCTCTTTCCGCCCACACTCGCTCTCCTTTGCCAGGCCATTCCCCACTTCTCCCTTCCCGTAGCAATTCAAGGGTGCAAATTTATTTTTGTAAACATGTGACATGATTTGATTATTTGGTTCAAAAATATATTTCCGTTGCAACGCACAGGCACTTGACTAATTTTCCTGTGTTTAGCGATGCTTTCTTTTCTTAGAAAAATTTGGCTCTGCAAATTTCTATCAAAGTACGCTTTATGATATTTTTTTTTGGAAGGACGTGATATCACTCTATGCTTCTCAAGGAATAGAAAATTTTTGTACAGCAGAAGTGCATCAATGCGTGTTGCCATCATCACATGCTTGTGTATACTAGAATGTCTCGGGGGACATCTATTTGGATGAATGGGATTATTGCGTTCTAGAAAAAAAAAGACTGTTGCTTCCCTATAAAAAATGGAAATTTTTGGGTGTGAACTTTTTATAGGCAGGAAGTGGGGACTGGGGAGGGCAGGAGCTGTTATCCGCTATCTGTGCCTTTTTACAACTGGAATATTTCGTTTCAAGCAGTTTAATATGTCTGTCACCTTTGTATGTTTTCTTATAAGCAAGCTGCTTCTAACTAAACGATTAAAGCTCCTTATGTTGGGAAAAAAATTTCTTTCCTTTGTACTAACTTTTTCCATTAATAATCAGGCAGCTCAATCCCGATACAAGAAAGCTGATGACCTCTGCCAGAAGCTTGGAATACAAGAGGCAAGGCAGGAGCCATCTAATCAAGGGCTTAAAAACTCTCTCTCTGAAGTGCCCGTTACCTTTGTCCCAGATTCAGGTAATGCTGATGCTCTTGGGAAGGGACAATCGACTGCAGTGATGTATTCACAGGAAGGAAATGGTGGTGAGCACGAGACCCTCAACATTGTTTTGTCTTCACGAGGAGCCAGGGACAACATTGAACAGAAAATAGAGGAGCACTCTTCTGGTAATAAAAGGCAGAAGCTAGAGAATGATGTATATGCTCCTCAGACTCAATCACAGCCACCACTACCCCCACTCCCACATCCTGATACATATCAACCGCAGCCACCACCGCCTCAGGATCCTCCGCCACCAGAATCTAGCCCGCCACCGTCGCTGCCCCACCACTGCGGTTGGATATTGATCCGAATTTCCTGTTGAGTTTTAGGGACGTCTTTAGCCCATATTTCGATGTAGCCCGTTTAAACTCGTGTCGCTTTATCCATCTATAAATACCTCTTGTAATCTGCTGAGGAGAAGAAGACGCTCATTGTAAACCCTAGCCATTATACTCAATTCCTCAAAGTAGTAGTGATATCGCCGATTGGCGTCCGTGGTTTTTTCCCGCAAGGGTTTTTCACGTAAAAATCTGCGTCTCGTGTTCGTGTTCTTGTGATTGATTTTACAACAAGGGGTATCAAAGCAAATCAATCACGAGAGAAAAAAAAATTGGTTCTTCAGATCGGATCTTCTGTTCGTCTTCCCGAGCAGCGTCTGTACATCTTCCGATCTGCTCGGTTCGTTCGTCGTTCGCCGCGCCGCCGAGTCTCGACGCGTCGCCGCCGTCTGTCTCTGACCATCCGGCCTGCTCGCCGGCGTGATCATCTTCTCCGTTGCGCATCGTCAGCGCCGTCGCCCTTCGCGCCCGGCGTCATCTTCCGCTCGAATCGCCGGCCTGCGCCAGCAGTGCTCAGTCTCGGCTTCCACGCGTCGCCGCCGCTTCCCGACTGCGCCCGTGGCCGAGCGTCGCTTCGGCCTTCAGCAGTCGCTCCGGCCATCTTCGGCTGGATCTGCGGTTCCGTGGGTGTCTCCAATCTTCGGCCAGCCGGTTCGCACGCGCTGGTATCCCCTGCGCAGACGTGCTGACGTTCGCGACCAGAGACTCCCTTGCACAGACGTCGATCTTCTCACCAAGGAGCTTGTAGTCTTGAAGAAGCTCCATACGGCTAGAAGTGTCCAAGGATTTCTAGTCGTGAGACTCACAGGAAAAGAAATCAAAGGCAGGTGGCCGCAGTGGGCGTCTGGCGACACCAGATTGATCTAGTAGAGACCAGAGGCGGCTATCAAGTCAAATCACCTTCGGCAGTGCACAGCAAAGAAAAAAAAATCAAGTTTTATTCTATATGGCTTCGTTGAAGTATGATATTCCACTGCTACACCGTGATTAGAGGTGGGCGTCGTGCCGTGCCGGGCCGGCCCGGCACGGGTCCATCGTGCTTTGTGCCTGAATCGTGCCGAGCCGCGATAGCCCGTCGTGCTCGCCGTACCGGGCCGGGCCGGCCCAGCTCGCCTTCGGCGAGCCCAGGCACGGCCCATTTGAGCTTCGTGCCTGCTTCGTGTCGTACCGATTCAGGCCCGACCCATTTGCACTATTTCAACGAGAGGAAAAGAGCCGGAGATACATAGAATTAAGGCAGTGAATGCAAATATTATGAGAAAAAGAACTAAAATTTATTTATTATCGAACAGTTACATAGAGCGAGAAGGATGTGCTCAATACGGACGAGAGAGGGGAGAATGGGCGAGAAAGAGAGTGAGCGAGACAGACGAGAGAGATTGAGAGAGACTGGTGAGAGAGAGCTGAGAGAGATTGAGAGGGACGAGCGAGAGAGAGCAGCTTCTTGTATCGTCTCTCAATCTCTCTTAGCTCTCTCTCTCCTGTTTTGTCCGTCTCTCTCAGGTGTTGGCGATAGGGGTGACGTTTATGCTACTGGGTGCATCCATGACTGTCATGCTTTGTGAGTCAGTGACCTTCATGCTAGGCTTCTTCCTCATGTCCTGGATCATCAGGCCCAGTATAGCCCATTCTACGATGTCGTCTTGGGCGGACCGCCCATCGTGCTCGATTCTCGAGCAAGGCACGCCCGTACTCTGATGTCGTCTGGCCGGCCCGGCACGGTCCACTTCGTGCTGGGTCGGGCTTCGTGCCGGGCCGTGATGTCGTGCCTCGGGCCGGCCCAAAGGAGCCTGGCCCGAGTGCCCACCTCTAACCGTGATACAAGATTTTCGCTATGGCAAGTCAAAATGAGAGCAATTCTTGCGCACACTGACCTGGATGATGCGCTTGATAAATTTGGGAACAAAGATCAAAAGACCTGGACTGATGAAGAAAAAAGAAAAGATCGTAAGGCTTTATCTCAAATTCATCTTCATTTATCAAATAATATTTTGCAAGAGGTTTTGCAGGAGAAAACTGCAGCTAGTTTATGGTTAAAATTGGAATCAATTTGCATGTCCAAAGACCTTACTAGCAAGATGCATGTGAAGATGAAATTATTTTCGCACAAGTTGCACGAGGGTGGTTCTGTGTTAAATCACCTATCGGCCTTTAAGGAGATCGTTTCTGACCTTGAGTCTATGGAGGTAAAATTTGAAGATGAGGATCTAGGTTTTATTCTTTTGTGTTCCCTGCCTCCGTCATTTTCAAATTTTAGAGACACTATTTTATATAGTCGTGATACATTAACTGTTGCTGAAGTTTATGAGGCCTTACATGCAAAAGAAAAGATGAAATTAATGGTGCCTTCTGAGAGTTTCAGTTTGCAAGGTGAAGCTTTGTCAGTTCGGGGACGAACGAGAGAAAAGAAATCATACAATGGGTATAGAGGCAGAAGTTCAAGCAGTTACAGGGGTCGTTCTAAGTCCAGAGGTAAAGAAAAATTCTGCAGATATTGTAAGAAAAATAATCATGATATATCTGAATGTTATAAGATAAAGAACAAAGAAAAGAGGAACGGTACCTACAAACCAAAAGGTAAACCTGATGATGAAGGTAAAGCTTCTGTTGCTTCTGCTGATAGTAGTTCTGATGGTGAGACCCTTGTTGCTTTTGTTGGATGTGCTAGTAGTGGTGATGAATGGATTATTGATTCTGCTGCTTCTTTTCATATATGCATAAATAGAGATTGGTTCATCACTTATGAGTCTGTTAAAGATGTTGGTTCTGTTAGGATGGGTGATGATTGGCCACGTCCTATTGTTGGCATTGGATCCGTTCAAATTAAGATGCATGATGGCATTATCAGAACTTTGACAGATGTGAGGCACGTTCCAGGTATGACGAGAAATCTTATTTCTTTGAGTACTCTTGACTCTAAAGGGTATAAGTATTCTGGTGGCAATGGCATTTTGAAAGTATCAAAAGGTTCTCTTATTGTAATGAAAGGTGGTTTGAAACCTGCCAATTTATATCGCCTTCAAGGCACTACAATTACAGGTGATGCCTTTGTTTCTTCACATTCATCACCCGATATTGCTAATCTTTGGCATAAGCGTCTTGGTCATATGAGTGAACAGGGTTTGGCAGTATTGAGTAAAGGAGGACTTCTTGATGGATATAATGGAAAATTGGATTTCTGTTAGCATTGCATATTTGGTAAGCATAGGAGGGTAAAATTTAACACTTCTGTTCATACTACAGAAGGTATTTTTGATTATGTGCATTCTGATTTATGGGGGCCGTCTCGTAAGACTTCTTTAAGAGGTTCTCGTTATATGTTAACCATTATTGATGATTATTCTAGAAAAGTTTGGCCTTATTTCTTGAAGTATAAATCAGAAGCATTTTCTGCATTTAAAGAGTGGAAGATTATGGTTGAAAAACAAACTGAGAAGAAGGTAAAGATACTTCGCACTGATAATGGTATGGAATTCTGTTCTGATTTATTCAATTCATATTGCAAGTCTCAAGGTATTGTGCGTCACTACACGTTCTGGTACTCCACAACAAAGCGGTGTAGCTGAGCGTATGAACAGAACCATTATCTCAAGGGCCCGTTGTATGTTGTCTAATGCTGGTTTGCATAGGCGTTTTTGGGTTGAAGCTGCTTCCACTGCTTGCTATCTTATTAATCGATCTCCCTCTATTGCTATTGATAAGAAAACTCCAATTGAGGTATGGTCTGGTTCTCCTGCTGATTATGCTTATGCTCACGTTGATAATGGTAAATTGGAGCCTAGAGCTATTAAGTGCATCTTTCTTGGTTATAAATCTGGTGTTAAAGGCTATAAATTGTGGAATCCTCAAACTCAAAAGGTTGTTATCAGTAGGAATGTTATCTTTAATGAATCATTATCTTTGAATGACAAATTGGATATTAATGCTCCTATTGAGAAACAACGAGAAAACTAGTGTGCGGTGGAGCACCTTATTGATTCGAATCTACACGAAAATATTAGTATTGATGTTCATGATGCACCTATTATTGATGATTCACATATTGTTGAGCATTCTTCTCCAGTTGTGCAGCCTCCACAACAATCTATTGCTATTGATAGACCTAGGAGGTCTATTCATCCACCTAAAAGGTTTATTGAAGAACGTGATATTGCTTCTTATGCTTTAAGTGTTGCAGAAGATATTGAAAATAATGTTGAACCTTCAAATTATGTTGAGGCTATTACTTCTGTTGATTGTAAAAATTGGATAACCGCTATGCAAGATGAGATGGAGTCACTTGAAAAGAATGGCACTTGGGATTTAGTAAAATTGCCTAAAGACAAGAAGACAGTCCGTTGCAAATGGATTTTCAAAAGAAAAGAAGGTATTTCTCCCACTGACTCAACAAGGTATAAAGCAAGGTTGGTTGCTAAAGGCTATAGCCAGATTCCAGGTATTGCTTACAATGATGTATTTTTCTCCTGTTGTGAAGCATAGCTCAATTTGCACTCTACTCAGTATTGTTGCCATGCATGATTATGAACTTGAGCAACTAGATGTTAAAACTGCATTCTTTCATGGATAGTTAGAGGAAGATATTTATATGGACCAACCTGAAGGTTATGTTATACCTGGAAAAGAACACCTTGTTTGTAGGTTAAAGAAATCCATTTATGGCTTGAAACAATCACCTAGGCAATGGTATAAGAAATTTGACTCATTTATGCTCTTTCAAGGTTTTAAGCGGTCCAATTATGATAGCTGTGTTTACAAAAACTGTTAATGGTTCAGCTATATATTTGCTTCTTTATGTTGATGATATGTTGATCGCTGCAAAAGACAAGTCAAAAATAGTTAAATTAAAGGCACAATTGAGTAAAGAATTTGAGATGAAGGATTTAGGTGCAGCAAAGAAAATTCTTGGCATGGAAATCATTAGAGCAAGGAAATCTGGTAAATTATACCTTAGTCAGTAAGGTTATATTGAAAAGGTCCTTCGTCGCTTTAATATGCATGATGCAAAACCAGAGTACTCCTTTAGCTGCACATTTTAGATTATCTTCAGCTTTATGTCCAGAGTCAGATGATGATATTGAGTATATGTCTAGAGTCCCATATTCTAGTGCAGTTGGTTCTCTTATGTATGCCATGGTTTGTTCTCGTCCTGATTTATCTCATGCACTAAGTGTTGTTAGTAGATACATGGCTAATCCTGGCAAAGAGCATTGGAAAGCTGTTCAATGGATTTTCAGATATTTGCGTAGTACTTCTAATGCTTGTTTGCAGTTTGGAAAATCTGAAGATGAGCTTGTTGGTTATGTTGATTCTGACTATGCTGGTGACTTAAATAAGAGGAGATCTCTCACAGGTTATGTGTTCACTATTGGTGGTTGTGCTGTCAGTTGAAAAGCAAGCTTGCAAGCTACTGTTGCTCTTTCAACTATTGAAGTTGAATATATGGCTATTTCTGAAGCATGTAAAGAAGCTACTTGGTTGAGAGGTTTGTACACTGAGCTCAGCAGGGTTACTTCTTGTGTTACTTTATTTTATGATAGTCAAAGTGCTATTTACCTCACAAAGGATCAGATGTTTCATGAAAAGACAAAGCACATTGATGTGAGGTATCATTATATTCGAGATGTCATTGCTCAAGGTGATATTAAAATATCCAAGATAAGTACCCATGATAATCCTGCTGACATAATGACAAACACAATTTCAGTTACTAAGTTTGAGCTATGCTCAAGCTTGGTTGGAGTTACAGTTTAAGTCATAGAGACTTTTAGCGCCGGTGATATTTATTATTGAAAGGAGTTCAGTGATGATGTTTTTGCTGCAAGAGGGAATTCGTCTCAAGGTGGAGTTTGTTGGGTATTGATCCGAATTTCCTGTTGGGCTTTAGGGACGCCTTTAGCCCATATTTCGGTGTAGCCCATTTAGACTCGAGTCGCTTCATCCATCTATAAATATCTCTTGTAATCTGCTGGGGAGAGGAAGACGCTCATTGTAAACCCTAGCCGTTGTACTCAATTCCTCAAAGTAGTGATATCGCCAATTGGCATCCGTAGTTTTTTTCCGCAAGGGTTTTTCACGTAAAAATATGCGTCTCGTGTTCGTGTTCTTGTGATTGATTTTACAACAACTGCCAACTTCAATGCCATCCCCAAGGTCACCACCACAACCTACTGCAATGCCATCCTCAATCTCACCACCACCACCACCTATTGCAGTGCCAGTTCCTGCTGCCTCAATGACAGGAGTACCATATGGCGCTTATACATCATTTCCTTCAGCTGTATACTTTCCCATGGTCAACATGCCAGCTCCTTACCCTGGTACTTCAAACCCTCATAACCCTCCAAATTTCCAGGGATTAGGGGGTCCGTTCTATGGCCCTCCTTACTCTGCAGCACCCCCACCGATGAACAGGAAATAAAAGTAGTTCCTTACCTACAGATTATTAGCGCCAGACTGGATGAGATCATGTTAGTTGGAACTTTGGAAGATTGTCATGGGTTTGTTTCATTGAAGAATGTGATCGTGATGATTCATCACCATATGTGCTGTGGAGCTTGGAAGACACTTCCAGTTTTGTACATTTAGTCAGTTAGAAAGATATTAGCGTGCTCAAACAGTTAACTGATGTTATTCTGGTCTGATCACAGATTTCGACTGCTAGAGAGAAAAACTGGAATTCTGACAGCCGAAGACAAATGCTAGAGCATGACATGTTTGTAACTCATTATAGCCTGTGTTCTGTGCTAGATTATTGTGACCGAGAATATATAGATGTGCTTAGGATGTTACTGTTTAATTTACCTTTCTTGCTCATCGTTATGCTTGTGTAGTGCCCAGTATTTTCTGTGCCTATTTATTGTATACTTCTCAAATCATCATGTGTGTCTTGGTTCTATGTGGAATCAAATTATATGCTATTCCAGCGTACAGCATTGGTTTTTCCTGCTTTGAGGTAGGAATGTATCAAGTGCAGCAACTGGGGTAATGCTTTGTTTAGATCCCTGACGGTGGTTGGTAGATATCAATCATGTGTGCTTGCCTGCCTTTAATATTGACCTTGAAACACCTTGTTTCAAGTGAAGCAAAGGAACAATAATGCGTACCTTTAATCTTTTGTGGAGCCCCACACACTTAGCGATCGAGTGCGTCCATGGTTGACTTGGCGATGTATATATGCTAATACTAATTTTGCTGCCATGGCTTAATAATGCATAGTAGATGTCTGCTAATTTCATCTCTAATGGAATGTCTGCATTGAGTCGACATAAAGAGTTTAATTTGCAAGTGTTGCCAATATTTTTCCTTGTGAAAATAATTCATTTCACACTGCAGGTTCATGGCAGCATGGTCCTGATATCTATACCTGATGTGCCTGTCCATCAGCACATATGTAGACTCTTTGTTTGACACCACTAAGTTTCGTAGTCATCAACACTCACAAGTGGTAACGGCAATAATTGGGAATCGAGGGAAAGCAACATTGCATAAGCCCAGTTTGTTTGCCTGCCGTCAAGCTCGTTCTCTTTCACACACACACACACACTCCATCTTCTTAGTTGGCTCTATGATTATATTCCGTTTAGCAGATATACCTGATATAACCTCAGTCCTACGTATTGACGGGGCCTGTCACAACTACACACGAAAATGATTTATAAGAGTTCTATAGACAACAACTTTTTTTTTAAAAAAAATGTATATTCCTAAAGATCTTGTATACACAGTCGATTTGTACAGCCAGAGGCCTACGAATATTTAGCATTGACAAATGCATGTCCATCTGTCCATTCTCCACTTGCACCCTTGTCCAAAAGTCCAAACAATGACCGATCACATCCATCCAAGGCACATTCGCAGGCTGTGGTTCTCTGAATAAGTCCTGCAGAGTGGTCCTGCACTGCCCATCACTCGCTTTGACAATCTACGCGACCTTGCGAGCGTTGAAAACCCTGACATTCTTCTTGCAGCAGCTTCGCTGGTTTTTCTAGATTGGAATCTGTCGATGGCAGGACGCTAGGTCACCATGCACGCGTTGCCCTTTTGGGCGGTGGCCGTCGCCGTCGGCCTCACCGTGCTCGCTCGCTCATCCTAGGAGGGGGTCAAAGATTATGTGCCAATTTTGATGGACAATGCATGCACGTCCAAATCTAGGCATCTACTTGTGTGAGCTTTGTGGATGATTGACAATAATGTGTATTTTGCTAGGGAGACAAGTTATGGTGCACCCATACATAATTGTGTGGCAGTGTGGTTTATCTTATATTTGTGTTGTTCGTAGGTTAGCAGCGGCTAGGGTTTTAAAAAGCAGAAGGGTCGAGGATAGCTGGTTCCACTTTGCATGTTTTTTTTTCTTTTCTTTTAGGAAAAGGTTAACCAGTTGATAGTAATAGTTAGTGACGGTTTTGAGCCGATCTCATCTTGGATGGATCATTCGGAACATGCCATCAATCGATAAAACTTTTAGCAAGATATGCTGGTTGAGATCAATGGATAACCGTCTTTCTAATGACTTTTTCTCCTAAATATGTTCAAAGTTTGAGCGGTGCTTCAATACTTTCTCTCCTAATACAAGTTACATAAATCTTGAAGTAAACGAAAGGGTAAGTAATCATCATCTACCCTTTATTCATACTTTAATATTTGTGCAATTGTACAGAGAAGAGCATGGAAGCACTTCTCTCTCAAAGTTTATATTGAGATTAATTACATGGTTACCTCCAAGAACAAAATTGAGGCTTCATAATTTGGAGATTCCAGATTAGATGTAATTCAAACTAACATGGCATGTATATTAATTAAACCAAAATATTATTCCTAACCCAACTATCTAGCTTGGCAACTTACTAAGTCGCTATGCGTAGTGTATCAATTCTACACAGTAAACTGACTAATTTTGGTTTTTAATGCTTTCTTATATAGAAAATGAGTAGAATAAGTCTCATCGCCCATCTCATCGTGGTATAGAAAGCTAATAATGTGGCTGCACAAAAGTCTAATCTATCACCGTAAGTCTAATCTATCAGTTAAAGACGAGGCAGCGAATTGAGTCTCCGCGAGCGCGACGCATCTAGCAAAAATTCTGCACCGGCATCCTCTTTTTTTCCTTTTCTTTTTTCTTTTTTTCCTCCCCTTTCTTTCTTAATTTTTAATCTCTCCACTGGGTGCCCTCTCTGCACCCGGACTCTTGTGTTTTCTATCCTCTTTAATATATTCACGGCGTGCCGTTTAAAAAAAAAACATATAGGCATGACAGTCATGTTGCCCCACTATGCACATATAATTACATAGCACGGTAAACTGGGGAACAATGTTCTTGGCGGATGATAAATGATATAATTTTGGCTTGCAACCATCATAATAAATCGCAGCACTTAACCTCCTTACGTTCTTCGAAACGGGGAGATCTCTTAACATTCCTTTTTCGTTATTAAACGGAACATAACCATATATTTACAGAGAAAAACAGAACAGAGTTTTAAGGATGGCAGTTCATCTCGCGCCAAGCAGAGATAACTGACTAAAAAACCAAGGAAACCACATCCTACAGAAGTTTAACCATTGGCACTTAACCAGAAGCACAATTTGCTTAAGCCAACTCTCAAGACGCTGTACGAAAAGGAGATATGGAGAAGGAACTTCACTCTTGCTCCCGTGCAACTTAACCTCCCTACATGCACGCATGTGAATCAGAAAGCTAAGCTAGCTTCACACTTCTGATTGGTTTAATCAGCTGCAAAGTTCAACCTATGCCGATAGTAATAGATTGTGCTGTACCTTACCATTAATTGCAATAGATATTATTGTCAATGTACTCCCATGTCTGGCAGTTCCACGCCTACATATTAGATGGATCATCGGGAATATGCCATCAATTGACTTAGGCACTAATCGATAAATTTCTACCGAGATATGCTTGTTGACATTTATAACCGTATTTCTTATACTCCCCCACCCCCACACCACAACACACACAAATACGTTCAAAGATTATATTGGAGTTATGTGGTTACCTCCAATAACGAAATCGAGGCTTGTTAGTTTGGAGATTCTTAATTAGATGCAACTCAACATGGTACGCATATCATGAAAAAAAATTCATAGGCAAACTATTTAGCTTGCCGACTTACTTACTATGCGTATATATCATTTCTACACAGTAAAACTGACTCATTTTGGTTTCCAATGCTCTCTTATCTAGAAAATGGCTAGAAATCTCATCCCCAACCCCATCATGATATATATAGAAAACTAATAATATTGGCTACAAGAAAAGTTCATCTACAACCGTAAGTTAAACATACTCTTATATAGGATTATAGGTGTACCATGTTGCGCCCCTGTTTTATATATAATCATTTTCATAGCATGATGCATATCAATTAGAGTAAACCGGAGAACATTGTTCTTGGCCAGATGATAAATGATTTAAATTTGGCTTGCTAATATGTCGCAGTACTTAACCTACCTCCATGAATGTGGATCAGAAAACTAGCTACCTTCACATTTCTGATTCACTACTACATAACTGGTCATCCTTGCCATCATATCATTGCCGTTTGGGATAGAGCTGGCAGTGATGATATATCACTGTCGGTTCAAAAGTCTGACGGGGGAGCATTTATCATTGCCGGTTCGTGAAACCAACCGACAGTGATAACTAGATACCACTGCCGATTTGTATCCAAAACCGACAGTGATAGATCACTACCGGTTCGGTTATCACCCGACAGTGCTACCAATATTTTCACTGCTGGTTGTACTCCAAAACCGACAGTGATAAGTATTTTCCCGCGCAATCCGACCTTATCACTGTCGGTTCTGCGCAGAACCGACAGTGATAAGTATTTTTATATAGGTGTTCCCCTCCCTGACCGAGCAGTACAGAGAGAAGCTCTGTCTTTGCTCGGTGGCTTGGATTTTGGCGACTTTGCTGCTGGAAAATTGTACCAAAATTCATATCGAATTTCTCTCTAAGGTTAGTGACATGATCTACATCATATTTGTAGTTAGATTTTACTTTGTAGATTTCTCTAAATTTTGATAGTTAGTGATTGTATGGTGTGAACATTTTAGGTCGGTAGAGCTCAAATTGAGATCTAGCTAATTTAGTGAATAAATTATAATTATTATTCATTTTAGTAATTTAGTGGATTTCTAAATAATAAAAATTGCTAGATGGACCATTATATCTAATTATAATTATTTTAAATAATGAAAAATTGTTATAAGAAATTTTAAATAGTGAAAATTGCTAGATGAATATTTAAATAATGAAAAATGGTAGATGGATTTTCCAATAATGAAAATTTCAAGATACATTTTTAAATCTAATTATTTACAAATATATCCTTATTTTTAATTATATGCTTATTTGATTTATATTAATTTAATTTATTAGCACTACATAACAAATGAAATGAATAAATCATTTAAATAATAAAAAATTGCTAGATAGATATTTAAATAATGAAAAAAGGTTGATGTATTTTAAAATAGTCAAAATTGCTAGATGGATTTTTAAATTTAATCTTTTACAATTATTTTGTTATTTGCAATTATATGCTTATCTGATGTTTATTGATTTAGCATTGAATGACTAATATAAAGAATAAATTATTTTGTGATAGTTTATTGATTTACTGAAATTTAGTTTGATACAATTAATTGTAAATGGACCGATGGTGGATGTATGATACGGACCGTCGCAACCCAGAGTTCTTTAATGGTGTGACTTGTTTTCTGAACGCGGTTGCGGCGCATAAGTCGAAGAAGCTAGCGGACTATATGTGTTGTCCATGTGTTAATTGCAAAAATGAGAAGTTGTTTTCTATCATAGAGTCGATACGTGCACACTTACTTCGAAGGGGTTTCAAGGCGGGCTATACCTGTTGGACCGAGCACGGTAAAGATGAGATTGTACATGAAGAGCAACACATTGAAGAAGATGACAGAGACAACAATATGACGACGATCGACGATACGTTCGTTGATAGCCACGAAGATGATCTAGATCAAATGTTACGTGATGGGAAGGGGGACTTCACGAGTGAAAGAGAGTTTCAAAAATTCCAACGTATGGTAGAGGACTTCACAACACCATTGTACCCGGGCTACAAGGAGGAGCACAAAAAGCTGCATATCGTGCTTACACTACTGCAGTTGAAGGCAAATAATGATTGGTCTGATAAGAGCTTCAATGAGCTGTTATGTCTCTTGGGGGTCTTGCATTCAGAGAGTAACGTGTTGCCTGCAACTACGTACCAAGCCAAGCAGGTTGTCTGCCCGTTAGGACTGGAAGTAAATAGAATACACGCATGTCCAAACAATTGCATATTGTATCGCAATGAGTTTGCAGACTTAAATGCCTGTGCTGTTTGTAAAGCAAAGAGGTATAAGGGCAATGATAATGATATCGACAATGATGATATCGAGGTGAAGCGTAAGAAGAAGAGATCCCCCGTAAGGTGGTGTGGTATTTTCCTATAATCCTCGTCTGAACCGATTGTTTGCGAACAAAAGGAATGCCAATTGCTATGATGGCACGCTGAAGAGCGTAAGAAAGATGGAATGCTCAGAAACCGTGCTGATTCTGTGCAATAGATGAACATCGATAGAAAATATAAGAAGCATTTTAAATATGATATGAGGAATATAAGGTTTGGATTGAGTACGGACGTGATATATTGGTTTTTAACCTATATATGTTGACAGTAATATAGATTGTACCGTCTCTTACCATTAATTGCAATAGATATTATTGTCAGTACGTATACTCCACGTTTGAAAACTAGCTACGAAATTTGTACTGTAACGAGGATCTTTCCCACGTAGTAGAACATAATCATATATCGCTACAGAACAAACTGTACATGTGTCATAAGCCGCCGTAATGTTAAATTAAGTCTTAACATATGCAGGCACGACTAATTAATGCGTGCCAAGTTGCAAATACGAAGTTTTTGTCCTGGTACTCTATCCATTTAGGAAGTATTTCCTCTTAGTATTTAAACAAAGGATATATTAAAATAACTAAACTACCACTAATTATTATCTCTAAGCATTATATTTAGGAGTGCTAATGGGTTTGAACCGGTCTAGTCTTTTGGATTAGACCGGTCCAAAACTGTAAATGAATTGGACTCATTTTGGATCCATAGCTATTTAGATCAGATCTAGATAGGATTGGACCGGTCTTGGACATTATGTTTTTTCTACTAAATCACAGTATTGCACGTATTATGTGTTAATTCTGGTCACATGTACATGAATGTTGTACATGTAAATGACTTGGATTGGATATAGGCTTATTAGTTTTAGGCTTGGACTGAATCAACTTGGATCAGACTTATGCTGGGCTTCATCCCATTATCACCATTAACTATATTCAAGACATACATTGGAGAATACAAAATAAAGCTAGATATTTATTAGGGGTATAGAGAAAACATCATAGTAATTTTACACTAAAATATGATATGTCCATCACTATTCATAAAATATGTCTTACATTTTTAGACAGAGGAAGTATTACTAGGCTTACTCAATTAACTGTCATAGATGTTGACATGTATAGATATGATTAGTATGGGAAAGATTAATTGCAAGGTAGTTTGAGTACGTATGTCACTATCTATAGCCTAAAATATAGCTCGAGATCGAGGAGAGTATGTTTCATGCACACGTGTGAGCTGGTTAATTTATAAAACTAGTCTTCAACCCGTGTGTTTCTATAAATATATTTCTTCATTTTACTTTTTATAGTCATTTGATAATAAAAAAGTTTGACGAGATGTGTTCAACATCATTTCAAACTCAATGGAGTTATCGGATTTCAATCAGTTTTTACATAGTTTTTGTGATTATTCTTAGTTACCGAATTAACTATAAATCTTGCGGTTATTCATCTATTTCTATAATGACAATGTATACTACATGATGACTTTGACGGGTTAATCTTTTCATGTTTGACTACCGATATGTAATTGTATCTTGTTTGAGAACGCATTGAGCATCTATCCAAACTTAACTAAAAGTTGTACCCAGCTTAGTTTGGTTCTGACTGTGTGCGTATACTATATTTTTTTAGTTTGATTCATATCCATATATACATTGGTTCAATCAATTTACAAATTGCATGGTTAAGATATTTTCTTTTTCAATTTCTAGCTTTTTTTTCTTTTTCTACTATTAAGGTGGCAATTTATGGCTTAGAAGAGTACATTCTAAATTGTATATCCTTAATAAATGAACAGCGAGATGTAATATTGACTTAAAGTTATACAAAAGGCTAATAAATTTAGGATGAAACCTAATGAATTATCAATATTTATTTAATTGGCACGATAATACCTATTTTAAATAATAATTTGTTGAAATATTTAATATCTAATATTGTGATTAAAATCTTATTGGGGGAAAAATAGAGAGTTACATAAAAGTGACATATATATACATAGACAGAGAGATGGATTCTAATATATCATTTTCGTAGTGCAATACAACATGGGAGAGTAACGTTGAGATGTCTTACTTTTCGGACTCTGGTTGTGCTTGATCCAACTGTGTGCATGCTTGCTATCATATTTATTTCAGTTTCCATGTCAGACACAATTTTCCAATTATCTATATACAAAAGGCTAATAAATTTAGGATGAAACCTAATGAATTATCTATATTTATTTAATTAGCACGATAATACATATTTTAAATAATAATTTGTTGAAATATTTAATATCTAATATTGTGATTAAAATCTTATTAGAAAAAAGAGAGAGTTACCTGAGAGTGATATCTATATACATAGACAGAGAGAGGGGTGCTAATATATCATTTTCGTAGTGTAATACAACACGGGAGAGTAACGTTGAGATGTCTTACTTTCCCGACTCTAGTTGTACTTGATCTAGGGCTAAAAAAAAGCTCGTTAGTGGGGTTCGTTGGCTCGATTCAAAATTGCTCAAATTACACTCGTTCATTGGTTAAACGTTGAAATGAGTAAATTTCGAATGAAATTGGATTTTGCTTTGGCTCGGCTCGTTGGCTCGATTCTAAAAATACTTCCAAACTATAAATAAAATGATATTGAATCAAATTGTATCAATTTCGAAAAAAAACTCAAAAAAATAGAATTTGGCTCGATTTCCACCCCTAACTTGATCCAGCTGTGTGCATGCTTGTAATCATATTTATTTCAGTTTACATGCCAGACACAATTTTTTAATTGCATGTTGTCTATTACATATAGATCTAAGCGGTGGATGAAAATGATAAAAGAGATTGGACGACAAGGATTTTCTCTTTTTTTTTAAATAATGTGGGATTTTTTAGCAATTTTTCTTTTTTCTCAAATTAATGTAGAAATTTTTAGCATTTTCTTCTCCTAGGATTAACGTGTGGAGCTTCTAAGAGAACCTCCTGTTAATAGATATAAAGATGTTGTGTCTCCGTGTAGGCTGCATCTAGCGATCGGTATAACTAAGGATGCATCTAGTGAGATGCTGCTTAACTAAGGAAATCAAGTGACACACGTTAATTAAAAAAATAAAAAAGTCAGGACTAGCTCATCTCTTCAAAGTTCAAGCTGGGATCGAATGATCGATCCCCAATAATGATTTCTTTAATCGATTAGCTAGAGAAGGTTGCCATGGCTTGATATTAAAAAATGATTTTAGGGAATTTAAGAAATTGTTTTGATTATATATATATATACATATTCACATGCTTTACTCATTTATATAAAAAAAATCAGAACATACCTACAATCAAACCATCGTCAAAAAATAAAACTCTAGTTTGAATTTCAATTCAAACTTGTTTGAACTATTTAGTAAACTAGTTAAATTCAAGGTTGGGCACCATGGTGTCCTAGGTAATATATATATATAGGAAGCCGAAATGGGGCACCATGATTTCAAATGCGCAAATTCAAGCCATATTCGAGTATAATTTTCAAAAATTTCAGTTTTAGGGTATATACCCATCTATAACAATTCAAATGAAATGCGTACCTTTGAAAAAATATACTCGAATTCAAAGATTTTGAACGAGTTTGAATCACATGCTTTGCTGATTTATATATAAAATCAGCACATACCTACAATCAAACTATCATCAAAAAGGGGAACTATAGTTTGAATTTCAGTTCAAACTTATTTGAACTAGTTAGTAAATTGGTTAAACTCAGTATCCTAAAAATTTCAAAAAAAATCGCATAAAAATACATAGGAAAAATATCATTTTTAGATCATGGTGCCCAGGCACCATGGTGTCCCAAGTAATTATACTATATATATATATATATATATATATATATATATATATATATATATATATATATATATATATATATATATATATATATGTGTGTGTGTGTGTGTGTGAATGGTTTAATACTCTTGGAGTACATACTCCCACTTCTCATATACCCTTAAACAAGCAAGTTATACATCTTTATCCTTTTGAGTATACTATAATAATAATAATTATTATAAGTACTTCAAAGTGAGTTTTATAAAAAAATTCATCAAAATTTACTTTTTATAACATAATCTATGTGTATACTCCTTTTACGTGGGAGAAAAGTATATATAAAAAATAAAGTGTACTCGTAGAGTACAGATAAGGCTTAGTGTGTGTATACACCTCGAATGAAGGCAGAGAAAATGATGTATTCAATTAATTAATTTCAGCACAAGTTGGGCCGGCTAGAAAGATGCCAACCGATCATATATATATATATATATATATCGTATACTACTAGTATCAGTGACAATGAGCAAATATTTTTTCTCTTCAAAACAATTTAACGCAAGGAAGATAGTTTTTGATCGAAATGTGTCTGAATAATCCCGGAATTCGGTGCCGATATATGATACTACTGATTTGAAAAAAGAAAAAACTACTGCAATACGATGGTAACACGTTAGCTTACTGTTGAGATGAAGACTACCCTAGTTAGCAAGTGCGGACAACTAGCTAGTGTACTGCAAGCGCATCTGAATCTCGATGATCAGTTGCTAAGAAAAAAATAACCAGCAGACTGATGATGACAGATGAATCGAATTTAGCCCAGTTGCTACAGAATCCGGCCAGGACCGATCGAGACGCGAAGAAACTAAATATATGTGGAGCTCATCTCTGGGACCACAGGAGCACTGTACAGTCTACAGGTCCTTCAAGAAACAAATTACTAATCTATCACTCAGCATCAGTGTCAGTGTCTGATCCAATGTATACATACTATGTGAAAAGTGTCAAGCTTTCTTAGCTGAAAGTACCTTAATTTACAAGATTATTCTGTCGCTGTTCAAACTTCAAACAGTAGTAGTGAACAAACAAAGAGGACTATGCGGTGGCAAATTAGGACACGGGCGCTACGCCTATATATTATCTACACGTGCATACGACTTATTTGCGATTCATGCCGACTTTATGTCATGTCGGTTCAGATTCAACCCATTTGCACTGTTACGACGAAAGGGAAGAAGATGAAGGCGTATGAAACTGAGTCAATGGACACAAATATTAGAGAAAAAGAAGTAAATTTTATTCATTCTTGAATAGTTATAGAGTTACTGTCTCGTTAAAAACCTTACACACAGCGTGGGGTACCCTAGTAGGGAGCAGTTCAGTACACGTGCTCGGTGTCAATGAGCATGCATAAACTTTTCGGTCTCTATTCTCCACCTTTTAGCATCTCCGTTGCTTCCCATTTCTCTACATGCGAGGACTACAAAAGGCGTCAGTCGTAGGGTGAGCCACAACATAACACAATGTCACGACAGAGCGCTCTGCAGTGTGTCGTGTTTGCTTTGGGCCCATCGGACCTGTTTCGTGCCGTGCCGACCCAAGCACAGCCCATGCAGATGTGCCGTACTGTGCAGCCCATCGTGCCCAACCGTAAATTCCGGCACGGCCCTATCATTTGTATCATACCGGTTCGGCCTGTGTGCATGTATATTGTGACGTGCCTTTCTGCCACAAGCCAGCTCAAAAAAGTCTATCTAATGTCCAGGTCTAATTACGATGTTCACGGAGAATTTGAAGTGATAAACAGCGCTCTTGATGTTAGATGTCGTTTCAGACACACGTCGACGTGGTCTCCATTAATACATATCTGTGGGCGTTTTTTTTCTTTCTAATTACATGTCTCCGGTACATCGGATGATAAATCTAAATATTATTTCTATGTGACAAATCTCTCTATATATGATAACGAACTATTTTATGAAGGCAGTTTTGCAATAAGCATGAACAGACGAGTACCCAAAATTCTCCATGAAAATATCTGAACCAGCAGGGGTACTGGCTACTTAATCACAGAAATTATACAAAAGATTCATCAGCTGCGCTGGTACATGTAGCTCTAGCGCCTAGCAGTGCTTCTTCCACATACATACGTACGCTAGGCGTTGACCATGAGAACACGGAGACAATTATTGAGCATCTGAGACAGTTCCAAATAAGTCTCGCTTAGTCTAGTAAAGCAGCCACACATGTACCACTTGCATGTTTTCTCCTTTGATGCACATGGAGCATCTCCCAAATAATTCTCTCTCATGCACTTCTTACTTGTATATATATACCACAACCAACAAAAACACATATTGTAATCGTGGCCACTTAACCCAGCAAACAAGGTTAATTAGCTGACATCTTTCTCCTCCTTGGCTTCCTTCCTGATCTCCTTGTCTCACCCATCTCTCTCCTAGCCTAGCTGTACCATACATGCATGAGCAACCTTGTGCCCCCAAGAAGTCAAAGGCTCCCTGCGTCAAGTCTACGACTGATGCTACCTTGCCATCTAACTATTTCACACGCCACACCACTCCATTTTTAGCTAGCTAGCTTACTACGCTATACCTCAGTGCATGCATTAGCTCTCGTCTCCTTGTAACCCTTTCGAGAGATCAATACTCACCTCAGTGCATACGTAGAAGTAGCATACTTCGTCGTCCACCTTGCGCTTCTTGCATGTGCGGCAGCTCTTGAGTTGAGTTGAGTCGTCTTGGGCAATTGATCACACCGGTGGGCAAGGACGGCATGGCGGCGAGCAAGGGGATGAGGAAGAGCCTGATATCGAGGACCCTGGAGCGGTGCAAGTCCGGGCTTAGCGCCGGCGCCGGCAGGCCGGTGTCGGGGTGCTTCTCCGTGTACGTGGGACCGGAGCGGGAGCGCTTCGTTGTGCGCGCGGAGTACGCCAACCACCCGCTCTTCCGGCGGCTCCTCGACGCCGCCGAGCACGAGTACGGGTACGCGGCGCAGGGGCCCCTCGCGCTGCCGTGCGACGTCGACACGTTCCTCGACGTCCTGTGGCAGATGGAGCACGACGACGACGAGGCCAGCCCCGACGAGATCGCGATGGCGGCGGCGGCGGCGTCGCCGATATGCGGCCTGCAGAGTAGTAGCGGCAGCAAGGGCCGCGCGGCGGGGTACCGGATTCTGAGCCCGGCGAGGACGTCCTTATCGAGGTCTTCGCCCATGGTTAATGGAAGGAAGAGGTAAGCAGAAGGAAATTAATCCGCCGTGCTCTGAATAAACCATATATAACGAGAGTGACTCTTAATTAGCTCATACCAAGTTCTGTAAGTCGTTTCCTGTTTGTAATTTAATTTATGCTCACCTTGTATGTGTGATGTTGCAGAGAGAATTGCATCAACTCGATCTCTCGCACATATAAACAGTTTGCTGATCATTAGTCTCGCAAGGTATAAAGATTTTAGATCGATAGGTTCATCATACACGCATAGAGTTGAAAGAAAGAACTCTATGTACATATGTGGCATACAAAAGAGAGATTTCGAGTGTTCTTGTTCCATCGATGCATGTGCAATATATGGTGTAAAAAGTAAGTAACCAGTTAAGTAAAGATCATCGATCGGTTAAGGTACTATCATGCGATGGAACTCTCGGTTTGGGCCATATATTGTTATCTTACATGCTCTTCTTCGATGATGTCTGATCACTACCGATCCTACTGATGAAAGTACATTGTGGAGCTGCTATAATTAACAACTATTCATTACTTTGTTTTAAAGAGTGCGGGCTCTTGTTTTTAGTGGAGTAATCAGCAGGCTAATTATCGTGTCCCATTACTAGTATGACATAATTAATTAAGGATGTTTCATCGAACCTGGAGTATTAAGCAAACAAAGCAGTACGTACGTACGCCATATGACGTAGGCTGACATTTCTGATCGAGAGATGGGTAAGTAGTGCGTGCCGCACGAATTAATGCTGCTTTACTTTTGTCTCCTCCGATACGTACCCAACCCACTGCAGGCGTTTTCGCACTAGGTGCGCATCAGGCAGGGTTTACAATTTCGTTTCGAGTTCGGAAATCGCTACTTGCTCGGCACCGGTTTTTCGCGAAAACCGACCGAAATTCGGTAAAAACCGGTCGGTTTGCGCAAGTCAAACATGTGGTCAAACTGATTCAAAAAAAATCAAAAACCGGTCGAAAAGGTCGAAATTCGGTCGGTTTTCGTCGAAAACCGACGACAGAAGGAAAAATTGTGAAAATGCAAAAAAAATTAAAAAAATTACAAAAAATCCCAATTAATCTATAAAACACCTCAGATAAATTTAATCAATTTTTGAAATCATTTGTTACTTCTAAAAAATCTAAAACAGAAATTAATGAAAAGGAACGAAGACATTGTCAGATTTTTATAAATATTTAAAAGAATTTTTATATTATGAAATTTTAATGTAACCATAAAAATTTCCAAAGGATCATGTAATAAAATTTTAAGAAATTTTAGACTTCATTTAGTACTTATATAAAATGAAAAACAGAATAGCATATAAATGATAATAGCACTTTCAGAATTTTTGAGAAATACACATATCTGATCATCATCTGAAAATTTTACATAATCATTTTAATTACGTTATAACATCACAAAAAAAGTTTAAGAAATATTAGACTTCATTTTGTACTCCTAGAAAATAAAAAACTGAAGAGCATATATTGTGACAGTATCACTGTCAGAATTTTTAAAAAATGTACGTATCTGATAATAATCTGAAAATTTTACAGAATCATTAGGATTGCCTCAGGACCGTGAACAAAAAATTTAAAAAAATTTTGACACTTTTTGATATATTTCTTCAAATTTTATATTTACTGTTCATCTGACCGGTTTTCCGAACGGTTTTAATTGCCGAACCGGCTCGGCACAGTCGGTTTTCGCGAAAACCGACCGGCAAAACCGACCGGTTTTCGTCGACATTTTAAACCCTGCATCAGGCCGCTCCTTGCTGCGAACACAGTCACAGATTCTAACGGAGAAAAGAATTTTTTTTCAGGAACACCTTAAAAAAACGAAATTATCATAATTTTTTAAAATTAAAAAGCTTGATCATGGCCCTATTTTTTTTATGGTAGCTCAGACATGCTCTCAAGACCTTTGTAACAAATTTTAAAGAATTTACAAATTTAGTAGCTCAACTAAATCAGTGAACTTGCTTTAAGTGCGCCAGTAGCATTGTTAGAATTTTTAAAAATCGCAAAAGTTTGATCATGATATGAAATTTTTACGGTAGCATAGGCATGCTCAGGACCCTTCTAAAAAAATTAAGAATTTACAAATTTAGTAGCTGAATTAAATTAACGAAGTTGCCTTAAATGCATTAGTAGCATTGACAGAATTTTTAAAAATCGCACAAGTTTGACCAAGATCCGAATTTTTTATGGTAGGTTAGGCATGCTTTATAGATCATTCTAAAAAAGTTTTAAAGATTTAATAGCTCAATCAAATCAACGAAGCTTATTATCTTCTCTGTTTCAAAAAAAAAAGGGGAAATCACTGTAGCAATACGGTATAACTGCCACAGCATTTCGTAGAGCTACAGTGTCTTGCACATCCGGATTTGAAGTCAAGACCTCATGCTCAGGCCGCAAGGCTTCTGCACCCGAGCTAAGTGTCACATGTGCAATACGGTGCGGAGTTAGTTTCTGTGGCTATACGTAGCGCGCACTGTAGAAACTAAATGAAACGGGCCGACGTGGTGAGACGGGCAGGCGTGCGCGTACTTACCCGACAATATAGAGTTTTATATGATTACTAAGAGGTACCAAAAAATATATTAAACTAGTATAAAAAATATCAATAGTTTTTTTAAAAAAAATCTTATAGACGGCTTTATATTTTATGTATCATTATATAGATAATCTATTAATTGTATAAAAAACTATTACAGACAACTATATATAAGATCTATTGTACAGTTATTTTTAAGTACTGTCTATAGATGATATAAAGATATATTACAAATAACTATGCTCTATACCATTATAGATGTCCTTGCCAAATTAGCCACTAGACGAGTCACGAGTGTAGACGGTTCATGTGGTCTCCTCTGGTAATGAGCGCGTATATTCGAGACTAGTCAAGGTCATCGTCTTCTTCAATTTTTTTGGCCAGTCAAGGAATCATCAAACTAAAGACGTCATATATGCAGCCAAGTAAGAATTGGAACCAGGGTTTAAAATGCCGACGAAAACCGGTCGGTTTTCGCGAAACCGACTGTGCCGAGCCGTTCGGCAATTAAAACCGTTCGGAAAACCGGTCAGATGAACAGTAAATTTAAAAAATTCGAAGAAATATATCAAAAGGTGTCAAAAAAATTTAAATTTTTTGTTCACGGTCCTGAGGCAATCCTAATGATTCTGTAAAATTTTCAGATTATTATCGATCGTACATTTTTAAAAATTACAGCGGTGATCTTGTCACAATATATGCTCTTCGCTTTTTATTTTCTAGGAGTACAAAATGAAGTCTAATATTTCTTAAACTTTTTGTGATGTTATAACGTAATTAAAATGATTATGTAAAATTTTCAGATGATGATCGATATGTGTATTTTCAAAAATTCGAAAGTGCTATTATCATTTATATGCTATTCTGTTTTTGATTTTATATAAGTACTAAATGAAGTCTGATATTTCTTAAAATTTTATTACATGATCCTTTGGAAATTTTTATGGTTAAATTAAAATTTCAGAATATAAAAATTCTTTTAAATATTTATAAAAATCTGACAATGTCTTTGTTCCTTTTCATTAATTTCTGTTTTAGATTTTTTAAAAGTAACAAATGATTTCAAAAATTGATTAAATTTATCTGAGGTGTTTTATAGATTAATTGGGATTTTTTGTAATTTTTTCAGATTTTTTTGCAATTTTTTCAATTTTTTTTGCATTTTCACAATTTTTCCTTCTGTCGTCGGTTTTTGACGAAAACCGAGCGGTTTTCGACGAAAACCGACCGAATTTCGACCTTTTCGACCGGTTTTTAATTTTTTTTGAATCAGTTTGACCACATGTTTGACTTACGCAAACCGACCGGTTTTTACCGAATTTCGGTCGGTTTTCGCGAAAAACCGGTGCCGAGCAAGTAGCGATTTCCGAACTCGAAACGAAATTGTAAACCCTGATTGGAACTAGCATGCAACCGTGCGCGCATGATTATTGATGACTCAGCTAGGTAGCATTTGATAATTACGCAGAGGTCTCACACAGTTCGAGTCGGGGTAGAAAGTAGAAGCTTATGTTAAAGAGATCTAGACTAGGTCAAACTAAATTTCTCAAGTAAAAAAAGGAAAGGAAAACAAATAGGCAAGTAGCGGAAATCTGAGAGCAAAACTAGCGATCAGACATCCGATCCAGACGCTCACCTTGTACGCTAGCCCCCTTGCACTATTCTGTTTGCAACCATCCGTCAGATGCATAACAACCATGACTCGCTTGTCTTCCTCTCCCTTGATTTCCTCCCTATAGGCGTTCGTTCCTGGAAAGCGTCCTCCTCTCCCGCTTCAAGATTCACTCTAACTACAGTCGCTAACCTAATTCAACAAAATCACTGGCAACCAAAACATCCAGCCAACATCTTCCAACAAAAGATCTCATTAAGAAAATGATGACATGTTGCTGCAACATCTTAAAACTTTGGATGCAACGAACCAAAAACATGTTTGCATTAAAAACTGAAATAGGTACATCGATTTCCTCGGTGCAACAGCTAGACATCGCTAATGTAATGCAACAAAAAATAACTTAGATACAACAAATCAATAAACATGTGTGCAAGAGAAAACTGAAAGAGGTACATCGATTTCCTCGATGCAACAATTAGAAATCGCAAATGCAACAAAAAAATAACTTTAATGCAACAAATCAAAATACCAAATGCAACAAAAACCTATTGCGGCAAAATATTAGAAGACACATTGCAACAAAATCAACCACTTCTTGCAACAACCAAGAAAAAGTGCTGCGATAGTCTAGAGAAGCATCCGCAACAAAAAAGCCTCCATGAGGAGGAAGACGTGGGGTGACGACAACGGCTAACCCAGTGCTTACTCTGCACTTCGCAGGTTCACCCCACACCCACCGCTTCGACACTGACCCTCCACTCGTCATCCACCTCCTCCGGGCATTGACATGCTAGATCGGGCGAGCTCCAGTCACTCTTTGGAAGGGGAGATATCCGCACGAGCTCATTGAGCACGAGCAGCGGCGAGCTCTGAACTGCGGTCTGTGGCTCCCCCGCCTCCCCACTACTGTCCGGCGTGCAGCCGCGGCGCCCTCTCCTCGTTAGTTCCTGTGGGGGAGAGAGAGAGTTAACTATCTGGGCAGAGACTTGGATAAGCAAATGGGGATAGAAAATGGTGCGGTGGTGGAAAAGTGGACGGAGAAGACGAAGTGGTTGGAGCCTGGAGGCAGTAAACATGGAGTCACTTGCAGGTTCACAATATCGTCTATAATCACTTAAATATCACGGTATCTGAAACAGCTCTGTAAATAGTAAAATTTGAATTCAAAAAATTGAGAAATTTGAAGAAAAAAATATGAAAAAGTGCTGAAATTTTTTGTGTGAGTTACTGAGGTAATGCTAATGATTCTGTAAAATTTTCAGATCATTATCAGACCTATGTATTTTTAAAAATTCTGACAATGCTACTATCTTTATCTATGCTCTTTTGTTTTTTAATTTTCTATAGGCACTAAATAAAGTCTAATATTTCTAAACATTTTTCCGATTTCAAAAAATTGATTTCGAACTCGTACGATTTCTATCGAATTCGATCAGTTTTCGCCGATAATAAAAAATCGTCGAAAATCGAAATTTCGAGTGTACGGATGGAACGCTCGTATTCTATGTATGTGTAGCACCGATTCCCCACGGGTATATATGTCAAAAGTTCTATTACCCTCAAGTAAGCAGTAGGACTTAAAATTCCTTAATGATGCATGCATCAGTAGCTAGCTAGCTAGCTAGCTCAATTTTTCTCAAGGGAAAGGTTGCATCACATCTTAGAATTAAGCGACTCTTTCTAGGAAGAATAAAAGGCCCTTGGTGAACGTGCATGCGGCACTACCAGATCACGTATGCGCCACTCGATCCTCGCCCGCGCGCGTGCCTGGTAAGGTGGCATTTGATTCCCTGGATGGGATCTGGTTATCCAGGTATTTTGATGTATCCAATTGTTTGGATGGATGAATCACATGGCTATGGATATCCAATATACAGGAATATTCGCCTGTGATGCTGGATCGTTGCGTCCCACAAAAAAAGCCGGATGCGCTCGTCCCACGCGAGGTTGGCTCCCTGCCCCGAGTTTCGTCACCTCCCTCCAGAGCCTACCCGAGCGAGGAGAAACTCTTTCGTCTCCCAGCCGAAGGAAGTGGCAGGCGCAAATCCAACCGTCGCGGCGCGGCCGGAGGCAGCAGCGGCGCAACCGTGGCAGGAGCGGCAGAGGTAGGAGCGGAGCAGTCAGAGCGCCACGCTGCATAACCAGAGGGTGGCGTGGCCGATCGAGAGGCGACGCGCGATCCGACCAGCAAAGACGGTAGATCCGGGCGGCACACCGATCTGAGGCGGAGGCGGCGTGGTCAGGCGGCGAAGGAGGCGTAACTTCGGCGAGAGGAGGGCGACGCAACCGATCGAGGGGCTCGGTGGTAGATCCGGAGGGCGGAGCGGCTGATTAAGGGGTGGCGCGGCAGATCTGCAGGCCGGAGGGCGGCACGACTCGGCAGCAGAGGGCGGCGCGACCCGACGCTGCAGGAGGGTGCTTCGGCCCGGCGCTACAGGAGGAAGACGTCGGCCCATCGGCTGGACGGCGGTGACCCAGAGCCATGGTATTGCCCTTCTCCGTTTGAAATGAATGTGATGCATTGTGTTAGAAATGTGATGCTTGAATGTGATAAATCTGATGCCTTGTGTTCAAAATGTGATGCTAGAATGTTGTGCCTAGAAACATGAATGGATGATACGCATATACAATTGAGAACATCACATTTAGCACGATCTGTCTGCACAGGCCACACACTCATATCAAAAACCAAGAAGAACTCATAGCAATAATTTCATATGCACATATATGCTAATTATTTTCTGATTGAGAAGTAGCTTCCTTACAAATCATTGTAAAAAACCAGTATGGACATGGTACTACACAACCTCTATGACTATAGCTCAGTGATGATAAAGAAAATATGAGAGCAATAGGTATGTACCAATTTGAGTATGTTTTTATGTTGTTAGCCAATTTGAGTATGTTTGTATGTTTGAATGTTGTTAGCCATAGGTATGAACCAATCTAAGTATGTTTGCATGAGTAGTATCAGGTCGGTAACAAACTTAGGCTTAACAAGCTGCAAACTTTGTAGTGATGTGCTATGCTTGTGAATGATAGACTTAGAAAAATGCTTGATTTTGCATTGTAGATGGACAAGAGGAGAAAAGGAAAGATCTTGGTATTGGCGGCTGCATATGTTGTTGTTTCGTTGATTGCGTTATGTATCAAGTCTAGAAAAAGAAAGAGGGAAAGAATTACCTATGGCCCAATGGACGAAAGGGATAAGATAAGAATAGAGTACTTAGAAAATAAAATTTGGAAGAATGATGTAATTTGTGTGAACAT
This sequence comes from Otatea glauca, assembly GCA_036346275.1. NCBI lineage: Eukaryota > Viridiplantae > Streptophyta > Magnoliopsida > Poales > Poaceae > Otatea > Otatea glauca. The sequence goes on along the minus strand of CM070712.1, from coordinate 51,425,261 downwards.
GTTAAGGCTTGGAAGAGCACATTTCTTTCGGTTGTGTACACTTTTGAGGGATCGATGCTTGCTTCGAGACACCATACATGTATGTGTTGAGGAGCAAGTTGCGATGTTTTGAACACTATTGGACACAATCTTATGAATAGGCTAGTTAGCACTAATTATTGTAGATCAAATGAAAAAGTTAGCCGTTACTTCAAACTAGTCATCCGCGCCATAAGTGAGCTACGAAATGATTTCATTCGGCCACCTTCATTGGAGACCCCAACAAAAATAGCAGGGAACCCAAGATGGGATCCATACTTTAAGGTATGAGATTGAGCTATTACTCCTAACATAATTTTGGGATCAACATTGTATAGTTTCTAATCTTTTGGCATGTATTCTTGACCAAATAGGATTGTATTGGAGCTATTGATAGTACACATGTAAGGGCCTCTGTTTCTAGTGACATGGAACCTTCCTTTCGTGGTAGAAAGTCTTTTTGTACTCAAAATGTGATGGCAGCCGTAGATTTTGATCTTCGCTTCACATATGTGTTGGCTGGTTGGGAGGGAACAGCACATGATGTTGTAGTGTTAGCTGATGCCTTAGAGCGTGAGAATGGCCTAAGTGTCTCACAAGGTAATACATTAATGAAGCCTCTTTTGTCCATACCATTTATTTCTATGAAGCAAATATGATCCACTTGTCATTCATATGTTAGGAAAATTTAACCTAGTTGATGCGGGATATGGAGTCAAACCTGGGTTCTTGCCTCCTTTTCGCGGTGTGCGGTACCACTTGAACGAGTGGGGGAACAATCCCGTACAAGATGAGAAGGAGTTGTTCAACCTTAGGCACTCTTCTCTTCATGTAACCGTAGAGGGTGCATTTGGGTCACTCAAGAGGCGGTTCAAGATACTTGATGATGCCACTCCATTCTTCCCCTTTCCCACTCAAGTTGACATTGTTGTAGCTTGTTGTATTATTCATAATTGGGTTATAGATGATGGGGTTGATGAGCACATTTTACCGGAGACCAATTGGCCATCTAACCCCATCCCTGCTTCATCGTATATTGGGCAAGCAAGTGACCATAGAATCATGACTGAGTTTAGGCAGGGAATTGCCAATGACATGTGGCAAGACCGGCCGAACCACTATGGCAATTAGTATGTGTTATTTGTAATGTTGTGACAAACTATTTATTTGTAAGGTTATTAAGAACTCCTTTTTATTTGTAATATTGCTAAGAACTCCTTTTTATTTGTAATGTTGTTAAGAACTACTGATTTGCAATGTTGCCATTATACATTCTGAAATTTCTCCTATGTTGTCATTACGCATGCTAGGACATAGATCTTGCACAACTTACTGAAAACGTTGGGGCAAAAGCTGATTGGAGTGGCCATGTTACATGGACATCTGCGATGTCTGACAAGATGCTTAGCCACTTGTGCAATTTGGTAGCTAGTGGCACTAAAACATCCAGTGGGTTCAAGAAGGTACACCTTAACGTGTGTGCAAAGTCTTTGAATGATTACTTCAAGCTTAGACTTACCGGAGATCAGATTTCAAACCATATTAGAACATGAAAGAGGAAGTGGGGAAAGATAATCAAGCTCAAGAAGTTGAGTGGTGCTAGATGGGATGAAAACATTGTGTTATTACACTTGATCATGATCATTACACAGGCCATATTGATGTATGGTTGTAGCATGGATCACGCTCTCTTGCTTCATGTAAAATGTGTGTTACATATTCTCCTTTGCTTGCTAGACACACAAAGGAGATTCTAAATATCGAAACAAGCCTATTGAGCACTATCGTGAGATGACTGCAATCTTTGTCAACACTTTGGCTACGGGGAAGTATGCAAAGGGATCAAGTGACCCTCTAGCGACAGAAGTGACTGAAATTGAAGATGACAAAGCTGCTGCTACAACTGAAGATGGTACACAATCTCAATATGTTGGTGAGTCGTCTGCCCCCAAAGCAAAGAAAGCCAAGACAATCCCAAATAAAGAGGACACAGGGCTGCAAGCAATACTCCAATTTGGTCTTGACAGGCTTGCCATAGCTATTGAGAAGGTGGCTAACGACGACAACGGGCTTCCCAAGGATATGTGGCAATCCATAAAAAGCCTTCCTGGTTTTGATAGCTCTCATCTTTCTCACTATTATGCCTATTTGGTTGAGCATCCTCATATTGCTAGGGCATTCAACACTCTTGATGTGTCAGATAAGGTAGTTTGGGTTGCTAGGTATGTAGCCAATCACTTCCATGGGTAATAGCAAATTGGTAATTGTATGACTTCTTTTGCTTCCAACCGAAGACAATGAACTATGGTTGCTAGTTATTTGTGTGTACTTTTGGTATGATCCGAAGGAAAGAACCTTCGATGTCTATTTAAGAACCTTGTATGCCTATTTAAGAACCTAGTGTATGTTGTCGGTAAATTTGGTGTTCAGACTCTTGTTGTTCAGTATTGTTTTCAGTTCTTTCTAGTTTCTGAAAAAATGGGATAGAGTTTGAAGTTGTAGATGGGGACCAAAATTTCTTGTTGTATTTTTGCTATCGCATGATGAAAGGGAATTGATGAGGGAGAGAGGAAAACAAACTAATAGGGAGTCTCCAAGTAAGCAGGTAAGAAAATAAATCTGCACATCCAATTTGGCAAGCAAGGCTAAGTCTATATGCGATTTTGTAGGACAAGTATCTTTGTGACAATAATTGCAAGAGCTGAGGCTTGAATAGTGCCATAATTTTCTTCCTGATTTGCATTCTCACTTCTAACTAAGCATAGTGATATTATTGCGGAGTGCTTATTACTATATTTGTTTTTGCACTTCTCGAGTTGTGCCTTCGATGAGTCTGAGGATGCATCAATCCCTACCCAAAGCCATTCATTTAGCACTACTATAAAGTTTTGGATATCAAATTGATAAGAGCTATTGCATTGTGAGCTCAGTAGCTTATTAGTGTGCAGATGTACACCATAATATTCTTTCAATCTCTCACAAGCAGCTAACTTCAATCGGAGCCTTTCTTGGCTAACAAATTTTTGGCTTTCTTCCATTGCAACTATTTTAGGTGTATTGTATAATGATTTGTGGTTGCATAGATTGACAAATATTCGAAGAAAGTCAGTGAAGTGCATGCTTGGACAATTAATCGCATAAATTGACAAATATTCAAAGAAAGTCAGTGAAGTGCATGCTTGGACAATTAATCGCATAGAGGAAATCGCAAGTGATATTAAGAGCATAGTGTATGAAACTTTTTCTCCTCACTCATGCGAAAGCACGAATGAACTCAACCAACTTTTACTTCAGATCGAACACACTGCTCACCGTCTTGATGAACTTGCCATACAATCGGAAGACTTGGTGCGAACAGACTGTGTCGTTCCACCTGAAAAACAAGACACTTCGTCCAGCGTAGACGAGCAGTTGCATTCATATGACTACGAGACCGATGATTTGTGTAAACGCGATAACCATCAATTTAGAGAGGATGAAAGTATCGAGTCTAGTGATTAGAGTTATTTGTGTTCTTGTATTATGTATACTAAGACGATTTGTGCTTTTAGTTTGTGGCTACTGAACTTAGCAGGAAAAAGTATGTACCTGTCTAGTATTGTTGTTTCTTCTTTCTTTCATGATCGTCTTACTCATAATGTTTTTTTCTTTCCAGATGCATATTGTTGCTTCCCTCCTTGAACTTCTTGCTTTAGAAATCCATGCTACAGCTTATCCAGAAGGGGATTTCAACATATATCTGATGTATCAGATGATACTTCTGAGCTGATATCTCAGCATTGCCATGACGGCTGGCTGAAGTAGCTCGAGATATCAAGCATCATGATTCTATGTACAAAACCATGTTTAAGATCTATCCATTACATAATGCTATCATACTTAACAAGACATCAACTAACCTATGTTTTCTTATAAGATTTACGATGACCAATAGGCGATGTAGTACAAATCATGATGCGAAATTTGAGGACGAATCCACAATCCATCAGAGTTCTGATGATAAATCATAGGACATTGAGGCTCTGCTGGTGAGAGCAGGCCTCATTATTGCCAAAGCAGATTCATTGGCACCAGCTCTTAGAGCAATCCTGCCAACTTCCAGGAATCTAGCAACAGCATCCTCTGCATAAAGGTTTGCTTCCCCTACACTCATGGTCCTGCCAATGTGTGGGTAGGTTTTGAGGACATGGTCACCATTGAGCTGTGAGGCAAGTTGGATCAATTCCACTTGAAACTCTGAGAGAGATGAAATATTAAAGTATAACATCTATGTACCTGGACAGTCAGTTCTTGGTGTCTTCCGGATTTTGAAGTAGTTCTCGAAGGTCCCAGCCCATGCATCCCTCTTTGTCAGGAAGTTAGAATGTAATTAAATAGCTTCTTTACAGTTGCAGGAATGGATGAATGCTTATATTGTGAGATTTCCCGATGACCATTTGGTTCATGGACCACTGCATAAATGAAAAGCAAGATAGTTAATACAAAGTGATATACAAAGAAAGCATAACAAAAGAGTAAACTGTAAAGATTTCTATGGTTTCAAATGTACAACTGCTATTCCCTTCCAATGTATAGCATCATTGTTTCTAGGTGAAGAGGTCAAGCAAATGGTTCAAGTTCCAAGTTTTGTCCAACTTTAATCAAAAGGCAAGCAAGATGGCTTTAGAATAAAACAATAAGCAACACCACCTCTTGATGACAAAGGCTATCAAAACATGCTACTTACCTGCACATGTTCACACGGATTGCTATTTGCTAAGCATGTGGGACGTTTGCACCTTATCACAAATAACACGAGTAGTTGATATCGTGATCTTTGTCATTCTCATGCGACTTTTTGAAATGCTACTTGTCACACATATATTGGTATTTTTGGAAGTTGAAAGGGAAGGTGGTAATCTCATACACCTCCTTGGTGGTAATCTCATCACAAGTCATCACAACTAATCTATCTACACTTATCCCTCCAACCAAACAAAAAATTGACTCATCCTATCCATTATCATCCATCCAACCAAACAAAAAATCAACTCATCCCTATCCACCTAACAAAACAGCCACTTAAATGAATCCATCCCATCCAACCTGAATGGTCATATCCCATCCAACCTCATCCAACCATGCAAACGCTAAGTTAATTAGCCTTGATGGATTTTTTTACTACCAACGGTATAAATTTGTTTTTTTTTGCGAAAATAGCCTTCATTCAGTATAAATTGCAAAAATAGCTTCCTGACGAGTGCCATAGGAGCGCGGAATGGTGTGTACATGACATGTGTCATCATCAGCGGAGTGAGTACGCGAAAATTATATTTTTCGTCCTACACGTGCACGGGAATTCGGTGCACCGCTGGAATTTCTTTTTTGCATACCAGTCAGCCAAATGCCGTGCCTTCCTAATGCTAGAATTGCTGGCACTGTGCACAGCTCATATATTTGTCAAAACTCATTTGACAACAATAGTGGACAGCCCAGTTGGCAAAACATTTGCGTCGCGTGCGTCAGGTCGCAAGTTCGATTCCCGTTTAAAGCGTTTGTTGTCTTTTTTTTAGCTATTAAATCATGTGAAAAAAAATTGAAACTTTTTGAGAAAGGTACCGAGAGTATGTCTAACTTACTGTAAAAATTCCAGATTATGATCAAACTTGTGCAAATTTTAGAAATTCAAGAAGAGCATTTCTTGCCTTTTTTTTTAGCTATTAAATCATGTCAAAAAATTTGAAACTTTTTGAGAAGGGTCGTGAGAGCATGCCTAACCTACCATAAAAATTCCAGATCATGATCAAACTTATGCAAATTTTAGAAATTATAGAAGAGCGTTTCTTGAATTTTTTAGCTACTAAATCATGTCAAAAAATTTGAAACTTTTTCAGAAGGGTCCTGAGGGCATGCCTAACCTACCATAAAAACTCCAGATCATAATCAAACTTGTGTAAATTTTAAAAATTCTAGATCATAATTAAACTTCCGGAATTTGCTATATACCTAAGTGTATACAGAGAAAGACAGATAGTAAACTACACGCACGTACCTAAGTGTTGCAAAGCGCGCGCTCCTTATTCTGTACTCCTACCATGCATGCATTAGGATTCACTCGACGACGACACGATCACCGCTTACGATAGCAGCGGAATTGAAAACTTCATACATTTAATATATATATTTACAATTTGCTAAAAATTAAAATATAAATAATTTTAAGGACTTAAAAATCAAAATCAATTCAATTAATAAATTTAAGCTATTAAAAAGATAATTTCGTAGCGTTTTTCAAATTTTTAAAAGAGCCGGGTCTAGAGGCGATCCGCCTTTGCTCCACGAGCCGCTCGAACTCGACCATGGCTAGAGGTGGGCACTCGGGCCGGGCTCTTTTGGGCCGGCCCGAGGCACGACGTTACGATCTGTCACGAAGTGGGTCATGCCGAGCCGGCACGACACTGTAGCATGAGCCGTATCGGGCTCGAGAATCGGACACGATGGGCGGCACGACTCGGCACGACACTGTAGAATGGGCTGTATCGGGCCTGATGACCCATGGTATGAGGAAGAAGCCTAGTATGAAGGTCACTGACTCACAAAGCATGATCGTCATGGATGCACCCAGTAGCATGAACATCACTCCTATTGCCGACACTTAAGAGAGACAGACAAAACGAGAGATAGCTGAGAGAGATTGAGAGACGGTGCAAGAAGCGCTCGTCCCTCTCAATCTCTCTCAGCTCTCTCCCTCACCAGTCTCTCTCAATCTCTCTCGTCTGTCTCGCTCACTCTCTTTCTCGTCCATTGCCCCCCTCTCTCGTCCGTGTTGAGCACATCCCCCTCGCTCTATATAACTGTTCAATAATAAATAAATTTTACTTCTTTTTCTCATAATATTTGCATTCACTGCTTCAATTCTATGCGTCTCCGGCTCTTTTTCTTTCGTTGCAATAGTGCAAAAGGGTCGGACTTGGACCGGCACGGCACGAAGCAGGCACGAAGTGCAAATGGACCGTGCCTGGGCTTGCCGAAGGCGAGTCGGGCCGGCACGGCACGGCGAGCACGACGGACCATTGCAGCCCGGTAAAATTTAAGCACGAAGCACAATAGACCTATACCGAATCGGCTCGGCACGACACGATACCCATCTCTAGCCATGGTCGCGGCCGGCAGCCCCAGCAGCACGCAGCGGGACGCCGCTCTCTCCTCCCCGCACGACAGGGACAGCGCCGGCCACCTCCTTCTAGATTAGGGAACGCTGCGGGTCCCGGGGTCCGTAAGCCACGCCGGAAGCTCGGAACGGCAACCGTGATCATCAGCGTCGATCGCGCGCGCCCGCATCGCCTCGAGGTAATCCAAGCCCGGCCGAGCGCATGTACGTACGCGTTCGTCGCCGAGCCGCAGCCTAGCTAGCACACCGGACCAGACGCACCTAAGATAGACTGCAGAAGCTTCTATATATTGAGATATTTAAGGGAATACTAAAATATTAAAAGTTGAGGGCAAAATAAAGGACAAAAATAGCGCCAAAACATGCGCTACTTGTTTTCTACACCGTTCTATTTCAAATCCAATAGACACGATTACACATAAGCTAGCCGCTCATACACTCTGCATCCCTCTATTAGATTATGGGCTTTAGTAGAGCTCTAGATCTCAGCTTCACTTGAGATCTAAAACTTGTAGACTGAAATAAACTGAATTAACTTTATATTGTTGGTCTAAAATGTAAACAAGATGATCCATCTAAACACTCTTAATGTATTCACAACTCCAGCTTCACGGATCTGGTGGAGTTAGAGCTCTACCAAACACACCCTATATTAGGGACTAAGCTAGATACTCATATTCTCTCTATTGAGATATTTAAAACCCTCTATAAATATAAATAAGGAGAATAAATGCTCCGTATACTCCCTATATTAAGTCTCGCGGGTTTCCCGGCTCCTCCGCGCCTCCACGTCGCTTTCGGCCCGACGTGGGCGAGCGCCCAGCCATCGTGTCACGCACGTGAACATGCCGGCGCTCGCCCGTGCATACGGTAGCCACCGCGTTGAGCCACGTCGCCCGCTTGACTCAGCCGGTTATACACGGTAAGTAATATAACGCCGTCAGTTCTCATCAACGAGCGCGCGGCGTAGCGGTAAAGGCCCTCGTGTTCGCGTGTCCAGCCGCGTCTTCAAGTCCCGCCGCGCGCTCGCCCGTCCCAGGAGCTTTAAATTACAGGCAGGCGCGACCGTCCCAGAAGCTTCACACACGATCTCTAAACGATGCACCTGCTTCAGCACGTAGGATAAAGAGAGGTCGTGCTAGGGGTCAGGGTCCACCTCAAGGGGGTGCTCAGGGTTAGTACCTCATTGTTAGGCTGTCATCCTATCTATATTTTATACTTCCTCACTTTATGTATGTTTTACTATTTCACACCGTTAATTGTGTTGTCATCGCTTTTTTAATTCATTCATCATTTCCAAAATGTAATTTACTTTCTTATACGACGTGACAACACAACACCGGATACCGATGCGATCTGTAACCTTTTCAAACTACGTGACATAACATAGCAGAACACTACCACGCACTCGCTAAAGACTTTTACCAGTCTAAAATGACCCCTCACTGCACACAATATAGTCTGACGTGACTACTCACTGCACGCTACAAAGTCCCATCGGTACACTCAGTACGCACTAAATACAAAGTCTAAAGTGACCATTCACTGTCTACTTTTAACTCTGAAGTGACCACTTATTGCACAGTATATTTATCAGTACTGACGTCTTGTATGCATAACTGCCTTTTCAACCCAACTTGACTACACACTCCAACGTTTTGCTATCCGTCTACACGTTTGAATCTTACCTTCCAACACTTAGTCCATACAAACCTCGTGATTGTCTCCCGGACCTTGATCAGCAAAATACTTCTAATTACGACAGGGAGCATCTATGTCATCAACACATGACAATTATGAGACTTCATGGCAGTTAATTTTAAATCTTGTATCGAAACAAGTCTCTTCATGTTGGAGGGATAACCAGACGAAACTTTCACACTATACAAGCACTGGCACAATTCAGTTCTCTCGGCCTTGGACATAGGGTTCTCAGTACGTTCGATGTTTATCGGTCTCTTTCAGTGCTAACTTAGATTTTATGCCTATATCGATCAAGTCAAGTCGTGCGTTGATACCATCCTTTGTTTTGCCCTTAATGTTCAGTAAAAAAACCAATCAAGCTATCATAGACATTCTTCTCTACGTGCATGACGTTGATGCAGTGGTGAGCTTGTAGGTGCTCCCGGTAAGGTAAGTCCCAGAATATTGATCTCTTCTTCCACATGCTCTTCTCATGGATCCTTCATTTACGTCCCTTTCCATACGCAATATCTAAATTCTTAACCATATCATGAACATCTCTCTTGCTTAAAGGCTTTGGAGCCGAACCGTTTTCGTTCCTTCCATCGAATTGTTTTTTCATCTTACGGTATGGGTGATTCCTCCGAAGAAACCTATGGTGACGCATGTACACTGTTTTACGCAAGTGATTCAGCCACACTCTCAATACCATCTAAGCAGCAAGTGCATGCTTTGGCTCTTTTTGTACTCTGGCCTGATATGTTAGCAAGGGAAGGATAATCATTTATGTTGCAGAACAACAGTCAGTACAAAGTGAAGTTCTTTCGTTTGTACGCATCCCATACCTATACCTCGGGAACCCACAGTGCTTTTAGATCTTCCACCAATGGTGCTAGATACACATCAATATCGTTCCAAGGTTGTTTTGAGCTATGGATAAGTACGAACAACAAAATATACTTCCGCTTCATAGACAACCAAGGAGGAAGATTGCAGATACATAGATTCACAGACCAAGTGCTATGTCGATCTCCCTTACTAGCCTTAGATCACAAAGAACAAATGGATCTACAAGCTAGATCTAAACAATCTTCAAATTCGATCTCCCTTCACCAAACTAGCTAGATCTTGAATATAATGCAATATGAACCAATTATTAACTTTAGATCACCAAGAACACAGGGATCTACAAGTTAGATTGAAACAATCTTTAAATTCTCTCCTTACCAAACTAGATCTTGAATATAATGCACTTAGAACCCATTACTATCCTTAGATCAACAAAATCAAGTGGATTTACAATCACCCTTTGAAATCAATTGTTTTTTCATCAGATCGCCTCATAGCCACAGCCACCTCAAAGATAGATCTCGAAACCCTAAAAAACAGTAAGTGGTCCAGGGCTATGCATTATATATTGCTAGGAGCTATTCATAAACTGTTAATGATATTATCACATACGATTTTAGCATAAAACCGTTAGTGATGACGCCTGTAGCTATCATAGATGGTTTTATACCAAAATCGTCTATGATGACACTTAATATCACAGACGATTTTAGTATAAAACCGTCTGTAATAGCTACAGGTGTCATCACTGACGGTTTTATAATAACACCGTCTGTGATATGCCTGTATATCACTGACGGTTTTTTAGAAGAATCGTATGTGATGATGTCACTATGATTTCATTCTAGAACTGTTTGTCCCATCATATACGGAGTCTAATATAAAACTTTCTGTAGGAGCGGCGGAATATGACAGGAGTGGTAGTTGGTTCGTGCCTGTCCGGCTGTCCCTCTCTTATTGTTGTTCGCCGCTTATTCTTTAGGATTTAGGATATCGTATATTATATCATACTAATAATTGAGTAATTGCAGGTAATATATGTGTCTGTAACATTGTAACCCACACTAGTTCTCGATCCTGGATCAAGAACCAAAACGTATAAAAAGTCAACCAGAACCTCTTAGTTGCAGCGCGCGCGCCGCTCTGTCCATGAGGATTCACTCGTTCAGGACGCGGTCACCTCCTCCACGAGCCGCTCGAATTCGGCCATGGCAGCGGCCGGCAGCCCCAGCAGCACGCGGACGCCGCCACCGCCCTCCTCCCCGCACGAAAGGAACAGCGCCACCTCCTTCTCCGGGAGCGCCGCGGGGCCGTACACCGCCGGCGGGCCCCACCCGAAGTCGGCGGCGCTGAACGGCAGCCGCGACCACGCCGTGATCAGCAGCGTCGACGCCAGCGACGGCCGCGCCCGCGTCGCCTCGAAGTAGTCCACCGCCGACCGCATGTATGCGTCCGTCACCGCCTCCGCGGCCCCGCGCACCAGCCGCACGGCGTGCGGCAGCGACAGCTCCCCCGCCGAGCACGCCGCGCTGGTGAGCACGATGGCGTTTCCGAAGTACCCCGCGGGCAGCGGCGGCGAGAACCTCGGCCGCCCGTCCACGGCGAAGAGAAGCTTGCTCTGCCGCGGTGGGCCCATCCCCAGCGCCCTAGTGCGAGCGCTCCACACAAGCCCGGCAAGCGCCTCGAACGTCGTGCACGCGCGGCCTTCCAGGGCGCCGCCGTCTAGCGCTGCGACTAGCGCCTTGACGCGGGCGATGGAATCGGGCGTGAACCGGAACGACCGGTGGAGGAGCGGTTGGTCCTCGCGGTTGGCGAGATGCCCCGGCGAGTCGTCGGCGGCGGCGATCTGCGCGAACTCGTTGTGGGGAAAGGCGACCTGCGGCGGGTCGCGCGCACGGAGGACGGCGCGATCGAGCGCCGGCGGGAGCGCGAGCCGGACGCCGCGGGCCGTCTCGCCCCACGAGTTGACGAACTGCATGGCGCCGACGCCGTCGAACATACAGTGGTTGATGGCCAGCCCCAGCACGAAACCCCCGCACTTGAACTTGGTCACCTACTGGTTCATGATCATCATTAGCACTCGCAATAAATCAATTTGCATTAAAAAAATAGATGAACAGCACAAGATATTAGTGATGATCGATGCTATTAATTAGTGTCCAACGCCATTGCCTAACCACCATGAATGCACGTCGCATGCATGCCCCAACCAACGTACTCCATTAATCACACGTACCTGAGCTGCAAGAAGGGGCATCTCGAGTATGTTCTTGGCACCGGGGACACTGTACACGAGCTTGCCGAGCACGGAGGGGTCAGGCTCGGTGATGTCGCCGATCTCCGCCATGGCGCAGTCCGCCTCAGCCTCCACGAACACGGCCCCTTCCCCGGTGCAATCCACGATCAGCTTCCCCTCGCCGCTGATCGTCAGCCGGCCGGCGAGAGGGTAGTAGGGGACGAGCACCTTCGCCAGGGACTCCCTCAGGACATCGCAGGCTCCCTCGTTGCCGACGCCGGTGGCCTTGAAGCAGTAGACGGTCTGCACGATGACGGCGATGTTCTGATCGAGGTTGGAGAGGTAGTAGAGACCCCTCTGTGTCTCCTCTGCAGGGGCTACCAGTGATGGCTCCCCTTGCTCGATGTTCAGCTCAAGCACGTCGGCTTCATGCACCTGTATGTAAAATTGTAGACATGTAGGAATTAGTGTGCAAGCTTCGAAGTGAGAAATTAATGGTGAGAATTTGATGAGCAAATGGATGAACATTACACTACCATTGTCGGATCAGTGCTAGATAGCGATGAATTCCTGTGTGTTTTGAGTGCAGGAGCTAGGAGGATGACTAATGGGTCTCCTCTTTCTACTCTACCTTCCTTGTGCGTGTGCACGAGTTGGTTGGGACATTTGGCATTGATGATGAACCAAAACGCCACCAGCATGCACATTGTTCTCCGTGTAGGTAGGAATCGGAGGAGCCCGTCCAATGCAACATCGTACCGTATTTGAGATGGACTTGCAGCAGATTAACAAACTGAACTGCGCAGCGAAAACAAGCCATATCCCCAAGGAATATAGCAAATTGTAAGTGACAAGCACAGAGACGACAAGAATGCAAGACAGCAAGTTGCAACTTGTTTTCTTCGAGAAGAAACCAGGGACAAGCATATATTAGCAAACCAAATGGATTAGCCCAGACGGTAGACCACCTAACTTGGTATTCTAGATTCCAGAGATAGCTTCCAAGCTTATCTTCCTAGACAAATGATTCAAAGAGTTCTTCCGTGTATCATTCACAAAAATTGACAAATTGTAGCTTTCACCGACATATCTACGTTCCTGTAGCTTTGAGAATTCATCAAGGCCAGGAAGACCTGAAGATTAGGAGGAACCCAGTCAGTCCACGGATTGAAAAACAGACAGCAGAGAGTCAAGCCTTGCTCGGTTAACTCGGTGCGCTGGGGGCGCACACAGCCCACCCCTGTTCAAGCACCGCTGGGCGCGGATGCTTGAGGCGTGGGAGTATATGTGGGTGTGTTTGTAACTCAATTGTTGTTCTTGTTAAGGAACCTCGCTATCGAATAGTCCTGGGTTTCCGAACAGATCTGAATTGGAGAGCATAGAGAGAAAGAGAGACACATGTATAGGGAGAACGGTGACAGAATTCTTTATTGATTTCTGATTTCTTGTACATTGGGGGGACCCCTCCTCCTTATATAGCGGTCGCCTAGGGTTTCGGCTAAGGGGTCATCGTGGGTTTTCATTGGGCCACGTGGTTTCCCAACACTCCCCCTTGGGCCCTTTGCCGCGAGATGCATATGCCTCATTAAAACTCCAGAAAAAACCCAGTGGAAAAAATACTTGGAGAAAGAGTACATAGCATACGCCTACTGTGTTGCACGAATTGCCTCATTAAAACCTTATGCAAGAAAACTTCATGAAAAACTTGCTAAGGGAAAAGAGTACAATTCACCCAAACTTCAATTGCTAATCTTCGAGATTCATGTTGGGTACTCAAACCTCATGTTCAAGATTTATGTGGGAGTATATGAAATATCTCCCCCTGAAATCTGCACTTCTCTAAGTCTCATCATCCCAATCCCTTTTACGCACCTTTCAAAGGTAGATGCTGGGAGTGATTTAATGAACAAATCTGCAAGATTTTCACATGACTTAGTATGCAATATCTTGATCTCGTTCATCTTATGCAATTCGCGAGCATAGAAGAACTTGGGGTTGATATGCTTCGTGAGATTGCTCTTCACATAACCCATTTGTGCTTGAGCAACACAAGCTGCATTATCTTCATAGATGATCGTGGGAGTTTGCTCAATGTTCAAGCCACATGACTTCTGGATGTGGTGAACCATTCTTCTGAGCTATGCACATTCACGAGATGCTTCATACAAAGCAATGATTTCCGAGTGGTTTGTCGACGTCGAGACTAGGGTCTGCTTAGACGACTTCCAGGAAACTATTGTTTCTCCACATAGAAAAACATAGCCAGTTTGGGACTTGCCAGTATGCGGGTCTGATAAGTACCCAGCATCGGCGTAGCCAACCAAATTCAGTTCATTGTTTCTTCTGAAGAACAAACCGAGATCTTTGCTTCCTTGGAGGTAACGGAGGATGTCCTTGGTCCCTTTCCAATGCCTTTTGGTGGGTTACGCCTTTGTCATCGAGCTAGCAAATTCACAAATGACGCAATGTCCGGTCTGGTGCTATTCGCAAGGTACATGAGCGCTCCAACTGCACTCAGATATGGGAATTCTGCTCCCAGGACTTCCTCCCCCTCTTCTCTAGGTCTGCATGGGTCTAGGTCAGCTTGGAGTGACCTTTCGACCATTGGAGTCTTTGCAGGATATGCCTTTTCAAAGCCAAATCTTTCCAACACTTTCTGCGTGTAGGATGATTGGTGTACCAAGATTCCTCCTTGGACATGCTCAAGCTGCAAGCCTAAACAAAACTTGGTTTTACCCAAATCTTTCATTTCAAACTCAGACTTCAAGTATGAGCATGCTTCTTCAATCTCTTCATCCGTCCCAATGATGTTCAAGTCATCTACATAGACGGAGATTATACAGAATCCATTCGGGGATCACTGTATAAACACGCATGGACAATCTTCGCTGTTTGTGTAGCCTTTCTTGTAGAGTAAGTCACTCAAGCGATTGTACTACATTCTTCCTAACTATTTGAGCCTATACAGTGATTTCTCCAATTTCACACTGTACAGGTTTCTATTTGCTCCGTCTTGGTTCGGGATAGGAATACCTTCCGGTACCTTCATGTATATCTCCGAATCCAAGTTTTCATATAAATATGCTGTGACAACATCCATTAGCTTCATTCTCAACTTCAAGTTGACTGCCATTGAGATCAAATATATAAAGGTAATTCCTCCCATGACCGGAGAATAGGTTTCTTCATAATCAACTCCAGTACGTTGAGTGAAACCTTGAGCTACAAGCCTTGCCTTGTACCTTACAACTTCGTTGTTTTCATTCCTCTTCTGAACAAAGACCCATTTGTGACCTACAGGGTTTATATGGGGATGTGTGCGGCATACGGGCCCAAACACCTCTCTCTTGTTCAGAGAGACTAACTATGCAGTGATTGCCTTCTTCCATTCTTCCCAATCTAGCCTTTTCTTGCACTCTGCGAGAGATGCAGGCTCGGGATCATGATCAATGATCGAGGGAATCTTCTTTGTAAAGTATGCATCGATATTGGTTATTGCTCTATTCAGGGATTCTCCTGTTATTACAAAGTTTATGGCCATTTCATCATGGGGTGCTTCATGCACTTCTACTTGCTCTTCGCTGCTATTTTCCATCGCAGGAGCAAGTTTCTTTAGCTTTTCATCGCCTATGTGTGCGCACACATTATTTCCGGCGGCTTCCTGCAGTGGAAGATTCAAATCTGGAATTGCCTTTTCTGTTGGCTTCTTTCCAGTGCCAGGTCTCAACTGGCTCCCCTTCTTTTCTTGGGGTATTTTCGTGATTAGTTGTGGTAAGTCCTCTCGCCCAGTTTTCTCCAGACATCTCCGGGTATTTTGGGTTTGAGGAGCCA
Organism: Otatea glauca; assembly: GCA_036346275.1. NCBI lineage: Eukaryota > Viridiplantae > Streptophyta > Magnoliopsida > Poales > Poaceae > Otatea > Otatea glauca. The sequence goes on along the minus strand of CM070712.1, from coordinate 51,409,494 downwards.
GATTTCCTGTTCTTTTTCTTTGAGGTATCTGAACAGGATGAGGGATGCCTTCTATTTTCTTTGGTATTTCCACCCTCTCTGGTGCATTTCTTGCGGGTACATGCGACTTAACCACGCCCTTCAGATCACAAAAATGATCAGGCAGTTCATTTGCTAAATTCTGCAAATTAATTATCTTCTGGACTTCTTGATTTGCTTCATTAGTGCGGGGGTCATGCGCGGGGATCCCAGTGGAATGCCATATGATTTCTCGGCATTTTTCATCTAAAGGTTGATTTCCTCCCCCTAATGACGAGAAACGGTCCTCGTCAAAAATGCAATCAGCGAATCGGGTTGTATGCAAGTCTCCAGTCATGGGTTCCAAATACCTGATTATGGATGCACTCTCATAACCAACGTATATCCCAGACTTGCGGAGAGGGCCCATTGCAGTCCGCTGAGGGGTTGGTATAGAAACATATACCATATACCTAAATTTCCTGAGGTGGGAGATTTTCGGGATGATCCAGTGCACAAGCTGCATAGGAGAATGGATGTTGTAGGCCGAAGGTCTGAAATTGATGAGAGCTGCTGCGTGCAGGACTGTGTGTCCCCAACAAGTGTTGGGCAAGTTACAACTCTGCAAAAGCGATCTGGCAATGAATTTAATCCTCTTTATTATTGCTTCAGCTAGTCCATTCTGCGTATGGACGTGCGGTACGGAATTCTCAACTGCTATCCCTGTTGCCGTGCAATAATCATCAAATGCATTTGAAGTAAATTCTCCGGCATTGTCCATTCTAATGGACTTCACGCGATGATCAGGGAAAGCATTCTTAATTCTTATGATCTGCGAGATCAGCTTTGCAAAAGCATGGTTTCTTATTGACAATAAGCATACATGCGACCATTTCAACGAAGCATCGATGAGCACCATAAAGTATCGAAACGGCCCTAACAAGGGCTGAATCGGGCCGCAAATATCCCCCTGGATGCGTTCCAGGAATGCAGGGATTTCACTTTGCACTTTCATGACAGAGGGTCTAGTTATTAATTTCCCAGTGGCACATGCAGGGCACACGAAATCTTCATGATTCGAAAAATTCTTAACATTAATGCCATGACCTTGTGAGTTGTTCACTACATTTCTCATCATTCTAAGACCAGGATGACCTAATCTACAATGTCATGAAGAAAATAACTTAGAGCTTCTAAAGACAGTCTTCAAGGAAGTATACACTTCGGGTGCATGAATTTTCGTGTAGTACAACCCAGATTCATATGAGGAACATTTTTCTAATACCATTTTTCCACATACCGCATGCTTCACAATGCACAAGTATTATTTGCTATTTTCTTCATTGGTTTCTACGTGAAAACCATTGGCACAGATGTCTTTAAAACTTAAGAGGGTGCACGTTGATTCGGAGTACGAAAGGGCTTCTTCAATTACCAAAGTTGTACCCATAGACAATATAATTGTGGCTCTTCCTGAGCCTATTACATAGGAATCGCTTCTTGCGATCGTAATAATTTTTCCAGCGTTCTTCGTGATCGACTGGAAGTATTTGGACTCTCTTAAGATGGTATTCGTTGTGCCACTATCAACAATGCATATCTCTTCCATTTGGGCGCTACACGATTTCTAGGTAAAAGAAATATGATTCTAATCAGATAGAGGCAAAATAATCCAAACATTGCTTGCAAATTTAAAGAATACTGGAATAAAGAATAAATTGCATATTTATTCATGAGAGAAGTATGCTCTTGTAGAGCTTACATTTCATTATTCAAAAGAAAAATGCTAACAACCATAATCTAAATAAAACATGCATTAAACGGAATCTGTAAAATATGTATTAATTTCTGCTTTTATGTCATCGACAGAAGTTTTCTCTTCATATGCCATAAGTTTGGCTGCAGCATCGATGTCCAGGCTATTCTGTGAGGATGAGTCAAGTGGGGTATCTTCATCCATGGCATCATCATCACCAATCTTGGCGAAGTGCGCCTCTGCTGGGGCGTTTTCTTTTGCCTTCCTCTTAGCCTGATATGCGTTGATCACTTCCTTGGATTCCCGACATATCTTCGACCAGGGTCCCCAAGTGCCGCACCTAAAGCACGTTTGGTTCTGCTGTCCATACGGCTTGGCGTGCGCCTTTTCCTTGTTATCCTTCTTCACTGGGGCTTTGGACTTTCCTTTGGCCTGAGACCTCTCTTTTCCACCCTGCTTTCCCTTCTTTCTATGAATGGGCTTTCTCACCTTAAAGCTATTGGCATTGACTTATGTGCTAGTGCCCCTTCTAGGTGGCTGCGAGACATAGTTCTTGCGTAGAACATCGTCTTGCGATTTCGCAACTTGCATTACATCAATCAGTTCGCTATACTCCTTGTATGCGTCCTGACGATAGCTGCGTGCACTCTGGATAGCATTTGGGTGGAAGGTAGAGAGAGTTTTCTCGATCTTTTCCTAATCAGTGATCTTCTTGCCACATAGAAAGAGATTGGTACAAATTCTGTGTAAGGCAGAATTGTACTCAGCCACTGTTTTGTAGTCTGCAAACCTCAGGCGGACCCAATATTGTTGTGCTTGGGGCAAGATGGTGTACTTGAGTTTCTCAAACTGCTTATGAAGTGCAATCCAAAGCTCAAGTGCATTCTCCTCAGCCATATATTCATTTTTCAGAGTGGCTGAGAGGTGGTGCCTGAGGAAGTGCAAGGCTTGATCGTTCTGCTCGACGGTAGGTTTCGCGTCCTGCGAGGACCCAAGACCAATCGCGGCACGGAGCTTCTTGCCCCCAAAAACGATCTTCACGTCCGATGCCCAAGTGAGGTAGTTCTGACCGTGCGGGGCCAGTTCTTCAAACTCACGATTCACGATGCCGGACATCTGCATGATATCAAAATTTCGATATTAGATTACTGCATGTAATCTAATAGAAAAAGGTTGCAAAAAGCATAACTTGCAAAAAAAATATAGCCATCCATTGCAGTATACAAAATAGAGCAATGAATTCAAATTTCATAAATAATATTCATAAATGCAGAGAATAAAGCTAGGAAAATTAAAAAAACAGAGCCAAAACTTTTCTGGATTTTTTGGCAATTTTCTTAATTTTTCCTGCTATTTTTTCTCTCTTTTTTTCTTTCTTTCTTTTTCTTTCTTTTCTTTTTCTTCCCTTTTTTTTCTTGGTCGAACAGCCTTTGGGCCGCCCCTCACATCTCATATAAGCAAGGCGGCTAGGGTTTCCAACCCTAGCCGCGGACTTTCCCACGCGAGGCCAAAGCGGCGTCGGCGCGCGGCGTGGCTTCGGCCGGGGCGGCGAGGCTACCTCGGGCGTGGCTCGGCGGCACGGCTTCCTCGGCGCGGCGGCGGTTGCAACGGCCGGGCGGGCGGCGACAGTGCCTCGGCGTGGCTCGGCGACACGGCTTCAGTCAGCGCGCGGCACAGCTTCCTCGGCGAGCACGCGACGGCCGTCTCGGCGCCGGCAGAGCCGACGAGGCGGCGGCGACTTCGGGGCGACGCTCGGCGGCGATGCCGCCGTGGAGGCGCGGCAGCGGTGCTTCGAGCGATGTGCACTACGACGGTGCTTGAGCGGCGCGTCGGCGGAGCCGGGAGGTGGCGGCTGCGGCGCCTGCGCGTCAACGGCGCAAGCCGAGGAGTCGGCGACGGCTTTGCCGCAGCGACGGGGCTACGGCTTCTTGCGCGAGGCCGCGAAGCTAAGCGCGGCTACTAGCCGGCGGCGACGCGCGGAGGTCGCGAGCCGAGCGCGACGCAGGCGGCGGCGAAGACAGCCGGAGGCGCGGCGATGATGGCGCCGGGCGATGGAGGTCGGCGCGCCGGATCGCCGTCTTGCGGCGTGGCGTGGCGCGGCGGCTTTGTGCCGAGCGCGAACCGAGGAAGCGACGGCTTCGTGCGGCGCGATCTTGCCGACGGCGAGCACAGGTGGCGGCGTGCGCCGGGCGGCGAGCCGACGGCGCGGCGAAGCGGCGACGGCGAGGCGCGGTGGCTACTGGCGGCGTCTTTGCGGCGCGCAAGCCGAGGCGTCGTGCCCCCTTTTTTTCTCTGGATGTACAGTGATAATGCTTGTACTGTTGCTTCGGGCCGTCTGTAGCTTCGTGCCATAAGACGAACAAAGTTTCAGATGCGTAGGATAGATGCATGCATAGAATCAACAGCGTTTAGATTCAATCGCCGATTCTCACCTTTTCAATCCGTTCACCGGTAGAGTTTTGTGCTGATAACGTGTTAAGGAACCTCGCTATCGAATAGTCCGGGGTTCCCGAACAGATCTGAATTGGAGAGCAGAGAGAGAAAGAGAGACACAGGTATAGGGAGAACGACGACAGAATTCTTTATTGATTTATAATTTCTTGTACTTTGAGGGACCCCTCCTCCTTATATAGCGGTCACCTAGGGTTTCAGCTAAGAGGTCATCGTAGACTTTCATTGGGCCACGTGGTTCCCAACAGTTCTCTCTTCTTTAATGAAATATCATAGCTGGTGGCCAATTTTTTTTAAAAAAAAAACAGACAGTAGATTCAAGTCCAGGGGGAAGATAAGAATGCGTAGATGGTGCCCTGTACTGATACAGGCCATCTAATTAAGACTGCAGCAGATTTCAAACTCAGTAATACCAAACGAAACACATCCCTAGCTTATAGCTTATATCCCATCAACTCGTACATCTAATAGCTCGGGTCACAAATAGTTGTGATATCGGTACCGTCTTTAAAACATAACTTTAATCACTAATTTTTATTATAATATATTTATAAAAGATTTATAATATTATGAAAGCACTTTTAGACGAATCTATATGTGTAAGTTTCATGTATCTAATTTAAATATTTTAAAAAATATTGTCAGTCAGTTTTGAAAGTTTCATGTATTTAATTTAAATATTTAACAAGATATTGCCAGTCAGTTTTGAAAATTTGACTGCATCTATATTCAAAACAACTACTCCAAAGGGAGTAATAAGCAGCAATTCAGGATCACATCAGCAGTGCACCTTAGTGAAATTGAAGCAGGCACCTGAAGAGACACATGCCCTTCAGACCAAGGAAACCTATGCAGCATCCACCAGCTCGATATCCTAACAAGGTGAAGCAGATAGAAATGCAACAAACGTAAAAAGATTCAGAAGAATTCGCTGTTTTACATGGATAAATGTAAGGAACAAAATAAGAATTATTCTGCATACTACAGTCAGGGCTAGCTACCTAAGCCGCAAAGTTAACAACACAGCTATTGTACATGACCAGCAACTAGACGACAGGTCACTCCCGAAGTCAAGCACAACAACTAGGTGTATGGCTAGGCTATCAAATGGTTAACAATCTTGTACTACGCAGGTCACCAATTCGTTGTCGTGGTGCCCCCATTGTACAGACCCAACACTCCCCAAACGGGAAGATTAGCAAAAATACTGCATTCCATAACACTAACAATCACAAGAGATCGCTATGATCACATCATGTCTGGTTCGCTGAATTACTTTTCGTCACCTCCGTCAGGTTCCTCCTTTGAATTCTCCTCCTTAGCATTGCCTTCTGCGTCATCTTCTGCGTTTTCTTCCTCAACTTCCTCATCATCAGACATACTATTTATTACTTCCTCTATGATGTGCTTCACCTCTGACTTTCTATCCATGAGGTCCATCTTAAAATGAGCTCCTGGAGAAATAATCACAACCAACAAGAAAGTACATTTATAGATCAGAAAAAAAAATTTATCGAGTCATTAATAATTCAATGATATCTTCCCAACCTACTCCAATAAAACACAAAAAAGAACAGAACAAAAAAGCACCTAATTGCCGGAGAATATCAGCCAAAGTCGCCTACAAGACAATATAACCAAGAGTGAGCATACAAAGCAGGGCAAAAAAACATGGGACATGTGCAGAACATAACCATTTGCTTACCGTATTGAAGTCCACTTCCTTCAATATGTCACTAACAACAGCACGCAACTCTTCAGTGGTTGGGGCTGATCCAGCATTTGTGCTATCCTTGCCTTTTCCTGTAGAGAAGAGAAGGAAAAGAGTTGACTATGGCTACTACAATCTAATGACTGGTTTTCTCAATGGCATCTCACATAATGTACTCTCGAAAATCAAAATAGGCCTTCCAGCTGAAACTAGTTTTGGAAAAATAACTTTAGGAATGTGAATTCTTAAATCCTACCAGAACAAAATTCACTTGACCCAGCTCTAGTATGATTGTAACATAGCAATGCATCAAAACAGCAAAATCAGATAGGTATTTGTATGAGCTGCAACAACAAGATCAAATTGATATCTCACATAAACACATTGAAGATCTAAGTAAACATACTAACAATAAAATAGAAGCGACACTGAAAATGATAAGGATTACAGATTTGTACCTCTATTTTTTTTGGTTGCCTTGGCACCATCCTTCTTGTGTGCCTTACTGTTCAAAGCACCAGAATTATTGCTCTGGTCTTCTTTTCCATCAACCCTTCTTGGCTTTGAAACCCTCTTGTTGGCCTTATCTACGGGCACCTCACTTTTTGAGGCTTTCTTGCCGGCCTTTTTGCTCTCTAGCTCCATGTCTGGCTCATCTTCTTCAGTGTCAGGCTTCGGCACACCTTTTGCAGGTTTTGTAGAAGCCTTCTTTCCAGATGCATCCTCCTTTTCTTTTGCCTTAGACCCAGCCTCCTTCTTTGCTTGTTTACCGTCTGTGGACTTTTTATTTGCTGGAGGCTCATGAGGTTCTTCATCACTCCCAGCATGATCTTTTGCTTCAGAGTCCTCATCATCTTCCTCTCCCATTGATGCATCCTCAGAACCAGTAGGACCAGCATCGTCTTCATCATCATTCTCTTTCTCAGCCTCAACAGCTTGTTTCCGACTCCTCCTCCTTTTCTGTTTATAAAGCCACACACCTCAGGATTCCGGTATTAAGTACTAACAGTAAGAGGACAGTAGCAAGAGGCACTAGTTTTGGACATTCGATGACTAATTATAAACAACCAATTTTGCTCACCTAAGTGCAATTTCCCATAAAATGCTACCATCACCTAGAAGCAGGATACCTAGTCAATATATATAGAAGTTCAGGAGTCCACTGCCTGTGTTTCCTTTTACATTTAAGTCGTTCTTTGTCCAGAAAAGCACAAATAACTATGCTATGGAGAATGAAAAGAAAGGATGAAGAATATACATGGAGGATCGAGCACAGACAGGAAAACGGGGTAGCAGAAGATATTGTGTTCAGCTACGGTAGAACAAAAGCTACTAATAAACATGTAGTGTAAATACAAAAATATTGAATATTTATATTCTAGTAGATGCAAATGTATTAGCGTATTTTTCCAGGTATGCCTCCTTAATTTTCTATAACACATTTACCAAAAAAAATCAAAAAGGTGGTGTTTGGTTCAGCATATGATCTTAACAAGTAGGAACAGCAACTTTCCATGGGAAATTGGAAGTGCTTCCTAGAATCCCAAGGGAAGCTAGCATAGCAAACACACGTGGTGACTAGTGAGAAGTTTAATTGCGACGATGTTAAATTTGTAATTTCTAGATAATTCATGATGGTAATTAGAAATGAATGATAACAAAGCAAAAAGCAAAAGGAGCACTTGAATTCTCAATGTTCTCTGAACATCTTCCTGATGCACAAGATTCAGCACCAGACTTCAGGACAGAAATGAAGGCAGTACAGGACATATGGATTTTTTGGCAGAACCATAGAGTAAAAAATAATTTCTAATTTTAGCTGAACCAAGCACCAAAAGTTATTACCTTCTCTTCAGAAGCACCTTCAGTAGTTGCCTGACCGCTTCCTTTAGACCTCCTCCCACGTTTCTTCCCTTTCTGCAATGGCAACAAAAAGTTCAGTTTGTGGGGCCCATGTTGTACAAACAACTCCAGAAGAGAAAGCTCAGCATTTAATTAGAGTTTATACCTTCTCATCAGTGAGAACAACATCTCTGGTAATGCAAGGAGACTCCAAAAAATCCAGCAATTTGGCAGAAACTTCCTCCTGAAGTACAAGAAAACAGTGTTGCTACAGGTTTAATGCTTAATCATTAAAAGACATGTGGCTCAGCCAACTAACCTTCTTTGTAGTTGCTTTTGAAACATAAATATCAAGTATTTCACAAAAATCTAGCAACTTCTCCTTGTTAAATTTGTCAAGCTTTTCTTTTATCCTGGCCTTGTGCTTTTCCTAATCAAGGTTATAGGCAGACATCCATTACAAAAAAGAGCTCAGGGCATAATACCTACAAAAAAAAAATCTTGTTTCACATAACACGGTATCATCCCATAAACTTACTTGATTGTCAGTCCAAACAAAACCAGAAAATTGGGATATGTTTCTCTTCAAGAAATTAATCTGCAGAGAATCAATACAGTTAACAAAGTAGATGAAATGAATCAGACTAGAGCTTGACAAGGTGTGTGGAAGCCTTACAGTTGATTTTCTTCCATACATTAAAGTATGAAGACTCTGGAGATTCTCATCTACCTTTCTCTTCGATAGTTTGAAAGAAACTGGTAGGAACAAGAGGCGAACAAATGATTAATCCAAAATTGTGGACTAGGATGCAGCCATTCCCAAAAGAATCTGCTGAACAATGAACTATCAACTACAAGATAAGGGCAGGGCAGTTCATATTATCTTTTTTGTTAACTCTAACATTAATGTGTAACATGACATTAACAAAAGCAACCATATTAGTAAACAAATGGAGCAACTTGAAGGATAGAGCACTCGCTAAATTGTCTAAAGGACAGTTATGAACAAGCAGCACCACAAAATCCAGACTTCAAAAATTATGGTCCATATTTCAAAGAGGATTATTTTCAATAAACGAATGTGTGAAAGGAAATCACTTATAGCAAATACTGCGTTAGTCTGCTTAATGTCCAGGTTAAACATGCTACATTGTAGGAAGGGAAACTTGATTATTTGCCACACCTAAGTTGGTGTAATTGATGATTTGCCACGCCCCGTCTCACTGACATTTGGGCCTCAATTACACATTAACTTTGTGGCAAATAATCAATTATGCTTTATAGGAAGGGGCAAAGTATCATAAGTGTAAACCAAACTAAGTACAGATACATGTGTAAACACATATTCATGAGCTATTTACAACCTCATGGCCCCTGGACTAAGCAAAAAAACTTCTACCAGTCAATTTGTTCCCTCCCTCTCTCTCTCTTTTTCTACCAGTTAAGGCCCCTGGGCTAAGAAGAGAAGCATACAAAATTTCTTCAATAACCCCAACAAAGGCTCCATTACTAACCATGTAATTCAATCTTACTATGTTAGGTAGACTTCCTTCTGCTTCCATTTTTATTGCGTCCGCACCACACCAGGAGAACAGCATAACAGTTTTCATTCAATTCTTTAGTGAAACCATCCCCAATCTCCCATAGCTACTATTTAGGCCTCAATCCAGTTTTTGCTGTTGAAACTTTCACCAAGCCACAGATCATTCATACCCATAAAGAAATACACAGATCATTCATACCCATAAAGAAATACACCCTGAGAAGAAAGATCCCCCAACATTACCTCCGTCACAGGGAAACAGAGACATCGCATTCTAGGACGGTGTAAAGCTTATGTGGTTCTTGACCGCACTAGATAACGCGACAAGCAAACAGGGACATCTACCAGTAACAGCAACACATCAGAAGATATTACAGGGGAAAGACATTACCGTTGGGAATGTCCTTCAGCTTCGTTCCAGAGCCCTGCAAGACATAAAGCACCAAAAAGAGATCATCAAATGAGAAAACGAACAAGCTTCCCAATATCGGCAAAGGCAAAATGCGTACAAAAATGGGGAGACACTAAACGTAGATCGCTAAGCCTCCAGAATCCTAGAAATAGCTATTTTTAGCATGGCACCATGAGAGCAACTCGGACAAATATTCCAGCTTCGCGACAGCATAACAATAGGCATGTCATCCCGAAACAACAGATCGGGGCAAAACGCGCGCGAGAGAGAGAGACGGAGAGGAGAGGAATGGGCGATTTGACCTGGAGAATGGCGGGTGACTTCTTGGCGGGCGCGGATCGCGGGGTGAGCTCGGAGTACCTCTCGACCGTCTTCCTCTCCCTGGATGGCCTCTCCACCGTGGGGGTGACCGGCGCCGGCTTCTCCGCTTCCCCCTTCTTCCTCCTCACCCGCTTCCTCTCCGGCTGCGGCTCCTCCTCCTCCTCCTCCTCCTCCTCGGGCTCGGGCTCCGCGTCCTTGGCGTCGTCGGCGGGCGGATCTGCGGGGGCGGGGGAGGCGGGCTTGGCGTCGGAGGCCATGGGCGGGTCGGGGAGGAGGGGAGCTAGGGTTTTAGGCTGGCGTGGGGGGAGGAAGGTGCGGGAAAGGGGGGATTTTTGGGAGGCGGAGCGGGGCGGACGGGACGGGACGGGACGGGGTGCGTGTGAATTTGGGTGTTAAATGGAGGATTGGCTTCGCCAGTGTGCGGTTTTTTTCCTCTGGCATTTTACCGTTTTACCCTTACATATTATTAGCTGTTCCTTTTCGATCTACGAAATCGCCCTCCTTAAGAGTAAGCGCCGATTTGTTTTTGCTTTCATTCTGAATTCTGGTCCAAAAGGAGAATTAAAAATAAACAGTTTGATTCTAAAAATCAATTCTCACAATCCAGTCCACTCATTATATTAAAATTCACAATTCACTTCATATGTGATTTTGAATTCCAGTTCTTGGAAAATTAACTTCTCTACAATCACAATCCAGACTCTAATTATCCTTCTGAAGTGGCACATTTGCAATGAAAAATTGGGTTTCCAAAAGAAACCAAAGTGCAGCTCAACCAATCGCCAGTCACATAGAGAGGAGTAAATATTAAATTTCAAGGAACTATAAATTCATTTTACAAACTATAAAAAAACTATAGTTTTTATTTCATAATTCACAAAGTTACAGGGTTGAGAGAACTTATATCACAAAATTATAGTTTTTAGAATTGATTACTTTGTTGTAACGGGTCTAACATTGTAGGGGCCGAAATGGTAGTCTCATGCACCCACATTTCCTATTTCACTCGCACGTGAGACTATTATATAGGCTTACACTGTCAGATCCGTTAAAAAAACTGTCAACTGATGGCCACCTTTCACCCTCTGCCCTGGAAAATCCATTTTTGTCTCCCCAGAGCTAGGGGGAGCTAGGGGCTAGTAATAGGGGAATTCCAGCGATTTCCTCGCAAAAAAAGCACGAGCGATACAGACGCAAATGCTAATGAAGCGGGAAATGGCAGCTCCGAGGAAAGCACTGTACAGGGCAGGGGGACGCTGTTGGTGCGGCGCGGCCGGGGTTGGGTCCAAAATTTTGGGAGCGCGCCCTTCCCTCCCGTCGATCCGCCAAAAATTTCCAGCGCGCGCTGCCTGCTTGCTCGTATAGTTGGGCGGTTCAGCGGTTGGGCCTACGTAACGTAATCTTCCCTTCTTCGTTAGCTTTTTTTTTTTTTCGGGACAAACTTTCCTTCGTTAGCTTTTTAATACTGTACAATTGCTTTTGCCTCCTACGGACTGCTTTGAACACTTACAAATTTAAGCATTTTGGGCTTTTCCATTAGATCGTCATCGTCCATCATAGGCCAGTGATGGTATTTTCTCGGTAGGTGGTTTTTCAAACATGCCAATGGTGGGTTTATGCCAAAATTTGCCCCAGCAATTTCGGTGTAAATTTGATGTTGTTCAAATTTTGACCTGAAATTGGCCACGCACGACTTGCCCATGAATTTGCGGGAGAAGTTTCTAAGAGGCTCATTCGAATAGGAACTTGTGATTTTCTAATCAACGTTACCAGATTCGCGATCATTAGTCCCAAATGAACACAACCCAAGTTTGCTTACATAGCAAAAGCGAATTCTTATATAATTCGCCGGTCTTCAGAAAAAAAAACATAGTGACTGAGCAATAAAAGACCTAATATTATAAAAAAAAGTAAAAAACATGACGATCTATAGGACTCGTGTGGCGATCCGCACAATTAGTCTAGGTAATAACAATTCTATGCCACTTTATACATTCCCGATTCGTATGACTCAATCTCATTGATGACAAGCTCATGGGTAGAGGTGGGCGTCGTGCCGGGCCGGGTCGGCCCCAAGACAGCCCATCGTGCCGGGCGGAACCTGCCGGCCGCTACGCGCCGTCGTGCCGCCGTCTTGGCGGCGCCGTCTTTCGGCCGCTTTCAGCGAGCCTAAGCACGCCCATTTACCCTTCGTGCCGTCTTTACCTAGGTCCGGTCCATTTACACTATTGCGACGAGAGGAAATGACCCAAATTTGTTTGTAGTAGTGTGCGTACGCGATGCTACGGTGCAGCGAATGTATAGCCACCTTGATTAAATAAATATGTAAATCTACAATCGAGCAACACGCATGGATTGAGAGATCCTGGCGATCCAAAGGATCGCCAAGTTTGCAGTTGATGGGCATCCAACCGTCGGATCGAGCGAATCGACGGTCCGGATTAATAAAACGGTCTTGCTACAGTAAATTGGTACATTATTGTTGCCACAGTGAATTGCTGCAATCTTGCTACAGTAGATTGCTCCATTTTTGCTACAGTAGATTGCCGATTAATTAGATCGTTATTAGCGAACACGCATTCGTTCTCTTGTGTATCTCTGGAGAAATTAGCAAAGTAAGTAAATAAATGACAAGAAGAAATGTACACGCAAAGCAATGACTAAATGAAAGCATGCGAAAGAAACATCCTGTGTAGATATCGGTATTGCTAGCAATGGACACAAATATTGGGGGAAAAGACGTAAATTTTATTAAATCTTGAACATATACAAAGTTATCGCCTCGTTAAAACCTTACACCCGGTGTAGGGGTACCCCGTAAGGAAAAGAGTACAAGAACTACATTTATATACATAGATCGCCCGAGGTGAGATTGTCAAAGTCCGCTACACAGCGTCCCGTGATCTCTGATCCTCTGGCGATGTTGTGTCCTCTCGACCACACGCTCCGATCTTTGAGGCATGTAATTGCCTCAACCATCTCAGTGTGAGACGACCTCCTTGGCTCAAGTATCCTCCCACCGAATCGAAAGTGGATTCCGACGAGACAAGGGACACCGGAATCAGTAAGTACATCCCGTGCGAAATGGGATAGCACGGTAAATACGTTGGTTATTCTTTCACCACAAAAGCAAGTTAAGTTGATTTTCCTCGTCCATATCAAGCTCGGACTCCATGAAAGGCGTGTCGAGGTAGTGGTTGATCTCTACCCGTGGATTCCATTGTGGTCCGCTTTCGGCGTTTAAGATGAACTGACGATTTGCCTTCAACTTCTTCCACATGTTTGAAGCCATCGAACCGCCTCGTGCTTGTTGCATTGTTGAGGTAGATCTTCGTGCTTCACTCGGTGCCAAACTTCCGTAGTATTTTTGAAAACTCAAAAACTCATTATAAACATGAGTATAGGCCTCGGAGAAATCAAGATCGAATGTCTCACCTATTCCGCGTGAGGCGCCTCGCAAGTCGAAAATTTTCTCCGAGGATCCAAAATGACAAAGAAAACAAGTACAAATGTGGAATAGCTTGAAAATATTTTAAAATTTTTTGCTCCATTGGTTCTATAATGGAACGTAAAACATAATTATCTCTATTTTCTTTAAAAGCATTAGCAATAAGTCAAAGCCACTCGATAACTAAGCAAGAAGTTGGGTAATAAACACCGGATAATTTTTTAGTTCCGTCGTAAATTTTTTTTAAAAAATTACGAAAATGACTAGCAATTATCCAATACCTCACCATTATTGCGCTTGATTTAAGACAGGTGATAATGTGCTCGTAGTCTTCGTGACCGCAAAGATAGTATAAGTTGAGTTCCATCTAACCTTCATATCTAGGTTGAATCTTCTTGGTTTCATATTATTGACCTTGCAGTACTCTGAGAACTGGGCAAACTTCACAGGTGAATTAGTAATAAAATCGATAGCATTACGTATGCCCTCCAAAGTAGGTTTCATTACCTGCCTGTACAATGAGATTAATAATATGGCATACGCATCTCTGGTGGAGTACAAAACCTCCAATATAAGACTCCAGGCGCGGTGAGAGATGCTCCATAGCCGTTGTGTTAGCTGATGCATTATCAAGAGTAATGGAAACAATTCTACTTTCTATTTTAAATTCATTAACAACCTCAAGTATACGGGTAGTTGTTCTTCTACTAGCATGTCCGTTGTGTGACTCCGAGATTGGCCTAAACCCTATAACTATTTTATTTAGTACGTACTCGTCATCTAGATAGTGCGCAACAATACTAATATATGCTGCTCTTTGGTGAGAGGAAGTCCATATATCAGATGTTAATGCGAATGAAAAACTAAGCGTCATAAAGGTCTGTTTTAACATTTCTAGTTTAGTTGTAAACATTTTACCAACATCACGTGTAGTTGTTCTTCTACTAACATGTTCGTATTGCGGGCAAAAACCACGTTGCACCATTCTATCAAAATTAGAGCTCTCACCCGTTATAAGCGGAAGATCCTCTGTAACTATGTAACATGCAATTTCTTCTCTAGCTACGTCGGCATTGTATACCCATGTGCTTACCGAACCGTAGGTGTTGAAGTTGAGCTGTGTCTGCGCCCTCGCCGCCTCCGTCCGTGAGATATCTTCCTCAAGCAATTCTCGCGTGTCTCTTTAGATGACTGTACCACCACATGCACGTGCAGATAGTTTAGATTGATGATTTGCAAACAAAGATACACTACCTCATGTCCGTCAACAGCTTCGATCGTTTCGTCCATATGTTGCCCGACCACGCAGCGATCGCGGCTATGGACGCCCGTGCTGGCTGCATGGATATGTCGGGCTACGTGTTCGGTGTGGATACCGACGCCCGTCCCGCATGCACCGAGGTAGCGGCATCCGAGCTCGGTGCATCCGGAGTGTATGAGGCATCCTCGATGCCGTGCGTGCCGTCCAGATGACGGTCATCCATGCCGTAGTCTCCCATGCTGGGGGAGAGTTGGCGTGGATCGATCTTTTGATCCTGACGAGGGGGACTAGGAGAGCGCGGGCGTGCTCTCCTGCTTTTGCTTTTGCGAAACATTTTATTTCACAACGAGACAGCAAAAAAATGCAAGCAAATAGAGTGAGATGCGCAGAATATCTTTGGCCTTTGAGCAAAAATGGGCAAGAGAGAGCGCAAGAGAGTTGAGAGTTGTGCGGAGAAAATGCAAGCCATCCTCAGATTTATGGTGTGTCCAACGAAATAACCGTTGTTCTGCATGCCGCGTGATTCCTCGAGTGTGAGTGTGTCCGCTCAAAATTGCTTTAGAGAGAGCGGGATGGAAATTGCGCACTCGCTCATTACGAAAATTGAAAAGCGGGACGAATATAACAGGGCGGGATGGGATCGATCAATCACATCGCTGTCTCTCTTGCGTTCAAAACTTCAAATAAATCAGGCGCGTGATTTTCTTCCCGTGATTTCCTCGAGTGTGAGCATCCATCCAAACTGCGGTTACATGCATACACACACAGAGCATCAAATCATTTTGTTTTGCTTTTTGAGTGACACCGCTCAATCACATTCACATCATTCTTTCACCCACGGTCAAAAAACAGCTCTCTCCCGCTTTTCTCTCTCCCACGCCCCTCTCTCTCCCTCTTTTCACTCTCCCACGCTCCCCTCTCTCCCGCTTTTCTCTCTCTCCCACGCGACGCGTTGACGCGCCCACGCCCCTCTCTCTCTCCCGCTTTTCTCTCTCGGCTCGCGTCTGTCGCCGATCCCGCTCCCGCTCGGCGTCGGCGCCTCGCTTCGCCTGCCTCCCCGCACGGCCGCACCCTCTCTCTCCCTCCGACGCGCCTCTCTCCCCTCTGGCCGCACGCCGCCGCCGCCCCTCTCTCCCATCCGGCCTCCCGCGCCGCCGCCTCCCTCTCCTCCGGCCTCCCGCGCGCCTCCTCCCTCTCCTCCGACCTCCCACCGCACACTCCTCTCCTCTCCTCCCTCCCTCTCCTCTCCTCTCTCACTCACGGCGCTGGCGCTGGGCGGTCTGGAGCTGAGGCGGTGCATGTTGCGCGCCTGCCCATGGCCCTTGGTCATGCATGGCCGGTGTCTTGCGGTCTGCCGGCGTCTGCATGGCCGGCGTGCTGCGTGCTGCTCGGCCGGGCCAAGACGGCACGGCCCAACGGGCGTGTCGGGCCGTGCCGCCTGTTGTGCTCGAGTTTTGGGCCCGCCGCCCGATGTCTGATAACGTCGGCAGCACGCGACGGCCGCTAACGTCTTGGCCGGGCTTTGGCCGTGTCGTGCCCTGCGTGCTCCGGGCCGGCCCAACGAGGCACGGCCCATGTGCCCAGGACTACTCATGGGACTACTTGGCTGCTAAAGATGAGTTTGAGCGGGTTCTTGGTGTCTTCCACAGCGGATATCCCAAAATCCACAGTGAGAGACGGCTTCAAATAGATCAACAGATGGAATTTTATGATCCTGCAGCGAATGTAAGGAAGCCTGGAAAATTGGCTGGTCTACTCCCTCAGCCTAGCTTGATTAACCGGATAGTTAGAGTTACCATTCACCCCAAGAGTGGTAACTTTGACGACATCAGAGGCTATTCTTGGAACATCCTCAGCAAAATAATGCATCGTGAGAAATTCGATGTCACAGACTTCATTATGAGGGAGATGGCTCAGTCAGCTCGAGAAAGGGGTAAGGGCATTTACTTTGGTCCTTATATCATGAAGATCATCCTGATGAAAACTGGCTACAACAAAGGACGAGGCTTTGCCAATAAGCAATACAAGCCAAGAGAGGGTCCTCCTCAAGTAGTGGGACATCCTTTTCAGCAGTGGCAGCAGCAGCACCACCAGCAGCAGGAAGGGGCTCAGGGGGAGCCGGCTGAGCATCCTCAGGATGTGCCTCATGTTTCTCACTCTATCTCTCAGGATGTCTTTATGACTAGCTTTGACTCTTTGAGGAGTGACATGATGGCTCAGTTTGCAGCTCTTTCCTCCAGTATCACCAGTCGGTTTGATGAGGAGACCAGTACCAGGTTGAGACTCGAGCCATGGTACAAGAGACCCGAGCCCGTTTGGACAACGTTAGCGAGCAGCTGGAGTCTCTGAGGGATGACCTTGTTCCTGCTCGTACTCGCCGGGTTCGTGGCAGAGGCAGCGGCGTTCCTCCTCCTCCTCCTTCCTCCTAGTTTCCTCCTCCTTGGCGACTCCTTTTTGGTACTTGATGCCAAAGGGGGAGAGAAAAGAAAAGAAGTAGTTGAAGTAGAAGTGAAGGTTAAGGACAAGGATTAGCTTTTATTCTATATTTCTCTATATTTATGTAAGCTAAAGAACCTTGGTGTTTATGTTTGGATGCCTAACTTTGGATGCTTGTTTTATACTTTTGGATGTGGATGTTTTAAATATTTCAATGTTATGTGTGATTGTCTTTCTTTTTCTCTATGTGATTGTCTTTCTTTTTCTCTATCATATTGTCATACACTATTAATGATTCATCCACGGATCCACTTGTCTAAAAGGAACTTTGTCAAATTTTTAATTTTCTCTCTTTGTGAAAACTTTTTTTTCAAAGGTTCTTCTCTAAATACTAAAACAAGATATTGCTCCATGTTTTTCTATCAATCTCAAGGGAGCAAAGTTTCATTCTAAACAATTTATGAGTATACTACATATCTTGTTTGTGGCATACTCAAAAACAACTTCATCTTTTCATTTATGTTAAAATTGTCATCAATTACCAAAAAGGGGGAGATTGAAAGTATCTAGGCCCCCAAGAGTTTGGTTTGATTTTGGTAATTAATGACAATTGCGATTATGGGACTAATCGTTTCTTCTGAGTATGTTTGAAGACAGATTGGATCGTTTTGAGAAGAACAAAGTAATGTGACCATGTGGCTATATAAAGATCAGCATGATCAACTGAAAATATGAGGTATGGATTTAAGGACTTTTCATAGTCTTTTACCGATCTCGGAGTTTGGAAGAAAAAATCGGATTTCTAGGATTAAATGTCGTACTATTAAGAGGGACTTTTGATGAATAGGTTGAAGTGTGTTAAGTGAAAATGGCTCAATTCATATTCAAAAGTCTATGTCTTTTATTTAAAAACAAAAGAATTAAGCATTTGTCTCTGACCAAGATGGACCCAAGACTACCGACCATGGTAGTGCAGATCGCATTCATGGTCGTGAGTACTGCCGAGGCCCAAGACTTATATTCCAGAGAGGGGTGTTTTGTCCCTCTGGGATTGGCCAGCAGTACCAAGTATATGGGAGCGGTACTGCCGCATGGCCGGCAGTACCGACCATCGGAGGGCGGTACTGCCGCTTGGCCGGCAGTAACGGCCCCAAGGGTGGTACTGCCGCTTGGCCGGCAGTAACGGCCCCAAGGGCGGTACTTATATTCCAGAGAGGGGTGTTTTGTTCCAAAGCCTGGCCAGCAGTACCGATCCTCTGTGAGTGGTACTGCCGCTTGACCGGCAGTACCGGCCCAGCTTGGGCGGTAGTGCCGACCAGAGGGTGACGGCTAGTCTGATGGCGCATTAAATGCTACTGTTTGACCATTGGACCTGAGGCCGGCAGTACTGGTTCTAGTAGGGCGGTAGTGCCGGCCACCCCGAAAATTTCAGGGGTTTGGTGACAACGGCTAGTACCATTGAATGTGGCTATATATACACCCCCATATGCAGCATGCTGGGTTGCTGAAACTCTAATTGCATATCCTTGAGCTCTAGTGTGCTTCTCTTCTACTCTCTTGCATTAAATTCATTTCTTGAAGAGTAGTTGAGTGAAAGGCTAGTGTGAATTCGAATTGAGCCATTTAGACACTTGATCCACCTCAAGCAAACATCAAAGTTCATTACTCTTGGAGGTAACCTCCTAGACGGCTTGGAGGTGGGAAAAATCGGTGATCTTCTCAAAGAAGGTTGTGAGAAGGTCCGATCGTTTGTGAAGGCAAGGAGCTCGCATAACCGGAGCGATGAAGAGCTACCTCGAGTGATCGAGGAAGGCTCAAGCGAGTGGAGCCGGCTTGAAAGAGTTCAAGTCACCTCAACGTGGATTAGGGGAGACCGATAAGTCTCCTAGACCACGGAAAAAAATTGCTTGTGTAAATCTCTCTCTCGTGACTTGCTTTTATTATTGTTGTGCTCAATTACCTTCCTAACATCTAGAGTAGATTACTTGTGTTTGGTATTGCTTATTGCTCATTTAAATTGCTTGATTGCTTAGTGATCTTTAGTCTTTGTAGTTGCAATTTTATATTTACCTCTCTCATATCTTAGAGTCTTGTATATTTGCTAATTAGTTTTAAAAAATTTAGAAACCTCCTATTCACCCCCCTCTAGTCGGTTATCCTTGATCCTACAGCACCAGACATTTTATCAGCTATTATATCGTATTCAGAATGTTGCAACAGAACAATAATTAGATATTGAAATGGAAGCTTATTACTATTCATTGCCACGCAGACTACAAGTCCAAAGCTATCAAGTTATTACATATTACATATAGTACATTCATAAATAATTTACATATATACTAAGTACCTAATAGATCGATGGTCTCCATCGTAAGATTCACTAATCCACCCAGTCCTCCGCTACATATTACCCTAACCCTGTAGGTTATCCTTAGCCCATGCCTTATAGGTGAATCCATAGTCCTCAGCTTCTAAGCAAAGAAAGAGTTAACTAAGAGTGAGTATAGAAGTACACAGCAAGCATTAATAACAAAATGCATTATATGAATTTCCCCATCATCCATCTCATGTCCATATTCCTCTCAAAATCATTTTCTAAAAACAGAAGGTTTTATTAGAGAAACAGGGGAACGTGATTTCCAATTTTAATTATTGAAATTGTTGCTAGTACTCGTATATAAGGCCGACTTAGCTTACGTATCCTCCGATCCAGGAGACATGCATAAATCCATGATTTTACCCATTGCAAATTTGTATCACATTATCCATAGTGAACCCAACCTCACTTGAGAACCCAGAATGTTTATCGCTACTCAGGTATTAGATCTCTAATCCTGGCACCACTGTTAGTTGTGCTCCGACTAACAACGACAACACTCAACTCATGTGTTCAAATATAGCATCAAATAAATCACCGCAACTGATGTTTGTGTCCTTCATTGAGACTTATGGTGTACACGGCTTTACACCCCTAGTTATCTACTCATACCCAATACGGAGATCATAGCATCGTCATATGACAACCTTTTCTAGTCGTTTCCACACACTATGATTGATACGAAGAATACAACTCAATGCCCAAGTGTAGTGATTCATCCTTGCAATATGTAGAGTGGGCCTTCCGGCAGTATTCATCATCTATAGCACCCTCTACCCATTATACATACATACATACATACATACATACATACATACATACATACATACATACATACATACATACATATACGTGTGTGTGTCATTAGCTTCATTCGTTGGATGAGCTATTTCAACACATCATATTTCATATACTGCCTCAAAAGTCATCATCAATTCCATATATCTACAATCAATTACTGTTGCAGCAGTTCATCATCAAAATCATCTTTTCAGCAACATCTGATTTATTGTTTTCTTAAAAATTATTTCCCATGTATTGGTGATATCACATATAAGTAAATATGACTGATTAAAAATATTAAATATGATCAAGAAATTGCTTACCTGGATTTTGGTACAAATCATCCTCACTCGACGGCTCTTGAAGATTACCGGTCTGATTTGAATTAATTTCTGAAATTACAAAATACCACATTTTAGGTGGCTAGTAAATTTTTGCATATTTTATGGCTTATAAACTCGTATTAAAATTTATTATTCGATTTACATATAAGGCCTCTTTTGAGTTTTTTTGGATATTTTAAAATTTAATGTATATTATTTAAAGCTTGATAGTTTGTTTATTAAATTTACTGGGTTTTTAAACCTATATTTAAATTTTGGATGATACAGGAGTGTAGATCAAATTTCTATCTCTTTTTAGAGATTTTTTTCCTTTTTCTTTCTTCCTTTTCTTTTCCCCACCCGGTTGGCCTTATCTTCTTCCCCTTCATCTTTCTTTTTCCTCTCACTCCCTCTCTCCCACCCCCGATGCCTCCTCTTCCTCCTGTCGCCGCCAGCCGTTGCCCCCTTCTCCAATCGACTCCGCGCCACCCTCGCCTCCCTTTGGGTCACGCACGCTAGCCCATGTCCGCGCGACCCGCGCTCGGACCTAGCGTCGCCGTCGCTCCCCCGGTTGGGCTGCCTCCTCCTCGCCTCCACCGGGCTGCCCTCGCCCTCTGTCCTGGGCTGCGCCCCTTGCCTTCCCATCTTCTTGGCCCAAACTCGACTCCACAGGGTTGCCCGAAGCCTTGGCCAAACCTAGCTAGGTTATGGGTAGACCCTGAGCTCCTCCCCTTATTTTTCATTAAGCTTTACTGTGATTTTTGCATATGCTTTGTGATGTGCATGATGAACATATATACTCTTATTTTGGGCCGATGATGATTATCGGTGATTTTCGTGGATTTGGCAGTGTTGTAACAACATCAGGAGACTTTCCGTATGTGTGGGGAGTATGGTGGTCTCCGGGCACGCGCAACGTCTCCTCTACGGTGATCCCTACGGAGACCACTAGCTATACCTACTGTCTTTAACCTATATAGTGGTTTTTGCTACTATCATCCTTATATTTGTGTTATGGCCAAAATATGGGTTACCTGCGATGTTGGGTAATGCAAAGAAATGCAGGGCTGCGATGTGCTAGGGATGCTCCTGGTTGTGGCTTGTGGTGGCCTCCCAGTGCTCTTGCTCCTTGGTGGCTTGGTGCTCCTAGTGGTCTTGGCTTGGGGCTTTGTGTGCTTGCCTCCTGGTGTTTGAGAAGTGCTCCTCGAGGCTTTCTTTGTTTTGCCATGTGTGTGTTGTATGGTGTGCTTTGGCTTGTGTGGAAATAAACTAAGTCTTGGTTTGTGCTTGGCTGGCTCCTTTTAACTTTGGGAAGGTTGGATGAAAGTCCCGAGAAAGCTTTACTTTCCCTCTCTATTGTGGGGGCATTACCTTTCTTCCATACAAGGTTTATTTTTTACTATGTGATATTTTTTGGTACTATTCCTGCAATGCTACGGTTACCTGACAACTATAGGTTTGCAATTTGCTGGAGGTGCCGACTGGCCCCGGACAGTCAGATATCTCAGCGAGCGATACCTTCACATACAGGTCTGACGGTAACTCCAAAAAACTTAATTTTTGTATCTCATGCCTTATGATTACTAGTACAGTATCCTGTCTTCCGGTTTCCTTTTTTCAGCACGTAATATATGGTTTTTTTCCTTTTCTAGAACGTTTGCTTCCTTTTCCTTAATTCCAGGATATTTGTTTACTTTTCCTTGAGATGATGCTGGAGGTGGGGGAGATCTGTTGTGGGCCACAGGGATGAGTTAGACACATTAAACAATGGCCATCGGATGTGGGTGAGTAAAGCTGAGGAAAGATGTGAGAGGTTAATTTTGATGGAGGCAAGTTTCTGGAGACGTTTCGCTGGGTGCATGAAGGTTAGGCCATCTCTAGTGGGGTGCATTATTTGGGGTGGACGTAGAAAAGAATACTTAGGTGCATTATAAAGGGGTATAGATATATGTGTGACTGTCTATTTTTCAGGGAATCAAGGTTAAAGATCAAGAGAAGTTGTAGATCATAGGAAATGTAATTTTGTTATTTAATGTACATTGTAATTATACAATTGTATGATATTTGGTAATAAATAGAATTGATGACTAATTTTGTTGAGCAGTTTAATTATGTGTGTGGTTAATTTGTGTTGATGATCTCATTTGCACTGATTAAAACTCTGGATTGTTTCAACTTGGAAGGTCTATAAACGTGTTTGATGAAGATTATAAATGAGGTTATATGGGTGTAAGTCAAAAGCTATTTTTTAAATATGTGAGTGAAATTCTCCCACTGTGGAAACGAGTTACATTAGTCTAATAAGGACGTTAGCACACTAAAAGGTTGTAAATTCAAGTGTCGCCGGGGACATATCTTATGTACTCACCTATTTTTGGTGCGCTCACGCATCCGACTCTAAAAAAGTTGAAAAATGGTGATGTGGTCTACAGCCCTTAAATCTTTAACTCCAAATTCAAAATGTGCTAGAAGAAACAAGAAAGGTGTTGGAAATATTAGGAATTTTCTCAATATTTTAATCCACAAAATTATGTAAATCATGATTAAACAATTGCACAATTCTAGTTCAAAGCCAAAGGTACTAGATAACAAACTATCTATCTCAAACGCAAAGGCTAATGAACAAGAAATCAACACGATAAAAACACGATATAAGTGAATATACCCTTGAACCGATGCCACCATAGGCACAGGCACAGGCGGAACAATGACTCGCTCATTGTTGTTTGCCATGACGGTCGGTGTAGAGGATCACAAGTTATCGCAGAGAAGCTTTTGGTGCAGTGGATAGGTTGATGCAGTGCAGAAGGGCTCTTTCTGACGCCGGTGCTTCTGGTCGGGACAAAAGCTTGAGCTGTCGCGTGGTACGCTTCCCAAAAACCTTATCGGCCTTCTATCTCGAGCAAGATCTCAAGAAGGGCGAGGTTCCAAAGGCCTGCTCCCTCTGCTACTTGTACGCGCAAGAAAACGGAGGTGGGGAGACAAGCAATGCAGCGCTACAGATGGAATAATGGAGTTTTGCGGGAGAGTTCAGGCGAGAGCCAGCGTTGGTTTCGTTGAGGAAAGCACAGTCGTTGCCCTCCTTATATAGGCTTGCGGCATGCAACGGGCAGGAGACAGAATCTAATGCAGTCATTAACAGCCAACGGACAGGAGTTACCAGCCATCAATTCCTGAAACCGTTACCAGCCATCAATTCCTGAAACCGACGCCATTAAGCCAAGCCATCATGTCGTCAGTTTAAGGAATCTACTGGTATTAAGGCAGCCGTCTTTACACCAAAACGACAAAACCTTCCGTATTTCGCGAACCGCGCACGCGCTCGTCACGTCTCGTCTCGACAGGCACACGCCTTGGCTCGAGCTCGAGCTCGGTGCGCGCGCGTGTGGCCCTACTTTTTCTCTTTCTCACTTTGCTAATTGGGAGACACACAACTCAACTATTTAAGTTGACGAAAACTTCTCCTAACTTCCCGTATGGTACTAAACCAATTTTATGACTCCTAGTATTTTAATGGACATTTTGGAATTTTTATTAAATTAATTATGGGTCAGCCGCATAATAATCTAACAAAAGTCAAGTTTGCTATGAATAACAACATTTGTCTTTTTGTTTTCTCCTTTTATTTATTTATCATTTGTCAAGTTTTTTTCTTATTTTTGCTATAATTAACATAGAATGAATTTGAACTTAAAATTCTGAAAAGTAGATTGAAAAGTACATCTATTTTTCTTATCTTTTCAGTATTGTTTGATACCCAAACGGCCAAACCAAGAGTGGAGCATAGAATATGTTGCAGCTTAAAAAAGTGATTAGAAATGAGAGGTTATAGCATTTCATCAATCCGATGAAAGCATTTTTTATAGGTGGTTATACGCCAGGAAGCTCAAAAGTACCTAAGCAATCATGAATGTTTAAACCCTCCCTATTCATTTGCCACCTCACTTGGAAATAGAACTCTTTTTAAAATAGTATATTTTTTATTCAAATTGCAAAAATATACTTCGATCTTAAAAAATTACAAAAATATACCTCTGCCGCTATCTGAATGGGCGACAGGGGTTATAGAGGCCTCTGTCGCCATATGAATGGGCGATATTGGCACTTATCGCTCTCTAAATAGGTGACATGTCCCCTTTTCTGTAGCCAGTTTGGAAAGAAAATCATAACTTTTTTATATGATCTCGGATGGAGATGAACTTTATATGAAAATTGTAGCTCTCGACGAGATCTACAACTTTGGTACAATTTTTTTTCTTTATTTGAATCCATTTAGATGGTCAAAAACGAGATAGAAGTTTCAGATCTAGTTTGGATCTGATTTTTAGATCTGAACTTTCTATTCCGTTTTTGGCTATCTAAATGGATTCAAATGAAAAAAATTTGTATACCAAAGTTGTAGATCTCATCGAGAGCTACAATTTGCATATAAAGTTCATCTCCATCCAAGATCATATGAAAAAATTATGATTTTCTTTAGAAACTGGCTACAGGAAAGGGGACATGTCGCCCATTCAAAGGGCGACAAGTGCCAATATCGCTCATTTAGAGGGCGACAGAGGCCTCTGTAGCTTCTGTCGCCCATTCAGAGGGGTGCGACAGAGGTATATTTTTGCAATTTTTTGAGATCGAGATATATTTTTGCAATTTAAATAAAAAATGTATTATTTAAAAACAAATCCTTGGAAATACGACAAACTGAAAGGACCAAAACCAAACTTACTAGCAATGCCCGCAGGAGCGCAGGATCGAAAAATGGCGGCCGAGATTGAATTGTATCCCCCACCCTAACTCCTTTATAAGCCGGAAGCTCCCTCACCGGCTCTCCTCTTCCTTCCTAGGGTTATTCCTCCCGCGCCGCCACTTTGCCCCAAAACCCCACGCGCGCCGCAGCCGACGCCATGGTACGCACGCCGGCGAGATCTTATACCGTCTCGTGGAAAGCATAGCACACCATCCTGGCTGACGATGACGAGGCCTGTCTGTTTTGCAGGCTCCGAAGAGAGGCGCGAAGGCCCCCGTGTCGGCGAGGAAGAAGGCAGCGGACAAGGTGGTGAACCCGCTGTTCGAGAAGCGGCCGAAGCAGTTCGGGATCGGCGGCGCGCTGCCGCCCAAGAAGGACCTGCACCGGTTCGTCAAGTGGCCCAAGGTGGTGCGGATCCAGCGGCAGCGCCGCATCCTCAAGCAGCGCCTCAAGGTGCCCCCCGCGCTCAACCAGTTCACCCGCACCCTCGACAAAAACCTTGGTTCGTATCCATCTGCTCCCCGTCGCCCATCTCTACTAGACTACTACTACTGCTGCCGATGCCACTCTTGTAGCAAATTGTGTTAGCTGTTGTTGGTTAGGGAAGCCCAGGGTTCGGCCAACCAGATTAGCTGCTTACTGCGATGGGGTTTCTAGAGTAGTAGTTGCGAGAGTTATGGACTTAACTTAGATGGTAGGGTTAAGGGCACTTCAAATGGCTTCCAAATACTGCTACATTTTGGCATTTGATTATCAGCTGATCTGGTCATCTGGCTCTCACTGGATAGTGGATAGTCTGGTGGCATGGTCGTGCTGTAATTGCTTTTCTTAGATATGCTTCAAACACAGAATAGCTTCATTGACATTATGCATATTCCCTTTCGACCTGATGAGTCTCTTTACTTGGATACTTGGTTGTGTTGTGTGTAAATTTGTCCTTATCATTTTACAACGTGCTGGGCCCATGATGAGTCCCTTTACTTGTACACTTGTTGAACCCATTGCTTATCTAGCCCCGGTACTTTTTTTTTTGCAAATCTAGTCCTCCGTGTGGATTTACACTGATTTATAAATTTGGCCCCCTCCTCTAAGCTTGTCCGACCGCCGTAGCAGTGTGGGCCACCATGGCAAGCTTCTGCACTAACCGGGCTCGGTAGTGAGCTCCTGTGGCGCTCGCCCGCACGGCAGGGGACATGTATCGCCCGCCACGCCTTCCTCGGTGGTGGAAGGGGCTAAATTTGTAGATCCACGCAAGGGGTTAGATTTGCAAAAAACGATGTGCCGGGGGCTAGATAAGCAATGGATTCCTTTGTTTCGTTTGTAAATGTCTTTACCATTGATCAACGTGTAGTGTTGGGGACATAATCTTGTAGCTATTCGATCGATGTTACTATACAGCGTAAGTCGCATGCGTGGACCTGTGGTTTTTACTTGGCTGGTTGCAAGCTGAAGGTTTTTTTTTTGCTGTAATGCAGCAAGTAATTTGTTCAAGATGCTGTTGAAGTACCGACCTGAAGACAAGGCTGCCAAGAAGGAAAGGCTTTTGAAAAGAGCGCAAGCAGAGGCTGAAGGGAAGACCGTCGAAGCCAAGAAACCAATTGTTGTGAAGTATGGCCTTAACCATGTGACTTATCTGATTGAGCAGGTATTTTTTTTAGTGCTGTAGTTACTACTTTGAGCGTGCTAGTTGACTATAGTATATAGGTTTACTTTTGGCAATCAATCATGCGCCACTCCTCGTTCTTACCTGCAGAGCAAAGCACAGCTTGTGGTCATTGCTCATGACGTCGACCCCATTGAGCTGGTCGTTTGGCTCCCAGCCTTGTGCAGAAAGATGGAAATCCCTTATTGCATTGTGAAGGGAAAGGCCCGCCTTGGATCGGTATGTGTTGCCATTTGCTCTGCTCTACGAGCAAATGCCCTCTTCCCCTTACCTCTGCGTAATATACAAACTGCAACTGAAAATATGTTCTGTTGCTGAATTTCTTGTAGATTGTGCACAAGAAGAATGCCTCTGCCTTGTGCTTGACTACTGTGAAGAATGAGGATAAGCTGGAGTTCAGCAAAATCCTTGAGGCCATTAAGGTGAGGATATAATTAACTCATGCTCATCACATGTATTAAATTCATTTTCTTTTATTTTATTGTTTATGACACTTCACTAACCATTTACCTCACTCCCAGGCAAACTTCAATGACAAGTTTGATGAAGTCAGGAAAAAGTGGGGTGGTGGCATCATGGGTTCAAAGTCACAGGCCAAGACCAAAGCTAGGGAAAAGCTCCTCGCCAAGGAAGCTGCCCAGAGGATGACCTAAGAGATAGGCCTGCATTACCTGAAAATTTTGTTTTGTGGTCTCAGACTTTGGTTGTTACATACGTCGCCTATGGAGTGTGTTATGCTTAAGACTTATGCTGTGTGGACTAAACAGAATCATTGGATCATTGAATAGCATTTTCCTGTTGCGATTTTGGATGTTTTTGTTGGCCGCATTTTTATTTAGTTATTAGAATATAGACTATAATTTGAAAGATATTATCTGTTGATGTGTGCTAAACTTGTCCCATGTATTTAGAACCTATAGGGCTGGAGTTTCTTTGAAGAACAGCTTCCTGTTTCGCCCATTTCTAAAAAGGACAAAGGACATGTCCCTTTTGGTTCTTTTGATATGATTTGCAGTCGTTCTTGTTATATAGTGTTCAATCGCAATTTTAGAGCTGGCACGGTACGGGAAAGATAGTGATGATGATTACCCAGTTTTTGGCAGGAATTAGGGGGGGGGGGGGGTTGTCGATTTTGAGTGCTGTGTAGTGTGTACTCAACCATGCTTAGGTTTTGTTAAGAAACAGTGGAAGAAAGATAAGCAATTCAAGTTGTCCACCGTGGGTTAATAGAAGTTTCGAGAATTTCGAAGCACGAATGCACCGTGGCCCATGGGATCTTTTGTTTTTCTTATCCGTTTGACGTAGGGGTAGGTAACCAATGACAACATTTCCAATAACAACATCTCCTAGTTAAGATTAATTACTATAGGTACACCTAGCTGCTCGCTTAATGAAGTGATTTAACGTGTAGTCTCTAGGTTTTGGTACAACAATAATGATAAAATGATCATATCTATAACTTAATTGAAGTTCAATTAATTCGCTTCATAAAATTTAAAACTCTCCAGTGAGCAAGATAAAAAGTCCAGTACATTCAGCGAATCAAAGATTCGATGGTAACAAATTATTCACCAAAGTATTTTTGTCAGATGTTCACCTGTAAGTGTTTTCAACATAAAAATTGTACTCATGTGGAAAACCCTCTACTCATGCGCTTTAATCTCGTGTTGCTGATATAAAGCCGACGCTCTTTCTCAAAAAGAAAGTTTTTGAGGGTCCCATTGGAACACAAGATGTATCTAAAATGAATGTTCAGATGTATTTTGCTTGGGATGGTCAAATTGTAGCTTATGTGGTTGGCACTGCATATGATTATTTTGCATGTGAAGGGAATTCATGTTTGTCTATCTATGCATTCGTAGCCTCGAAGAACAGTCTTAGTAAAGATCTAACAAAACATGTACTATTTGAAATGTGTTGGGCTATGTTTAAAATCACTCAACCGGTAAGCTTTTATTGAGAGCAATTAGTTTAAGCTTTTTATGGCCTATTTTTGCCCTTTGTCATGTCTAATCCTACCTAAATTATGGATGGCAACAGGGCCAAGGATGGCCAGGGCCCAGGGGTACCCCGCGGCCTTGCCCTGTCCCTACCAAGCTTCGCAGGGAAGATTGACCTTTACCCAAGCCCCGTGGAAATTAAAGTCATAGTTTTATTATAAATTTGTATTTGTTAATACGACTTTATATATTATTCTATAAATACATATGTATATTTTTTAAAATATATGGCTTCAACATTTTATATCTTAATATATGAATCCAATATTCAATTCAAATATATAAGACAAAAATACACATTTCATATTAAAATCTATTTATAACTTTAATTTTTACCCCGTCCCTGCGCCATGTAGGGGGAGGTCCACCCTTCTCCATTCCCCACGGAGGGAGTTCCACCCACCCTCACCCCGTGGGGTCCCTGCTCCCACGGACAAAATGCCATCCTAATCTAAGTGTACACACACCTAATGCAAAACCATCCATTGGTGTAATTGTCGAACCATTTTGATTTGAGCACTAGATTGGCTTGAATGTTCCTTAAAAGATTGATAAGATACTCTATGTTGTATTGCAACACCATTTAAAAATCAAGCGTAGACTCAAAATGAGTTAGGGCATGGAGAAATATATTTAGGAAAGAAGATACAATAAATTAAATGTGTAAACATAAAAGAGACAAAGAGTATGACATATTTTTTTACCGAGGTCATATAGATTTGGTGATCTTCTTTACTTCTTATTGGAGTACTCTCGCAATAGTCTAACTCCGACTTGAAACCGTGTAAGAAATCAAGCCATCTACTCATGATAATCCTCTACCCCAGATAGGTGGACTTCAAACCTTTATAAGACTCCCGTGCCTTCCAAGAGTAATGTACAAAAACACACTTATTTGAACCTTATAAGGTCAACAATCTAGGAGTGATGCACAAAATTTTGTAACCTAATTTCAACCCTACACAAATTATAGTAACCTAGGAATTCAAAGATAACAAAGTAAATGCAGAAACATAAAAGAGACAAAAAAAAAAACACAGCCAATTTTTTTTACTGAGGCCTTAGATATTCGGCAATCTTCTTTATTCCTCATTTGAACACTCTCGCAAGAGTCTAACTCCGACTTAAAATCTCGCAAAGAATCAAGCTATCAACTCGTGATAGTCTTTTTCCACTCCATAGGTGGACTCCAAAGTCCAAACCTTTACAAATCTTTTGTTGTCTTACATACGCGTCTTCAAGGTCACCGAGCCGAACGTCGCTAAGCCGTTAAGGAGCCACCGACCTCTAAGAGTAATAAGTAAAAAACACCCACTTAATCTTTGCAAGGTCAAGCAACTAGAAGTGATATACAAAGTAACTCTATCTACTCTTTCGAGCACTTAAAATATCTTCAATCCAAGATTTAAAGTGGCCTCAAGGCCCTTGCTAGCCTTGTTCACCAAGGCGTTAGGTGCTAGTCGGGCGACAGACAGACGTTTAGCGCCTAATTGCCAATTAGGCAGGCTAGGTGACCACCTAGATGGGATAAATCGACCTAGATGACCAGCGAGTGTGTGGAGCCTAACATTTATACGTCGCGTAGGTGAGCTAGGCGGTCATCTTGGGGAATCGTGCTCACTAGAATGAACGCTGATGTGTATACTAATTTGGTGCCCGAATGTTCAAAGCAAAGTGGCTTTTGTGACTGCAAATAAGGAATGGTTTGCACTCAAACGTGTTTTCAAATGAAACCTATGTGACATAACCTTATGCTCAAGAATAAGATCGACGTGCAGGATCAATTTTGAGTTTATTTGGGAGAGCTGTAGTTTTTTTGAAAAGTTATTTTTTTTAACTTTCTGAGTTAAAAAAGCAGCGGTAACTTTTTATAAGAAACCATTTGATGAATAGCTAATTTTTCTAATAATAAGCTGTAAAAGCAAGTGTTAGCCGAACTTTCAGATTTTGACTTTTGCTAGTTATATATACGTTATAGCTTATACAAAAAAATGACTTTTTAAAAGTGAACCTGACGAAAGGAAAGATATAAATAAACAGAGAGAAAAAAAAGAGTACAATTTTACGATTTTATCACCTCGCTCTGACGCTCCCTTCCCTTCTCTCGTGTCTCGTCATCCCGTCTGCCCTTGGCACGCCTCTCCAGAGTCCAGAGTATAGAGTCCTAGACCAAACACTCGCAAGTGCAAGGCCAAACGCACAGCTGACAGCCCCCCACCCAACCCGCTTCCCCTCTCCTTCTCTCCGGCGACCTCACGCCTCCCTCTCAAAACCCTAGCCTCCCCTCCGCTAGCCTCGCCGCCGCTCGCCCGCTCGGATCGCTCCGCCGCCGCCGCGCTGTCGCCCCACCGAAACCCTAGCTCACTCCCCACGCTCGGATCCCACTGGGCCGCGATGGCCGAGAGGAAGCTGGATCGATTCGCTGCTCTCGGGAAAGGTAAGCCGCCCGATCTGCGCTCCCCGTGCCGCGGGAGACCCGATCTGCCCCGCCCGTTGATTGGCCTGGCTCAGATCTGTGTGATTGATTGTTGTGTGTGTTCGATTTGATGTGTGGTTGTTACGCAGATGGGCTGTCGCTTGGGATCGAGGAGGATAGGGCCGCCGCCGCCGCCATGGGTTTCGTTGACGAATCCAAAGGTCCAGACTGTTCCCCTCCCAAAACCACATCATTGTTGCTTCAGTTCCGATTTTTTGGTGTAG
Source organism: Otatea glauca (assembly GCA_036346275.1). Classification (NCBI taxonomy): domain Eukaryota; kingdom Viridiplantae; phylum Streptophyta; class Magnoliopsida; order Poales; family Poaceae; genus Otatea; species Otatea glauca. The sequence continues at coordinate 51,377,723 of CM070712.1, read as the reverse complement.
CTGTCGAGGAATTATTATGGTACACAGGTTGCTTTTACTCTGCCATGTGTAGGATTTGGTTATGGATTATACCTACTAGTGTGTGTGTGCGCGCGCGCCCGCGCGCTCGTGAGAGACTGCATACTTGCGCGTGGGTGGGAGTGAGGATGCGTATGAATAGGGGTGTGTGTGTGTGTGTGACAAATAGCATGGTTTGCTGAGTCGTTGACCATGGAAATCTTTGCTATGCAGATCAGCAGCACCTGGAAAACAGCATTCCTCTGTCCCCTCAGTGGCTTTATGCCAAACCGACTGACACGAAGGTTTGTGATCGGTGCCTCTTTGTGTATCCATTCAGATGTGTGGGTGTAGTGAGAACTGAGAAGTTTTAAGGAGGTGTTGTTTTACTTGGGTGTTTATTGGTTGCTGGTACAAGTATGTATTGACTATGCTGGACTCTCGTTTGCAGATTTCAGCACCTCATGGGTCCTTGCTTGAACCTGCTGAGAAGGAAGCGAGGATGCTAGAAGGGACTGGGGATAAGAAAGAACACCGGAGGAATGTATTTGATGCTGACAGCAGTCTTCGTTGGCTTGATGAGGAGAGGGAGACAAGCTTACTTGGGAGGAGGGAGCGCAAGAAGGAAGTGGACCGGGATGTGGAGAATCGTAAAAATGATCGCCGATCTGACAATGTTTCTGCCAGGGAAAGCAATGATTCACGAGCACCTCCTACATCCGAAAGGTGGAATGATGGCTCCACCCGCAATTCGGGGAATGAAGGTCGGCGTGATGGCAAATGGTCATCAAGATGGGGACCTGATGACAAGGAGAAAGACTCCAGATCAGAAAAGAAGATTGATGCAGAAAAGGATGAAACGCATGCTGAAAAACATACATTTACTGGTAGGCTGCTGCCTGAATCAGACTCCCGTGATAAATGGAGGCCTCGTCACCGGCAGGAGAGTCATTCTGGTGGGACAGCGACATACCGTGCTGCTCCAGGATTTGGATTGGAGAAAGGACGTGTGAAGGATTCCAACGTTGGTTTTGCCCCTGGAAGAGGCAGGGCAAACTCCAGCTCAGTTCCATCCTTCAACCAGCCATCATCCGCTGGACCAATTGGTGCTCCACCTGTGCATGGGAGGCGTGCAGCAACTGCTGTTACTTTTCGCTACCCAAGGGGGAAACTTCTTGATATATACAGGCAACAAAAGACAGTGTCATCCTTTGTTGATGGCCACCGAATGCTGGAGGAAGTTCCTTCCATTACAATCTCTACTTCTGTTAAACCACTAGCCTTTGTTACACCCGATACTGATGAAGAGGTAACACCATCGTTATTTTCTTCCTACTTTCTTTTACAGTGGCTGTTCATCAGTAAGCTTTTGTCACTACTTGTCTGTATATTTATCTGCTTGTGTCCTTCATAGGCTGTTTTGGAAGATATTAGGAAGGGCAAGGTCATCAGCAGTGAAGTGATGAATACAACTGGAATCCAAAAGGATAGAAAAACTGAGGTTGAAGGTATGCACAGCATGGGATATTAGTTGTGGCTATCATTCTTATAGATCTTAGATTGCATATATTACTGCCAGTCACATGGTTTCTTCTTTTCCTATTTAGCATCATCTAAAGACAACTATTATTTCAGAACCAGCTTGTGGTATTGATGACAATAAGGATAAAGGCACTGCAGCGTTTACCATGTTGGGTCATGAAGGATCTGCTGCTTTAATCTCGGAGAAGGATGCCTTCTACGATGAAGGGATGTTTTCAAGTGGTATTACATGTCCACCAAAGAAACTTACCGAGGAAAATGCACCCAATAATCAACATGGGCTTTCCGGCATTCGTGAAGATATGAAATTTGACGATGTCAAGTCAACTGCTGATCTTGATCTTAGTGCTAAGCTACCCGACGATTCAAATACTCTGTTCAATGTACCGGACATTGACCATGCTCCACAGCCCCCTGTGCTGTACCAAGACAGTGACATACACATAAAAGCTAGTGGCCAGGCTAGTTTTCCAGAGGAGTTGACCTTATATTATCTGGATCCCCAAGGAGGTGTGCAGGGTCCATTTCTGGGTGCTGATATAATCTCCTGGTACGAAGATGGATATTTTGGTTTGGAGTTACCTGTTCGTTTAGCTCAAGCTCCAGATGAATCTCCTTTCCGCCCACTTGCTGAAGTCATGCCACACCTTGGACAGAAGCCCCAATTTCTTCCACCTGTATCCCGTGGTGAAAGTGCTGAATCTCCGGATTCTGTACATAATAATTTTGAAGATGCACTTCCTACTTCTGGTTCTTTTGGGAAGAGTGATCAAGCTTCTAAGCGGGATTCTGAAAGTTATACAGTTAATCCTAAAAGAGGTGACCATGAAGCACCAGTAAAATCGCATACAAGTTGGTTGCCTTCACCTGAAACAGAAAAAGCTGCAGCAAACACCGATATTCGTCAGCAGTACATTCCTGAAACAGAAAAAGCTGCAGCAAACACCGATATTCGTCAGCAGCACATTCCTGAAACAGTGAGCCAGGACGCTGAAGGTTAGTTTCCTTCATCTTGAGTTCTCATCTTTTTCTTCACAATCCTCTTGTCATTTCTGTTTGTTTTCAGGTAAATCTAATTTTTTCTTATCATACTTACTGCAGAAGTGTTGTACACTGGGAGGCCTAATAGCAGCATGGGTCAATCTCTACGGGATATCGATACTGACCGTGCAGATTTCCAGTTGGCATCACTTGATCCTCGTTCCAGGGTGGGAGAAGCTAATTTGCCCCAGCATGATGCCCCGAGAGAGAGTGAACTGAGTCCTCTTGGCTTACTTTGGTCTGAGCTGGAAGGGATGCATCCGAAGCAACCTCTCTCATCGAATTTACTTGGTGTAAATGAGCGGAGAAATCCCAAGCCTGCAGCCCCTAAGGACATTCCACCTGTAAACATTAGACATGGGCAGCTTAACAGGATGAATGAAGCTCCCGTTGTGCGTGATGAATGGCCTGCTAACCTTGGGCGGCTGGACAGCATTAATGATGCAAACATTTCAGGTCGAATTCCTCAAGTTGAACGTGATCTAAATCATTTGAATTTGGAGGAGCAACTGCTGCTTCAAGAGATCCGAAGGGAGCAACTGCAGCAGGAGCACTTGATGGCTCGTAACAGTTTGGAGTTTCCTGGACCATTTGGAGGGCAAGTGTTTGATTCTTTGCATCAGCACAGACAGTCCATGAATCAACCGGTTCCTGAGGTGGAACATCTTTTGAGAGTTCAGTTTGAACTTGAACAACAGCAGCGCCGCCAACAGCTCCAGCAAGAGCAACACCAAAGGCAGCTGCAGCAGCGCCAAGCCCAGCTGCTGCAGCAGCAGCAGCAGCAGCAGCAACAGCTGATTCTCGAGCAAATGTTGCAGCAACAATTGCAGAGTTCAAACTTTGGACCAACTAACATAGTCGATCAAGTCTTACTTCGGGAACAAGTATTGAATGACTTGCATCACCAGCCCCATCATTTTCAAAGGCAGCATGATGCAGCGATTGAACAACTCATTCAAGCAAAATTTGGGCATGGCCTTCATAGGGAGCATCACAATGATATGTTGGATGTTCTCTCACGTTCAAATCAGAGGCAAATGCTTCCTTTGGAGCAGCAAATACTTTTAGGCCTTCACCATGATCAACACCAATCACAACAATTGGCCAATGCTCTACGACAACACGCAGGCAGGGAGGAAGAAAGGCATTTAAGTGGGATCTGGCCAATGGATGAATCTGGTCCGTTTATCCGCTCAGGAACCAGTCCAAATCAAGGTCATGCCTCTAGACTTGGTCATTTCGATTTTCTGCAATCCCTTCAGAGATCTTCATCCTTGGAGCATCATGACCATCTCGACCGAAGCTTATCTTTGCATGAGCGGTTGCATAGGGGAGGTCAAGGAATTCACTCCCTTGAGCGGTCTGGCTCTTTGCCTGGTGGTTCTCCTTTACCAAATCCAGAAGTTGTAAATGCCCTAGCACGTCATCATGGCCTTGGTCAGTTAGAAACACATGGTGATTTATATTCCTTAGGCCAAATGCCTATGCTTGCCTCAGGAGTTCATCCCCAGCAGCATAGGCTTCAGGAGCAGCTTTCTGGTTCTCACATGGGAAGGCTGGAAGGGCATTGGTCAGATGCCAATGGACAATTGCAAAATAACCTGATAGAATCTTCACGCATCAGCCAGTTGCAAATTGAGGCAGAGAAGCAGAGGAGGAATGCGGAGATGAACCTTCCCATTGACAACCCACATGCATGGGCATCACTTATGAACAAAGATAGGAACACAGAGCAGGATTTGAGTGATATGATTCATCAGAAACGGGTTCTTCAATCACAGCAATCTCGGGGTTATCCTGATGTTCCAGTGCAGGCATCATTTGGACGTAAAGACCCTTCTTTACTCTTTGCACAGACTGCTGCAGATAATCCTTTAAGATCACCTGTGGATAGGTTGTCTTTTGATGATTCACTTGCAGAAAGGTCACTTTTTGCAAAAACAGGTCAGACAGGACAGGAGGGATCAGCAAATCTAGATAGTTTACCTAACAGTATCGAGAACAGTGGAAAATTGAGCCTTAGATCAAGCTCTGGGTCAATGCTTGATATTCAAAGGGGAGAATTGTCAGATGTTATGGGTGGCAGTGCATCTGTTAATCAATTGGTTGGGAATGCCAATGAGGTACCCAGGGGAAAAAAACAGGGTTGCAGTGCAAACTTGGCTGGGGATGACAATGATTTTGCTGAAGAGGCGGTTAGCAACTGGTATTATTCCCAACTTTGTAGCTGCACCACTCTATTTTCAAGTTTTTTTTTTAAAAAAAATCAACGAAACTTTTTCATCAGTTATTCAGTATTTTTTTTGCGTTTGCAAATAGCCATTCTAATATTTTATTGGGCACAAACCTCCTAACTTTTGTTTTTTAATTACCTTAGAGCATTGGCTAATGTTAATCTGCACTATGATTCGTGTTAGGTTCTCTGTTGCTTATGAACGCACGTCTCCGCAAACTGTATTTTTACAAGAGTTGTGATTCTGTAGTACTTTGTGAATGTATATTCATGCTATTTTTATCCTTTATCTCCAGAGAATCAGTTTTTGTTTTTGTCCAAATTATTATCGGAGTGTACACAGACAGGGGCGGAGCTAGCCCAGGCCCAAGCCTCGGGCTGGCCCAGAGGTTATTGGGCCTATTTATGATTTTTCATGAATTTTTAAGGCAATTTACTTGGGCTTTTCTTGCTAGGCCTCGGGCCAAGGCCCGGGTGGCCCGAGGCCTGGCTTCGCCCCTGTACACATGTAGTGGTGCATGCGAACACACTAGTTGGCCTTCTACTGCAATTCTTTGTATCATATATGTGATCTATTTTTCATATGCAGGGCTGATACTGGCATCTCAAAAGGGAGCTCTTGTTCCTTGCTAAAGCGCACAGCAAACCAACACACTGCTATATCTCAGGCTGTGACGACTGATCTGTCTTCAACCATTAGGCTGAAGAAGGCAAGCCATGCATCTTCTGATGGTACGCCTTGTGCAATATATCTGTGTTTCATGCAGTGAAACTGTTATATTTGTAGTCAGGTTAATGCTAAATATGGGAATGTCTAGAATAGTAAACTGGAACCACTCTTTGGTGAAGTTCACTGTCAATGAACAAAAAAATATCTAGAGCATAGACTGTATGGCCACCCTTTTACCGATGCCACTTGTTACTTGCTAGCAGTTGAGCAGTGGGGAATTGCTGGCTCTATGATGGTTTGTTTGAGCCCTGTCTTAGACCTGAGCGGTTGTACAGTCACGGACAACGTGAAGTGTTCTGCTTTCTGCTCTAACCGAAGGATTCCATAGTACATGCGATTCATCCTTCTTTGTGTTTTCTTGGTTTCAAACCTTTGATGTAAAAATATTGTTGTGCAGAGCATAAGATGGAATCAGGAGTCGCCTCGGTAGCCCAGGTTGTGGAAATCCCTGTTTCAACCAACAAAGAGACGGGGACGACGTTGGGCATGCCACCAACCACCAATGTAGATGCCTCCGGTCCTTCATTCAGTGAAATGTTGAAGAGCACAAAGAAGCCTGCCTTGCAATATGATGCCTCAGAATGCGCAGACGGCGGCCCTGGTGGTAAGGGTGTGAAGAAGAAAGCGAAGAAAGGAAAGCAGATTGACCCTTCTCTTCTTGGCTTCAAGGTCCACAGTAACCGCATCATGATGGGTGAGATTCACCGCCCTGACGACTAACATGGTTGGGTCGTAACATTTTGTGTACATGTTCACCTCTGTAACGCCGCACAAATTTTGTACCATCATTCCTTTAGAGGCAATGGATCCCTTCAGTTCTTTCCTTTAGCCTTATAATACCAAATCATCTAGAAGATCAAGTTGAAATTAGGGAGGGTTTGTTTTTTTGTGTATCTGCGCCCTCAGTTTATAGAAGAGACATTTGTACAAAATTCTGAAATCATCAGTACGTGTTTTTTGTCCTCTTTCTTTTTCCCCAATTATCTCCTTAAACAGTGCAAAGTAAGTATCATCTCAAGTCCCTTTTCCCCCCCTGTTAGATGGCACTAGCCATGTTGTGCTGTGAACTTGTGATTTAGGGTTTGCGGATCGACTTTGTTGACTTGTCAGTTTCTCCGAGCTGTACGATATTGATCAGATCACAAATTCCAGCTTTGGTAGACTTGCATGGATAATTTTCTCGTGGTGTCACTCAACATGGGAGCTGTTTGCTGACCAGGATCCTGTCCCCAGATCTCGAGCACATGTGAGGATTCCAAGTGGCCTATTCGCTGATCCCGGGATGCATGAACAAAAGGCCAGATGGATCGAACGAGAACAGTGCTACCCTGTGCCTGTGCCTGTGCCTGTGGCCTTCTGTTGATCGAGGAAGAGAAGGTCAATGTGAACATTTAGTGAGCGTGGTGATCTGGGAGAGCTCAGCTAATGGACATGGGTGCTGCACGAAGGAGGCACAAGCAAGCACGGCAGCCATGCACCGTACCGACGTAGCTGGCCCAAGGACGCTATGACGCGTTGGCTTTTGTCGCCGACTCTTATCGGTCGGGCAGGTACCGTACACTCGGCATGCTCGTCGTACCGCGTGGCGTCGTGGCTCCACTCGGTGCAGTCAGGTCGCGGTCATTGTACTGCTCCACGCTTCTCTAAACACGCGTACTGGTATCGAGCAAGTCCCCGTATATTTGGTCCTCTTGTTTGTTTTTTTTATTATAAAATTGTAAATATACCTCCTTCTTTTTTCGATCATCGAAGCCAGAGCAGTCGATATTATCGCATTCTCTTATCTCGTTAAGTATCGACTGAGCTTGGATACCTCCGTATGTACATATTGAGCTTGAGCATCTTAGGACCCCGTGTTATCGAGCTTGAGTGCCGCGATACCTTGTCCTACAAGCTCAGTTATTGTGGTACGTCGTGCTACCAAGCTCGGATATTACAGTAGCGTGTCTGCCACGGCGAGTGCGGTCCTAGTGACCTATCACAGTAATAGAGCACGGTATATGAAATCTGTCGGTGCTTTTGCGGTAAAAAAAATGCTAGATTTGCAATTGAAAAAGAGATGCGCAGGAAGACTAAAGTAACCTGGATGGAGCAGGAGCCCTCCATACATACATGCAGCGAGAGCCGTTGCAACCGAACCGACGAATCCATGACTACCAGGGCAGCGTGATTGATTGGTTGTTCAGACAAGCTCGATACGGCGCCGTTCGTTCGGAACAGGCTCTCATTGGCTGGCACCAAAAGCGTGCCGTGCCCGATGCCCATGCCTGACGCAAGAGATCGGGAGCATGTTTGTTGTGCCGCTGCCGCCTATGGGGAAGGGACTACGTAGATAGAAGAATCTCTAGAGCCAAATAAGAGAGGAAAGAGAAACGACCAACAACATCAGTATAGTTAGCTAGATTAATTAAGGAATACTTTATACTTTATCATTTTAAAGACGGTTACTTTAGAAACTCATATATTATTGAAACAACGATCGGTATTTTCTAAAATACCAATGGACCTAATGGTATAGTATAAACTATCCCATTAATTAATACACGGTCAGGTCAGCTCGTCTCGTCTGATTCGGCTGGCATCCCCATCCCTTTCTCTATAGGAAAAATAAAATAAAAAAGAAAGAAAAGAAAGGAAGAGAGAAAATGAAAGAGAGCGAGGGCGTACGTCCAAATCAGATGAGCAGCGCCAGCGAGCAAGGATAAGATAGAAAAAATTTCGGGCGGGTCTCACGTACGGGCATGTGTCTGACCAAGAGAAATGTTGTTACTTGCGGTGCAACAATCTCACTGAATGCATGATTGTGCCGGCCGTGGGTTTGCGTTACTTGTTATTAACAATATAGACTTCAATCTTATCGCCCCGTATTATCATTTTAGGTCGGTTGTCTTGAATTTTTCTCTCTCTCAGTCACCTAAAATTATACAAGACTAAACTTAAAATTACAATGCTAAGTAATGTGTGATTTTACTATCAATTTTTAGTTATGTTTGTTTTTGTATTTTGTAGGGTTTTACCTAGGTTTACTTTATTTTTGTCAAGGTTAGAATTATTTTATTTTTCTCTATTTTATAGAGATGAGGGCTAGGTAAAATATAGCAACCATCGGATACAAATCCTATAGCTAAAAAAAGGGATTGAAATTGGAAAAAAAAATCAAGCAACTTATCGATAGGCAACACCTTACTATTTCCCCCTGTTTCCATCCGCACGGCCGCCTCTCATCGCTAGTTGTCCCAGCTAAAACACCCCCTCTGATCAACAACTTCTCGCTGAGATGTGTATCATTGCAATTTCCCAAATGAGGTTCATGAGTCATAAGCTAATGTTAATCCACATGTCCCAAATGAGGCCTTGGTCTAGAATTGCACAAGGCCAGACATTCAGGCTTACTAATTACCGGACAGAAATCTCTGCTGAATCCCAACATTGTTGTGCAAGCCAATCCCAATTCTCTTAATTCGCCTCTTAACCCTCATCAACAATGTGAGTACCAAATGATGTTCATGAGCCATAAGCCTGCACTTTTATCTCCAGGGGAAGCAGAGACAGACAGAGGGAGGTCCAGGCAAAGTGCTGAAAAGGAGCGCAAAAACAAAGCTTCGCACGAGATTGAACGAACACAAAGCCACCATGCGACAGCAGAATAAAACTGTCACGGAGGAAGAAACAGATGTCGGTGTCCCCAAATACCCACCTGTATGTACTGTATCGCTTTTGATGGAAAAAGGGATCCCCACTAGAGAGATTGTGCCCAAGATATACGAGGTCTCTAATAGAGAAATTTTAGCGTTTCGTCGAGCGACACGCAATAATTTAATCTTGCAAGAAGCTGAGTGGCGCAAGCCGTAGTGATTGCTGGTATTTCGAAGGGCGGCGTGACTCACATTTCAATCAGGGCACCGTCCGATTCAACCACCGGAGACGCTTCATGTACTATAATACTAATAAGAAACTTGTGAGAATGTGTTAAGAAAAGAAGTGACCTAGCAGCTGATAACTAAGCATGGTTAATCATATCCTACCTTTCATCTGCAACAAATTACCTTTGATCCACAGCCTCCAAGCAAAGTTTGCACACGTTCTGTAATGAAAAGTTTACATGCGTAGTGCTTTTGTCCAGCTATTAACCACATGCAGGACTTACACCAGCACTTACGATTCACACAAGAAACAAAAGTGCGCATGAACAGTGGCTAAATAAGATCCAATGCAGTCAATGTCCACCATCTTATAGGTTCACCAAAATCACACTATCATCAACCCAAACAGAGAATCACATATGATCACCAGAATCAAGTAGATGACTCAGCCCGGTTCCATGTCTAATCAGAGGAGGCAGCAAGGGTGTACTATCAGTAGAACCATAGACGCAGATGCATTGCTAATTGGAATTCTGGTGGTGTTTAAAGTTAAAGCACTAAATTACCATACCACCAATGAATATTAAACATAAAAATACACACTGTATCGTCATCTCAAATAAGAAACTCAACATATTATCACCATGCTTGAGGCGCTGCTCTTCACATTTTCACAAATCAGACATAAGCTGCCATTAAGCAGCATGGAAAAAAAAACAGTATGGAGGAGAATGACAACATCTATTCCTCTCAGCGACACACCAAATAAATGTGACTAGGGTAGAGATGGGAATGGGAACATGAAGTCACTACAAGCAGAAAAAAATAACTCCTTTAAAACAGCAACAGAAATATGTTTTTAAGGGTCTGTACTCTCGAACATTTCAGGATAGGACAATGCTGATGTACTACCGTTGACAGCCCACCATGTGGCCTGACGAAACCGAAGTACCAGATGCAGTTCGCTTTTATGGCAGCTGGACAAGATCCAACAGGTACCAAATATCTTCACCTCACATTTATTTCATAAATGAATGTAGCAAGACAAAACAAGTAAACATGAATGGATTCCATGCAAACACAAATGAGAGGCATGCAGCATGAACACTAGTATCACTCCATCTTGAGCAAACTAGAACATTTCCACTGGGGAGTAGACAGCCAGTAGTTGCAGTTGTTATAAATAAACACTCCAAGAAATAAGTACACATGAACATAGGAACTACAGTTGTTCTCGAAAAAAACATGGGGAACTACAGTTGGCATCATAATCATGCTGCCCACACGGGGAAAAAACAATTTTTTGGGGGTTCACTCTCGATGACTACAATGAACATGCTGCTCTCCAACTTGTAAAGTCATTTTGAATTGAATGTCCTCTTCAGTCACCAGGGAAAAGAAGTTTTTTTAAGTGTTAGATGAGTTGGAAAAATAAATTAATCTAAAACTTCTAAAACAGGTATGCAGCTTTCCCTAATTCTGTAAACCTAAATGGCCATCTCCTCCCCCACTTTTGTTGAGAATAGTGATTAGTGATCTTTACCATGACAAGAAAATAAGACAAAAAAGGTAGAAGGTGAGCAGGGTGTTTGACAGTAGTGCGTATTAAAAGCATTGTTGTGAGAAATAGCCAACTCGACCGATTAGCCGGCCGATTAATCAATGACGGTGACTAAACCGTCACGAATAATTTAATCGAAGTGTAATTAACACAGTCGAACAATTAATTGACCTTATAATCCGATCAATCGGCCGTTTTCCGATTAATCATCCTTTTTCCCATTTAATAACAAAAATAGCTTATTTTTATTCACTAAGTACGATAAATTAGTTTATAATATTATTTCATAGTGTTCATAGTATGTATCTTTTGGATGAAGTATAAACAACTAAATGTAAAACATGTTTATAGAGTGATAATTTACAATGACTTTGGGTAACTAAAATATTTCTAATTAATTCTAAAATTAAATAAATATATTAATAAGAACGTATAATCGTCCGTTAAATTCCGATTAATCAATCGTATTGCGATTATTTGCTTAGTGTTACCACGTCCGTCCGTCGAACGCATACCATTTTTCACAACATTGATTAAAAGAGCGCACCAAAAGGTCCAAACTAGCTAAATTTAGTTTTAGCCATTTCCATGCTGAACTCTTCATGAAAGATTATTTAATCAGGGTTACTGTTAATCTGTGATATCGAATATCAACTCCATCTTATCATTGTGGAACAGCCCAAAGGTTTCGTAAACTTTGCCAGCCGTTTGGTAAATCCCTAATATTTTCAACTTTAAAGATATTCCAGTCTCCATCCCAATGGCACTCAAGAATGCAATATTTCACGCAAATTTCTGTTGCCATCATTGCACCAGCTTTTATGACGGACCAATTGAAAAGCTTTCGAATTTTGTTTCCGAATCAAACGAAATTGCCTTTTTATTATTGTGTGCTGTCAGTTGAGTACCGAGGCATTGAAGTTTAAAACACACCAAACATGGAAATATTAGACACACAGCACCAAGTACGACCACAAACACATAAATCTTGATCTTTCTGCTACCTCATTTTGTTAATAGACAGTTCCTCACAGTTAAGAAATATAGTAAGAAACAACCACTGTCAGTTGAGTACCGAGGCATTGAAGTTTAAAACACACCAAACATGGAAATATTAGACACACAGCACCAAGTACGACTACAAACACATAAATCTTGATCTTTCTGCTACCTCATTTTGTTAATAGACAGTTCCTCACAGTTAAGAAATATAGTAAGAAACAACCACATAAATCAACCAAACAGGCAGGATGTGTATATTCACAAAAAAAAAAAAAATCAAGAGACCTTGAAATCAGTAACAGATCATTGGCATACCACAAAAGAAGCAGCAGATAAGCATATAGAATCAGGGCTCTAGAAATGTATATGTATCATATTTGTGTTGCAGAAATAACTCGTTGAGGGGGATCAATTTGTCAGATATCATCTTTATCGCTCAAATGCGGATCATCACTCCCATAAAATACACCTCCCTAACTGCAAAATTACCTGAATATCTATCTACACACCTTGCAATAACAAATAAGGCACTCACTCAAGGGCGAACGATCCAATCCATCCAGCTCTCAGCTATTATACACCTGCAATATGCACATATGCCAAACATTGATACATAAGCTCATTAGTCAATCAAACTCCCCTCTCAAAGATCCCCAGATGTGAGGTGCTGAATGCAAAAAGATCAAACTTTTACCTAAACTCGGAGCGAAGACTCCGGCGATCATCCATGGAGAAGCGGGAGTAGGGGCTGAGGATGATCCTGATCCATTCCACCAAGCCCCCGGAGCAAGAAGCCTCTTTTGAGTTTTGACACCACACGAGAGAAAATCGACATAAAAACCCATCAGAACCCCAAGAACAACAACCCAACAGTAACAAAAGCATCCCATAGCTGCATGCATACAATTCTCTCCCCTTTCTTTCTCTTCCTCGAGAAACACCAAGAAACGCACGCATGGATGAACGGCCTACTACTGCCCGGACTCCTCGTCGGAGTCGCCGTCATCGCGGTCGTCCTCCCCGTCCTCCTGCTGCTGCTGGTGGTGATGGTGATGCTGGTGAAGGTGCGGGTGCTGCAGCTGCCCGCTGCCCCCGGCGCCACCGACCTGGTGGTAGAACTGGCTGAGCGACTGCGCTGCAAGCACGCCGATGTGGCCATCCTGCGACAGCCCGAGCTCCAGGCCCGGCATGGCCGCCGCCGCGTGGCCGGCGAACATGGGTGCGAATCCGATGTGCCCACCGACGCCCAGGCTCCCTCCGGCGCCGCCGCCCCCGCCCGGCAGCTCGAGTCCGGCAGGGAGCCCCATCCGCTGCATGAACCCACCGATACCCCCGGCGTCGGCGCCGCCGCCGCCGGTGGAGTTCAAGAACCCGGCCGTGGAGAACCCTGCGGACGCCGCCGGCGGGGCCCACATGTGGTGGTGGTGGTGCGGCCTGGCGAGGGCGGAGGTGGGGGAAGGGAGCGAGGGCGCGACGGAGGCGAGCGCGGATGCCGGTATAGTACCTGTGCCGGTGGCGGCGACGATGGCCGGCTCGGCCTGCTGCAGCAGCCACTGGACGGTCTCGCCGTCAGACTTGTGGCCGAGCTCCCGGGTCAGCTGGAAGATCCGCGCGGCGCAGAGCGCCGGCATCCGGATCCGGCGCCCCCTGCCGTCCACCTTGGTATGCCGGTCCTTGTTGGAGCTCCGCTTGGGCCCCAGGCCCTGCACCCTCCGCTCCCCCGCCGCCACCTGCAGCTGCTGCTCCTTCTCGCCGCCCCCATCCTGCTGCTGCTGTTGCGGGTGGACTTGGATTTGCAGGTGGTGGTGGTGTTCTTGGTGCGGGTGGTGGTACTGCTTGGGATCCAGCTGCTGCTGCACGCTCGTGGTGGAGGTGGTGGTGGTCGTCGTCGTCGTGGTGGGCTCCGTTTTGTTTAGCGGTGGGGGTGGGGGAAACTTGGGGTCCATCTCCACACAAACACCAAAACAACCACACCAAACAACAACTACTCCTCGTCTCCTCCTTACTAAATCTATCTCTTGTCTTCCTTCCTTCCTCCCTGCTTCTCCTTCTCTGTCTTTCTCCCTGCCCTGAAACCAAGAACAGGAAGGGGAGGAAGGGCAAAGGGAAAGAGATGTTGACTGGGGAGAAGAAGGTGAGGAGAGGATAGAGGAGGAAAGGGGGGAATAAGAAAATCCAAGGAAAGATGCCACACAACACCACTTTCTAGATTTACTCTGCTATTTGGACTTTCTTTTTCTCTGCAATTCTCTCCTCTTCTTAATATGGCCTTCTTTTGGGGATGTTTTGGGGTTGGAATTCCCTTTTACCAGCTGTTATTCTCTCCAAAGTGATGCTTTAACAATTAACACGGTGCTTTAGCTCCCTTGTTAGTTTACTGTATTCTTACGGAGTTCACCTGTGGTTGGTAGAACCGTAGAACTCACTGAGAGGGGATAAATAAATGAAAAACAAAAGAGAGGGGAGAAAGTTGTCAGCCACCAACATGGAGGCATTTTCTTACATCCACTTGGATTAGTACCCATAAGGCCAACTATATTAGTTACAGCATGTGACCCTATCATGATTAGAGGTTGAAAAAACAACTTGATTATTGTTTAAATCTTATATTACTAGTATTAAGTAATGCATTATCAATATTACAGTGAGTACCTTTGGTAATATAATGTATTATTCGACAAATAAGTTAGTACAACGGTTAAAAGAGAACGTTAGAGTAATTTTGATAAAAATAAAAAAATCCACAACAACCTTCTAGTACTTGAGTAATGTTTTTTATTTAACGATCAAAACTATTTGGAAAGAAAGGGATTTTTATTTCTTTAGATATTTCAGGGCTCTTTTGGATATGTACACAAATCCTTTTACTGCTAGTACTTTTTTTTTACCTGGAACTAAACAATTCCGCCACAAACAGTTTAGTCCCTGTTTAGTTGTGCTTAGTCTATTTGGCTTAATCACTTTACAAGCACACAACTTTTAAGAAAAGCTAGGGTGTTTGTTAACCTGGGTCGTTTGGTTCAAAGATAAAGGGTGGATAAGCCTATTCATCTTGGTCGAGATGAAGTTATCTTTATTTATGTTTAGTTGAAGGGATAAGAAATAGATGTGATGAGCTAAATCTGCTCCCAACAAGACCATGTTTTGCTATACTTTTGCTCTATAAAATACTGCGGTAGTTCTGTACAATACAACATTCCGCCGATAATCTTTTGGGATGTAGTAATATTTTCAAGCAGCTCGGAGAACATTTTGATCGAATTACTACAGCACTTCAGATTAACCTATTGAAATGATAGTAGTTCAATGTTTAGAGAGAAAAAATTCACTTTGGAATTTTAGTATTTGATATATTTGTATTTTCGCATAAATACTCCCTCCGGCTACAAATAGTTGTGTTTTGATATTGACATAGTCTTCAAAACACAGTTTTGACTACTAATTTCTATTATAACATATTTATAAAAACCAATAAAATTATAATATTATGAAAGTACTTTTTCGAGATAAATCTACACATATGATTTTCATATATCCAATTTAAATATTTAAAAAGAAACTGACAGTCAAAGCTTCGAAATTTTGCCTATATCTATATCCAAAACAACAACTATTCGTGACCAAAAGAAGTATCAATTGACAATATATATAGTCGAATTCTTAAAACTTTACTCACCGATATACACAACAATTCTTAGACAGTTAGACCAAAGCCTTTTAATGTGTCTTAAACACGGGCGCACTAGGCTATGCCATATGTGATTTGTGGGCAAGTACTAGTTGTACAGTTAAAGATTCTTCCCATCTCCGTTTGTCTGTCTGTCTCCACCGATTGGCCGCGGCGATGTGGCTTGAGACGTTTTTCTTTCTTTTTGGACGTGAGGGAGGAAGGGAATATGGATAAGTGTGGCGTGCTGGACCAGGCACCCGGTCAAACACGATGGCCCAGCCTCAACGAGACCTCCTACTGGTCCGAACAAAACATAACCGGGCCTAACCTGGTCCTGTCTATTCCTCACCCGACAGCCTAACTGCCAACTAATTACTCTATTCTCGACTTAATTAGTCGAACATTTAAGAACTTTTCTACTCCCTCCGCCCCCACATCGTCTTTACTACTGGTAGATACATATCAGTTTTATCTTATATAGAAGAGTGACAAAAGAGAATAGAGAAGAAAAGTGGCTCTCATGCAATAGCCAGCATTACACAACAAACAACGTGCTATCGCTAGCCAAAAGCTCGTGTTTGAGCAAGTATGCTTACTCTAGATAATATGGATGAGAGATAGTTATCGTATAAGCTTTAATGTTATAGCAAAAAGTGTTTCTTTAGAGACAACATTTAGAGAAACTTTTACTTTTCTAGCCCTGTTGTTGTTTTTTTTTCGCAATTAGCCGTACTTCGGACAAAATTATGAACGGGCCTCTACACAGTACTTTTCAGCGGACATGAAGAGTTGAATTTTTTTTTAATAATTTCCAGCGGATTCAATCCGCAACATAATTTTTTTCAATTTTCTGGGCAACGAAATAATGATTTTTTTTATTTTCCAGCGGACGGGATCAGCGCTAAAATTTGAAGAAAAAAAATCCAACGGTCTCCAACTGCTGGATTCCGCAATTTCCAGCGGTGGAGACCGCAGGATTCACGCGGCTTTTTCTTTCTTTCTTTCTGTTTTTCTTGTTTCCCGTCGCAGAAATCACAGAATGATATTTAACGGCCATAGCGCGAAGGCTTTGAACCGGAAAAATTTTTCCGACGAAAAAATATTTCAGCGGTCTAGGACTCCGCCTGGAAAAAAAAATTTCGCCGCGGATGTCATCGATTGTGAATTTTTTTATTGTAGTAGCCTTCTGCGTATATTTTTTTTAGAAACAGCTATGATCGCAACGGAATTCCGAAAATTCAGTGGAGTAAACACACAATATTTTTGTAAATTGAATAAAAAATATAATATCTAGGTGTTTAGGATAGCTCCAGCTCCACTAAAATCCGTGGAGTTGGTGGAGTAGGGTATTCCTAGCTCCAGAAATTAATGAAGCTGGAGCTGTGGGTACATTAAGAGTGTTTAGGTGGATCATCTTGTTTACATTTTAGACTAAAAATATAAACTTAATTCACTTTATTTTAGCCTACAAGCTCCAGCTCTGAGGTGGAGCTGGAATCTAGAGCTATACCAAACATAGCTAATAAACATTCCAATTTTTCACTGCGCAAAATAAATACAGCGCGTCGCGAGCGCGCAAAGCAAAAATCATCATCATTGCATAAATAGTTTGAATTGATGTTCATATTGAGTTGGGAGCACTTGGCGACTAATTACCAAAATCCAGCTGTATATAATCAGGATGGAAGGAGTACATGCAGTGCAGTGAAGGTCATGTATGCTTCAGTACCTTGATGGCTTGATGACGCGCAAGGCCGGTCGGTGACACCGCATTTGCAACGAAACTGCACGATCACATCAAACACGGCATTGATCTCTTTTCACTTTCTCTTCTCTCTCGTTTCCTATCGAGAAAGAGATCTATCGATGCAGTGGCAGCATCCTTAGGCCTTTACACATTCGACAAGTTGCTTAGACCTTCTCAACAGTTTTCCCTGGGAGATCTTTGCAGGGCATATATATATATATATATATATATATATATATATATAGCGTGATATTAGTCGTCTATATATTGTCACGTAATATTTTTCGTGCATAGGGAGAGAAAGAGGAGGAAATAGTATAGCTATCTCTTTGTGAATAAATAGCCATATAGACATCATAAATCACAATTACATAAGTTATTATTTATAACAAATATATTTTCATGCCATAACCAAAAGTGTGTAGGATCTAATAGAGACAACCTTAAAATATCATACATTGTAGAAGTTACCTTTAATTTTGTCTTTAAATGATATAAAGAAATATAGAGATACTAGTCGTCTCTACTACTGTACATACTTTAAGAGATTCCATGTGATGCTAAATAAGGCTTTAATAATGAACAAATTACCCCCTTTGATCAAAAATAGTTATCGTTTTGGACATCGACACGGTCTCCAAAACACAGTTTTCACTACTAATTTCTATTATAATATATTTTATAAAACACAATAAAAATATAATATTATGAAACTACTTTTCGAGACAATCTATACATACAATTTTCTTGTAACCAATTTAAATATTTAAAAAGATATTGACAGTTAAAGTTTCGAAAGTTTGACTGCATCTATATCCAAAACGACATATATTTCTGACCGAAGTAATTAGCAGCACAAAAGAGTGGTAAGATTATACTAGGGCTAAGTTAGGTCAAATTATGTGGTATGATTGGTTGTCGAGAGTAATATGATAGTATTCTCTCTGTTCCTGAATAGATGACGTTTTAAGATTTTACACTTCAAGCAAGGTATGTGTAGAGATGATCAAATCACCCTTATTCATTATCTAATTTATTGCTCTTGGATGATGGGTGTTACTCTAATCCATATAAATAAATAACATTGGGAATAGTGAATGGTAAGGATATGCAACGTAAAAAACAGTTAAAAATTGTTTTGAAATTGCAGAATAATATGTATTTAAGAATAAATTTTGAAAGTTAGAATGATACGCTTTTAGAAACGAAGGGAATAATTTGTACTCCCCCGTCCTTAAAAGTAAGGGAGAGAAGCGTTCAAATTGTGTCCTCAAATATTAGGGATAGGGAGCTCTCCCCCCTAAATTGTGTCCTTAAATTGTGCCTATGCATGCAGATGCACGCAGATACATGCGACCACACATATCCTAAAACAAAAATACGGCAGGTCATTCTCTATAATCGTGATTAATTAATGCATGCATGTTGCCAATTAATAGAGACACAGTATTAAATAGGGGCATTAGAATCTTTTGTCAGAAACCATAATCTGTCCTAAAATTTTTTCTATCTCTTACTTTTCAGGACGGAGGGAGTAGTAACTTTGAAATTTAAGTTTAGGCCTGTCTTGACCATGCATGTGGCTCAGACCATCGAATTCAAAATCTGTTATGGTGGGTAGTGGAACACCCCAGAAGTAGCAGGCACGATCAACATTGGCGGATACCACCGAAGCTTTTGAGGATTCCCATCGTTGTTTGCACCCGACGCAAGTGTGGCAACTTTGGTGTAAAAGTGTAAACTATATATCTAGCCCCGGCTTATCTAAAGTTTTACAAGTTACAACCGCCCTTGATCTTCCTGACAAGTACAACGAAAAAATGTCAGTACCACGTACCAGTATGCCAACTTTTAATGGGAGCTAATACGGCAGAAAATTCGAAATAACCCAGCTTAGTATTTGCAAGGTCAAAGGGGAGGGTTGGAGGTAGGCGGGCAGGTGTCCCCTGAGGATAGGGAAGAGGCCGCCATCATCGTCTGCATGCGTAAGTGGCCACTGTGCTCCCTCACTGCTCACCACAATACCACCCGGGAAGACGAAGAAGCTAGGAGAAAAGGTAACGCCGGGAGCAGGAGAAAAGAGGCGATCATAACAACCAGAAAAGAAAAGCAAAAGCACGGCCGATCGACGGAGACAACGGGATTGCCGCCTGCACTGACTGACACGATCGAGTACAGAGCTTTCTTTTCTTCTCTTCTTACCTTTCAGCATGTGTTCCGTTCCATGTATGCATATATATGTATACCCATGCATCGATCGATCATGCATGGCTACCTGCCGATGGCTGCCCTTCTCCGAATGGGCATCCTTCTGAACCTAGGTGACAATGGATAAACACCGACAGTTACCTTAGCTTGCCTGCTAATCCTAACTTGCACGTAGATTCTAGCTGGTGATGGTTTAAGCTAGACTAGTAGACTTCACTGATGGTTTATATATATATATATATATTTATATACACACGGTGACACTATTCTGCGCCAGCGTGTAGAACTATTTATTCTACGCGCTAGCCGTAAGCACCACGTAACGATGTAATTAAAGCGGCATAATAATTAAAGCGACGTAGTATGTAAACGTTTTACGACCAGACATTGAGTGTGAACTCAGACCGATAGTAAACCATTCCACATACATAGCTAGAGTAACTAGAAATATGTTCCTATAGTTTTGTACATGGATCTTGTTTTTATTTATTTAGCCATATCTTTCAGATGAGAATGATTTTGGTCTTGAAATTTTACAGGAAAGTAGAATCCACCCTCTCTTACTTATGGTAATTTTTTGAGCATTTTTTAAAACTTGTACATGCGATTTTCATATGTTGTAATAGAAATTACTACATATTGACCTACGTTTTACTGCATGTATAGATAGATTTTACTGCCACGCGGTAGTAAAATCTTATGGTACATTCGGTAAATTAGTAGTAAAAACTCATTCGTGCAATGTTTATTAGCGAGACTTATATCATTATAATCCTCTTGTCGTCAGTAAACTACTGGTGAAAACCGTTTGTTAATTAAAGCTACGAATAAAAAGTTATGAGTAAAATAAAGTAATAACAGAATCATATACAAACTAACACATGCGCGTACTAGTTATTTCGGTCACCCTTACTGCTTACTAGTTATTTCATTTTCTAGTTTGTATACAAGTCTGTTCTTTTTTTTTTTATTTTAGTTATAACTTTTTATTCGATGCTCCGATTCACAAGCAAATTTCACCAGTAGATTACTGATGATGAGAGGAACAACATGATATAAATTTCGGTAATAAACATTGCATGAATAAAATTTTACTACTAAAATGAACATTGATTTACTACTGTACGATAGTAAAACACATATATATCGATAGTAAAATCTATATATAAGGATAGTAAAATTTATTACCAGCTAGAAAAATTAATGTTTATTAATGAGACTTATAGATTTTATTATCGGTATACATAGATTTTACTGCCACGCAGTAGTAAAATCTTAGGTACATTCGGTAAATTGGTAATAAAAACTCATTCGTGCAGTGTTTATTAGCTAGACTTATATCATTATGATCCTCTTGTTGTCAGTAAATTACTAGTGAAAACCGTTCGTTAATTGGAGCTACGAATAAAAAGTTATGGTTAAAATAAAGTAATAATAGAATCATATGCAAACTTACATATGCGCGTACTAGTTGTTTCGGCCAGTAAGAGCTTGACTAGTTACTTCATTGTTTAGTTTGTATACAAGTCTGTTCTTTATTTATTTTAGTTATAACTTTTTATTCGATGCTCCGATTCACGAACAAATTTTACCAGTAGATTAATGATGACGAGAGGAACAACATGATATAAGTTTCGCTAATAAACGTTGCATGAATCAAATTTTATTGCTAAAATGAACATCGATTTACTACTGTACGATAGTAAAACATATATAGATCGATAGTAATATCTATATATAAGAATAGTAAAATTTGTTATCAGCTAGAAAAATTTGTTACTAAGTAGCATTTATTACTTATTCATATACAAACACGCTTGTCAACCAGATAGTCACGTGGGCTCGGTCGATACAACAAACCTGGCTGGCGCGTAGAATATGCTATTCTCCTTACAGCTGTAGAATATATATATATATATATATATATATATATATATATATATATATATATATAGTGTGTGTGTGTGTGGAGTTGCACTGTGAGCCTGTGACTAGCTAGCTTGACTTGCATCCATTCCTTCATTAATTAATTAGTTAGATTGTCTGTCTATGGTGATTGATCAATGATCAGTGGCGTATGGCTCTTGTCCAACGTGTTGACTGTTTCCTTGCATGATTTCATCCATCTTGTTGAACATAGTACGGCATGCTTCTACTGCTACTGATTAAAAATGTAATAGTGAGCATCTTTTCAATGGCTAAACAGTGCGCTTCCAAAATCATACTAGTAAAGGAATTTGAATTGGGTACACCCCAAAAAAGAACAAAACAGGTTATAGAAGTAAAGTAACCTAGTGTACGCCATCCTTTTGGGTCTTTTTCTGTGTCTCTCTGAATCATACCCTCTACTAATTCTGAAAGGATTCCTTGCCTCTCCTTGCTTTGAGCCGTTGGATGAGCCGGCTCGCTCGCGGCTCGAGCCGAGCCGGCCGAAAAGAATTACATTCGGATCCTTTTTCGAAAAAAATACATATAGGTCTTTTTTTCGAAAAAAAATACAGTTAGGTCCTTTTTTCAAAAAAAGAATATATATTACGTCTAGGTCCTTTATGCGTTTTTAAAGCTTGCCTCGGGTCCTTTTACCAAAAACCGAAATTACAATTAGGTCCTTTTCGGAAAAAAACCCCTTCAGGTCTCTTTTTTTTGGAAAAAAATATACATCGCATTTAGGTCCTTGTTGCGTTTTTCTAGCATTACGTTTAAGTCCTTTTGCAGAAAACACAAAATCCTTTTTAAGTCCTTTTCGCTCGTTTTGTCAATTTACTCGTGTGTGGAGCGTCGATCGCGCGTTTTCTCGATTTGCTCGCGTGGAGAGCGACGCCCGTGGCGTGGCACGCTGCGTATAAGTTTCTAGTTCTATATATTCTGAATTGAAATTCGCGCACGCAGATCCAGACATGCTGCAGCACAACATGGCAATAGCAAATACAAATGGCAATTGGCAAGGCGTGATGAGGATGAGGCCGAAGCATGAAAGCAACTATGCCATGACAACCCAAGAACGGAGAGGGAGAAGAGAAGAAAATAATTACCGATAAAGAAAATATGACAGGGACATGCAATGTGAGCTCGTCCACATTGAATAGATCGAGTAGTGCACAAGGATGCCGGCCATTGCCCTCCTGTTCCCGTATCCCTCACGACACACATATATATTGCAAGAACCACGATCCTCTACGATCGATAACAAAGTTATCAGTACCGCAATGTTGAGTAGTATTTATCTGGATAACTGAACTTTTCAATCAGGGAATGCACCGCACTGTAGTCATAAGTACCATGTTCTCTAGCGCACATAATCAGGTCTAGACTCTAGAGCGAGTCTTTCTTTTTAGAAAAAGAAAAAAGAAAGGTCCAGCGTGTGTTTAAAATTGAAGAAAAGGAAATAAGGCTAGTGTGCGGTCTGCCCAATCAACGTCGCTCCAAACATGACATCAAGCTTGACCTCCAACCCACAATTGTTCCACCGATCGATTTCTCCCCCTTTTTTTTGACGTTTTGATTCCATGCCCATTTTCCAATCCAATCCTATCGAATTGGATGGGAAAAAATGCTACGAGGAGAAAAAATCTTTATGCTTCCACTCGATTTTGACTGTTGGTTGCTGCATGAGATGCATGCTAATTAATGCTGGCGATTTCAGCTATCCAAATTCACGCAAGAACGACTGAAGTGGACGGGACATAGGCAGGTTTTACCTTTTCATGGCACCACGACGACAACTGAACCGTGAGTGCCAGGAGAGGAGAGTAAGATGCGTGCCTAGCCCCTTTCTCTCCTTTTCTTTTTTTGTAGCCTTCAGCGTTGGAAGATGATGTTCGTTTTCCCGGTTTTAAGGCTGTGATGTGACGGGCTTAGCCGCTTAATTTCATTGGACGGATAGAGCGGATCAGGTCAATGTTGCTGTGCGTAATTAAGCTAGACCGCCTCATCATACCCTCTATTAATCCTAGAAAGATTTCTTGTCTCTCATTGCTTTGAGCCGTTGGAGGACCGGCTTGCCTCGCGGCTCGAGCCGAGACGGTGAAAAAAATTTACGTCCGGGTTTTTTTCCGAAAAAAAATTTACATATAGGTTCATTTTTCGAAAAAAAGTTACAGTTAGATCCTTTTTCCGAAAAAAGAATATATATTACGTCTAGGTCCTTTATGCGTTTTTAAGGATTGCGCTCGGGTCCTTGTACTGAAAAACAGAATTACGATTAGGTCCTTTTCGGGAAAAAAAATCAGGTTCTTTTTTTTGGAAAAAAATATACATTACATTTAGGTCATTTTTGCGTTTTTCTAGCATTACGTTTAAACCCTTTTGCGGAAAACACAACATTCTTTTTAGATCCTTTTCGCGCGTTTTCTCGATTTACTCGTGTATGGAGCGTCAATCGCGCGTTTTCTCGATTTGCTTGCGTGAAGAGCGACGCCCACGGCGTGGCACGCCGCGTATAAGTTTCTAGTTATCTGCTAGTCCAGATTCCTTCTGTTGATTTCTTTTATCCCCAGCTGATTCAAAAGAGATTTCCCTTTTCTATCAACTGAGTATTGGTACATAGAAACATATATCACAGACTCAGTTATTCATTCCTTTTTATTTTTCAAGCGCAAGGAGTTCAAAATATAACGTCACCAATAGTAGTCCTGCTATTTCTAAGCGCAATAGTGATTAACAAGAGGTTTTCCTGCATCATGGCAGATTCTTTTTTCCTTTTTAATAAAAAAAATCACGCATGGCAACGGCTTTCTGTTGGGTTGCCGCTGTGGAGACACGAGCCGGCGGCGGACTGAGCGTGCAGCCAGCGCCTGCCATCAGCTACGCTACGACGGAGCGTAGAAACCACTTGGATCAGTGCACTGCAGTTCCACATGATTTTGATCGCTGCAAGAGGCAGCCAAGCCGGCAGGACTTTATTCGGTGGCGTCCGCGGGTTGGCCGGCTGCCTCTCTCCGTGTCCATCCTACGTGAAATCAGAATCATGCATCTCGTCTATACCCCTTCTTTTCACCGCTCCTCCTTTTGCGTTGCCCGCGCATGAGCTGCTGCTGCTGCTTGCCCCTGCGTACGCCGAGGAAACTGCGCCCGTTTATCGAAGCTGTCGCTCCCGTGAATTCTGGGGCACGTAACGCAAGTGGCACGACGTCCGTACATCAATCATCTGTGCAGTTTTTGACGTCGCATCACGCGCACAGGACGTCAGTTCCGTTCCTGTGACGGGACCTGTTCCTCGGTTCTCACCGACGGGTATCGAAATACTAACAGCTCTTTAGCTTGCTTATAATGGTTATTAATATTTGCTTTACTAAATTTTAGTGGCGTTTCAGATTTAGCAATCATTTATTTTGCAATTAAACTTTAGCATTTTTTTAGCTGATCTTTAACCAAAACATTGCTGACCAATTTAGTGACGCTAATTTTTTTGTAAGATTTGGTACGACAAATTCCTGATGTACCGATGGTTATGACATGCACGCCACGCCAAGGCAGTTGCCAGTAGTCACTGTGGCCGGTGAAATATGAAGAGAAAAAAAAAGCCAGAGAGAGGGAAAGGCTCAATGCATGTAAGCTAGGCCCATGAGGAAAGAGAGGAAGAGCGAACAAAAGCAAGGCGGCCAACATCTGTCTGGCATCAAAACACGACGCAGCACGGCTGAAGCCTCATCCGGTTTACAGCCGGCGAGAAGCCCAAACCCCACCCACACCAAAGCAGAAGACGAGGACAATTCCCCTCGGTTATCTGATTCCGCCCATGCCACCAGCGTTCAAGCGTAAGCGGCCGTTCGCACGTCAAATTCCTCGTGCATCGCCCTCATATTCCTCGTGCGCGGTTTGGTCTGTGCCACGCTCTCCAGCGCCGAGGCCCAAACCGCACGGCTCCTCGGCACACGCAGCCAGCCCTCCCACGCCCGCGCCAAGAGCCTCACCGCCGGCCTCCTCCGCCTGCTTCCTCCGACCACCTAGGTACCGACAACGACTCTCTCCACCTCTCCGCCCAACTACCTGGATAAAAACAAAGCCTCGCCCTCTGCGTTATCGCCGCCTCGTCGGTCCCGAGATGATCTCGGCGATATCCTGGGTGCCCAGGGGGGCCTGGGGCGCCCAGGATCGTCCCCATCGAGGCGGAGCTACCCACGCAGGAGGAGATCGAGGAGGCCATCAACACCATCGCGTTGCATAGAGAGTGGGCGCGCTTTCCCCTCCCCTCCCCTCCCCTTCCTTACCGACTTGCATCGCGCACTGTTGCGGTTCTAGTGACGATTACCGTGTAATTTTTAGTGGTGGGAGTGGCGCTGACGAGGGCGATGGTGGTGATAATGGCGACATGGAAGTCGACGGTGCTGAGGAGGAGGTCGACGAGGTCACCCAGGCCAAGGCCGCCGCCAAGGCGCTCGCCAAGAGCAGCTCGGGCGCTGTTGATGATGTCGCCGATGGGCTCGAAGAGCTTAACATGGATGATTACGATGCGGAGGAAGGTAGGTGGTTGTCTTCGTTTTGATCTCTTCGGTGCGAATTCGATCAGGTCATGCACAGTTGATATTTCAACTTGATGTAATGGTTGTAATGTTACACTTTTGGTAATGTCAGGGCTCGAGATTTTCAGCTCCGGATTGGGGAACATGTACTACGCAAGCAACGACCTGGACCCTTATCTCAAGAACAACGATGTCAGTATGCTTTGTTTTGCTGTGAAGGAGACTGCGTATGCATTTCCAATTTTTTGGGGGTATCAACTACGGAGATGGAGGTGAATGACTCCCCTTCTCTGCCTTATTAGGACGATGACGAGGAGGAGGAGATTGAAGACATGACTATCAAACCTACCGACTTGATGATTGTTTGTGCACATAATGAGGATGATATCAATTCTCTTCAGGCAAGAGTTTTTGCTTTTGCTAAAAATGATTACTATGTTCTTTTTTTTTTCATTTTGATGAAATCTTTTCGTAAGAAGAATCTAAAGAGTAAACCCTTACGTGGAGTAACAGAACACTCATGGGCATAATGCTCCTTACGTGGAGTAATAGAACACTCATTGACATAATGCTGGTTGTACTGAGTACATTTGTTTTCTCAAATTGATTTGAGGTCACTGGATGCTTTATGGTGTCTACTCCAAGGTTTCAAAAACCGGCGAAAACCGCGGTTTTCGACCTTACCACTACGGTTCGAGATTCAAAACCGCTCGGTAAACCGGTCTAATTAAAAAAATATTATGCGTTGAAAACCGCTCGAAAACTGTTGAAAAAACAAAACCATTTTTAAGGAACATTCAATTGGTCGGTTAGTTTTCGGTGAAAACCGAGCGGTTTTTGATTTTTTTTTATTTCTTAACCCTTCGGTTTCTGACGTTTTTCGAGCGGTTTTTGAAACCCTGGTCTACTCTACCTGTGTAAGCATATATAATGTACTTAATTCACAATAGTTTTTGTTTCTGACCCTGCCAGCTTGCCTTGCCCCACTGTGCTGGGCGGTATTATATCATATATTTTGTGGTTATGTGCATGTAAGTTGTGACTCATGAACTTATTATCTATGGCAGGTAAATATACTTGAAGAATCGGAGGATGGGGAGCAAAATATGTTTGTGCATCACGAGGTCCCTCTCCCTGATTTTCCACTCTGCACGGCTTGGATGGATTTTAACCTTAAGGGTGGTGACAAAGGTAAAACTGTGGTGTCACTCGAGTCTTGAAAAGTAACAAGTGTCAATCTATTGCTTTAGAGGAAATTTCATTTTATGAATTACTCCTATATCCCATTTCATTGCTTTCTTTGCATTTTTGTATTGCAGGGAATTTCATAGCTGTTGGCACCATGGATCCTGCAATCGGAATATGGGACTTGGATATTGTAATGTTTCTAGAAACATACAATGCTACCATTTCATACAACCATGAATTTTTCTTGCAAAGCAATTTATGTTCTCTTTTGTGGACTTTGATGTCATTCAACAGGTTGATGAGGTCCAACCTCATATGGTGCTAGGACGACTTTCAAAAAATAAGAAAAAGGGGAATGGCAAAAAGATTTGCTACTAACTTTC
This sequence comes from Otatea glauca, assembly GCA_036346275.1. NCBI lineage: Eukaryota > Viridiplantae > Streptophyta > Magnoliopsida > Poales > Poaceae > Otatea > Otatea glauca. The sequence goes on along the minus strand of CM070712.1, from coordinate 51,350,097 downwards.
CAAGTTGAGCTAGTTTGAACTTCGGACTTGTCATTGCTACTTGTGGAATATTTTACACGTTGGCTGTGCCAAATACACCTTTTCTTGCTCTCCTTGTAGAGTCCTAGTCAAGACTCCTAACATTCCCCTAATTGAATGTTGAAGTTTTTGTTATAAATCGAGTAGTAAGTTATTGTAGCTTGTTAACGATGTTATTTAATATTTCCCTTTTTCTTTGATCTCCATGGCAACCTCAGTGTAGGTTATCGCATGGAGCATCTGCCATTTAGTGTCTTACCTGCTAAACTTTAGGCTAGATTGACTGAAACAATGTTGACCTAACATAGCACTAGCCTGTCACCAGCAGTTGTGTGTAGCTTTGTGCAACCCTAAATATACTGAAATAAACTGGTTGAGATCCAGGCTCACTCCATCTAAACTGAATTCGCATGAAACGAGTTTAAATTGATACATTTGATTGGTCATCGCCTAAGTGTAAAGGACTTTACGCTGAGTTCCTCCTAGGTTCAGTAAGGAAGTGCTTATTGGGTTCCTTATTGTCTATGAGATTGATGAAGATAGTTGCCATGTGAATGCTTAACAGTGCGATGTTTGTACAAAATTGATGCTGATTAGATAAATGTAACTGACTATAACGAATATCGGTACTGTATTTTATGGTATTATGGTTCGCATATGCCTGTGTGCAGGTGATCATTCATCTCTTCTTTTGAACTCTTTGTTAGCAACACTAATATTCATTCTGCGTGACTTCTCAGAAATTTTTACGATCCTGGCCTCATTGTTCATTTTTTTTTCGAAATTAGCCTTATCTATAAAATAATTTCAAAAATGGCCCCCTTACAGTGTATTCCAACGGTGGTTGAGCGCTTGATTTTTTTTTAATTTTTCCCCTTTTCCAGTGATCGCGATCGCATTTAATTTTTTTAATTATTTTTCCGCGATTCCAGTGATCACGCATCGCTTGAAAATTTTTTTTGTGTTTTTTTTTTGCGCGCGGCGGCGGAAAAAATAATTATTTAAAACGTCGCAGTACGGAAGGGAGGAATCCACGATCGGCGACCATTGGATTCCAGCGGACACGCGCGCGCGCAGAGGAGGCCGGGGCGCGGCGACGGTTGCTGGAGGGGCGGCGCGTGGAAGGAGGAGGAGAGGCTGGGCGCACGGGCCGGATGCCGGAGGCGGTCGACGGCGACGCGTGGACGAAAAAACAATGATCCGGTCGACGCGCGGGCGGACAGGAAAAAAAAAGTGCACTGCGTAGTACAAATTTGCCCGTAATCTATGAAAGAAAGCTGCGAAATTGACATCGTTATGTCTTATCGCCGAAAGCACTGATCAATTGATGTTTGTATGTGCGCAAGAAGGTGCTATAAATTGCAGCTCCCTTGCACATTCGAGGAAAAAAGCAGAGGAAGAGCGAGTCAGTGTGAGCGCTGCTAAGCAGAGGAGAAGAGCGGAGAGAAGGGGAAAGTAGAGAGGAAAGCGGGGTGGGAAAAGAATTTCGGAAGCGTCTTTCTGGAGGAATTTTTATGATATTCATACTTCGTATTAGTTTTGTTGGAGTTTTTTTTCCATCATTTGACGAGGGATCTTTTTGTTACAGGTAGTCTGCAACGTTGGTTCATCATACATCCTTTTGGACACTTAATCTTCAGGAGAACTTGAAGGTTAGTTGAAAATTATCATAAAGATTAGTATTTGGTTATTATAGTAGTAGTATAATTAGTACAACATTAGAGCCATTTGCAGTGTACGTAACGATGTTATTAGTGCAATCAGATGGACATGTTTAATTGAATAAATTAGAGTATAATAGCACATTGGCTCGTAAAATAACTCTATAGCCATATATAGAACAATAATGTGGTCATTTTATTAGTTAAAAATTTGTGTAATATTACGACGATATATGGAATACTTCAATAATGTTAGTGTAATATGACGACAATATGTGTGGGATTAATACAATTATTGCGATTTGTGTATAACTCAAGCACTTTATTAATAGTCGGAAACTTAGTACCATTGATGGAATAAATAACGACGCATGATTACCTTAACAGTACCACATGGAAATGATGGACAGATTTAGTTAAGGAATTGGAGTAGAATAGCATATTGGCCCGTAAAATAGCCATATCGCTGTCATACAATTTACGAATTTTTTGGAATGACAATAATGTGGTCATTTTATTAGTTAAAAATTGGTGTAATATTACGGCTATATATGGACCACTTCAATAAATTCAGTGCAATAAGCCGCGTTTGAAATGACAGCAGTAGTGAGTAGTACAATGACACCACTGTCAGGCGTAAAATTTGTTCGACAATTAATAAAATTGCGGTATGAATAGTTTAATATTTAGTGTAGTATTTGTGTGATAGTAATGAAATATTTAGTATCCGAACAAATAGCCCGATGACGTCACTGTTAATAGTCGGAAACTTAGTACCATTGATGGAATAAATAACGATGCATGATTACCTTAACAGTACCACATGGAAATGATGGACAGATTTAGTTGAAGGAATTGGAGTAGAATAGCATATTGGCCCGTAAAATAGCCATATCGCTGTCATACAATTTACGAATTTTTTAGAATGACAATAATGTGGTCATTTTATTAGTTAAAAATTGGTGTAATATTACGGCTATATATGGACCACTTCAATAAATTCAGTGCAATGAGCCGCGCTTGAAATGACAGCAGTAGTGAGTAGTACAATGACACCACTGTCAGGCGTAAAATTTGTTCGACAATTAATAAAATTGCGGTATGAATAGTTTAATATTTAGTGTAGCATTTGTGTGATAGTAATGAAATATTTGTCTGTTGTAACGAAATTTCTGTAGTATCCGAACAAATAGCCCGATGACGTCACTGCTAATAGTCGGAAACTTAGTACCATTGATGGAATAAATAACGACGCATGATTACCTTAACAGTACCACATGGAAATGATGGACATATTTAGTTGAAGGAATTGGAGTAGAATAGCATATTGGCCCGTAAAAATAGCCATATTGCTAGTCATACAATTACGAATTTTTTAGAATGACAATAATGTGGTCATTTTATTAGTTAAAAATTGGTGTAATATTACGGCTATATATGGACCACTTCAATAAATTCAGTGCAATGGCCCGCGCTTGAAATGACAGCAGTAGTGAGTAGTACAATGACACCACTGTTGTAACGAAATTTCTATAGTATTACGTTGGTAACTAATGCGCGTGCTTGTGCCTTTCGCTATGGTAGGTACTAAATGGCAGAAATGCTAGATTTGTCCGTGTTTTATGGTGACGGCGTTGTTCGAGAGGGTCCATATGGGGCGGACCTTTCGAACTGCGAAAGGAAGGTGATCAGGGCTCCAGGTCTAACGGAGATGAGTCTGACAGACCTCCGTACGTGCGTGAGAAGCGCATTCGATCGGGAGACTGCCCGAAAGAAGCTCGTCATCGAGGCGGTGCATGCCAGAGTCGTGGAAGGTTCCACCAACTACGTGTGGGTCCTATGCAAGATCGTGGGAAGCACAATGTGGGAGGAATACATGCAAATTGTGATGAACCCTGAAGCATTGATACACCGTCGGCCGATGGTGTATGTGCGCTTCCTGGACAGAGGCCAAACCTCTAATCCCCTCGGTGGCGGTGGCGGTGATGTCATCGTTGAAGCACCCTCTGGGGACATCGGTGAGGACGTTGGTGCTAATGACTTCCAGGCGAATGAAGACATCGGGCGGTGGTGGTCCGCTCGCATTGACTGCCATGAGGACCTAGAAGGCATGACGGACGAAGCAATATCCGATGAAGATGAGGAAGTGGGCACGGATAGCAGCGGAGACGAAGATGCAGCTCCAGTCGGTGGCATTGTGTCGACCAATGTGGAGTATGTCTCCTCTCGGTTGGACGACCTGGCGATGACGTCGATGACGTCTCTCGTGCTGCCAGACGAAGGCGGCACTGAGTGGGCCTTCAATCAGGACACTCTGCTGGTAGGGCAACGCTTCCCTAGAAGAGTGCCGCCCAGCAAGCAATTGCTAGATACGCGGTAAACATCACCGCGACGCATCGTGTGTCTGTGTCGAACCAAGAGACCTACATTGTGAAGTGTACGGATGCGGAGTGTCCAGCAAGATCCGTGCCCGAAGTTCAAGGGCGGAGTTCGTGTTTGAGGTAATCGTCCCGACGGACCATACTTGTTCGCTTGCCGAGCCATCGCGAAGCACGGTAATGTCACGTCCGCATATGTGGCCAGTATGATTTCTCACTTGGTCACAGCGGACGTGACCGTTTCACCGAAGATACTATTGGTTGACGTGGTTAACATGGTGGGATATCCTGTTAGCTACGGTAAGGTGTGGCGAGCGAAGCAGAAAGTTATAGAGATGATGTACGGCACGTACGAAGAGGGCTACAACCTTGTTCCTCGTGATGCTTCACCAGATTGTCAAGCCAATCTCGGGACCTATATCAACAAGGTGGATAGACCACACCCCACGAAGGGTCCCAACAGTTTCATCCTCGACCGTGTGTTTTGGGCATTTGGACCAACCATTCGTGGCTTCAAATCTCGCCGGCTGTGCTAACCATGGATGGCACTTTCCTATCCGGCAAGTACAGGGCACCATACTTATGGCGGTCGCGCGACGCCAATGACCACCTACTCCGGTGGCCTACGACTCGTGGAAAGCGAGAACACGAGAGTTGGTTATGGTTCCTAGCAAATGTGAAGCAAGTCACAGCAGATCGCCCAACGTATGCCTCATAATGCATGTGCATGTTGGGTTATTGTCCGCCATCGGCACCATGCAAGGAGGGACACAACCACCCTATCAATGGAATGATGTCATCAATCGGTGGTGCATGAGGCATCTTGCCGAACTCGCATGTGAGGTTCCACAAAGAAGGAAGTTATGAAGACATTCAAGAGGCTCGCATGCAAAACCAGAGGCGGAAGTTCAAGCCATATGGAGAGTGCTCGATGAGGAGATCAAAACATATGACGCAGATCCACGAGAGGGCGTGTGAACAACTTCTCTCAATGGGTGCGGTTGCACGCTCCAGAGCTAGAGAAGTGGTCCTTGTTGTATGACTCTGACGGCGCAAGGTACGGCATAATGACAACTAACATGTCAGAGGTTTACAACGGTGTTCTGAAGGGTGTTCGGTCCCTCCCAATCAGTGCCATCGTGGAGGAGACCTGGAACAGGACCGTTGGATACTTTGTGAACAGGGGGATGAATGCAAGGAGGCATCTAGACGAGGGAAAGCAGTTCTCCGAACGTATGCACGCATACATAGAGAAGAAAATAGAGAAGGCTCGTTCACACGACGCCCGCACCATGGATAGAGTCAGGCGTAAGTTTGAAGTGCGTCTACGGGAGAAGTTCGTCGATGGCCATTGCAGAGGATACCGTAAGCAAGTGTGCACAGTACATGATGTGGCCACATGCACATGCAACAAGCCACAACTGTTGCACAAGCCATGCTCCCATGTATATGCGGCGTGCGCGGTTCTCCGTCAGTCTTCCGTGAAGTACATATCTGAGTACTTCAGCGCCGACCATCTGTTCGGAACATGGAGTTCGGAATTCAACTCGTACGGCTTGGACATGCATTATAGGGAGCCGGCGGGGCAAGTGACTTGGTGTCGAATGACGCTTTGAAGCGGAGCGGTCGTGGACGGTGGCGATCCACGGCGAATCCAGAACGATATGGATGCAAGTCGAGGAGACGGACGTCTTTGCCGCATTTAAAGTGCCGTATATGCAGGACGGTGGGGCATACAATGAAGAACTGCCCTAATAGGGCCGGCTCGTCGACCCATCCGTAGAAAGCATGTCAATGTTCTTTCATATAATTATTTTCTGTGCGTGTAGTACCTTCGTATAATTTTCTTTTTTTGTTATGTAGTATCATGTACCGTACTACCTATATCATGTTACTTATTGTTATATCATTTAACGTCCCGTGCATAATTTTATTTTTGCTGATTTGTCACGTCACATAATATTTGTTGATATGTCACGTCATGTTAACTTACCCGTATTAACTTGTGTTTCTTTTTTGTACTTGTAGGATATGGATGCACACCCGCAAACTTTGCTTGACCCATACTACGATGCCAAGCATCGTAGCAGGCTGTGGCTTTCAGGTGTTGTGCCACCGTGTTTCGTTCTTAGGGCCCCAAGGGAGCACTGGCCCTTGGACGAGCGAGCGTGCCCATTCTACGGGATTCGTGGCTCTCGCCGCTAGCCCGATGATGGACACCGGCGAGCCTTCGCCGACGCGCCTCTCTTATCCGCGCTAGTGGATCGTTGGAGGCCGGAGACCCACACTTTCCACTTCCGCTGGGGGGAGATGACCGTCACCCTGCAGGACGTTGCCTACATCACCGGCTTGCCTATCAGGGGCAGGCCGATAGTTCCGCCTTCGAGGAGGAATGACTGGAAAATAAGGTTGCAAGACAGATTTGGCCATGCAGTCCCTGAGCGGAGTCCCGGAGTTCCACATTCATGGCTTCGTCGCTATATCCGATGCTCTAATAATGTGACTCAGGCCACGGTGAGAACTCACCTTGTTGCCTACCTGCTCTTCCTGTTTGGCTGGGTGCTGTTCCCTGCAGCGCAGGGAGATGTTGTCTACCCGGGCTACATCCACATCGCGGAGGCTTTAGCTGATGCCTACGACGATGAGGTCCCTCAGTTTAGTTTTGGATCGGCGGTGCTTTGCTCCACCTACAGGGGATTGTGCGAGGCTTGCGTGAAGACAACGGGAGAGGAACCCGTTCTTGCAGTGTGCTACACGTTGCTGCAGATATGGTCTTGGGAGCATTTTCCTGTTGGGCGCCCGTACTTTCGGGAGGCCGTTCACCCATACCGGTCGAACGCTGAGTACTATGGTGGACACCCAGTTGATGCTCCCACCATGGGGTTTCGGTGGACGGCTTCCTACTTGGGATGGGCAAGGGATAGACCTCGCAGAGTCTACACTGAGTTTCATAATAATTTTGAGACCCTGCACGAGGATGATATAACATGGAACCCTTGGACTCCTGCTTTGTTAGTCGCTACGGCGCCGCACGGATTGTCGCAGCTGTGTTCGCAAGATGGTGCTTATTGGTTGACGAGGTGTCACCTCGTGTTTTCTCATATGGTGGAGGCGTACCATCCAGCTCGAGTGATGCGCCAATTTGGACTTTACCAGCAGATCCCGCCTCAAGCTGGCTGGCCATTACCACGAAAAGTGCATATGTACGTTCGATTCATAAATATGAATTGTAATTTTTATTTACATATTATAACTTACAAATTTCATTCCCGCAGGCAAACTCGGAGGGGACAGAGGAGCGACGAATGGCGCGACACGCAGTTACCATGGACGACCGCATGGGAGCAGTCCGCCACGGAGCAGGTAGTAGCGGAGGGTCGACCATACGACCTCGAGTCGACGTCACAGTGCCAGGTGGTACGTGCCTCGTACCACTTCACGCTTTACTTCCACACCTCCCGAAAGGCCCGAGGAGGTCACGGATGTCGAGCGGTTGACCCTCCGCCACCCTGTACACAGCGCAGCACACCTAGATGACGCGGTACGGACATACATTATATTTCAATTCATATTTCTTTTACTAATCATGTTTTCTTGCAGTATACCCGTAATACCCGTATGTTCGAAGATAGTTCCGATGCAGTACAGCATGAGGCCGCACGCCCTAAGTCTAGCCTAGTAGGGGTTCTACGTCGAGTCACGCGGGAGTCTACGGGCACCATAAGGGCATTGGCATCAGGCCGTCACAGTGACGTTGGCGTACGGGTTGGTGAGCGAGGCGCTCGTCCTTCATCTCCCAGGCCGTCACGCCCGAGCATGGGCGGAAGACGATCGATCTTTTCACGATCATCTTCCTCTCAACATGGCCATCAGGATTCGGAGGTACGACACATACATTCAACTCTCGTACTATGAACTACTCATCCAAATTATCTTAATTGGTAATACCACGTCCTTTTGCAGCGCGAGCGTAGAGATCAAACTCTCATGCCTTCGTCGTCTAGGCCCGATCGAGACTTGCCTGAGTCCTCGCATGCACATTTACCGCAGGATTTCGGTTTGGCCAAAGCTTATACCCCACGCCTTTCACAGTTTCGGTGCTGGCACGTCATCTACACAGGCGCCACATGAGGTATGTTTCCTTTATTTGAAGTTAATACCTGCTGTTGAACATTACTTTCTCGGAGGTACCTAACATTCCTATTCGTATCACGTTCTTTTGCAGGACGTGCGTAGGGATCAAACTCTCCTGCCACCGTCGAGAGCTGCTGAGGTAGATACACCCACTCACGTGGACACCCCCGAGCAGTACTTACCACCAGCAAGCTATGGCTGGGGTATGTTTGCGACCCCACGCTTACCGCAGCACCCACCTCAGCAGACTTGGTGGGCGCCAGGGCCGGTATGTTTGTGCAACTCAAGTTATTTCCAACACGACGCCGTGCTGACAGTACTTGTGCGCAGGTTACGCGGGACGAGTTCTCCCAATGGGCAGCGCAATCTACGGCCCCGCAACACTCATCGGTAAGTGTCTCGTGTAATTTAAATGCACTCATTTTTGGGCATGACATTAACACTGCATTCCAATGCAGCCTCCCGGGTGGGTGGGAGACATGTTGACTACGCAAAACGTGCTTCCCAGCCAGCAGTACGACGCACCTCGCGAGACAGAGGACACACGTTACGAGCTGCGTAGCACGACACACGAGCCCGACCGGTTCACATTCCCGGAGGACCAAATTCGCGGTCAGCGAAAGCGGCGATAAGATCAGAGTTGACGCTACGAGGCAGTGATCGGTTATAGTGATAACTGCAGTGCGTACGTGTAATTGATGTTTGCTTTCAGCCCGTTTGTATTGGTCTAAGAATGATAATCCTTATTACTGTGTCGATATGGAATGTTGCTTTCATCACATATGATTTTTTGTTTACTCACATCGGCCTAATGAAGGCCATGGTCCATCACGATTACACAACTCACGAGGAGAAGCAACCCTTTTATGCATGAAACCATCTTTGAACATCAAACCATCAAGCACTTCAAAAACATCACCAGTTTGACGATCACTCGGTCATTAATAGATATTATCTTCATCAAATGGTTAACGGTTAACATTTTATCCACAAAAGATACTCAGTAAAAAAACATGTTCACATGACAAATTATAGAGACGACGAAAGTGCAATGGCTTTTTCAACGCGAATAGCAAACTGACATGCCCAATGCTTACAACTTTTTCAGGTCGATTTCACAACACTCTACCTATAGCTTCCTCACGCCGATTTGACCACACACTGGTGGACTTCTACTCTTTTTTCTACCCGTTCTCATAAAGGCTTTGTCATACATGCCGCACACTCAAGTGACCACTCATCGCTTACTTTTGTCGATCTTGACAATTTGCATGCATGACTCCCTTTTCAGCCCGACTAGACTACACACTGCGGCGTTGTTTTGCAATATGTGTGTATGCTTACTTTCCAACACTTAGACCATACACCACTCATTCGAGTCTATAAAAGGCAAAACCGCAGGCACACATCCACAACTCCCACTCACACTTATTCACCATGGCTGGATCCTCTAGCAGAGCATTATCGTGGACACCTGATATGAGCAACGTAGCTCTTCATCACACGTTGAAGGTTACGCGTGGTGGGAAGGATGGTCCATTCAAGGAGGAGAACCTAAGTAAAGTGGTGTCCAAATTGCAAGAGTGGCGCCCGACATTGCGGAGGCAAGCCTTGACAACATCTGGTCTGAACCTTGTGACCGTCGACGACCTGAAGGCACACTTGCAATGGTGGTGTCAAAGGTATTTCAGGGTGTGCGAACTAGCCGATCACCCTTCTTCTACAGGTTTCTCTATAAGATATTACAAGGTACTGATGCTACCCGATCGGTATGCAGACCATATTAAGGTTAGTTATTTCATATTTGTTCACCTTACTAATCTTTTGTGCATTATACATAAGTTCATTATTTCGTATGTTCGGCTTCTGTGTTAGTCATTCCCAGAGGATGAAGAGTTGCTAAACAAACCAATCCCGGAATTCTTAGCGATGCATATGCTCTTCGGCAGGGGTATGATGCCTGGATGTCGCAGAAGACGCAAAAGCGAATCTAACAGGAGGGGTAGAGATCGACACAATACTGCTGCATCAGCAAGTTCAAGAGGACGTGCAACCACCATCGGAGGGGGGCATGCTCCTAACTATGCAAATGGCGACGATGATGATGATGACGATTTCGTTTCACCTCCACCTTGGCGTTCAAGCAATATCGGAAAAGGCCGTTCAAGCACCACCGGAGGGGAGCATGCTCCTAACTATGGAAATGACGACGATGATGACGCTTCGCTTCACCTCCGCCTTGGCGTTCGAGCACCACCGGAGGGGGGGCTTGCTCCTAACTATGCAAATAACGATGATGACGATGATGATGATTTCGTTTCACCTCCACCTTGGCGTTCAAACACTATCGGAAGAGGGCATTGAAATATGAATGTATCTAACTTTGTATCTCAGTTTGTGACTTTCAAATATGAATATCAGGTTTTATTTGTTGTCAAATTTGTCGCACATCAAAAGAGCATGACGGACAACAAAATTTTATTTTTTCTGAAGATAATTGACTGACAAATAATTTTGCGAAACACTACAATAGTTATCATTGACAAATATGATTTCTCCTAATTTATTGACCATACTTTTAACTATAGTATTCTAGCAACCGCCAAAATAACACCGACTTTTAATAATTAGAGCTCATTGGTTACAATGATTTTTCAATAAAATCGATCGAAATACTTCCACAAAATTAATTTTCCTCCCAAAAAATGTGCATAAGTCCGGTTAATTTTCAAATTTCATGAAGACCATATTTCGATTACATTGAAAAATTTGAATTTTTTATTTTCTAACCCACAGATAATTTTCCTCGCGATTACACATTCATCGGATAACAAAACGCCTCCAAATAGTACAATCTAGCGGATCGCGAATTTTAGTTTTGCAATTTTCAATGGTCGGATCCTCGAAATTATATGTGCCATGCTAGAACAAATAAAAATTTTAAAAATTAAATATCATCGTAAAATAATTTTTATTTTATCTTCATAGATACATAGAAAGACATTTTTCAATCTCAAAAAAAAAAAAAGCGGTCGCGCGATGCGTCACATTCGTCGCCGCCAAGCGTGTCCTCATGGAATCGTGGTCGCGATCACTGGATTCCTCAACGCGACATTTTAAATAATTATTTTTCACGCACAAAAAAAAAAAAAAAGAAACACAAAATAAAAATAAAAATAAAAATTTCAAGCGGTCGCCGACCGCTGGAATCGGCGGAAAAATAATTAAAAAAAATTCGTGCGGTCGGTGACCGCTGGAAAAGGGGGGAAATTTTTTTAAAAAAATTCAAGCGCTCAACCACCGCTGGAATAAACTGTAAGGGGGCCATTTTTGAAATTATTTCATAGATGAGGCTAATTTCGAAAAAAAAATGAACAATGAGGCCAAGATCGTAAAAATTTCGACTTCTCACGCACAGGGGAAAAAATACAAGGGAAGCCATAGAAGTTCTGTGCTTGGTCTTGCATGGAACAAGGAGGTGAGGTGCGTTTTGGTTTCAACTCAAGTAACGTTTCATCTCTTCATTTATTGCCCCCTGATGAATTACTTGCTGTTCTTATGAACTTCAGGAATGTTCTAGCTAATGCAAGTGCAGACAAAACTGTTAAAATTTGGGATGTAGCTGCTGGTAAATGTGCAGTCACGCTGCAACATCATGATGACAAGGCAATGATTGATACTCCTTTTATTTGTATTTCTGAGTCTGAAACATTATGGTGGTGTATCACGCTTGATTTTTGCTTTCCTCGGCATGTAGGTTCAATCAGTTGCTTGGAGCCGATAGTCACCTGAAGTTCTTCTTAGTGGATCTTTTGATAAATCAGTTGCCATGGTAATGAATCTACCGGTCATTATGAGAACTATTATTGAATTAGTTTTTCCTGAAATTTCTGCTGCTGCTGGTATGCCTGTTTGTTTTATTGGACACAAGTTTACAACTGCTATATGGTTTTTTACTAGATTATAAGCAGTATGTTGATTTGAAATGAATCATATCAGCAATTACACAACAGAATATCTGCCTGTTTTGGACGAGAAGCCAATAATTGAAGGTGTTTGTGTCATGCTAATTGTATAATATATTGCTTATTACCTTTTTTTTTATTCTGGGAGTTTGTCTTGAAAGCCCTAGTTTTTTCTTGCACGATGAAAGATTCCAGTTGCAATGTTAACCTGACATTCTTGTTGAAGGCTGTTACATTACTGTAGAAACTTTGTACTTACATTCACTAATATTGGATACTAACATTTTACAGAATGATATGAAAGATGGTGGACAGAATAGTCATAAATGGTCTGTTGAAACAGATGTAGAAAGCTTATCTTGGGATCCACACAATGAAACAGATTTACTCATTATCTTGGTGAGTAAATGATTTGGTTGTTTTTTCTAAATATGCTAAAACCCGCTTATCTGTCTTGTAAAAAATATACAGGAAATTGTTGACAAGGGACAGCAACATTTTGCTAACCTTTAAGTGAAGTTTCCGTTAGAAAACAGTATGGCCAAAATCTAGATGGATAGAGTTATTGTTCTCTGTTTATGAACGAAACATGTTTGAGTAAAAAGTAGGAAAGGGGTGAAGATTTTAGCAGTGGAGGGCTATAGACTCAACCGTGGTATAACTGGAAAATTATCACTTCCATCTCTCCACTACTTGTCTGCAAAATTCTCTATTTTTTTATCGCTACAGTTATCACCTAAGGCTAGACTAAGTTGTAAAAGCAGTTTGATTCTGCAGCTTTGATTTTTTACCCCCTTAATATTACAATAACATGTGGCAGTTATCCCTCTTGACTATTTTGTTTGGTCTCTGTTAAGGTTCTAAATTAGTCTGCGGGGTTTCTCTTAGTCAAAGGTCTTATGTCTTCCAGGTTAGTCTTGAAAATGGGATGGTTCAAGCGTTCGATAAGTGGACAGCTTCATCAAATTCAACTTCTGGCCGGCCCACATTTACTCTGCATGCACACGAAAAGGCTGTTTCTTCCATCTCCTTTTGCTCGTCTACCCCTAATGTATGTTATGTTTTGTATACCTGAGGGCTAAAAGAGAGATGCAGCAACTGAAACAGATTTACTGATGGAAGCTTTTTTTCCCCTTGCAGTTTCTTGCAACAGGTTCAACAGATAAAACGGTGCGAACTTTGCAGAGTTTGATAACACTTACATATCAATTCAGCCTATACTGACATGTCAGTATACACAGGTGAAACTCTGGGATTTATCAAACAACCAGCCGTCATGCATTGCTTCTCTGAATCCAAAGCTTGTATGTGCTGAAGTAAAATCGGTCTTTATATTTGAAAGGAGCTACTTCCATTATTTTGCTCATACACTTCGTTGTTGTTTCAGGGAGCTGTTTTTTCAGTGACATTTGCAAATGACAACCCCTTGTTAGCCTGTGGAGGATCAAAAGGCAAATTGAAAGTAAGCACCACGGCCATGTCTGTAGGCTATTCAAGCTTTGGCTGCCATGGATGACCACCTTCATTGACACACTTTTGCATGTTTGACAGGTCTGGAATAGGCTAACGGAACCAGCGGTGGCTAATAAATTCTGCAAATAGAGCTGTAGGAAATTTGATTGGCCTTCCGAAGACTGATAAAAGTGATGCTGGAAACATAATAGCGGCCAAAATTGTTGGCTCAAGTTGTTTCTGGCTATATATAGTAGCTACACATGAGGGTAGGTTTCAAGTTATGGTGAAAGTTTTGCCATGTGATCAAACTCCGATTTTGTTGAACGAGTGAAATACAAGCATCGATTTATGCATTCTGGCGTGCGAAAAAGTCTGAAGTGGAATTTTCGCAACTTACCACGTATTTGGACTCTAGCTGCTTATATATATACGGCCTGTCAACACAGAGCGTTGTTAATCCAGTGCAAATGCAAAGTCCTCTCTCTCTCTTCTCTGTAACATCCTGAAAAATTAAAAAATAGGAATAATAAAAAATTTGAAATTTAAAAATGAAATTAAATAAAAATTTCAATTGAAATCAAGATTTTGATTAAAAACAATATCTTTTTTCTCATATTCTTGCATTTTAATCTTAAGAAATCAATAAGTTGCAATGTTAAAACCTTTTCATCTAAAATAAACAAACAATGAAAATAAGTTTGAAATGTGATCTTAATTTAAATTTCAATTTTCTAAATTTTCTAGCATTATTGATTTTTCTTGAGTTTTTGCTTTTAAAAGAAAGTTATTCTATTGAAATGGTAAAAATAAAAAGGTAGAAACAAAATATCAATAAAAATCTGTAAACAAAATAATTATATTAAAATATTAAAATCTCCAGAACCCTTATCTTGCTGTCAAAGATAATGTATACACATTAATTGATGATAAGATAAGAGAAATCATGAAGATTTGATATCAAATCAGATCAATGCCAGATTTATGTAAAAATCTGCAAAGCTTATCTTGAGCTTAGATTTTTACCATGCCTTACCGAGTGCAATGTTTATCTACGGTAAAAATATAAAAAAATAAAAACTATATTTAGATCCTTTTAAAATTCAAAATCAGAAAGCAATTAAATCTGAAATTCTCAATGTCAGCATTTTTAGAAATTAAATATGCAAGATAAAAATCTGAAATTTTTTACAGAAGGTAAATTATATCATGATAAACATTAAAAAAAAATTATAGATAAAATTGACCTTATTTCAATCCTTAATTAATTGAAAAGAATAATAGATTTATTTGAACAGGACACATTGTCAGAATTATATAAAATTTTATACAGAGAAATTTTACGTGAAATTTTTACTGGATATAAAAACTTATCTTTCCGACCTGTAATTTTTTTTCATAAAATATTGACGTGATAGACACCCCAAATCAATACCTGATCTCAAGCTTTCAGGATAAGAGATTTGCTTATTCTTCCTTATCTCACCTACATGTGGCCCCTATACCTTTAGCTGGACCCTGCCGACCAGCCAATAAACCGCCTCATCTCTCACAGCCACAGCCAGTTGGCCCCACACGTCAGCTTCATCTTCCTCCTCTCTCCTCACCTCTCTGTCTCTCACGCCAGAGCCAAACCGCCTCATTTGCTGTCATCTTGCCGCCGCAATTCGCGTCGCCCGAGGCCACCGCCATCCATCCTGACACCCAGCTGCCACCACCCATACTTGAGTCAGTGAAATTCCCGGTCGACTCAAGATGGAACTGGAAATGCGGCGCCGTCAATCTCCCCGTGTTCAAATATTGTCGAACCGACCTATGCGCCTATATAAGCATTCCAAAAGCACCACATCTCCCTGAAGACCTCACCTCCCGAGTTAAGCCTCCCCTTTTTGCCCTCAATTACCGCCATTAGTGAGAGCTTCACAGAGGGGGAAGAACAGTCGATTGATGGCACTCGGTAAGTCTCCCTTGAATTCATTCAACCTAGAGTTTCCTTCGACCTCTCACGCTTGCCAAACCTCTCAATTTCAGCTCTCCTCTGCTGATCAACCGCCGCCGCGAGCCCACCTCTTCCCCAGATCCGGTGTGCGGTGGCAGAGCCGCTTTGTCAACCTTCGATCCAACAAACTGGAAAAATGGAGCTTATACGCCTCACTGATGCTCATCCTCTTCTCATCCAAGCCCAAGTCGCTTCCTCCTCCGCTTCCGGCCATGGTCGCTACCGCGCGCTACCTCGCTCCACTGCCGGCATGACTGGCTGCTGTCTGGACGAAGGTGGCTGGTGTCTGAGGTGCGCTGAGGCGAGATGAAGCCCTCAGGGCCCACGGCTTCCCTACCACCGCCCTTCCTCACTGCCGGCAGTGTCTTCGGAGATCTCCCCTACTCCGGCTCACTGCGCGGTAGAGAACTTTTTTTTAAATAATATATTTTTTAATTCAAATTGCAAAAATATACCTCGATCTCAAAAATTGCAAAAATATACCTCCGTCACCCTCTGAATGGGCGACAGGGGCTACAGAGGCCTCTGTCGCCCTCTGAATGGGCGATATTGGCACTTGTCACCCTCTGAATAGGCGACATGTCCCTTTTTCTGTAGCCAGTTTGTAAAGAAAATCATAACTTTTTTATATGATCTCGGATGGAGATGAACTTTATATGAAAATTGTAGCTCTCGACGAGATCTAAAACTTTGGTATACAAATTTTTTTCATTTGAATCCATTTAGATGGACAAAAATGAGATAGAAGTTTCAGATCTAGTTTGGATCTGATTTTTAGATCTGAACTTTCCATCCCATTTTTGGCTATCTAAATAGATTCAAATGAAAAACATTTGTATACTAAAGTTGTAGATCTCGTCGAGAGCTACAATGTTTATATAAAGTTCATCTCCATCCGAAATCATATGAAAAAGTTATGATTTTCTTTAGAAACTGGCTACAGGAAAGGGGACATGTCACCCATTCAGAGGGTGACAAGTGCCAATATCGCTCATTCAGAGGGCGACAGAGGCCTCTGTAGCCCATGTCACCCATCAGAGGGTGACAGAGGTATATTTTTGCAATTTTTTGAGATCGAAATATATTTTTGCAATTTAAATAAAAAATATATTATTTTAAAAAAATTCGCGCAGTAGACCCAAAACGTCAGTGTGGAGCCACATTAGAACCTGTTGAAACGCGAAAATACACTTCCCTCAATTAAAGGCTTATTTCCGATTTTCTAAGCTATTTTTCTAAACCGACTAAATTCAAATATGCGTAACTTTTGAAATACAACTCAAAATCCGACCAAACAAATTTATAAATTAGTTATAAATCATGTAGTTTCTAAATATGAAAAAATATATTATTTTTGATCTTAGTTTGAATTATTTTAATTTAAATTTAAGTAAAACCCTAATATAGTACTATTACAAATATATAAACTATAACTCTTTAAATCATGAAACAAATTTTAAAATGTTCCTGAGAATATTAATATTCCAAATATGCAAAATATTTAGATTTGAGTCTAGTTTGGTTTAGATTTGAAAATAAATTGTTTTCCAATGCATAGAAATCAAAATAGTTAGAACTAGTGCAAACAAATTTAAATAATGATAAAACTAATTCTTAGATCTTAGTAATATCATAATACCCCTGTTTATGAAAAAATATTTCATATTTGTTTAAGTTTGAATCAAGTTTGTAGTTCTCTTTGCTTTAAATATAAATAAATATATATATATAGTATATAAATAAAATCTATAGATAAGTGCAAATATAAGAGAAACTAATCCATAAATGTGCTATAGGTCTAGCTTAACTAATCTTGCAAAGATATCTATATTTGGCTTAGATTAAACCTAGTTCCTAAATGGTGTTGCTTTCTGCATGTGAAAAATTAATATATACACATAACTATCATCAATGAGTACTAATACAAGTAAAACTAGTTCATATATGCGCTAAAACTAAAGACCTTCCTATTCTGTAGAAGTAATTCTGTTTCAGCATGCTTTGCATCTGAATCCTATTAAAAATATAACTCTGCAAACCATGAATATCTGTCCTATAACCAACAACTTAAACCTAGACCTTTCTTGAGTTAGTCGGGTAAATATCGAGTACCTCGTAGTCCATATAAGTTAACCATACTTAGACTCATGTTTTAATCCTATTAATCCAAATAATTTTAGCATCTTGAATTCAAAGTTATAAATATGAAATACATAATTTTAGCCTCTTGAATTAGAAAAATAAAAATAAACAATCTATAGAAAACAAGAAGATTTATCGTAAGTATAACCTATGTCTGTTAGCAATATATAAGAATAAAAGATTGACTAAAATGTTATATAAAATCATAAAACCCTAAACCCCACCTGTTTTCTATAGTTTGTTTCTATTTAGTTTTTCCATCTGATTTCTTTTTGCCCTTGTTAAAGTTTGTTATTTGCTATATTTTCGTTGAACGGCGTGTAGAACCCGATGCCACTAATTCCGTCGTCGATAACGTCGACTGCGACCTCGACTTCATCGTGAACAACAATCAGCAAGGCAAGCACCCCCTTTGATCATATTGATCCTAGTGTTTTGATTTTCATTTTGTTTTATCAAATCTATTTATGCATGCACGTATTTTCTATAAATTTTGCTATATTAGGTACTGGTATTTATAACCCTATCTCCTGGATTTTCCTTAATAAATATTGACCTGTGAACCTATAATAACCTAGAATTAAGGTTAGACAATATATATTGTCAATTTGGGTATATGCGATGATTAATAATATCATGCTTAGCTATGCTTTAGATTTAGGATGAACAAGTTGGATAAACTGATCAGATATAACTTTGAGATATTGAGACATGATGATGGTTACTGGTATTTTGGTATAAAAACTCAAAATAAAACTATGGTTTAGACGCGGACGATTATTGGCAATAGCTGGAGGTGCATTGGTTTGCACGTAGTTTAGGGGGAGATTATCGTCCGAGTCGGATTAAGGACCGAACTATGGGTTGTTTTCAGGTCAAGAAACACGTGCAACCACAAGTGCTGGTATGGGACAGTCTTAAACCAATTAAGTTGTCTAGTTTAACTTTGCACATTGGAAGGATGGAGTAGTACGGGATTTCAATGACTAATTGCTCGGAGTGGCGTCCACACCGAGGTGTTGGGAATAACGTTTGCTGATACAATGGTGTATGCCATGCTATGTGGGAGAAGTGAGACAATGGGGGTGAATAACCATTTGTCTTACTGTGTATATATATCTTATGCCACTATAGTATGTGTTTGTCACTGAACTGGTGCAAAGTTAACCTAGTTAATGTAAAGGTTTTCGTCATGAACATTTTTGCCACACGCCAAAGGTGAGTGAAATATGCGGCAAAAAGAAAAAATCATGATTTGTGGGTAAAGTTGTACACCTCTGCAGAGTGCAAATCTTTTCGAAAAGCCGCACCCACGGTCAAGAGCACTTGGTAAAGTCATCACATAGTTAGATGTTTTATTATTTTTAAAATGGCTTGGTTTCATCTGTTATGCCTCGTATTGGCAAAGAATGGTGTTGGCAGGCATTGGACGTCTCGATGCTCACGTCGTGAAGGACTGTGAGTTGTTACTTTATGCTTTACATACTTATTACTTTCATATCAAATAAACTTGCTTTTTATAAATTCTGTTTTACAAATTACAACTTGATTTACAAATTAAATTTCGCTTTATGCAAATTAACCGTAGAAGCCTCCTTTGATATGGCCTGCATTTTTGCATTTGCAAATACCACCTTAAGTCTTGCTAAGTACAAAAGTACTCACCCTTACTTATTTATTGTTTTTAGGTGAAGGATCAGATTAGCCGATGAAACTTATTTTGACGTAGGGTTCAGGGATGTTAACCATGAGCTTTTCTAGGGATTATACCTTATCAGTTGCTTGAGGGTTGGATTGGTACACTACAAGACTTTTGCTTCTTTCCGTTGTATTCCACTCTGTTTGTAAGACCTTATTGTATAAATTACCATTATCATATGTAATAAAGAGTATAGATGTGATATCGATCATTGTAAATGTGCGTGCTAGCCATGGATCATGGGACTAGTACTGTATGCACACAAATTCTCATTTTAGCCTTTTGTGCAAAAAAAATTGAGGGTCACTACTGTCTCTCTCTCACAGAACAAAATTATTGCTGTCAGTTCTTACCGGTGCCGGTTTAGGCATACGCATTATCATCATTGATTCGCGAGCGGAGGACCGCGCCACGTCACGCATTTTGCAAAAATGTCCTCCTGTTTTTCGTAATTGCATCCAGATCCTGACTGCCCAGATCCATCCATCTCCCGTGTCGCTGCGGATCCAGCCGTTCGTGCAGAGAGCACCTCGACCGCGTGCTCGCTGCTCCTTGCTCGCCCCCCTTCGTCGCGCCTCAGTAGACGCGTGCACTTGGCCTGCCATTGGCGCCCTCAGCTCCCTCCCTCGACGCGTGTGGCATCGCGAAGCTTCCGACGCTCTTGTGCGGTCCTCGCAAGGCTCCACGTTGCCCCCGTCCCTGCAAGCCAAGCTTCGTTCCCTTACTCCCCTTCCTCTCCATCTTCCCAGATTCTCCCTCTCCCTCACCGCCCGCTTGGACGGCTTCGAGCTGACAAGCGCCGCCTCATCCACCCTAGTGGTTTCATTGTAGCAGTTTGGTTGTTTGTTCACGCGAATCCGTTTTTCCTTTTGCTGATTACTGCCTCCTAATCCTGCCCACATGACCACTTAAGTTTCCTTTGTTTATTTTCCCTTTTCCCAGGATTGGTTCAGATTCTTCTCCGTATTTCTCCCCTCGGATTATTGTACTTCTATTAGTTTCTAATCTTGTTTTTGCTTCTAATTAGTGCAGACGAAGCTGTCTTGCTCCAATACCTTCCTTACCAAGTGCTTCAGCACCAAAACAAAAGCAAAAGGTTTCCATTCAATTATGCAGTGGAAGGAAGTACATACTATTGATTTCAGTCTACCTCTCTCGGTCTTACATTGCTGATCTTTGGTTTGGTAGATGATTTCTCCAATTAATTAAATTCTTGTATTCCTTTTTACCATCGTAAATGTTTCGTTATTTCGGTTGAATAACAATGCCTGCGATTTCCAGAAGCAACTTCGGACTATTGCTTCCTTTTCTCTTGTGCCTGAGATTTTGGCTGTTGCAGAAACAGCTTAGATAGGCTTGAGACCTCCATAAAAAAGGATTTACTTCACTGTGCTTCTGCTAAAATTCGTTCTCACCATTTCGGTGGCAGTACAGTGTAGAGTCGATTTCTCAAAGAGAGTTGTATGCAGAGCCAAGAAAATAACAGGTACATCTTTCTTGTCTCCTTACAATAACTATTGTATTTTAAGATCTTTCGTTTCCTTTCTGCCTGCTGCAAAACTGTAGATGTCAACTACCAGTCGACATCATTTCTAATGCGCTAATGAATCGGCTGTGTATTTCCTTAGAGAGAATGCCTAGGAAGAATATGGATCAAAATTCTCAAGTAGGAAACAGATTTGACTGTGCTTATATCAGAAGCACACAGGAATATAGGTAAACATTACGCTTTTCTACAATTTGATCAGTTCACTAATTGTTGTTGAAGAGAATTCCTTCATTTGATGATTTCTTTATGAGATGACGCTGCTGTGTTCTGTTCTCGTTTTAGGATGCTGCCCAACTGTACATCTATTTTTAACACCGCCACCACCTTTTGCTTGTCTTAGTTCTTTGTTTTCACTTTAGTAAGGTCACTTTTGGATCAGTTGGAGTGTTCCGGTGAGCTCAGGTAGCAAGAGGAATTGATTCTTCAACAACTTAACATGGACATTACAATTCCTGATATGTCCTCTGTTTAACACATAGTCTTCAAGGCTAATCTGAAGCAATGTCGCTACTTATTTGTATTTCCTCATGAGTTTGTTTGTTCGAGTTACTATGGGATGTTTTGCTGAAATAGTTTTGTTAACGCATGAAGTTGAAAGGTTCTGGCATCTCTCGCAGTTTTGCTGGATATGAACAATTATGACAGACTAGAACAATCACTACAAAACATGTTGTTGTGGCAAAACATATGGCATTTTATAAATTGTAAAGTAATGCCATGTAATATATCATGATCACATAGCTTTATACTTCCTAATTAGAAGATGTCAATAATATGATTCTAAGATACATACAGAATTAGTTGATAGATCAAAGTCTATTATCGTTTTCACCATGACTTTTTCTCTTTCAGTATTGCTGCTCTTAAAGAAAGCTACAGAGAAGCCTTTCGGAGAAACGATGTTGAACCTACTATTGTTGCACCAGAGGTTGGCTACATATCGATAGATATTCTAACTAACACTCTAGAAGTTATTTGATTTATTCGTTTCCTCTCTTGATTAATTGCTATTTTTCTATTAAAGAATTGGATTGACTATTTTCCATATTTATTGCTGTAAACATGTGCAACAAAGCCATCAGTGGCTGCAATTGATGGTCTTCCTCTTGGTGGAGCATTACAAGCTGCCATGGTACTCGTCTGCCTTATCCTTGTCACTCATTTAAATTTCAGAGATGGGAACTTGAACAAAAATTATTGCGTGTTCAATTAGTCTTACCGTGAACGCATTTCGACTCTGACAACTCAATTAAGTCTTCCGGAACTTCAACTAGGAATCATTTCAGGATTTGAAGGTAATTTTATGTGCTTTTCCCTCTTCTATTTATGTTAGATGTGCTTTATGTCCTACCTATGTATCAGGCATAATTCGGTATTTGTATCCCTTCATACATACAGTTGTGGCTCCTAAAAAAAATACTTCATCCTGTTAGTTTTTGCGCCACTGAAAGTGCTTCATGTCATGTTTGTATTTTTGTTTTTCACGTCTAATTTAGCTATCTAGGAGATAAACTCCAGTGTTGCTTTCAAAAAATTCTATCATATGCTTGACCTTCAATATCGAGGGGATAAGATCCAGTCCTGCATTCGTATTTTTCATGCGATTGACCACCCTATTCATAATTTATAAGAACATAGCGACTCCCACATCTTCTTAGACTAACAAAATCAGTTTAAATGATGTTGGTAAGTACTACGGTATGTTGTGTATACTTCTTGAGGCTATGGTTTTCTTTCCTATAATCTGCCTTGTTTCTTCCACCTACTTCAGATAGCTACATACCCCATTTGTGCCAGCTATCCAAGCCAATTAATGGTGAAGAGGCACACTAGATGGATCTTATTGATTCCTTAGTTTCTCCTAATGATTTGGTAAATACCACTCACCATTGGGCTTTAGATATCTGTGAGTATAAATATTCGTGGGTCAAAATCCTTTACAAGGCTGACAAACTGGAACCCCTTCATGAGGCTCGGGAGATTCTCAAGTTTGCAAGAGCTCAACCCCAAAAGTAGGCTGCCAATCTTCAACACCAACTTGTTTGTATCGATATCATTGAAGAAGGCATAGTTTCAGGACCTTGAGCTGGTCTCTAGAAGGTACTTCATGCTACTTATGTTCTTCATGCTTCTATTATTTCCCTGACGTACCTTCGTACACACAGTTAAGTGGCTCCTAAAAAAATACTTCATCCAGTTAGTTTTTGTGCCACTGAAAGTGCTTCATGTCATGTTTGTATTTTTGTTTTTTCACGTCTAATTTAGCTATCAAGGAGATAAACTCCAGTGTTGCTTTCAGAAAATTCTATCATATGCTTGGCCTTCAATATCGAGGGGATAAGATCCAGTCCTGCATTCGTATTTTTCATACGATTGACCACCCTATTCACAGTTTATAAGAACACAGCGACTCCCACATCTTGTTGGACTGACAAAATCAGTTTAAATGATGTTGGTAAGTACTACGGTATGTTGTGTCTGCTTCTTGAGGCTATGGTTTTCTTTCCTGTAATATGCCTTGTTTCTTCCACCTACTTCGATTAGCTAAATACCCTATTTGTGCCAGCTATCCAAGCCAATTAATGGTGAAGAGGCACACCAAATGGATCTTGTTGATCCCTTAGTTTCTCCTAATTATTTGGTAAATACCGCTCACCATTGGCTTTGGATATCTGTGAATATAAATGTTCGTGGGTCAAAATCCTTTACAAGACTGACAAACTGGAACCCCTTCATGAGGCTAGGGAGATTATCAAGTTTGCAAGAGCTCAACCCCCAAAGCAGGCTGCCAATCTTCAAAATCCACAACACCCACTTGTTTGTATTGATATCATTGAAGAAGGCATAGTTTCAGGACCTCAATCTGGCCTCTAGAAGGTACTTCATGCTACTTATGTTCTTTCTGCTTCTATTTTTTCCCTGACGTAAAATTTTTACAGAATTTTGAATTCACTTCCTTAATGCAAATGTAGGAAACAATTGCTTTCCAAGGCCTCCTTTTCTCTGATACATTTAAAAGCTTAGTTCATATATTCTTCTCAACGGACAACATTAAAGGTATGAGGGAATTTTTTTCTTAATTGTTACTATGGAACCATACCATGTCTTAATCCTCTCTAAAATGCAAAAGGTTCCCTGCTGCCATTTTGCGTTCTGATGCTTACAGGCTAATTTAACTGGTTTTCTTCATCAGTGCTTCCCATTTTTTTTGGTGTCTAGACCATTTCGCTCATGAATTTCCATTTGCTTAAATGTTTACTAAATGAACAATGTGATATTACAACTTCATTGAATAATTGTGGAACAAATGCCCAATATGACCAATGCAGACATGGCTGTGATATGTGATTCCGGGATGTCCATTAGCTGATTCCATTGTTGCAGTATTATCCTACCAAAATTAATCATTACAAGCTTGTATACAACCGAGCAGTTGCAAGTTAATGTACGACTAGCTTTTCGGTTGCAGTTTGTTCTGTCAACGTGCTGCTGCTGACATTGGTGCACCAAGATGAACTTTTTCCCTTCCTTCCTTTCTTTCACTTTTATTTATTGAAGACCGGGGATAGTGTGCTCTGATTTGTCTCTGATTCATCGCCCTTACCACTAGCAATCAAAATTCAGGCATGTTTTAAGAATAATATCCATAGATAGTTTAAGACATCTCTTATTACACGCTGGGATGTCTTGGAGACCCGCTTTCACCATTTCTTATCTCTTTTGCTTGTATGCTTTTCTAAAAATTGGCAGACCTTTTGTTTCATTTACTAATTCTATGACAACATATGCACTGCATAGTTAGTACATCATTTTGCTGCATATGCCCTAACACATGAGATAGTTGTCTGCAAGGGATTGGAAAGATGGCTCCAAAAGGTCCTCAGTGAAAAATGATCATAACACAAGGGCTAGACGTCTAAAAGTTACCTTGCAACATTAAGATTTCATTTACCAGCTATAGTTCACTATTATACCATTTCTATTCATCCTCCTCATTTGTTTACTTGACAGGTTGACATTTCTTACTTACATAACACCAGTTTCAATTGTTTCATGCCCCATAGTTGGGAGAGCAAGCAAGAATAATAAATGTGCTATTTTTCCATAGGATTTCTATTACTACTGATATGTAAGGGACATGTAAAATTCATTATCACTTTTGCTTTTTAGTTTTTATTACGTTCACTGAATGTCTGAAAATTTTGTCCTTTTTGTTTAGGCTCTTGAAGCTCCAAGGGAGCCTCAGAAACCAAAAGTCAACTGGGACCATGTGTAAGGTCGAGGATGCCAACTAGAAGGGGGTGAATAGGCGGCTTTTAAAAAATACTCTTCTAATTTCTACAAGCCAATTCACCCCTAATTATCTTTATGCTAAAACCTTAACAATTATTAATGCAGAAGCAATAAATTAAGGTTTTGACAAATAAAGCCTAAGTCAACTAGGCTCACTAAGTGCACTAGCTAATTATGCCTCTAACAAGAACATGCAATCCTAAAGACAATCAAGCAATTTAATTCTAGGAATGTAAATTGCAACAATATAAATAAGAATTGCAAGTAAGCACAAAGAGACACAATACTTTTTACCGTGGTGTTCGGAGACTTGCCGGTCTCCCGTAATCCACGTTGAGGTTAGCCCAAACGAATTGAACCGGCTCCACGAATTGAGCACCCACCTCAAATCCACTAGTGGTTGCTCTTTCCCCCTCCGGGTAGGCGAGGCACCGACCTTCACAACTTTACCGGGGCTTCTCACAACCTCCGTTGAGAGCTCCTACGCACGACGCCTCCACACGCCGTCTAGGTGTCGGCAAACACCATTAGAACAAGTCAAGCCCTCTAGCTTGAACTTCACCTAGTGCAACACATGCACTCCGGTGACCTTCTAAGTGCAACACACGCACTAGGCTCCTCCTCAAGTGCAACACATGCACAAGAGGCTCTCAATCCTCTCCTAATTGCAATACATGCAATTAGAGACTCACACTAGCTCAAGAAGCAAATGGAAGAGGGTAACACATGCACACAACTCCCACACAAGCACAATAACTCCAACTGTTGCCAATGCACCCCCCTAAAGGCCTCCTTTTATAGCCTTCAAGTCAAAACTAGCCGTTGGGGGGGGGGATTCTGGAAACACTCAGAATTCCTGGTGCTACTGCCCTATTAGACCCGGTAGTACCGACCTACAGGCCAACGGCTACAAAACTAGCCATTATAGGAAATTCAGTAGCACCGTCCAACTGGGAGCGGTGCTACCGCTCAGGCGGTAGCACCGACCTTGGACCCCGGTAGCACCAGACCCGAGCCGAACACAAAAACACCTCTTCTGGAATTTTCACACCGGCCAGAGGAGTGGACCGGGCTGCCATGGGCGGTAGCACCGGACTGCCAGACCACCCAAACATCCTCTCTGTTATTTTCACACCGCACTGGGGCCGGTGCTACCGCTCGACCGGTAGCACTGGCCACCCAGCTTAGAACCAGATTTTACGCAAAAAAATCTTTTTTTTCGAATCAAACACCAATAATGATTGATTCTTTGTGCAATGTGATGATCAACACATGATCAAGTAATTTGCAAGACACATTTGCAAACCCAATTCACATTTTCCAAAGAATCATATTAAGCACAACTTATTTGCAAAACACATTTGCAAATAAACCAAGAACTTATGAGATTAATCCTCTTAGCCATGTGACGATCAACATATGATCAAGTCAATTTGCAAAACACATTTGCAAACCCTATTCACATGCTCTAGGATCAAAACCCATAACCTCCAGTTCATTTGCAATACATTTTACAAATAACAACTCCAACTTATTTGCAAAACACATTCGCAAATAAACCACGAACATATGAGATCAATCCTCTAGCTATGTAAGGATCAACACATGATTCCGACACTTTGCAAAACACATTTGCAAATGCCAACACATGCTCTAGGATTGAAACCCACAATCTCGAGCTTATTTGCAAAACTCATTTGCAAATAACAAATTCATTCAATATTTTACAAAAACATATTTTGCAAACTCAAAGCACAAACCAAGCTTAGCCTTGTGATGATCAACACATGATCCAATCACAAGCTAAACTCCAATGCATGAGTTCTCTATTTGCAACACATGCAAATCTCTAGCTCTAAGCAAACCACTAATCAAACTCAAGTGCATGAGCTCTCTAATTGCAACACATGCAAATCTCTAGCTCCATGCAACCACTTTAAACCAAATTGCTTGAGCTCTCTCCTTTTGCAACACATGCAAAACTTAGCTCCAAGCAATAATCACATAAACAACATTGCATAAGCTATCTCCCTTTCGCAACACATGCAAATTCATAGCTTCATGTAAAAACCAAATCAATTAAGATTCAATAAGAAGCAAGCATGAGCTCCCTTATTTGCAACACATGCAAATACTTAGCTCATGCAAAAACCAATGCACGAGCTTCACCCATTCGCAACACATGCCAAATGGTTAGCTCCATGCAAAAACCAATCAAGAGAGTGAGCTAGAGTGAACTGGATTGAGTTCATCAACACATGATGAAGCTCAAGCTAAATGACTCAACCCCTCTTAATAGTACGACACCTAACTAGCAACCCGATCTCCCATCCAAACACCGAGACCGATAAAAGACTAGGAACACATTCTTAGCCCTAACTAGTTATACCTTTGCCTCTAGCGATCCACTTAGAGCTTTTATGATTTCCAATCATCTTCTCTCCAAGATCAAATCTTCTTCTTCTTCATCAACTCATGATGAATCTTCTCTAGCCCTTCTCTTCACTTCGGGATCACCTCTTGAAGCTCATCAACACATGATGACTTTCGTTCCCGATTCTTTATCTTCTTGGACTCAACCTACTTCACAACTCATGGAAGATTGTTAGTCCAACAAATACGGTTGTCTCAATCATCATTTGCACTCCATTAACACATAATGGATGCCCCCAAGATCGATTGAGCACAACCCAAAACAATTTGAATGATTAATTGTGTCTTGGGTACTTTGATGCAACTAATGCTTCATTATACTCAAGAACTTTTCGTTTGTCTTTAATCAACAAAGAGACACCATCAACACATGATGAAATATTTTTTGATTGATTGAAAGACAACCGAACTCAATTTAAACTTCATTTAAATTGACATGAGTATATATAACTACACAAGTTTCATATACTCAATATGATGGTTAGTAATGATACAAATATGTTTGAGTGATGGAAAGGGATCAATACATTTATACCATCAACTATAGAACAAACTCCATTAAGTATGTGCATATAACTAATTGAACATATAATCAATATGCACATAATCAATCTTAGATTGCATATGAGTTTATCCTATATTAGCATGAGTATACTACATCTACACAAGTTATATATATACTCAAAAGATTGTTTCAAAATCTTGATCCTTTATATTATATGGCAAGAGGATATGGATCAATACAATTGAAACATCAAGTTAAATTATCAACTCCCCTTAGATGTGTGCATTCATGTATATATAGGTTTAGAAATATAATGCACATATTTAGATTGAGACAATGGAAGAGTTTATCTTTTAACTTGAATCCTAAGTATGCATTAAGACAATAGAGTGAATACAAGTGCATAACTTGGTTTTTCCATTTTCCATCCAAATATGAGACTAATAAGAATGAGGCTCAATGGAACATGTTAGTCCCATAATGGTTAGATTTTTCATTAATCAATGATTAAACATTAACATTAAACCAATCACCAAAGCTAATGGAGCTTGAACTTACACCGTGCTCTTGGAGAAATGGTTCGCCTGCCAAAGGTCAGTTGCTGTTAGTACAATTAACATATTGCGATCCTTCTTTGTTAGCAACCAAATTTGTCTAATATTATCTCAAAACAATAATTATTCTATTTCAAGTCCTCTTATCAGCGCCTCATACTCAGCCTCGCTTGCTTCAGTTCCATGTCCAATTTTCTCTTCTAGGTCCCTTCAAAGGCATTCAGTAACTGCTGTCGTTTCTACATCTCTAACCTCTAGATCCTCTTGTCCCATAGCTTCAAGGTTGTGCGGCGCGGCATGTATGAATTTGTTTGTTCATTTATATTGTTATGAGCAACACTATTTAGTCTACGCACGATAACAGTCTGTTTGTTTACTTTCTTAATTGATGTACACATTATGACTTATGGCATCATCTACTAAGCCTGTGCTCTTTTGGAGGTCTATCCTCTCTAAGTGACGCTGTGCCATCAATGGTCTTGGCAGGTTGCTCTCTCTCTAATTTTGAACTTCAATACTTTTAGATTTGCAGCTCTACTACAGAATTTAACTGCTAAAATTAAAGCTTGCAAAAAGGAGGGCATTCCATTTATATATGACAAGGCAAGTTCAATTACTTAGAGCTCTTCTTTCCAAATAAAAGGTTTATTTGTGTTGATTTCATCTTGCCTATGTAAGATTTGTTGTATTCACTTACAAATGAGGCTGTTGGTTAGTTTCCAAGAATACATCTTACTTTTGTAAGGTCTAATAGATAAGACATGTGAATTCTAATTAGACGTTGTTGAAAGCATCTAGGCCCCTAACTCCTTTGAGGTTTTAGTAATTAATGATAATCGTGATTTAAGAACTAATATTTTTTTTGAGAATGTTGAAAATAGGTTGGTCCTAAGATTGGTGAACAAGAAAGCACGAAAGCAGTGCAAAAGAAGATCAATGCGTCAAGCAAGCAACAAAGGTATAAATTTAAAGATCTTTTCCTAGCCTTTTTGCCGATCTTGGAGTTTGGAGAAAAGATCGGGTTGCTAGAAATAGGGGCGTACTATTAAGAGGGGTCTTAATGATTATATTGACATCGTTTAAGGTTTAAAGGCTCAATTCTATACTTAAGATCATGCATCATGTCAAATTAAGATTCCATTGAAAATTCTATGACTTTTAAGAGAAGCATCTGGGAGCCCGGTGCTACCGGACGAGCGGTAACACCGACCCCCAGAGCGGTGCGTAAAAACTCAGGAGGGTACTTTTGAGGGATCAGGCAGGGCGGTGCTACCGCCCATGGTAGCCTGGTGGTACTGGGTGAGCGGTAGCATCGACCCTTTGAGCGGTGTGAAAATTCCAGAAGGGTGCATTTTTTGGGCATTCTGGCCATCCGGTGCAACCGCCCATGGTAGCTCGGTGCTACCGGACGAGCGGTAGCACCGGTCAAAATGTCTGATGCAAAAATTCCAGAGTCTCTTTATGGCCGAGCAAATTTAAAAATGGCATCCTAGTTGGGCGATAGCACCAGACCCTCTACACAATGCACTGTTTCAACCGTTGGGTTGGAGCACCGGATATCCTGTCTTCTTCAATGATTCGAGCTCCAACGGCTAGTTTTGTTGGTGGGGGCTATAAATACACCCACACCTGCATTCTAGAGTCTCTCTTGGTCCTCATTGATGATATTGAAGTTCTAGCAAGTCTTCTTCACTCCTTAATGCATTCAATTCTCATTTTGTGAGAGTGAGGAGCAAATTTGAGTGTAGCATTTAGTGTTGAGCCTTTAGACACTCGATCTGATCTCAAGCAAGCGTCAAGGCTTATTACTCTCGGAGGTTATCGCCTCTTAGACGGCTTGGAGGCGTTCATGCGCGGTGAGCTTCTCGACGAAAATTGTGAGAAGTTTCGGCAAGTTGTGAAGGTTGAAGTTCGCCTACCTGGAGCAGGGAAGAACTACCATAGTGATCGAGGAAGGCTCAAAAGGTTGAAGCCAGCTTGAAGTTGTTCAAGTCACCTCAACGTGGATTAGGGCAAACCGGCAAGTCTCCGAGACCACGGGATAAAATTCTTGTGTTCTATTCTCTTGTGGTTTGCATTTCTCCTTCTTGTGCACAAGTTACATTTCTAGCAATTTGAGTATATCATTTGTGCTTAAAATCATTTCTTGCTTATACTAGAATTGTCGGAGCATTAGTCATCACTAGAAATCTTAGTTTTAATTTATCGAAATTGCAATTCTTGCTTAGTGATTTTATTAATTGCATTTAGAGTTGAAAAAATTAGAAACCTTCTATTCACCCCCCTCTAGTCGGTTATCTTTAATCCTACGGTCATGAGTTCGAGTCCCTACGTCGTCAATAGTTTTTCTCGTGCCATTGCATCCTCATGCGCATGGGCAAGCAAGCGGTTGCAGCGTGGGCATTGTGGGTTTTGAGTTTACGGTCGTCAAATCTTTTTTCTCGAGCGTCCTCACGCACTTGAGGGAGCAGCAGTCATGACGTGGCATACCGCGGTCACTCATCTAGTTGACTAGATGCTCTGCTTCAGATGGGTTGAGAAGAACGAAAACAAGTGTGTCAAGCTCATTTGCTGCCTGGGCCTGGGCATTATGTTAGTGTCGGGACTCGGGACTCAAGATGACACGTTGATGTTAAGCGAGTATATTATTTAGAACTTCTAGTGCTAATACCATTCTTCTATATACTCGGCGTTCTAAAGAACTCCACTTGGATTATATTCTGTGGTACGTACATACGGTAAAGTAATGACTAACCTGATCATGTCATTGTGGACATATATGCATGCATAGTTGCATACGATGCCTTTTGCTGTATAGTTTACTTTTTTTCTCTCTCTTTTGTTCTCGCACAGGCTGCACTGCTCGCGTGGAATAGGCCTTTTCCGTGTCATGTCGTGCGCTTGCGTTGTGTGGTTTTTTAATTAAAAGGATATGTGATCTCACCGGAGGCAACTGCATGCATGCAACTGACACTGATCTGAATCAGCAGCCGGAAAAGCAACCCAGCAACAAGTGGCTCCGATCACTTGTAGTAATCCACACATCTAGTATTTTATTTACAACTAATTTACTGATACCTTTGTGCGTCTCTGTGTGTGTCATTGACAAATATGAATAACAACTGCATGTGCATATGCAGTCAGGTGGCTTTTGCTACAACTATTAGGCCTGAACATTCTGCAATCAGCATTGCTTGTGACCTTTTCCTTTTTTATTTAGATCAACACATGCACCATTTTTATGTGTCTTTTTAGATTTTTCATTGGTATTTATGTAAGTGCATATCTGTCGCACCCGCATGTAAATGCATATTTATATAGCTGTTTTACAGTACACTAAATTGATCAATTTGGACCATTCATTCTTTTCGATCTAATGAATCAGATTAGCTAGTATTTATTTATACTTCCGCTGGTAATAGAGTAGTAAAAATATCCTTAACAAATCAATAGGTAGATTTGATTTCTATTACTTACTATATACTACGAGTATGATGCAATGTAAAATTTCTATTTATAGGGTATACTTGTGTGATTCTGGCTTAAAAAACATTTATCAGCACAGGGACCGTGGGTCCTATATACAGTGGATAAAACTCAAATGTGAGTTCCCTATAACACTAGTATAGTGCCCTCCTTTCCGGTTTCCTTTTCCCCGCACGTAATATATGGTCTTTTCCTTTTCTAGAACATTTGTTTCCTTTTCCTTAATTCCAGGATATTTGTTTCCTTTTCCTTGAGATGATGCTGAAGGTGGGGGGAGATCTGTTGTGGGCCACAGGGATGAGTTAGACACATTAAACAATGGCCATCGGATGTGGGTGAGTAAAGCTGAGGAAAGATCTGAGAGGTTAATTTTGATGGAGGCAAGTTTCTGGGGACATTTCGCTGGGTGCATGAAGGTTAGGCTATCTCTAGTGGGGTGCATTATTTGGGGTGGACGTAGAAAAAAATGCTTAGGTGTATTATAAAGGGGTATAGACTAGTATAGTGCCCTGTCTTCCGGTTTCTTTTTCCCAGCACGTAATATATGGTCTTTTCCTTTTCTAGAACGTTTGTTTCCTTTTCCTTAATTCCAGGATATTTGTTTCCTTTTCCTTGAGATGATGCTGGAGGTGGGGAGAGATCTGTTGTGGGCCACAGGGATGAGTTAGACACATTAAACAATGGCCATCGAATGTGGGTGAGTAAAGCTGAGGAAAGATCTGAGAGGTTAATTTTGATGGAGGCAAGTTTCTGAGGACGTTTCGCTGGGTGCATGAAGGTTGGGTCATCTTTAGTGGGGAGTATTATTTGGGGTGGATGTAGAAAAGAATGCTTAGGTGCATTATAAAAGGGTATAGATAAAAATGAAGAAACCAGGAAATCTAAATTATTTTAGGAGTAAAGTTTTGCATTATTTGTTCGTAGAAAAAAGGTACTTCCTGACCAATTTTAGCAAGCTAATTTGAGCGCAGATATTTATGTGTGAACTGCTACTTGACATTTCAGACTTCATGAAATTAGTAACCTTATGTCTTTTCAGTTGGTTGTGAGCAACTTCGTTATCCGACAACTTTGCGGGCATCAGGTTGAGAGGACTCGATCTCCTTGTTCCCCAGGATAAGTGCTATAATCGTAATGGCATCATGCCACTAGACTCAAAGCAAGATAAGAGAAAGACACAATGCATCACTTTTTTTTATTTGCTTTTTCCAAAGATCACACACATTCCTTGCCTCTTTTTTTCTCTTCCTAATTCTTGGGCATGGCTACACCTCAGATACACTGTAAGTGCACGCCTAAGTATCAACCTCCTACACTGGAATAGAATTAAAGATAGCAGCACAAAGCATTACAGATCCTTAATTTGGATGCAATCTTCTTTTGCATCTTACAAGTCCAAGGAAATTAAGTAGCTATGCACATAGTCATCGATCAGTGTCAAAGAAGCTCTTGGCTTCTAGCCTCCTTTGCTTCTTGACCCTTGCAATGAAGTCTTCCACTCTCTTGTGCAGCTCTTCTTCTTCTCCTTCCTCCTCTCCCTCTCCCTCTCCCTCTCCCACTCCTCCGACCAGAGCATTGTGATCAACGATCACAACTGCAGTCGTCGCCTTTGTGCTCGCCGCGGCGTTCCTCTTCACGTGCTCCTCGTGAATGTCATTCACCAGGGAAGCAGGCTCGCTCCTCGGCCTCAGCCTAGACTCGCCGACGAGGAAGGCGACGATGAGATTGCCGACGACGAAGAGGCACTTGGGGCTAAGCAAGAAGGCTGTGGTCAGGTCAGGGAGGTTGATGAGGAAGAAGAAGCTGAGGAGTGAGCACAGCCTAGGGAACCAAACAGGGCTAGTGAGCAGCATACAGAGAACAAAGGTGTCCACCATGTAGAGTGTGAAAGTAGGGAGCAGCTGGTGCTGCCTCCTGCTCTTACTGTACTTCTTCACGGCCCTAATATTCTCTATGCTAATGGGATCCATTTGGACACCTTGCAATTAAGCAATTAGGTTCTTGCAATGGAAACCACAAGAACTGATGGATGTGTAATATCTATACAAAAATGTATATACAGAGATCTGAGGAGGTTCAAGTCAAGAAACCAGCCACAACGAGAGGGGAAGAAGGGTGGTGAGGTGGTTTTATATGTGGTTGAGAGGAAGGCTGGCCATGAAAAGGCAGAAGGTCATAGATGCATGCAACTCAATGCAAGAGGGGTCATATAAGGGTATGTACAATAAGGCTACATCAGCTTACTCTTAGCCTGTACACATCAGTTTTGTGTTATGTGGAAGGGTGCGAAAATGGAAGAGAAAATAGAGCCGACTCTTATGCAAGAGCCAACATGGCATGAGAAACAAGATAGATTAGTTATGTACAAGAGAGAAGAGATAGTTATTGCACAGCATTTAGAGACAATCTTTAAAGATAGTTATTGTACAAACTGACTTTATTATTTACTCTAAATGACATAGATAAGAGATGAAGTAATGAGCTTTGTTATTGTACTTGCTCTATGGGTGAGGGCGAAGCACAGATCTCCTACCGGTGGTAGATATGCAAAGTGACACATGTATCATGTATGCCTCTTTTGCAAGGGGGCATTTCAGATTTTATAAATTGCTGTGTTGTGGGTGGGGGCACTTCTTTGTCAGAAAAGATATGGTGGCTGCCTTCCTTCTTTTTACCCTTTTTTTTCTTTCCCTCTCCTGCTCTGCTTTGGGTCCCCTCCGCTCTCATGATCCTGATCCTTGAATTGATGGTTTTGATCTTGGAATTTGGATGCCTCCAAAAGACCATGGATTCCATTGGACAGGGGCTCAGGACAGCCCGTCTTGAGACTTGCAGCTACTAACTTCCCATAAATTGATAGTCCATACTCCATAGCTATGTAATGTAGTACAGCCCAAATGTAGCAATTGTTGGTAAGTATTGATTTTCATATTAGAATGAGTCCTAGCAGTTGCACTTGCACAATCATGCCAGTGTGACCTCTTAACAATTATGGACTTATGGTAGAGGATTCGCTTTGCAAATCAACCAATTGTGGTAAGACTAGTGACTATTTCTGCTCATGTGATATGCATTCTAGTGGTGCAGTTGGTGCAAGTGCAGCTCAAGTTGGTTTGGATTCTCTCGAATAGGTCTTTGTGTCAGGAGCTGAAGTAGCCATGACCAAGTGCCCAACAGTACAACAGGTCTACCACTCCCTGATCTGTTAGAATGTTATTTCAAAATGGAGTCTAAATCCAGCATGTTGGTAATTACGCTTTAGACAGCTTGCAACGAAAAGAAACAATAGTAGCAAGTTGAAAAATGTCATGCCTAGAAAACTCCTCTGACTGAAAAGGTTGAATGAAAAGGTGATGACTTTTAATTGAGTAACTGATAGTCCGAGATCAACTAGATCAGCTAATCAAGCAGTCAAGGTTGACACACAACAGTCTTAACATACCAAAAGTCTCCACTAGAATATGTTTGCACTGGGTGAATCTGAACTATAGCCTTTTAGTTGCAATGTTCCATTTCTTCCTCTAATAAACTAATGCGCGATATATGAAATCAAGTTTGATCCTGACATCTTATGTTTCTATATCAAATAAAAGGGATACTGAGGAGGAGAGGACCATATATTCTCCGAATTTGGAAGAAAGAATCTATTCTATCTACGATCATTGAATCAGCAAATCGTTACAACATAACCTCATCTTACAACAAAATAGTGCGCAACTATTGCTACAACAAATAACCAGAGACTTAAGGACTAAGGAAAGATGAGGTTAATTAAACTCGGTCCAGTCCAGTCCAGTCCAACAAACACTAGTGCAGTAGTGCCCGTACGTTATCCCCTCCCAAGGACCCAGTTTTCCTCTTTAGTAAGACTACTGAGGTGCCTGCCAATTGAGTGCAGTGTAGAACTTGTCAGTCTTGAGCGAGGCATGCAACACAAAGGTGTTTGTTTGTCGACCCTGCAATTTGCCTGTCATGGTAATGTGACAAGCATTGCAAGACAGGAAGGGTTATGGAATTATGGCTACCACACCAGCAGAATATGCTTTAGGCTAATAATTGAGCAGAAAAAAGGGAGCACAATTCTTGATAAAAAGGGTTTCATTAGCAGTTGGTGGATGCCTCTTAGCTTTACTACTATGTGGTCTGGTGTGGACTGTGTGGAGTATGAACGCAAAGGAGAATTGGAGATAAGCATGGCCGCATGCGTGAAGGCTGGATGATTCCATTGATCCTCTCTTGGTCTGGAACACAAAATCCTCTCTTAATGGCCACTGATTGGGTGAGGGATGGAAGTACTTTAGCTTTGCCCACTCTCTCTGAATGAATGAATGATCTTTTTTCCAAGGCAAAGAATTTCCATCAAAAGAGATTCCCTTGTTAGATGATCCTAGTCTCCTAGAGATCTCACAAGCTTCTTATATACTCTTCCCACCCTTGTTCCACATAATCTGCACCTAACAGAAGAATTTACAAGTGATGGTACGTAGTGTATCTATATTTTATGTATATATTATATGCACGTTTAAATTTGTGTATAGTTGCTCTAAACATCGAGGAATTCTTTAGTCTCCTTCCCTATTTGTAACCTAAATCCACCCCTTAAACACCCCTATATAACAAAGAGATGCAATTATGCATATGGGCTTTCAGTTTTGATTCTCAATATGTAATACCGTCAGCAAGCAGTAACTGAAATAAATTTCACAAAAGCTGCATCTAAAAGGCTAACGAACGATGACTTCTATACCATAAACAAGTGGCACACTTCATGAGAACTTGGTTCTTCCAGAAGCATATTAGAAAAGCGTGCCCGGTCAATTCTGATCTTTGTGAAAAAGTAGATATTTTGTGAGAAGATTTTAGTAATATTCTACTCAGCTAAGTACGTTAACCTAGATCAAGATAAAAGCACCGGTGGCTGTGACTTCCTGTAGCAATCAAAATCCATCATGAAAACAACAATTGGAAGATTCCTAGAAATGTGACCAGGGAAGAAAAAGAAGATACACAGTGCGCAATGGATCTGTGGTACAGCTATTTCAGACATTGTGCACATGCTTAACAACCTAAAGTTATTGGTCTCCCAAAGTTATTGAGCCAATGTATGGCGACAAATCATAATGTTGCATTACTTTAAATGAACTTCGTTAATGAGGTTAATGGGGCAGTATTTTATCCTGCAAGTTGCATAGTCATCATTGGGGTATATATACGGGAAAAATAAACCCTTCAGATCGAAGAGAAAGTTGGGGCTTGGCATCTACCAAGCAGCCCCAAGTGCTGTCAATAAGCTGTAGTCGGCATGGTAAAAATCCATGTCAAAAAGAAACCATGGCACATGATTTTACACTTGTGGTACTTTGCTTATTTCTTTCCAAGATCACACATGCAAGAAAAAATATTCTGCATATGGGAACACTGGAAGAGAAAAAGATCTAGTAATTGGCATACTTTCTGCCCTCTCCATGGATGATTCCACTTGCACAAAGCTTGTGAAAAAACAATGTGGGCTCTCAGTAATGCTTGCCTTGGCACCGTCATTCACCAGTGCTGCTAGCTCCTGCATTATAGGATGAGACATGGAGGAGAGAGCGTGCTTCTTGATCCATTGATGTTTCCTTTCCTTTTTCCTCGTATTGTGTTTCTTCATGAAGAATTGTTGCCTTAAGAGTCTGCTTCAGCAAAAGCAAGACGGCAGATAGACTAAATCACGAGAGAAAAGAGGGACCGAATACTATAGAAATGCCCCTTTTATACTTCTTTGTTGAATAGATGAGATCAGTACCTAATCCATAAGGTTACTTACGAAAAGAAACTCTTAAGTTTCTTTTATTTTTCTCTAATAATTAGTGATATAGTGTATTGCTGTTGTCCCCCTCCTTTGAGCTGAATTAGTCACTGACACTATTCTGTTGTTACTTGTTTAAAGTAATATCATAATATAACAGTATTGTTTTTGGCTTGAGGAAGTGAGATCTAGCACCTCTAACTTCTAACAAATTGATTAAATTTCAATAAAATTTTGTACTATATATAAATACAGTACTAGGACCCTCAAGAATAGGGGACATCAAAGAATGAAATGTAGGAGTCTGGTTGCAAGCTTGCAGACTTGCAGTCACCAACTAACCTAAAACCCTCTACAGCCCTACATGCCAAAAGAAACTTTTATGCAAAGACAAGTCTACAAATTGTTCCTAATACGGCCTGAACCACATAACACGTCCCCCAGAGATGATGATGTTGATGCATCGCAACAATGTGGCACCTCATGAATACCACTACTTTCAAGGATCAGATCAGCTTGCCACAACTTCCATCACAATATTAAGTGGAGTTTGTGGTATCTGAGAAGTTAAAATAGAACCCACCTAGTCCCTAATGTGTAGTTGCCTGAAAAGGCACAACAGACAGAATATAGCTAAACAACGAAATGAAACTGGACCTTGTATTCATCTTGCAGTCGATGATTTACATTTAACATGGATTGCGAAAAAAGATAAGTATAATACAGGAAGCTTATCAGCAGTCTGCATTCACCTCAGAACTTTCATCTGCAGCTGCCAATACCAATTGTGGCTCAACAATTCCCTCTGCTCTTGCCTTCTTGCGTTCACGCCGCATACGGAAGTATTCTCTCTTCCTTGCTCTGTAAGTGTTCGGGTTCTCAGGCTGTTTCTCGTATGGGTAAACACTTACCTGTAAAATAAAATAATTAGATGATCAGATCTGGCATCCCCCAGAACCTGGCTTAGATACAGTTACTATTGCTTTGACCTTTTTCTTGTCAGGTCCATATTTCTCAAACTTGACAAGTCCATCAATCAAAGAAAAGAGGGTGTGATCCTTGCCCATTCCAACATTGTTTCCAGGATAGACCTGAAATTTTCAACACAAATGTAAATAAGAAAATGCAATAACAGGAAGAGATGCACTCAATGACTTATATAATAGGTGCCCTATCGTATAAAAGGTACAAATGGCAGAAACCATACTCATCCATAACATGCAGAAATCTAGAATATTGCAGGGGTGTCAAAAACTTAGAGCTGTGCTGTGCCCCTAGTTCAGGAATATACATCAAAGGAGTGGGAAGGGAATTGCATTTGCATATTGAATCTCTGGGGCAAATAATGTAACTATGGAAAGCACACTAAATTGCTTTACAAGATGGCACAGTCCATAAGAGGACTTGTCCTGATAACTTTTAAGATCTCCTAGCAAACCTCAAGTCATTGCATGATCTTCAATTGTCTGATATGTTAGTTCATGCATTTGCTTCACAAGATGCACACATTTGGGAAACTTCCATGGAATTAATACTGACATATGTCTGCTCATGCCTCTAGAAAAAAAAAATTCATCACCAGTTGGCTCTTTAGTGTAGCAATACATTGTAACTCATTCTCCATTCTCCAACATCAGTAGGTGGATAGTATTTTTTTTTGTTGATAAAGGACCACCCTGCTTATATTGAAACTTGAAAGAATATAACACAGTTTGTTCTTACAACCTACTACAAAAACAGAACCAAAGTAATATCAATATTCAATAATGATACTTGCATTTCTCCTATCTTCAACTTACATATGCACAGAAATACATAATGCACTCTTTTATGCCCTTGATGAGCGTTAGACTAGATAGATATCAGCATCCAGTGCCTCTGAAGAGTGTAAATTGTAAGCTTGTACTACATGCAAACCACACATTAGAAAGCGAGTGATGTAGCAAGAAAAAATCACGCTTGCTCTGGGATGCACTTTAGAGCATGGTCATTTTTTTAATGAATAGTCATGTCATTGCTATGTCTGAAATATGCTTCCAATGCGTTAACATGAAAATAGCAGCTACTAACCTGTTACATGCAAGATTTTTAGCCTCATACTATCAATACTACCGACGTACATTGTTTGATGAATGAAGCTTCAAGTACTAAACAACTAAAGCAGGAACTACACATTCCACTTGAAGTACTTGAGAGTCGATGGTTTCATTGCACGCAGACAGATAACAGCTGACAGTTTCAGAGTCGGCAGGAAGTGTTGCTACTTATGCACAATGCAGCAACAAACATTTGCAGTTTGTTGGTCAATCACCACAATCCAATATCTATAGCTCCCCTCCTATAAAAACCAAGTCGGTAATTCAAACCTTAAACAATCTTCTGAGCGCCAGAAGGATAGCTCCTGTTCCCCAAATGGTTAAAGCATTCCCGCAATATACCACTGAACACTAGACACAGCTAGCTCACTCAAGACAAGAAAGCAGCCATCTGAGAATGAACGCCTTAATAGGCTAATCCAAGAACCGGTAATAGAAGCAGAGCAAGAGGAGGACCCTGGTGCCGCGCTGGCGGATGATGATGGCGCCGGGCTTGGCGACCTGGTCGCCGAATATCTTGACGCCGAGGCGCTGCCCCTTGGAGTCTCTCCCGTTCTTGGTGCTCCCGGCCCCCTTCTTGTGCGCCATCTGAATCGTCAGCCGCCGCGCAGGCAGCGGCACGCCCATCCCGACGCCGGAGAGCGCGACGCGGTGACCGCGAAGGAAGGAGGAGGATGATGAGGGGCACGGGGAGGAGAGGGACAGGCCCTTGAAGGCTCCCACCAGTGTAAACGCCATGGACGCCTTTTCGCAAGGGTGGAGAAGGCTGGAGGCAACGACGGACGGTTCCACGGGAGGAGATGAGGTGAGGACAGGCGATAACGAGGGAGTGGAAGGGAAGAAGTGGGCTCTTACTGGCCCAAAGTATTGGGCTATTCGATACTTTTGGGCCTATATTTATGGGCCGAACGATGCGATTCTTGACAAATCCTAATAGTAGTAAGATCATCATCAACCACAAACAGAAATGGGACTCCACTGGTTCTTGTCCCAATCAAGCAGCTGCAGCACACATGAAAGGCGTCTTCATTTCTTTTCCATTTTCCTTTTGTCCTCCTCCTCTTCTCTTTTCTTCACAAAATTGGAGGGAGTTATAGTAGTTAGGAAAACACTACACATCAGAAGGTGACAGATAAATCAAATCAAAAGTTGGAATTCGTGTGGGGAGAAATCGATAACTGCACGAGATTTCTTCGGAACAAACAAAGGTGTAGCCGCGTAGGTGAAGGTGACTTGAGCGAGCGAGTGCTTAGGGGGGGAGGGGCGCGGGGAGTGGAGTTAGGGCAAGCCTTAGCCTCAGTCGTGTTTTTCGTCACTTGCCATTTGGGGGAGTGCCACGCCCGATGAGTAGGAGGGCATAGTCACCGCAGGCTATCGAGTCGGACGAGTGCGATAGCAAGCTTACCGCAATCGGTCAGCTTGTCATCGTACATGGGCGTCACATCTTCGCTGTCGAAGAAAGAGTTATTTTATAATTATATCTCTATCAGGCTAGATTTGAAAATAAAAAATAGGAGCCGATTAAGCTAAGGACTCGGTTAGGGCCACTAGCACGTGGGAAGCTAGACTCTGGAGGAGTAAGAGCATCTCCAAGAGACTCCCCATTCAACTCTGCTTCTCCATTTTTTAGGTATTGACACCAAAATCTGGCTCCAACAGGCTCTCCATCCCCTCCCCCAAATCTGGCGAGTAGAGAGAGACTCGCTACATCTAGCGAGCCTCTCTCCGCTCGCCATCCTCTCGCGCGCCCGCAGGGACAAATCCAGACGAGAGAGGCTTCAGAGAGGCAGCGGCCGGCGAGGCTTCCTCTCCCGCACCGCCGTCCTCCTGGCGCTTCTTCCTCTCCCCATGAGGCTACGAATCCCTGGCGGGCCGTCGCCTGTGCGCGCTTCTTCTCCCGGCGACGGTTCGTCTCTCCAAGACGGCTTCCTCTCCCCAAGACGGTCTCGCATCCCTCGGCGTGAGGCTTCCTCTCCCCACGCTCGCGTGGTCTTCCTCATTCCGACGATCTACCACGACACTGCGATCATGAGCTCGGGCTCCGCTACAAGGTGAGCCCCATTGCGATTTGCATCTACTCCTTCCATATTCTTCTAGATCTAGCCGTGTAGATGTATTTGTGCTTGAGCATTTTTGACTGCGTGGATGGATTTGAATGGAGTGCGATTTATGCAATTTATTGTTAATTTTGGCAAGATACTACATATTCTTAGCTTCATTAGATGCATTGTTGGTATGCTGGATATATGATCCGCTAAGTTCCGATTTGATGTTCTTCCCTGTGATAGTATTCACTCGTCCTTTTCAGCTGCGTGGAGCTAAATAATTTTAGAAATAAACTAAAACACTAATTTAGAA
Organism: Otatea glauca; assembly: GCA_036346275.1. Lineage (NCBI taxonomy): Eukaryota > Viridiplantae > Streptophyta > Magnoliopsida > Poales > Poaceae > Otatea > Otatea glauca. The sequence continues at coordinate 51,307,587 of CM070712.1, read as the reverse complement.
TAGGCTTCTCTGGAGCTATCGAAGTATAATGTATGACAGACATATATTCAAGATATGATGAACTACTATTTATGGGTCTTCTTTCCATTGAAAATTTTAGTTCTTAATGCCCTTGTTAGCCCAATATGATCTTATAGATTTAGATCTGAAGACTTATGCTAGACTGCTACTATTTTAATTGGCTCTGACAGCCATTCTTCTGTGTGTTCTTGCCTGTCCTTGCATGTTCTTCTCTCGTTGCAATGTCAAGTAACTGAGCGACATGCATTTTGTAGGATAGCATTATTGTCCTCTCTCTTATAACTAAAATACTGTCTCAATTTACACTTTAGGTAATTAATCAATCAGGTTTATGGTGAGTGAAAGCTTGTATTTACACAATGTCAATTGACTCTTGACTCTCTGATAATTTGTTTGGTAATGGATATGAGGTTCCTAAGAAGTAATGGGGTGATATTCGATTATTGCTTTTTTATCTAGTTTCTCCTGTGTCTTCTACCCTTAATGTAAGCAAATGATAGTCGTAAGTTGGGTTTACTGAATATCTGAATGTGTCTTGAATTTCTCAGGTACTTTGTTTCTTCCCTATATTTTCTTGTCTTTTCCTTTTTTGATGGGAAACAGTAGGGGAGTATTTTCTATCTTCTACCAGTGGAAGTGCATTTTTAGAAAGGTCTTGGTGCTGTGGTAGGTTATGATTTGTGATGCTACTTGTTATCACTGAATCTTATCTTCTCAGTTGAACCCTTTGTCTTGACAAATGTTGCCCATGAAGGATATATGCCATCTGCAAGATAGTATCCCATTGTATAGTTGTGACCGTTCACGGTATAATTCACTTCTGAAGCTTGCCCTTCAGCTAACTTAGCAAATAGAGGGGACCGATGAAGAACATTAATATCATTATGAGACCCTGGTAAACCAAAAAAAGCATGCCATATCCAAAGATCTTGCGATGCAACGGCTTCCAGAATGATTGTTGGCTCGTGAACATGACCAGTATACATGCTTTGCCATGCTGCAGGGCAATTTTTCCACTTCCAGTGCATGCAATCTATGCTCCCTAGCATTCCCGGAAAACCTCTATCCTCACCAATTGTAAGTAATCTGGCAGTATCATTCTCATTTGGAGATCTCAAATACTCATCTCCAAAGATTTCAATAATAGATTTCACAAACCTTCTCAGGCTCTCTATAGCAGTACTTTCTCCAATTCGCACATAATCATCAATAGCATCTGCTGCTACGCCGTAAGCTAGCATCCGAAATGCTGCGGTTATCTTTTGCAAAGAAGATAACCCAAGAATTCCAGCACAATTCCTCTTCTGAACGAAATAATTATCATGCGCTTGTACAGCATGCAATATGCGAAGAAATAAAGAACGATTCATTCGAAACCTATGTTGAAAAGAAGGTTAAGCTATAGACATTAGGATCAACATAATATGCGAAGAAATAAAAAATGAATAATTCCAAACTGCTTGTAGAAGAAGGTCGGGCCATAGATAGGAGGATCAGCAAAATAGTCCTGAAATAGTCTAACATGTCCTTCTTGTCTATTGCGATGAACGACTTCATGGCCAGGAGTAGAACCGCCATGGCGTGGAAGATTGACACCCTGATCTTTCATATGTATTAGATATCCTGTTGTAAGAAGAAATACATATTCATTATTCTTCTCAGACTCCTCATCGTCTGAGAGACATTGTGAGACTAAGTTCGACGACTCATTGAGATATTGTAGGTAGTGAACAACAAGAAACGTGCAAGACTTCAAACTGCAAATGTGTATGTATATATAGACAAAAATAATGTAGCCGTTAAGATTATCATTAGAATATAGCCGTTAAGGTGGCCGTTTTAATATAGCCGTTGCGATGACCGTTAGGACATGACAAGCTTGTTTAAGCTAGAATCTTAGACACCTTGAACATACTCAAAGTGAACAAAGTCGGTAAAATGTTAATTGTTAAAACCTACTTATCTTTTATTTCATATTATTACGACAAATTTTTCAGCAGTTGTAATAACATCATTCACTAGTGATTCTTTTATGCAATTGAGCAAAGTGAAATATCACAGGATTCATGTAAAATTATGTTCTGCTGTAATGGATTTAGGAAGTAGATAAATTTCTTTCACCTCCATGGATGCTTCTTTTGCAACTTAGGATTTAGGAAGTAGATAAATTTCCTTCCAATTTGACTGGCTGTTACTCACTCATGCATTTTACCTTAAACTCTATAGTTATCAGTTAGTAATATTGCCAGACTTTTTCGTCACATTCTGTTTGATGTGTCATCTTATGCAGATTGTCTTGCTATCTAGGCAAATTGATCCCTTTTCCTCTGCACTTTCCTGAACACATGAATGTACTTTTCTATCTCTTGATGTCCATTCCATAGAGGACAATAAGTCAGCTCACCACATTTTCCATCTCTCCAAATTCAATTATAGAGAGCTTATGCTATTTATGACTGAATGTGTATTCATTTGGTTGTGTGAATCCATGTCCATAGCTAGCTAAACTTTACCAATGCAACCGCTTATGGCATATGACATTTCTACTTTGTACCTTTTAAGCTTATAGCATATGACATTTCTCTTGGATGCTCCTGTGCTCAGAGAGAATTCAAAAGAACTTGAAGGACTAGAAAATTTTAGTTCTCTGATTTAGTTCAAGGTGTTGAGATTGTTCAAAAGTTCCTTAAGATACTGACTCTTAGCACTGCATATTCTCTCTTTGGAGTTCTGAATCGTACTTGTTCTTCCAATTGTAGTTGCCAATGTAATCCCATATGTAAGGGGAAACAGTGAACTTGATTTGGTTAACACTGTCTTTTGACTTGAAGAAATAGAAGAAGCCAGAGTCTACGAATTAGAAAATCATGTATATTGCTTCTTGGCTAGCATCTATGTAATCCTTTTTGTTTCTTCAGACCAATCATTTCTTCTGTTTGTACCCTTTAAGCTTATGGCATATGACATTTCTACTGGATGCTCCTGTGCTTTTAGACATGAGCGGGACTGTCTTTACACACACGCACACGCTTCATATGATGGAATAACTAATGATACAAAGGTGGCAGCCTGTAGACAATCCTGCTGATGATCGGCTGAAATCAGGTTAAGCCATTAATCAATTTTTCTGCTGATACATTTTTGCTCTCTATGCATCGTTCTTCTGGTGAAATTCAACATGACTATTACAACATCACCGTTGCAGAAAAATTCGAATTTAAAATTTTCATATTCAAATATAGCCGTTCGAATTTACCCGTTCGAAGATAACCGTTACAATGTGGTCGTTACAATAAATTTCAATTTTTAAATTCTCGCATTCAAATATAGTCATTTGAATTTACCAGTACAAAAATGGTTGCTGTTATGATGGTTATATGGAATATGATTAGAATATAGGAGAGAGAAAATAGAGAGTGTGATATGGAGAGTGCTGTTGGAGAGGGAAGAGATATGGAGAGGCATTTTTTTGGAGAGTTCTCTAAATCTGGCTTTTGGAGAGTGACTTTTGGAGAGTTCTTTTGGAGATGCTCTAAGGAGGGTGCGGAACGGGTGAATATGATTGTGGGCTTGACCGGAACGCGCAAAGGCAAAACCGATGGATTCCTTGCATGGATACTGGCCATGATTGATCCTTGACAAAGCCCCTCGCAATGGAGTGGATGGAATTATAGCCCAAACCCCACCATCTCCTACGCTCTCCCTCTTCCTGTTCCCGCTGCCGTTGTTGTTCTCTAATAACTCATTTCTCTCTCTGTGTCGGTCTGTGACCAGAGGCATTGGATAACCCATTAACTCGTTTAGTGCGTGGGTTAATGGGTTAATTTGTGAACGTCTGTCAAGTGGAAGCACACGTCACCTCTGTGCTGCTGTCCCGGTGCATACGGGTGGGCTTTTTCCTTCTCAGTGATGCATATTCAGAGTGGAAATATTGTCACTCAGGATTCACAAAACCGAAATTCGTGATACGAAAACCGCAAAAACTGCTCGAAAAACCGCCCAAAAACCGAAGGGTTAATAAATCAATTTTTTCTGAAAAATTCAAAAAAAAATAGAAAAACCACTGCCAACTAGATGTTCGTCGCAAAACGGTTTTTGTGAGCGGTTTTTGACGAAAACCGCGGTTTTTGGCGAAAAACCAAACGCATAAATTTTTTCAAAATTTTTAAATTTTTTTTAAATTTTTTTTGAATGGACCGGTTTACCGAACGGTTTTTGATTTCGAACCTCAACGGTACGCTCGAAAACCGCGGTTTTCGAGCGATTTTCGTTGGTTTTGTGAACCCTGCTCCGAACTTCTCCGGGTGTGGGTAAACAAGAGTTCACTTCAGAGTTGGAACACTATATACTATACAGTTCATCCCCTGGCCGATCCTGGAGGGGGGGGGGGGGGAATGAAAAGCGCCAAAACATGCATCCATCGGCTGATCGATCAGTCATCACCATCATCAAGATCTTGGTCGAAACAAGGCTGCCCGATGGCCGGCTCACCTGGCAGCTGCCTGCAACATCTCTCAATCAATCAATCAGTCCGTCCATCTGTTGCATCCAACGTGCAGAACCGTCCATCAGCTTTAATGTACATCCCCTCCTCTCGAGCTCTGTTTCGACGGTGCCCAGTGGGTCACAACTCACAGTTACAAGCCCAGCGCAACACAATCAACAGTTGGTGACGTGACACCGGCGATCATTCGCTGGTCTGACGACCATTAGCCGGGTCCTTGCAAGGACGACAACACACGATCGCTGCCGGCACGCCAAGGTCTAGGCAAGGGTAATCCTTGTGGAAAACCAGGGAGCATTGCCGCGCTAAAACTTCAATTGTAGCTTTGCATATCTATATAATCTCGCCACTTGTTTATACACTAGTCGAACGTCAACGGTGTGCCTGAACGTGTTTAGTTTTGCCGGTCGTGTTCCTGAACTTTGTCTAATTTTTATATCACCTGTGCTTCAACAGAAGTTGCTGAGATTTTACATCGGAATTGGTTAAGAAAGATCTTTCCGTAATGATTTTCAGTAATGATGGTCAAAACAAAAAAAATCAAAAGATGTCGGGGAAGAAAAAGACGGTGTCGGTCGGTCTTGGCGAGTATGATGGGCGATCGATAGGATTCAAACCACGGCTGTAAAAAGACAGAGGGGTAAACAAAACACTCGATGCCTCCACCAACCTTTCTTTGTAGGTTGGCCATCAGCAATAATGATCGATGTGATCCCAGTTCCCATCCCCCAGCAATTACCATCCAGTTAGATCTTTGTGTATGACTCCGTAAGGTGGTTAATGGACTGGACTGGAATTTCAAGTTGGTGTGTCGGCATGTGATGGTTCATGGTTCTTCACAGACCATCGACAAACATGGGGCCTAGTTCCAATGTAGTTCATAGGTTGACCTGGTGCGCTGTTTCAAAAGAGGGTGAGCGCTAACGATTGCCGAGTTTAAGTTTGTATATGTCCGGCGAGGTGCCGTGGATAACTATTTGGCGCTTTTCAATTAGGAGGTTTAGGAGTTTGACCTTCATAGATTTGCGTGAGCGCTTCGTTTGTGCTGGTTGTGACTCTCGCGTGCAGACCCGGAAAGAACATGGAATGGACGACACATGTCGTGCGATGACATTGATCGTATGCTCTTCGCAGCAGCGCAATTATTGTCAACATTGGAAATGGTCGAAGCACGCCATTCTGGACCGCTAGGTGGCTGCATGGTGCAGCGCCTTCCCAGATTGCACCGCGGCTGTACGCCCATTCCAAGAGGAAGACAAGAACAGTGGCAGACGCCTTAACAAACAACAATTGGATACGAGACATACGCCACAACCTCGATCGACATCACATACGAGAATATGTCCGACTATGGACCAGAGTTCAATCCGTGCCACTTCAACTGGACACGAACGATGCCATTATATGGACACAATCCTCTGATGGTGCCTACTCAGCAAAATCGGCTTACCATATGCAGTTCGCAGGAAGCGTCTAGAAATCCTTCACGACCACAATCTGGTCGGCATGGGCGTCGATGCGGTGTAAGATCTTCCTCTGGCTTGCACAACAGAACCGCTTATGGACAGCACAGCGTTTGCAAATTAGGGGATGGCCCAATCAATATTTTTACCCTATATGCTGACGGAACCTAGAAACGGTTCTCCACCTCTTCGTCGACTGCCCTAAAGCTCGGCAGCTATGGTCGTCCATAGCATGTTGGGTTCGCATGCCATCTTTACAAATGAATCAATTGCGCTTACCTGCTGATCTTGAACATTGGAACCTTTGGCTTTTAAACTGTACACCAAACCTTCGAAAAGGGGTCAAAATCCTCATTATTCTCACTTGTTGGTGCTGGTGGAAAGAGCGCAACAACAGAGTTTTTCGAGCCATTTGTGCAACGCATGAAGAATCGTTCAATCAATCAAAGATAGGCCTCCAATTGAATTTTCGCAGGAGCAAAACATCTTAAAAATATGTTAAATCGTTCGCCATAGGGTTGTGCTTGCATTTTGGTTCTTACTCTTCTCTTTCTAATGATGTCTGTCTTTTCTATCTGTCTTTCTATCTTGGATGCAGTCTCCTGCACCTTGTAAGCTACTAAAAATTTGTACCGCTTTCCCCTTTCTCTTTTTTTAATCGCAGCTCGACTGTGTTAAATTTTTTTTTTGTATATGTCCGGTGTCGTGGCCCTCGTGGGAGTGCCCAATTCTCGTTGGGCTGTTAAGAGCGTCTAATTTGTCTTGAAGTAAGTCAATGCTATATTGGGTTCTAGCCTACTCTTCTTCCACATTGATAGCCTTGCATGAGGCATCTCTATTGTATTTCTTTCTTTTCTTTTCTTTTTGTCTTTGATTCATATATCAATTTGGATTGTATGAGACTATGTTTTTATATGAATTTGAATCGTACAAGAATATGTTTGTCTCAATTTAGCTCAATTTGTTTCGATTTTTAGTAAACGAATTTTTAGCTTAGTTTTTTAAGCCATTCCTCTGTTTTTCATCCTGGCTTTACCAAGGGGTTCAAAGGCAAGTTAGTGTGTGCATGAGTTGCTAGAAATGTAATGAGGGTTTCAGAGCAAACTTACGAGTGAACTAACGAAGGAATGTACCGATTTACTTTTAACCTTTTGTAATTATTAAAAGATAGGATAGAAAATAGTCATCCCCTGTATAAAGAGCCCAAGGGGGCACGCGGGGGCGAGGGAGCTTTGTCATTCTTCCTAACTAGCTCTCTCTGTGAAGTGGCTTGTATGTCCTTTACCTCTTTATGTGTGTTCCTAATCCTAGAGAAGAAAAGATACCATATACCAACAGTTTAGCTTTGTAATTGTAACCATAGATACCGAGGCGCATCTAGAACTAGGACCAAAATCCTATGGAAGCCCCTTGAAGAATTGGAAAAAAAAACACAGAAGGATAGGGGGTCAACCCCTGACTTCGAACAATTTAAAATGCTCGTTTATTTGCTTGGTGAAATGGAATATCTTAGGTGGGCTCGATGAGTCGATGGTAACAGGTCATTCACCTAGCGTCTTCAATGAAAAAAATCAGATACTGCATATACTTTAGTCTTGTGTTATTAATAATAAACCAAAAGATCTTTCTCAAAAAAAAAAGTTGGTTCGTGTTCACCACAAAACATTTCGACACCGGCTAGCTCATGCCCTAGTTCTGTTACACGTGGGAAATAGATAGCTGAAAATAGTAGCAGCGGTTGGTTGTAAAGGATCATGCCATTTTGGATTAGGTTTCTTGTCTTTCTGGAGGCGATGCAACACGAAAGCAATAATGAAGCAACTACAAAGGGAAGATAGCCACCAAGACCAAATCCGTATGACCTATTTACCAACCGAGACCACTCCTCCATATCTTTTGGTTTAGCTTTGGATTTGGATTTGGAGCGTTCGTTTGTTGGGTTGCCTGGTAAGTTAAGAGAGGAGGAGTGCTTTTGTTGGCCATCATGATTCATGATCCATCCATGGCTTTACTAGTAGGAGAATTCTGTAGGTTGTAACCACTATTCTTGCTTGTCTCTCTATCCACGGTTCAAAATACCGAATCGCACCCAAAAATCGCTGAAAATCAATAGAAATCAAACGGTTTCAAAGTAAAACTTTTTTTAAATAGACGGTCAAAAAGCGGCGAAAAAATAAAAAATCGACCAATTTTCGACCGGTATTTCTTCGAAAATCGGCAAACTAAGCGACGTCACTTTCCTCACCGATTTTCGATCGTTTTATTCGATTTTTGGCACTCTCAAGGAAAATTAGAATTTTTTTTTGCAGAAAATATGAATAAATCCAAATTAATCTATAAAACACCTCAAATAAATTTCAAAAAAATTGAATTTATTTAGTGCTTCTGAAAATACAAAACAACAATTAACGAATAGAAACAGAGACACTATTAGATTTTTATAAAAAATTTCAAGCTTGATAATGCTCTAAAATTAATGGTAGTATAAAGAGTGCCCAAGGATCATGTGATAAAAGTTTCAAAATATTAGAATTCATTTAGTGCCCCTAGAAAATAAAAAATTGAATAGCATATACAAAGATAGTAGTACTATCAAATTTTTTAAAAAATACAAAGGTCATCATCATCTGAAAAATTTACAGCATCATTAGGATTACCTCAAGACCTCACACAAAAATGTTCAAAAATATTTGACTTCATTTAGTGCCCATAGAAAATCAAAAATAGAATAGCATATATAAAGACAGTAGCACTGTTAGAATTTTTTTTAAATACACAAGTCTGATAATCATCTTAAAATTTTACAGCATCATTAGTCTTGCCTCGGGACCTCACACAAAAAATTTTAAAACTTTTTGATAAATTTTTTCAAATTTTCGAATATGAATTTGAATTAAACCGATTTACCGACCGGTTTCGAATCTCGAGCTACTCGATAGGGTCAAAAATCATGATTTTTGAGCAATTTTTGAACCCTGTCTCCGTCTCTTTCCATCGGTTTGTGTGATTAAGCTGTGCCGCCTTTTCTGATCATAGGCGACCCGCCGGTTAGGAAGAATTAATTGATTGCATTAGTGGTTGTTACTGATTTTTACATGTTTAGTATTTGTATTTTTTTTCTAAAATTTAAAAATTCTACAAGGGGAGAAAAGGAATAATGGGCCATGGGGTTAATGATCAATCTAGTGGTGTTATCTTTCCAATTGGTTATGAAGAGTTATGCCCGGTGAAGTGCTGAACGAATATTATTGCTAATTATTACCGCAAGGGGCAAACCTTCAAAGATGCAATGATCCGAGGCATCCAAAGATGAGATGGTAGATCAGAGAAGAAAAGGCGAAGGAGGAAATTCCCAAGAAGAAAAAAAAGAGAACGATGGCCAACCACGGGGGAGAGATTCAACAATGCAATGATCCCTACCATACAAAGCTGTTAGATCAGAGGGAAAAGCAGCAAAAAAAGAAAAGAAAAGGAAAAGTCTTTAGGGAAAGTAATCTTTGGATCAAGCCCTGCTAATTTAACCCTTCTATCCTAAACCATGGTGTGTGAACAAATAAAGTAAAAAGAAAAGAAAAGGTGAAGCGTGTGTTCTGTTCTGGTCACAGCTAGCGAAGTCTCAGCATTTCTACACCTCGCACATCTTTTTTTCTTTCAAATATACGACAGGTAACACGTTTCATTTGTCGGCATTTTCGCGATGGAGAAGAAGATTATTTTTATAGCTGCATGCCCACAAAGATTGATTTGTAAAAAAAAAACGAGAAAGCTAAAAAAGCTAAGGTTTCACAGCTAGCTGAAGCTAATAGCGCATTTGCACCAACTTCCACACGTGCGAGGGCCATCGTGCGAAATTCACTTTTGTTTTATTCCGTGCAGTGTCTCTCTGCCTCTTTTGCACACATCCGTCGAACTAACTGTAAAAATCCTAATGTTAATACGTTTAGAATGTGAGAATTTTGTAGATTTTTTTTTTACAAAACATTGCACTTTTTATGTCATTCCTATAAAAATCCGGATTCTCAAACAGGATTAAACATTTTTGCTCGACGCACTGAAGTAATGTACTAGCACTAATTATGAATCATTAGGACCGCACTTACGGCACAAGAGAAATAAAATGGAATGAATTATACGTATCACCACTGCTATTTTTATTGAAAGTATTGACGAATATAATGACTCGTATGCTGATTGCGTTTGGGTACCTACACTTGGGTGGTGAGGGGAGTTAACCAATTAACATGGCGGCCATGATGGCGAACGGATGCAACAATCCATCTGCCTCCGAACTTAAGGCTGCTGCCTGCCGCTTTTCGCGTCATGGAAAACTCCCTTGGAAGCTATACCTCGCCATCAGATCAACCACCTATGTAGCTGCATTATTATTGTTTACTTCTAGTAGAAATCTAATACTATCATCTGTGTGTCTACGCACGCAACATAGCTAGACGAGCCTACTGTCTAGAATTTAAGCTTCTCGATTGACAGCTTTTTTTCTGGAGAAGAAACCCTTAAATAACAGAGAAAATTCCCTAATGTTACTGAGAAAATTACGGTTCCTTCTATTAGTGCCACTCCCGTCAGGTCTGTTAGTTGGAGTTATCCTTAAGTCATTGCAAGTTGTCAGTTTTTTCCCCTAAATGACAGTCATACCCTCAAAAATATGTCATTACAAGCTGCTGCTTCTTCTTCCCTTCCTTCTATCATCTGTTTGCCCATCACCGCTCTCCATCATCTCCCACACTAACGCCGCCCATGCTTTTCAATTTTGCTGGTTTATTGGTGACCGCAATGGAGGAGTGGGGGAGAGCCCGAGAGGAAGGGCGGATGACGGTGAGAGAAAAAGAAAAATAGGGAACAACAAGAGAAATAAGGGCAATATAGTCTGCTTTTCATACACCACTTAACTGCTAACATACAGGAGATTAACGTGAGTGGTAAAAATGGGATGAAAGTTGAGATACGATGGTAACAAAGAGAGGAGTAATTTCGCAATAGCATTTTAGAGATCCGACAGATTTCCAATAGCAAATAAAGAATTTTCTCTGAAACAAGGTCGTCCAATTGAAATATCAAATAAGCAAGTCGATAATACAAGATATCAGAGTGTACTTTTTCGTCGGTTATTTCGAATATTAATTGCATTGCATGAAGCATCAAAATCATTGTTTTCAACAGCTTTTGCCCGAGGATAAAGAATCTTGGGGCAAAATAAAGTTGCATAGGTGAGATGAGGTACGCGATCGATACATTCAGGCACAGGAGTTCCGCACTCAAAATCTGGTTGCATGTATGCCTTTTGAGCTTAGGCACAGAATCCTCCTGGATGGAGACAATTTGCCACCGAATCTACTCATCAAAAGCATTCAAAGCTACGCAACGAAAGAAGCCCATGAGTGAGTTTGCATTTTTTTCATAATTGTGTCGATCGAGCCAAACAATCATATTTGACCATTTTTTGCCTTCAAATTTAACTTTTTTATGAGGGCCAATCGTTCCGTGTAAACACAACCCATTAGCAATGTAAAAAGATGATATAAAAAAGAGCTCTTTTACTCTACACTAAATTCAACAGTGATTGTTCTTTTTTTCCCTTCAATATAATGAATCAGATTATCTAGTTTTTTTATTCCTCCAGTAGTAGAGGAGTAAGAACACCCTCAACAAATTAATGGATAGATCTGATTTCTACTGCTCACTATATATTACTAGTATAATGTACTGTAAAATTTCTTTAAAACTCATCTAAAAAGTTACTGAATTATATCCAGTTCAGTTCTGAATATAACCAAACTTCTCTGTTGTCAGTCTTAGAAACAAAAACTTCTTTGGTGTCCAACGTGTCTATCGATTTTATTGATAATGTTAGCAAAATTAATGGTATTGTAAAAGTACTTTGATAGCTAATTGATTTATATTATTGCCGTGTACCAATCTAAATACTTTATATAGTTGTTAAACTTTGGAATATTTGACTGCATACATATGGCATGCATACGGAACCAAGCTTATTTTTTGAATAATCTTGTTCATAAATATAAAGCTTACATGTAGATTTAATGAAGCCTTTCATTCTATACCCCTTTTTATTCTCTTTCAACCATATGCATTTATTCATTACCACCTACATAAAGTACTATCTCTCATCTTCCAAGACAATTAAGTGAGGACATCTAAGTCATTTTCTCTCGTACCTTTCTCAATTTTAATATAACCTTAATCCTTATGTAAAGTCAAAATACGCCTTATATTTTTGGATGGAGGGAGTGGCATATTTCAATGTGCAAACCAATTTTTCTTTAAAATAATCAAATAATAAGGTGTGTTTTCGAACAAGTTTATTAACTTGTGTATAGTTTTTTTTATCAAGGTGGTGGATAAATGACAAAACACAGAGAAAACGCTCGGTCCAATATCTCTACTACTTCTAATTACGACTTGGTGGCAGCGGTCCGTTCTTCATACCCTCTCTTTCCTTCTATTCGCTCAGCCCGCCCTCACCCCTTTCCTTCTGTTCGCTCATCCTTACCTTCTCGCTCAGCCTTTCCTTCTGTTCGCTTAGCCCACCCCCCACTCGATCCGGATTCCCTCTATTTTATGGAAATATTACTGACCACATCTCCCTAAAATGGAAGGATTTTATTCATATCTCTTATAAATGAAAGAGTTTCCTTATCATATCCGCTTGGATGGAATGCTATACTTATCATATCCCATAACATGAAAATCCTATTTCATTGTATCTCATTCGGATGGAAATGCAGAGATTAAAAGGCAAGAATTGCATAATCAAATCATGTGCCAATCCCGGAGATCACAAGGCACCGTATTATAGAGACTGAGCACTCACACACCTGACTGCCCTCTCCTCCACCTATAAAAGGTCACCTTCATCTCCATCATAGAGGACATACGAAGAGACGCAGGAAGAGACAGAGAAGAGGGAAGCTCATACACACACAAGAGAAAGAGAGAAAGAGAGAAAGAAGCAATACAAAAGATTTAAGGGGACACAAGAAACGATATGGAAGGAGGCCATGGCCATGATCATGGCTCATTCTCTCTTTTTTCAAGACAGCTTAAAGTTATAAGGCGAGTATAGAAAACAAAGTTTAAAGTTATAAGGTGCAGAAGACTGCACTCAAGACAAAAGGGGAGGAGAAAAAAAAAAGAAAAAACCAAATTCTTTAAAGTTGCCGTTGTACTATCATGTTGAGGCTTTTTAAAATTGTACTAGCATGAATGATTAACTGATAATTTGAAGCACTCTTAAATAGCTAACAAGTTCGCTTCATATATGTCTTTCTCATCAACCAACTTAGCTGTTGTTTTGAAAAACTTTTCTTAAAAATGTTGTGTTTGAGAATTTTCGCAGCAACGCACGGGCACTTAACTAGTCTCTTTTGTTTTACAGTGCATTGGTGGGGTGAACAACAAAGCTGTCCCTTTTGTTTCCCGCCTTTATCTCTTTGCCGCATACACTTTTCCGTAAGGTTGAAAACTTCTTGCAACTATTGGATTTGCCCACTCCTCGCCTCATCTCAATGTTAGTAGTGTTTGTCCTACCAGATATTCGGCACGTTTATTTATACCGTGATGTTTTGCTTGGTTGAATCACAATCTCAACCTATCCACGTCGATTCAGATCGAAAATATACTTTCCAAATAAGCTATGAGTGTGACTTACATGCTGCTACGCTCTGCCGTGGTGAGGCAACTGTGTAAAGAATATTTCTGTTGAGAAACCCTAAAAGCCCATTGAAAGTCCATATGGTCCCTTATGCTAAAACCCTAGATGAGAGCTATAAAAGGAGGAGGGGGTCCCCCCTATGTACCAGAATTCATTAGCAATAAAGAATTTCCGCTTTCGCTCTCCCTAAACACGTGTCTCTCTCTCTTTCTGTTCTCCACTTCAGATCTGTTCGGGAACCCCGGACTATTCGATAGCGAGGTTCCTCAACACGTTATCAGCACGAATTGCTCTACGGAGATCAGAATAGAAAAGGTGAGAAAAGGTGGGATTAGCGTTTGAATCTAATCGTTCTTTTCCTATGCATGCATCTATCCTACGTGGCACGAAGCTACACGAAGAACGCTCGAAGCGGCTCGGCACGAAGCCACAGTACATGAATTCACTGTTCATCACAGAAAAAGAAAGAAAGAAATCAACGGCGCCTCGGACTTCGCGCACGCAGCGCGTCGCCGACGGCCGCCGTCGCAGCCATGATCCACCGCCGAGCGTCGTCGCGACGCGCCGCCTCGCCGCCTTGTACCACCGCCCGACCCCGGCGCCGACCACGCCGAAGCCGCCGCGCCACGGCCACCATCCGGCTTGAAGCCGCCATCGCCGCTTCGCGGCCGGCGATGCCTCGATCGCGTGCACACCGCTCGTAAGACGGCGACGCACCCGCTGGCCGAACCGCCGCGCGCCCGACCGGCCGCGACCGCTCGCAGCCGTGCCATCCGTGCGCAAGCCCGCCAGACGGCGCAGCGCCCGAGCCGCCGCCGCTCCGCCCCGCCCGACCAGCGCTTGCGGCGCGCCGCGCCGCCGCGCCGCGGCCGCTCTGCCGTCGGTCGCCGGCACCACCACCAGCCAAGACGGCGCAGCGCTAAGGCCGCCTCGGGCCCTCGCGCCGCGCTTGCCGCCGCCCGACGACGCCCGGCCGCTCTCCGCGCCGGATCTCTCGCCTCCGCGCGCTTCGCGGCCGCCCCAAGGCCGCGCCCGCCGTTCGGCCGGTCGTCGCAGCACTCGAGGCGCTGGCCGGCCGGTTCGCCGCCGCAAGATCGCCGCACCGGCTCGGACCGGCCCCGTCGCCGTCGCCGCTCCGACTCGAAATCGCCAGTCGCCACCGCATCGCCGCCGCCGCCGCCCGCCCGAACTTGCACCGACTGAAGTCGCCGCGCCGGCTGGCCGCCGCCGCCGCCGCCCGCCCCGTCGTGCCGCCCGAGCCGCCGAGCCGCCCGGCTCAAGCTCGCATGGAAAGAAAAAGAAAAACGATGGCCTTCTGTGCATATGAGGAAGAAACAAGGAAGCAACGCACGGAAAAGAAAAATGGCGGCGGCTAGGGGAAACCCTAGCCGCGCGCGTGCGTGTGGGCCAAAAGGAGCGGGCAAGAAGGCCCAGCTAGCCGTCGGCCAGAGAAAAAAAAAAAAAAAAGAGAAGAAAAAGAAAGAAAAGAGAAAAAAAATTGCAGAAAAATTACAGAAAATTTTGAAAAATTGCCAGAAAATCAAGAAGATTTATTTGGCTCTGTTTTTAATTTTTCTTGCTTTATTTCTCTGTTTTTCGAATTTTCTTTATGAATTTTAAATCCGTTGCTTTATTTAATATAATGCAATGCATATGAATTTATTTTTCTGCACTTTATGCTTTTTGCAACCTTTTTCTACCAGATTACACGCAGTAATCTAAACCAGAATTTTGAAATCATGCAGATGTCTGGCATTGTGAATCGTGAGTTTGAAGAACTGGCCCCACACGGTCAGAACTACCTCACTTGGGCATCGGACGTAAAGATTGTTCTTGGGGGCAAGAAGCTCCGTTCAGCGATTGGTCTAGGGTCCTCGCAGGACACAAAACCTACCGCTGAGCAGAACGATCAAGCTCTGCATTTTCTCAGGCACCACCTCTCGGCCACCCTAAAGAATGAATATATGGCTGAGGAGAGTGCACTTGAGCTTTGGACTGCACTTCAGAAGCGGTTCGAAAAGCTCAAGTACACCATCTTGCCCCAAGCACAGCAAGATTGGGTACGCCTGAGGTTTGCAGACTTGAGCAGTGGGTCGAGTACAATCTTGCCTTGCACAGAATTTGTACCAATCTCTCTCTATGTGGCAAGAAGATCACTGATGAGGAGAAGATTGAGAAAACTCTCTCTACCTTCTACCCTAATGCTATCCAGAGTGCACCCAGCTATCGTCAGGACGCATACAAGGAGTATAGCGAACTGATTGATGTAATGCAAGTTACGGAATCGCAAGACGATGTTCTACGCAAGAACTATGTCTCGCAGCCACCTGGACGAGGCACTGGCACTGAAGTCAATGCCAATAGCTACAAGGTGAGAAAGCCCACTCATAGAAAGAAGGGCAAGCAGGGTGGAAAAGAGAGGCCCCAGGCCAAAGGAAAGTCCAAAGCCCCTGTGAAGAGGGATGACAAAGAAAAGACGCACGCCAAGCCGTATGGACAGCAGAACCAGACGTGCTTCAAGTGTGGCACTTGGGGACATTGGTCGAAGATATGTCGAGAATCCAAGGAAGCGATCAACGCATATCAGGCTAAGAAGAAGGCAAAGGAAAACGCCCCCGCAGAGGCGCACTTCGCCAACATCGGTGAAGATGATGTCATGGATGTAGACACCCCACTTGCCTCATCCTCACAGAATAGCCTGGACATCGATCTTTGCGACCATGATTATGGCAAATGAAGAAAAACTTCGCAGATAATATAGAAGCAGAAATTAATGCATATTTTACAGATTCTGTTTAATGCATTTCTTTTAGTTTTTGGTTGTTAGCATTTTCTTTGAATAAAGGATTGTAAGCTCTAGAAGAGCATACTTCTTTCATGAATAAATACGCAATTTATTCTTTATTCCAGTATTCTTCAATTTTTGCAAGTAATATTTGGATTGTTTTGCCTCTATCTGATTAGAATTATATTTCTTTTATCTAGAAATCGTGTAGCGCCCAAATGGAAGAGATATGTATTGTTGATAGTGGCACAACAAATACCATCTTAAGAGAGTCTAAGTATTTCCAATCGATCACGAAGAACGCTGGAAAGATTACTACGATCACAGGAAGCGACTCATATGTAATCGGCTCAGGAAGAGCCACTATTATATTGCCTATGGGTACAACTTTGGTAATTGAAGAAGCCCTTTGTACCTCGAATCAACTCGCACTCTCTTAAGCTTTAAAGACATCCGCGCCAATGGTTTTCACGTAGAAACCAATGAAGAAAATGGCAAAGAATACTTGTGCATTGTGAAGCACGCGGTATGTGGAAAAATGGTATTAGAAAAATGTCCCTCATATGAATCGGGTGTACTACACGAATATTCATGCACCAAGTGTATACTTCCTTGAAGACTGCTTTTAGAAGCTCAATTATTTTCTTTATGGCATGGTAGATTAGGTCATCCTGGTCTTAGAATGATGAGAAATATAGTGAACAACTCACGTGGTCATGGCATAAATGTTAAAAATTTCCGAATCATGAAGATTTTGTGTGCCTGCATGTGCCACCGAAATTAATAACTAGACCCTCTGTCATGAAAGTGCAAAGTGAAATCCTGCATTCTGGAACGCATCCGGGGATATTTGCGGTCCGATTCAGCCCTGTCGGGGCCGCTTCGATATTTTATGGTGCTCATCGATGCTTCCTCGAAATGGTCGCATGTATGCTTGTTGTCAACAAGAAATCATGCTTTTGCAAAGTCGATCTCGCAGATCATAAGAATTAAGAATGCTTTCCCGATCATCGCGTGAAGTCCATTAGAATGGACAATGCCGAGAATTTACTTCAAAGGCATTTGATGATTATTGCACAAGAAACAGGGATAGCAGCTTGAGTACTCCGTACATCGCACGCTCATACGCAGAATCGGACTAGCGAAGCACTAATAAAGAGGATTAAGTTCATTGCGGACCGCTTTTGCGAGTTGTAACTTGCCCAACACTTGTTGGGGACACGCAGCCTGCACGCAGCAGCTCTTATCAATTTAAGACCGTCGGCCTACAACATCCATTCTCCTATGCGGCTTGTGCACGGATCATCCCAAGATCTCCCATCTTAGAAAATTTGGGTGTATGGTATATGTACCTATACCACCCTCAATGATCGCAATGGGCCCTCTCCGCAAGTCCGGGATATCGTTGGTTATGAGAGTGCATCCATAATCGTATTTGGAACCCATGATCGCAGACTTGCATACACCGATTCATTGATTGCATCTTTGACGAGGATCGTTTCCGTCATTTGGGGAGGAAATCAACCTTTGGATGAAAAATGTCGGGAAATCATATGGCATTCCACCGAATCCCGCACATGACCCCGAACTAATGAAGCAAATCAAGAAGTCCGAAGATAATTGATTTGCGAATTTAGCAAATGAACTGCTGATCATTTTGTGATCCGAAGGCGTGGTTAAGTCGCATGTACCCGCAAGGAATGCACCGAGAGGGTGGAAATACCAAAGAAAATAGAAGGTATCCCTCAACCTGCTCAGAGGCCTCAAAGAAAAGAGCAGTAATCGGCTCCTCAAACCCAAAGTACCGGAGACGTCGGAGAAAATTGGGCGAGAGGACTTACCACAACCAATCACGAAAATGCCCCAAGGAAAGAAGGGGAGCCAGTTGAGACTGCACCGAAAGAAGCCAACAGAAAGGCAATTCCAGGACTTGAATCTTCCACTGCAGAAGCCACGGAAATAATGTGTGCGCACACATAGGCGATGAAAGCTAAAGGAACTTGCTCTGCGATAGGGAAAAGCAAGAGCAAGTAGAAGTGCATGAAGCACCCCATGAAGAAATGGCCATAAACTTTGTAGTAACAGGAGAATCCTGAATAGAGCAACGACCAACGTTGATGCATACTTGCAAAGAAGATTGCCTCGATCATTGATCATGATCCCGAGCCTGCATCTCTAGCAGAGTGCAAGAAAAGGCTAGATTGGGAAGAATGGAAAAAGGCAATCACTGCAGAGTTAGTCTCTCCGAACAAGAGAGAGGTGTTTAGGCCCGTATGCCGCACACCTCCCCATATAAACCCCGTGGGTCACAAATAGGTCTTTGTTCTAAGAGAAATGAAAACAACGGTTGTAAGGTACAAAGCAAGGCTTGTAGCTCAAGGTTTCACTCAACGTCCGGAGTTGATTATGAAGAAACCTATTCTCCGGTCATGGGAGGAATTACCTTTAGATATTTGATCTCAATGGCAGTCAACTTGAAGTTGAGAATGAAGCTAATGGATGTTGTCACAAACATACCAGATGGAAATTTGGATTCGAGATATACATGAAAGTACCTAAGGAATTCCTATCCCGAATCAAGATGGAGCAAATAGAAACACATGCAGTGTGAAATTGGAGAAATCACCGTATGGATCAAGCGATCAGAAGAATGTGGTACAATCGCTTGAGTGACTTTCTCTGCAAGAAAGGCTACACAAACAATAAGATTGTCCATGTGTGTTTATACTGGCGATCCCGAATGGATTCTCAGATAATCTCCGTCTATGTAGATGACTTGAACATCATTGGGACGGATGAAGAAATTGAAGAGGCATGCTCATACTTGAAGTCCGAGTTTGAAATGAAAGATTTGGGTAAAACCAAGTTTTGTTTAGGCTTGCGGCTTGAACATGTCCAAGGAGGAATCTTGGTACATCAATCAACCTACACACGTAAAGTGTTGGAAAGGTTTGGATTTGAAAAAGCATATCCTGCAAAGACTCCAATGGTCAAGGTCACTCCAAGCGCACCTAGACCCATACTGAGCCTAGAGAAGAGGGGAGGAAGTCACGGGAGCAGAATTCCCATATCCGAGTGCAGTTGGAGCGCTCATGTACCATGCGAATAGCACTAGACCGGACATTGCGTTACTGTGAATTTGCTAGCTCGATGCAAAGGCGAACCCACCAAAAGGCATTGGAAAGGGATCAAGGATATCTTCCGCTACCTCCAAGGAAGCAAAGACCTCGATGCTTTTTTGAAGAAACAATGAATTGAATTTGGTTGGCTACGCCGATCTTTGGGTACCTATCGGACCAGCATCTTGGCAAGTCCCAAACTGGCTATGTTTTCCTATGTGGAGGAACAACAATTTCTTGGAAGTCGTCTAAACAGACTCTTGTCTCAACGTCGACAAACCACTCGAAAATCATCGCCTTGTATGAAGCATCTCGTGAATGTGCATGGCTCAGAAGAATGGTTCACCACATCCAGAAGTCATGTGGTTTGAACATTGAGCAAACTCCCACGATAATTTATGAAGATAATGCACTTGTGTTGCCCAAGCACGTATGGGTTATGTGAAGAGCAATCTCACGAAGCATATCAACCCCAAGTTCTTCTATGCTCATGAATTGCATAAGATGAACGAGATCAAGATATTGCATACTAAGTCATGTGAAAACCTTGCAGATTTGTTCACTAAATCACTCCCAGCATCTACCTTTGAAAGGTGCGTGAAAGGAATTGGGATGATGAGACTTAGAGAAGTGCAGATTTCAGGGGGAGATATGTCACATACTCCCACATGAATCCTGAGCATGAATTATGAATACCCAACATAAATCTCGAAGATTAGCAATTGAAGTTGGGAGAATTGTACTCTTTTTCCTTAGCAAGTTTTTCATGAAGTTTTCTTGTATAAGGTTTTAACGAGGCAATTCGTGCAATATAGTAAACGTATGCTATGTACTCTTTCTCCAAGTATTTTTCCCACTGGGTTTTTCTGGAGTTTTAATGAGGCATATGCATCTCGCGGCAAAGGGCCCAAGGGGGAGTGTTGAGAAACCCTAAAAGCCCATTGAAGGCCCATGTGGTCCCTTATGCCGAAACCCTAGATGAGAGCTATAAAAGGAGGAGGGGTCCCCTATGTACGTAATTCATTAGCAATAAAGAATTTCCGCTTTCGCTCTCCCTAAACACGTGTCTCTCTCTCTTTCTGTTCTCCACTTCAGATCTGTTCGGGAACCCCGGACTATTCGATAGCGAGGTTCCTCAACAATTTCTACACTTTAACGTCGTAAGTTTTCTCTTGGCACTCTTCGGCGAAGCTATAAAAATTGTGTACTACACTTTCCATGCTTGTCCCAAAAAATGCTAGCTAATAGTAACTCCGTAACATGCAACTTCCCAAAAATAAGGCCTGTGTCACAATTCACAGTCAAACTTGCATGTTATAGTAGCAATTTATGAGAGGTAGCGGTGAACAACATTTCTAGAAATAATTAGAAACCTATACGCGGCGTGCCACGCTGCGGGCGCCGCTCTCCACGCGAGCAAATCGAGAAAATGCGCGATCGACGTTCTACACATGAGTAAATCGAGAAAACGCGCGAAAAGGACCTAAAAAGGATTTTGTGTTTTCCGCAAAAGGGCTTAAACGTAATGCTGGAAAAACGCAACAAGGACTTAGATACGATGTATATTTTTTCAAAAAAAAAGGGACTCGAACGATTTTTTTCCTGAAAAGGACCTAATCGTAATTCCATTTTTTGATAAAAGGACGCAACAAGGACCTAAATGCGATGTATATATATATTTTTTAAAAAGGACCCGGACGTTTTTTTTCCCGAAAAGGACCTAATCGTAATTCCGTTTTTTGATAAAAGGACCCGAGCGCAAGCCTTAAAAACGCATAAAGGATCTAGACGTAATATCTATTCTTTTTTCGAAAAAAGGACCTATATGTATTTTTTTTCGGAAAAGGATCCGGTTGTAATTTTTTTCGCCCGGCTCGCTCGATGGCTCAAACGCACGACGAGGCAGCAATCCTTCCGGGATTAGGAAAGGTTTGATACCACCCTACCAGCGACGTGACATAAAAAATAACTATTGTGTCAAAGACTATAGGAAGAGACCAGGGGCGGCCCTAAAAATTCTGAAAACATCATAGGATCAGGTATCTATACCCCTTTATAATGCACCTAAGCAATTTTTCCTACGTCCACCCTAAATAATGCACCTCATTAGAGATGGCCCAATGTTCGTGCACCCAAAGAAACGTCCCGAAACTTGCATTCATCAAAATGAACGCCTCGATCTTTCCTCGCTTTACTCACCCACATCCGATGGCTGTTGTTTAATGTGTCTAACTCATTCATTCATGTGGCCCACAACAGGAGAGCCCGCACATATATATTTCAATTGAACTATATATATGGAATTTATGTTGCAAATCTAAACCCATTTGATTTCGATTCAATATTTACCATACCAGTCAGTACCATGAATCGCGCGCTTAATTTTCTTCCATTCATGCATGTGCACCACATCCTATACAAGGCGCTCATGTACCGCCGCCATAATATTATTTAGCGAAAAATATTATATAAGGAATGTGTGTATGAAATGCAATTATCGTGTGATAAATATAAGGAATAAGTTCATTTTAGGATTTATTCCTAAATACACTATGGGAAGTAACAGATATTCTGATAATAATTAGCCTCAATCAGGACGCACAAATGGTTCTATATGTTAGCATTCATATTTGGATGACAATTAGGAAGCCATTATTGGTCCAGCTTTCGAGATGACATATTGTCGTCATCGGCGGCGTTCGACTTCGCCGGCGCGGACTACACTAGGAGCTTGCGCCACGCGATCGGCTGCCGGAGATGGACGCGCACCTTTGCGTGAGCGGAGGCGACGGAGGTTGCCGACGCCACCGCTCATGAGGCGATCTTCGCGGCCGCAGACGTAGAGGAGATCAAGGGCAACACCTTCGGGCATGCAGATCCTCCCTGTTTATTTCCTTGTTTGATTCGCTCTCCTTCCAAATATGTAGTACATACAGTTTTGGCAATTCAAGTCTGGTTTCCTTGCATGTAGATCCTCCCTGTTTATTTCCTTGTTTGATTCGCTCTCCTTCTAAATATGTAGTACATACAATGTGATCACAAGATTATTTATTATTAAGCATTATATTCATACTTATCTTTTATTTAATTGATAAGCAGATGTACTGCCGTCGTAGCGTTAGCACTGGCACTATACTAGTAAGTATTGGGTCGTTTATCTAGTGGATCGGTGCCCATTCATTCAATCAAACGCCCGTAAAATCCAACACGACAACACTCCCACTGTTCGAATCTCCCCAGTCACATGCCCGACTGCTCTTCCTCGTTCCTCCATCCCAAACCCTAGCTTCCTAAGAATTCCCCAATCTGTGCGGGCGTGAGGCGTGGGCGGTGTTGCAGTCGGGCGGGCAACGATGGCGGTGTTGAAGCATCTAGGCCCTTATTTTAATTAAGTTTGGGTAATTAATGACAACTAGTATAGTGTTCGTGCTAACGCTACAACGACAGTACACCCGCTTATCAATTAAATGAGAAGATAAGTATGAATACAACACTTAATAATAAAAGAGAAATTTAGAATTTTAAATAAATTTAGAAAGAAAAACGGAACTAAATGAAGGTCGAATGAGCGAAAACGGGCTCCCAAAAGATTTTAAATCAAGAAAGAGAAAGAAAAAAGAATTTTCTGATTTTGGATTATTTTTTTTGCAGCTTCCACAGAGAGCACAGAGTGCTCTCTAGGCTTGGCCAGCGCAAGGGGGAGGGAAGGCCAGGGGTGGCCACGGTCATGCAATGGTCGGCATTGGTGCGGCGAGATCGCGGCACCGGCGCCATGAGGAGGAGTCACGGTTGCGGTGAATTTCGCCGGGAAAGATGACGGTGATGACTTGGGTTACCTCCAAAATCCGGCGATCTTTACAAGAGGGAGCACTTGAGGATTTACGCAATGCGATGGGGTGGAGGAGAGCTCGCCGGCTTTTATAGCCTCGAAACAAGCATATTTATGGAAACCATAATTTAGGGTCAAATCAGATTGGGAAGAAATTTTGGCAATAAAGTACGAAATTTAGGGAATTAACACCATAGATGAAAAGAGGAGATTTGATATGGGATTGATGGAGCTTTGGAGCTTCTTTCTTGCTTTAATAGAGGGAGGGAAGAGAAGAAGCTTCTCTGGTCTGGGCTGTAGCTAGAAGAAGCTACAGGTGGGTTGCCTTCATTTTTTTAAATATAAAAGGATTTTTGAAAAGATAGCAAATTAGGTTAAAAAATTCTAGAAAAATTCTCAAAAAAACTTTCGATTATTTTGTACTTAATAAAATTATTTTTTTAAAAAATTGAATTATAAATTTGCCGAGGCACAGTGGCTGCGAGGTCGCCGACCAGCAACCTCACCGTGTCGGCAAAGCCACCGATGGTGACCGCGGAGCCGTTGCAGACCTGCGTTCTGTCGGCCGCGCTGCCCCGGCTGCCGCGTGCAATCTCCCGGCCACGCTGCTCCATCTCCCAGTTTCTTTTTCCCAGCACGTAATGTATGGTCATTTCCTTTTCCAGGACGTTTGTTTCCTTTTCCTTGATTCCAAGACGTTTGTTTCCTTTTCCTTGTTGATCTTGGAGGTAGGGAAGGTCATTGTGGGTTCTGAGGATGATTTTAAAAAATATGGAAAAATAAAATGCTCGCCGACATTTGGATCCGCAAGGAAAAAGATAAAATTAAATGTGCTTTCATGGCACCGGTTCCGCGAGAAAAATTGAAAAAATTAAGCGGACTCACAAATTACCGGTTCCGTGGATAAAAAATGAAAACAAAAAATCAGCGCTCTCCGTGCGCTGAAATTAGGCTCTATGGGGCTAGATCCGTAAAAAAGTCTCGAGAAGGGTCATATTCGGAAAAAAATACGATCACGATGCTAGGATAATAAAAAATTCAAGTCTTGTTTCCTTGCATGCGGATCCTCCCTGTTTTCAAGTCTTGTTTCCTTGCATGCGGATCCTCCCTGTTTATTTCCTTGTTTAATTCGCTCTCCTTCCAAATATGTAGTACGCACAATTTTGACAAGTAAAAAATTCAAGTCTAGTTTCCTTGCACGAGGATCCTCCTTGTTTATTTTCTTGTTTGATTCACTCTCCTTCCAAATATGTAGGTGGGGGAGGTCTGTTGTGGGCCACAGGGATGATTAGACACACTAAATAATGGACATCGGATGTGGGTGAGTAAAGCTGAGGAAAGATCTGAGAGGTTAATTTTGATGGAGGCAAGTTTCTGGGGACGTTTCGCTGGGTGCACGAATGTTAGGTCATCTCTAGTGGGATGCACTATTTGGGGTGGACATAGAAAAGAATATTTACGTGCATTATAAAGGGGTATAAATTGTGTTAAAGGGCTAACAATTTCTCTGAACTTTGTAAGAATAGGTTGGTCCTTGCGTTGGCACCTTAAGAAGATTGAAGTTCGTGCAAGAAAAGATGTTCATTGAAAGGAACCAAAAGATCAAGGACAATGTATATGTGGTTTAAGGACATTTTTTCTTAGCTTTTGCCGATCTCGGAGCTGAGAGTAAAAAGATCGGGTTAATAGATTAAATGTTGTACTATCAAGGGGGGTTAATGACTGAATAAAATGTCATATGGCTCATGTCGTAATAGAAAAATCATCACTTGTTGCATTGGATCATATGCTGCAAAGCAAATTTTACATCTGCAGCACAACCGGTACTACCATAGGTATGTGCATGGTAGTACCGTAGTTTGAACTGTGGTACTTATTTTCCAGAGAAGCACTTTTTATCAATCATCTCGGGTTTTCTCTGTCAGAACTACTGACGTTAGATATGCGATACTACCGCAAGAGCGGAAGTATCGACCTGCATGAGCGGTAGCTTATTTCCAAAGAGGGGTGTATTTGAACCCATGCCTTGAGCGGTACTACCGCAAAGTAAAATCCGGTAGTACCGGAATCACGGTAGTACCGTGATTTATGTAACGGTACCCTTTTTCTAGAATGAGGTGATTTTGAGCCGATCTCTCGAGAAAAGTCGGTACTACCACACTTTGTGTAGCGGCCAACGGCTCTTTCCCGCAGCATTAAATGCTCAAAACCGACCATTGAGACAGGGGCGGTACTACCGGGCGCCGGTAGTACCAAATTTCCTGATTTTTCATGATATTGCCCCCCAACGGTTGAAATAATAGGTGGGGGTTATAAATACCCCCACACTTACATAGTAAAGCTTCTTGGTCACTCATTCAATACACATTGAGCTCTAGCAACTCTCTTTTGCTCACAAGTGCATTAAATCCTCATTTTAAGTGAGCAAAAAGCATACAAGTGTTGCATATAGATTTAAGCAGGGTTCACAAAACCGACGAAAACCGCGGTTTTCGAGCGTACCGCTGAGGTTCGAAATCAAAAACCGTTCGGTAAACCGGTCCATTAAAAAAAAATTTAATTTTTTTTAAATTTTGAAAAAATTTATGCGCTCGGTTTTTCGCCAAAAACCGCGGTTTTCGTCAAAAACCGCTCACAAAAACCGTTTTGCGACGAACATCCGGTTGGCAGCGGTTTTTCTAATTTTTTGGATTTTTTCTGAAAAATTTGATTTGCTGACCCTTCGGTTTTTTACGGTTTTTAGGCGGTTTTCCGACCGATTTTTGCGGTTTTCGTACCACGAATTTCGAAGCGAATTTCGAAATTCGGTTTTGTTAACCCTGGATTTAAGCCAATTAGACACTTGATTCATCTTCAAGCAAGTATCATTACTCTATTATCTTAGAGGTTGCCACCCCCTAGACGGCTTGGAGGCGTTCATGCGCGGTGAGCTTCTCGACAGAGATTGTGAGAAGCCCCAACAAGTTGTGATGGCCGGAGTTCACCTACCCGGAGTGAAGAAGAACTATCATAGTGATCGAGGAAGGCTCAAGAGGTCGGAACCGGCTTGAAGTAGTTCAAGTCACCTCAACATGGATTAGGGGAGACCGGCAAGTCTCCGAGACCACGGGATAAAATCTTGTGTCCTATTTTCTTGTGGTTTGCATTTCTTAATCTCGTGTGCAATTTAAATTTCTAGTAATTTAAGTATATTGATTTGTGTTTAGAATCTTACCTTGCTTATACTTGAATTGTTGGAGTATTTAGTGATCACTAGAAACCGTAGTTTAAATTGTCAAAATTGTAAATTCTTGCTTAGTGATTTTATTAATTGCAATTAGAGCCAACTAATCTAGAAACCTCCTATTCACCCCCCTCTAATCGGTTATCCTTGATCCTAAAGGCGTGAGCGCAAGCCATGGTCATTAGGGGCTGCGTGGCCATGAGGCATGGCATGGGCGTGCGTCGTAGGCCGAGCACGTGGGCGGTAGGCAATGCAAGCCTAGTCAGCAGGCAACGCATGGCGTGGCAGTGGCGGCAAGCATAGCACAACAGGTGGTGCAAGGCAGACTGGCAAGTGAATCCATGAATGGCAATTTATTGATTTAGGATTTATGAGATGTGATGATTGGAAATTTGGAAAAAATTAGTGTGATTTCTTATTTGTGAATGTAGAGCAAGAGCAATAGCCAACTGTTTCAGTGTCAAATATACATACTACCTTTATTATACTCCATAGAGTTACCGGCCAGGGAGCCCCCCTTGTCCTCCCTCCATGAAAGCCCCTAAAAATGCATAATTACGTTTAGATCCTTTCGCCGGTTGAGGTAATTTTTTTTTCTGATTTAATTGAGCTATCAAATGATGTTATAAATTTTTGAAATTTTTGATAAGGGTCCTCAGACCATTCCTAAGCTACCATAAAAAATTTGGATCATGATCAAACTTGTACGATTTTAAAAAAAATCTGACAATGCTACTAATGCATTCAGAGCAACTCTACTGATTTAATTGAGATAATAAATCAATTTCTAAATTTTTGAAGCTTTTTTATAAGGGCCCTGAGAGCATGCATAACCTACCATAAAAAAATTGACCATGATTAAGCTTGTGCGATTTTTAGAAATTCTAAATGTGTTTAAATTTCGCAGTTTTTTGTTTTCCAGAGCCATCAAATGAATTTGATTTTTCAAGCTTTTTGAGAAGGGTCCTGAGAGCATGCCTAAGCTATCATAAAAATTTCAAATTATGATCAAACTTGTGCAATTTTGAAAGAAAATCTAGCAATGGTGCTAATGCATTTAAAACAACTTCACTGATTTAATTGAGCTATTAAAGCATGTTGGAAAATTTTAAAACTTTTTGAGGAGGACCCTGAGAGCATGCTTAAGCTACCATAAAAATTTCAAAACATGATAAAACTTGTTCGATTTTTAAAAATTCTAACAATGCTACTGATACAGTTAAATTTCACTAATTACCCGAAAACTCACCCTCGCGTGGCGTCGTGGCACCGCGTGTATGCATCTATACCTATTATAAACTTTCTAGTTCCACCGCTGGAAGAGACGTGTAAGCCTGGTTCTATTTCTGTCCCAAATTCCCAACTCCAACACCAGCACACTTAAGAAGCAATTATGCTTTCTTAAACCGCTCCACACCCATGTATAGGAAGGAGCAAAGCAAGCAACCGAGGCGACCCGACCAACGTAACATCCTATAGATTCACGTATTATAACCAGCGACCACACGCGTACACACCGAGTAATTGCTCCGACTAAATTTATTGGCATATTTTTGAATAGCTGTGTCTATAAATATACAGCGTATTTTATGTTTTAATATAAATTAGAGTATATATATATATACTATAGTTATTTTCAATACAATTTAGTCCGAGAAAATATAAGCTTGAGTAGCATATAACGAGCGGCCCACACGGACACCGTAGGCGGCGAGCATTTTTAGGGAGGCAGAAAGGAGCGAGCCGAGCCGAACCAACCCAAGAAAAGAAAGAAGAGGAGAGAGCCAAGCAGCCGCCGCGGCATAGGGGGAGGAGAGGGGCGCCGCCACGAAGACGCCGGCTGCGGCAGCCGGAGATGGGGGACGTGGCGGCGCTGCGGCAGCTGGTCGGCCAGGTCCAGGAGCTCTGGGACCTCTACGGCGCCCACTCCCACCCCCTCCCCAGGCAAAAGCCCTCCCGTTCCCCTTCCCCTTCCCTTCCTCTCTCTAGCTTCATCTCTCTTCTCCTGTTGATTCATTCGGATCTGTTCGCTCGTGGTCTATCCGGAGTTTCTTGCAAATTGGCCTCAATTTTTCTTGATCTTTCGGCCCTGGGGAAATTGGATTGCTCAGATCTTCGACTAACATGCTTAGCTTAGATGGTGTATTTCCTTCTTGGTATTATTACCGTATTTTGTTTTGTTGCCCTCTTAAATTTCTCCCCTTTTTTGCTTCGTTTTGTTGGTGGATTTGGTCCTGGGGGAAAGGATTAATCTGAGGAACGGTGGCGTGCGGGACAGAAATGGAAAATTATGGGTCTTTTCCCGTACTTGCTTGCTTCCTCTCTGTAATTGTTTGTTAATAATACCTACCCGTTTCCACGGTTATAGCTTTTGACATTGCCCCTAGCATAGGACAAGATTCTTTACGCATATCCATGGAATTAGGCACGAGAAAGTCCGCGACTTGAGATTATTTAGAGTATGTGAGACTGCTGATCTTAAGATATCCTAATTAAGTTGACTTTGGAGGTGCACCGTTTGCACTACTCTGTAGGCAAGGAACCCGCACCGGGGACGGCGATTATTTTGATAGCGAACTCTGTTAAAAATAGTCGCAAGGCTTAACTGGGAAAGCAAAAGAAACACCATTACTAATTCTGAGGTGTCCTTACCACCATTGCGACTAATTCAAGCTGTTGTGTCCTCTACCTTATATATATGAACTGCATAATGATGTTTGTGTATCTGTCAGTTTCCTGCTGTGCTTCATCTGTAGTGCTTAGATTTGAGGATTATCTCTAGCATTGTTAAGCGATGCATTTTAGCAAGTAAAGTACACATTTGTTTGTTAACTTGTATGGATCTTTCATGTTAAAAATCACAATTTTGTTTGGTTGTGCTCAGTATTACTAATGTAATAAACAACCTATACTCAATTTTGGCCATGTTAGGGGTTTGAGTGATGGTTGAAACTTGAAGTCTGCATAGACCGTGCACGTGGCCGCATTGCTTATCTATACCATAAAGGATATCCTGTCAGCTTCATCGATATATGTACAGTCTTTTCCTCCTGTGCAACCTCTCTTATGTGCCCGCAAGAGCATTCCGCAAGTTTCACCCTCTGGATAGTAAGTCTAGTACTCGTGAATAACATCTAGTTGGCTTCACTAACAACATAAACTGCTTTGTCCGATCGTGGTACCTCTGTAATTACCACGTGACATGAAAAATAATATGAAGATTATTTCTATACTAACAGAGGTTTAACTATTTGATGGTAAATTGGACGAGGAATCTGATTACCGTGCACTATAGAACGCTAATTGATCAACCTACCCGCGTTTCCTGTTTGAAAAAACCCACAAGCACAGTTGCAAAGCCCTTTTTTTTTGTGTAACGTCATACCTGAATGGATGATGTAACTTTGATGGCATATATAGTCGAACTCCATAGTTCCAATAGTACCCGAAACAGAGTACTTTGTTAACATGGTGTTCTCATACAGTTATATCCATTCAAAAAGGTAGTCAGTGCCTTAGGTGGTTACATTTACATGTTACCATAGTAATCTAGTTTCAATGTTTGATCATCTGCACTACGTATTTTGCCTTTCTTATCTAAATTCTGTCCATCTTTTTTGACATGGAATGCTACTCGTGAACTCAAGTGCTCCAGTTTCATCTAAACTGATCAAGACAGAGTAGATGAATTCATCACATTAGTCATTAGTTAAAAAAACCAAAGAAATATAATGAATATCTACTAGTGCGGAACTAGTTATGTCTCCTCCTGCAGAAAAAAATCACGGCTTTCCTGCTCCACAAATCTGTAGATCCTCTTATCTTCTTTTTCTTTGCAGTACAAAATTCTTGTTGCTACCCTTTCCAGTATTTCTTTGCCATAAAGTAAGATGGACTAATTGGGCTTATGGATATCTTACAGGTGGTATTTACTTGACTTCGAGCATGGTTCAGTCAAGGATGATTATTGTGGAGGAAGGACTGGATACAACTCGGAATTGTTGAAGATCATGGAAACTAGCCAGTCTCCTTGCAAGCGACCACGCAGAGATAGAAATTGTAAGAAAGCATCCTGCTTGAACTCAACTGAAGTAATGAAACAGGAGATTTGGAGAGAGTTCCCTGAAGACCTTTTTGAAACTGTCATTGCAAGGCTTCCGGTTGCTGCAATTTTTCGTTTCCGTACTGTTTGCCGGAAGTGGTATTCTCTGTTGGGCTCAGACAACTTCTCTGAGCAGTACTCTGAAGTTCCGCATGGACTGCCATGGTTCTATACAATCACCCATGAGAATGCCAACAACAATGTAGCAATGTATGACCCTTTGCTGAAAAAATGGCACCACCCTTCTGTTCCCCTCACTCCTGCAAAGATAGTAATTCCGGTGGCATCTGCAGGTGGCCTTGTCTGCTTATTGGATCTTAGCCGCAGGAACTTCTACATATGCAACCCTCTGACACAATCACTCAAGGAAATTCCACCCAGGTCGGTCCAGGCATGGTCAAGAGTGGCAATAGGGATGGTGCTGAATGGAAGAACTTCTACTGAGGGTTACAAAGTAATGTGGTTAGGAAATGACGGGAATCATGAAGTCTATGACTCTATACAGAATATGTGGTCTCCGCCAGTCACTTTTCCTCCAAGCATCAAACTTCCACTTGCTCTAAATTTTAGGTCACAGCCTGTAGCGGTTGGCAGCGCGATATACTTCATGTGTGCAGAACCAGAGGGTGTTTTGTCGTATGATGCAAACACCGGCATTTGGAAACAATTTGTCATCCCTCTGCCACTGCATCTGACTGACCACACACTTGCCGAGTTCCAGGGAAGAGTAATGCTTGTGGGTCTGCTGTGCAAAAATGCAGCAACCTGCGTCTGCATATGGGAGTTGCAGAAGATGACTCTCCTCTGGAAGGAGGTGGACAGAATGCCAAATATCTGGTGCTTAGAATTTTACGGTAAGCACATGAAGATGACCTGCCTGGGCAACAGTGGTTTGCTCATGCTCTCCTTGAAGGCGAAGCGGATGAACCGTCTCGTAACATACAACCTTTCGAATAAGGAGTGGCAGAAGGTTCCTGATTGCATGCTTCCATGCAGCCGCAAAAAACAGTGGATAGCATGTGGCACAGCATTCGGTCCATGCCCCTCTGCCTTGGCCTGACAGTTTTTTCCTTTCTTCCGAAAAGGAAAGGTCGAGGTCTTCAGCCATTTCGTATCATTGGCCTATCGTTAGTTGTTTCCATGTAACTTGTGAGAAGGTTATCTTTTATGTACAAATTCATGTCACCGTGGTTGTTTTTTGTATCTTCCTAAAGGAATCGAATTGTTTGGTTATTATGACCTGCAGGAATTTGGGTCGGTGCAATGGCAACTGATCAAGTTGTATTGAATCTTTAAGGTCCTTGTGGTCAGAAGGCTGAACAGTAGGCATCTGTTCAGTCTTGATTTTTGTCTGGTCCGTTATTTTCTATTGTCTTCAATGTGTAATATTTCTGAATATGCAATCATCCACCTGGAATTGAGTTTTTTACTCTTATCACGGCGTCGCCTAGGCGTCTTGGCGGCCGGAGGGGGGTGCCAAGGCCTAGCGCCTCATCTAGAGAGTGTTAGGCTGTCGCCTGGGACACCCAAGCGTCGCGGCCGTAGATTGGGCTGGAGGCTGTGGAGACGCGGGAGGTCAGGACCGCCGGGTAACCCTAGAGCTCTGACCGTTCGCTGCTAGGCCCGCCAGAGTGGAGACGGTGAGCGTGAGACTGAGGTGGAGAGGAGGAGATAGCGCAGATGCGACACGGGAGACCTAGGGTTGAGGGGTTTTAGGCGGGAGAGTAGGGAGAGAGGTGAGGCGCGGAGGAGGAAGGAAGACATCGGGGACGACGAGCGACGGGAAGGAAGCAGAGGAAGAGATGTGTCATGAGGGAGGGATAGGCTTCTGATGGCCTTATCCTCTGGCATGGATAAGCTGCACAAGTTTACACCTTCCAGATTGATACAGTCGCATATGGAATATGCTTTGCATTTGAACGGGATGAACTGGATAACCATGATACTGGATATCAATGATTTACTTCTTTAGTATCGCTGCATTATTTTGTTTATTTGGTCATCTAACTGTTGCCTAGACGGGCACCTCGACAACTGTTGCCTAGACGGGCACCTCGACGACCAGGTGCCCCGGAGGTGACTTGTCTTGGGGCCGTGATAATCATGCTCTCTATAATAATAACCGGGGTTCAATCGATGCTCCCAGTCCCACGTATGTATGTTATTCAGTATCAATCGTTTCAGGTGCTTGTAATGTGCTGATACTAATGCATGAAGATGGAGATTTGATGTTGCTAGTTACCATGAAAACATGGTGGCATTTGTCAGGCTGCCTGGTACCTAGACCACCAGGTGAGGTTGAATTCTTGAATTGTTTGGTATGACTATGTAAGTTCGGCGATAGCATTCAGAAACCTAATAACAGCTCCCATGTAAAGTTAAGTACTCAAGAGTAATTTTCTAGGTACAAAAAAACACCAGGCATCCAGACGATTCCTGTGATTCTAGTAAGAGAAGCATTGCAGTACATAATATATGATTCCACAACGCAGAACACCGTAAATACTTACTGATGTACCGCTGGATTAACCGTTGACCACAATAACCACGAGATTGAACAGGGAAAATGCAAATGGATGAATTCAGCATCTGCACTAGCAAAACTATATTTGAAATCCCATTGCAGCTTCTCTACGTCAAGGCATATGCTCTGTGATGTCGATTTAAGCACAAGAAACCAATAGCATTGCATAAACTTTCTTTCAGGTGCAACAAAAAATAAATAATCACAAGCTTACATGCTAAAGAGATTTTACAAAGCTCAATGACTTCCAGTGGCGGTCAGACAAAATGCTACATCACCTGAAGCTCACGAGTCATGAGAGCTGCCCAGATCAATTTGTCCATTAAAAAAGGCCACCACAGCAACAGCCAGA
Organism: Otatea glauca; assembly: GCA_036346275.1. Lineage (NCBI taxonomy): Eukaryota > Viridiplantae > Streptophyta > Magnoliopsida > Poales > Poaceae > Otatea > Otatea glauca. Next base: position 51,273,975 of record CM070712.1, on the reverse strand, counting down.
AAAAAAATTGCTACTATTAAGAAAGCATTGCATTTTGTGGCAACTATGACGAGATCCATACACAGCAACATGAAGATATTATTAACATCTACTGCTCTAGGTGCAACCATCAAGAAATAAGAATGTAACTAACTCAGTAGGTATATTCAGAGACTTGAGTCAACTTTGACCAAGGTATGTTTAGCTGCTACATGGGATACACATTGTACAGTTATAAAGAAACCAATATTACCCAACTAACTCCAGGTGCAAATAAGCGAAAGGGGAGAAAAAGGTTCAGAGCAAGCACCAGCTTCAGCTGGAAAACTCATTCGGCATCATCAGACTGTGGAACTACTTGAAGAAGTTCCTTTGGAGTTGAACCTGGATCCAATTCATAGCACCCCTTGGGAGAATTCTGAGCCTCTTCGCCAGTAAGGACATGGAATGGCACCTGGTGCGAAAACCGCAGCATCTCCTTCTTTGGAATCCTCCTGCTTTTCGTTGGGTCAAGTAGGGGTTTAAACACTGACACAAACCCCGGGACTTTCACTATAGGCATAACAGAAATGCCTTCACTTGGATTGTAGCTATCAACAACCTCTACTAGTTCATACTTGTACATTGTATCATCAGGTGTAAATTCATTCCAGTCAGGAGACCAGTTCTGGTATAGGGCCCAGATATCACCTTTCTTTGGAAAAATTCTGATTATGCCACTTGGACATTTCTCCCATGTGACGACATGAGAGAATGCATTCAGTTGGTCAGTATCTTTCGATGCACCAACATTGAAATCACCGCAGGTCTTTGAGTATCCATATGAGACCCAATCTGAAGTTCCAAATTCATTGCAGTCCTCCGCTTTGAGGTAAGCCAGTCTAACTTTAAAAGGGTGTGTGGAGAGGACTTTCCGGATCAAAGCATAGTAGCGAGGCATACCATCTTCTTCATCATATACGGCCCATATTTGATCATTCTGAAAAGAGCTTTCAGAATGATCACCAAAATTGTGGAAATCTGCATCAGGGACAGGCATTTCACCAGAGCCTTCATTAGAAGATGGTTCTTGGTCCAAACAGCTATCTTCGCCATCCAAATAGTGCTGCTGTGAAGAATTAGCACCAAATGGGTCCACTCCAGGGTCTTTCTTGTGTACCTTGCGGTTTCTCCTTGTGTATACTATGCGTATTTCAGGTAAAGTCCACTTCCATGTCTTCTCTTTTTCTTCTAAACCAAGATGTTTACTGCTCTGCGCCCTCTCCTTTTCTTCTGAATCAACTCTTTCGCTAGCCAGCTCCTTACCATTGTCTTCTACTGCAATCTTTCCTTTACTTTTCAAATTGGCCTTCATGCTGTTGGACTCTTCTAATTTGTCCCGAATTTGAAGTTTCGTATTCTGGATTAGTATGTCCCGGACATCCAACTGCTTGAGGGCTTTACTAAAGCTGATCTCAGCATTACCAGAAGATTCAAAGTTAAGATGACCAGAAGACACTTTGCATCTTTTTGGTCCTGACGTTCCCATTGTAGAACCAAGCTTTCTTTTCGCTTGGTGCATATATAAATCTGAGTCACCATTAGGGCCAGAGCTTGTTGACTGCCACGCCACATTCTTGTCATCGTTGAAGTACCTCCTCTTTGCAGCTTCCTTTTCCTTTGTTGCTGCACCTTTTTTCAGAATGGTATTTGCTGCTGAAACTGATGATCCAATGGAAGAGCATGAACGTGCATGTCTCCTAACACTCTCCATAACATTTCTGCCAAGATTTGCCTCTTCACTTCTGGCTACATTAGCTGCAGCAACATCCTCTTTCCTAACAGTGTCATGTGTCTGTTGGACTGGATATCTAGTAGTGTGTGCACCGGCTGCAGATCTGAGAAAAGACCACTCCTGCAGCATAGGATCATAGTTCTCACTACCACTAGCCACTCCTGTTCCTGACGTTGCCCTGTCAGTGTCAGGAACTGCATAGCCACCAATGTTAATGTTAGCATCCATTGGCCTTGGCCCATTAGGGTAAATTGGAGCGCTTGGAGGAGGAACTTCAACAGCAACAAACACTTTTTGGCAAACAGGACACTTCAGATATCGGTCCACATATTCCCTGGAGTACTGGAAGCCCATTCTACAAGAACCACAGTGTGTCCAAAATGTGCTTGGTACTGAAAAATTAGAAGGCGGCACATTGGTAGGTGGGGCCGGACCAGAATTTTGGCTGCGGAAACCACTCATACTTGACATAGCTGAATTGGAAGTGCTATTAGCATTTACTTCGGAGTTCTGATGCACTCCTAGGGAACCCATATACCTCCTCTGGTCATATGCTATCCTCTTACTTTTATCAGACAACACACTCCAAGCATCTGAGACGAGCTTGAAGGCGCCATCAGCGCCAATGAAACTGTTCTTGTCTGGATGAGTTTGGAAGGCCAACTTTTTGTATTGCCTCTTGATTGTCTCCTCATCTGCCAAGGCTGCTACTTCTAGGATGCCATACCAATCATCCTCCCCTCCAATCCTTGTCTGTGCCCTTAGGTAGACATCCAAGGCAAAAATCATGTGACAAATGCCCTCAAGAGGCTCGAAAAGGGCCTTTGCTTTCAAGGCAAACTTTTTTGCACCCGCAATATCGTTCTCCCTGAACTTCCTTTCAGCAATCTCCTTTGATCGGATCGCATCATCTCTGTTGCACTCCATATCTGTAGATAAATTTATCAGTCTTGTTTCATAAAGCAACCATAAATTATAAGTAACTTAAAAATATAGCACTTAGCTACCACATTTTCAAACACTCAGTGCACAAAATGTTTGATACACAGCTTGTGCACTCATTTAAGGAATATTCATAGAAAACTACATATTTAAGGAATATTACATGGCTTTCACACTGCTCATTAAATGTAATTGGAACTAAACCAAACCAAACCATAGTTACCATAAACGTTGTTCGTCCGAGTCGCGGTACGCAATGTTCTAAATAATGGTAAACATTAACGGAACGGTCACCCCACCTTTTAGTGTTTATACGGGAAGAGGCCTTGTAAACGGTTTTACTATTTAAAATTCAGATAAATATACACATGTGTTTGCAGTAACAAAATAAGCATCTAATTCATCTTTTTTCATGCATACAGAATATAACTACTAGGCTATCCACAATTGTCCATAGCGTGACATAAAGAAAAAATATGACACGATGTGAATGTAATTAAAGAATCATAATTAAATAAATGAACAACTCAAATGGCAATGAAAAGCAAAGCTAGCATTCATCTCATGTATGTCATAATGTTCCATGTCGTATTGCCATATTGCAACTTTACCCAAATAAACGGCCTGATAAGACGGGCTTGTTAAACGTTAACGGCCGTTAAACCGAACAAACGGCCCGATAAAATGGACAAACTATGAAATGTCCATAAATGTAACAGGCAGGAGACCTTTACCATTTTAACAACCGTTTATAATGTCTTAACGGCCTTCATTTAGAACATTGGCGATACGGGATTTGGGTTCGCGGTTTGCCACTTTTTATTCCAATTTCCATTGCGGACACGAACCCCATACCCTAAATCGGTTCAAGTTCAAGAATCCGGTTCGCGATTGGTGGGGGGTTTACAATGAATCCGGTAACTATGAACCAAACAACATCATTCCAAAAGAAGCAAACAAGAACATCACTAATACATCAAAACTCGATAGCATGAACATTTCTGCTTAGGTTCCAACCATTCTCTTTAAAACTGCTACATATACTTGAAAAGTGGATTTGGCTACCGCGTTCCAAAACACTACGGTCATTCAGGGGATATTATAAAATGTTCGGTACACTGTGCGTGCACTTGTTTCAGTGGCGCCAAATCCAAGAACATTACTAATACATTACCATGCTTTCGCACATTTCACCAAACATGATCGGAATAAAATCTAACAACTCCATTCCAAAAGAAGCAAATGAGAGTACTACTACAACATCAAACTCCATAGCACTAAAATTTATGTTTAGGTTCTAACTATTCTATTTAAAACGTATACATTACTCAAAAAAATGGATCCAGCTACTTCAAACACTATGATAATTATTTTCTAAAAGAAGAAAAGCAATCAAACACTATGTCCATTGAGTGGATTGCATGAAATGTTTGGTAACACCACACGCGCACCAGTCTCAACAGCAACAAATCTAATATTCACACGAAACTCCGCATTTATGATACATTGCCAGGCTTCAACACTTTCCACCAGGTGCAATTGGAACAACATTCAACGAACATTCCAAAGTAAACAGCATCTCGCGCCATCAAGTGAGTTAGTGATTGCTTACTCTTCATATAGCTAAAACTTAAAACCCTTTGCGCCCCTAGTACTTACAATCACAACAGAAAACTAAAAAAGTAATCATATCCAAGCCATGCAAAACAATAAAGAGCACCACAGTCTCCAATCATCCTAGATGTTCTAACTAAATCCAACAAAACTACACATGAAGACAAAGTTAATCAAACATTCCAACAACTCAGCAAATAAGGAAAGAAAATGTGTGCTGATTACTAAATCACAGAGATGAAACAAAAATTGTAACCCATGTGTACTACACACACCTGCCTAGTTGCATCGCAAACCGCACTCTACGCAGGGAATTGCAACCAAGAACTATCCTCCACATTCAGATTGAACTACGCCCACCCGAAGCTGCAGATTTTGCCACCAGAGCCTATATCGATTGCCACTGATCCACCAAACCCCAAAAGAGGAGTACTAGAAACCCTACAAGTTGCAACGGATCTTCTCGGATGCTACACAAAAACTTTATTTTTCTTCTTCTAGTTTTTCCGAAAACCAAACCAACACGGCTCCCACTATCAGAGAACCGGCGGCGGCGGGGAAACCTATGGCCATCGATGGCGAGATCGGAGCGGAAGAAGTGGCGGCTACACATCGCAAGAACCATCCTAGAATCGTGGAGGCAGTTTTTGAGCGCAAGATCGCGTCTCTGGTTTTGCCCCCCAATTTTTCGCGAAATTAGAACAACAAGGGGAGCGGAGTAGGGAAGGAAAAGGCCTCTCACCTCCTTGGCTTCTTCTCCTCTGGAAGTAGTAGGGCCGGCTTGGATTTTGCAAATTGCGAAAATACGAGAGAGGCGACCGCAGAGTACAAATCGATCTCGGGTGTCAGGTTTAAATATGAAAAAAGTTTGTAAACCCTAACTAGGTTGGGTTTTTTAACCCATGGGTTAGGTTTTTTTTAACCCACGGGTAAATTTCATCTTTGGAAATCAAAATCTGAGTGTGTTCACATAATGGCATTTTGGTTATTTCACAAAGTGTTTTTAGAATATCAAGGGCTGTTGTGGCGATCTAAAGGATGAGTTGCAAATTTTTTCGCGCCATGATAGTCTTATATGTACGGTATTTGTAACATCTAGAATAATATGTGGGACAAAAATCGATAATATTTATACCGCATAGTTTAGCGGCACCCACTTTCATGATATTTTCCTTTTATTTTCACTTGTTCTTATATGTTGTGGCTTTTTTTTTTTGGCTGAGTCGTGCACTAGTAGTACGTTAAAATATTATCACGCATAAGCTTCAACTTGTTAACGGCAAGATAGCTACCTTCCTTAATACAACTTCGTCGCCTCTTTTTTACAAGCAATTGCCGCTCTTATTACGATGTCACCCACACTTTTAACAAGTACTTATTTTGTGTTGCGTCTAATACTTTAAAAAAAGGAATGCATGATTCAACGAGTGTACAAGTCTAAAAAAAAGAATGCATGATTCAACCAGTGTAGAAATCTAAAAACGACGTGCATTTAATCGAGTTCAGCTATTGTGAACTCGATCTACATGTAAATGCTATATGAGATCCACGTGTAAAATTACGATGTCATTAACACATTTAATAAGCATCATGGTTCTAGTTACAATGTCGTCTACGAAGAATAGCCACAACAATTTAAGATAGTAAGGCTCGCCGCTGAAGAGAATTCTAGACTTTTTTTTTTGTGAGGGAATAGAGTTCCAGACTGATATAGACTATAGGCTATAACGGAAATCTAATGCAAATTTCCACACTTAAATCTTGGACGCAGCATAATAACATATTTAAGCTCACGTATTTGTGAACTGTTTACATTTCTTTTCGAAAACACTTCTTTTTGTGTAAGTGTGTTTGTAGGGAGAGCGATGGCACACTGCAAGTAACACAGACTGTCTATCATTAGAAGAGGGGCACAAGAGTAAATCTGCCGTTTGCTCGGGGGCATATGCACTAAAACTCCCGTAACCAACCATCATGCACCTTTGGCGGCTAGATCAATTTTCGCGGCTTCGGACTTCGGAGGCCAGCAAAACGGTGGGAAATGAACAAAAAGGAGTCACACGCAACCGGGCTCTGAGGCCCACGTGTATCTAGGCCCATCTAGCCTTACAGAGAAAGCCCAAGTTTACCAAAAATGGGATGGGTTGGCCATCAAGATATCTTTGCTTCCATCCACCAAGAATGTGTTCCAGGCCCAACAGCCACAATCCGTCTAGCCACGTCAGCACAAAATTAAGACTGGCTTGGATTTTGCAAATTGCGAAAATAAGACAGAGGAGATGGGAAATCGATTTCGGTGCCCGGCTTAAATACGAAAAAAGTTTGTAAACCCTATCTAGGTTTAGTTTTGAACCCATGGGTTGGGTTTATTTTTAACTCATGGGTTTTTTTGGAAATCTAAATCTAGGAAAATTCAAATTATGTCATTTATGTTATTTTTTCCAAATTATCTTTTCCCATTACGAGAACTACTGTGACATGCTACATTCTCAAGCGCAAATTTTTTCTTGCGCCATAATAGCCTACGTGTACCGCCATTTGTACCTAACATGATATAATGTACCAAAATCGACAATATTATAATGTACCGTATTTGTACATTATATATATATATATGCGAAATGGGGTACCATAATTTTAAATGTGTGAATTCAAGTCAAATTTGGGTATTTTTTTTTCAAAACTTTCAATTTTAGGGTATATACCCATCTATAACAATTCAAATAAATACATACCTATGAAAAAATACTCGAATTCAAATATTTGAACGAATTTAGATCACATGCTTTGCTGATTTATATATAAAACCAACACATACCTACAATCAATTATCATCAAAAAAGAAAACTCTAGTTTGAATTTAAGTTCAAACTTGTTTTAACTAGTTAGTAAATTGGTTAAACTCAACATCCTATTTTTTTTAAAAAAATTCGCATACAAATACATAAGAAAAATACCTATTTTGGATTATGGTGCCCAGACATCATGGTGCCCCCACATAATAGTATTGTGTGTGTGCGCGCGCTATTCTATAGCTGCGGCCTGCATGTAGTCTACACGCCAGGCAGTTAACGCAGACTGATCGAGCCGAATTAATACAGACCGACCGAGCTATTCAATACTCTATGCAAAGCAAGTGTCTCCTAACTAGTAAATGACTAATAAATGCTAATTCTTATTTGTACAAGAATCTTTCTTTTTTTTATTTAACCATAACTTTCAAATGAGATTGATTTTGGTCTTCAAATTTTATAGGGTTATAGAATCTCACATCCTCTACGTATGTTAATTTTTTGAGAACTTTTGAAAATATGCATATGTGTTTTTCTTGGATTTTTAAAAACTGGATATGTTGCCTTTTATTATTAAAAAAACATATTACTAGCTATTACACAAGATATTACTACACTGAAATAAAAGTTTACAAATAGAACTAAATTCTTATTCTGATAGTTCACTTCGTTTTAGTATAGTAACATCTTGTGTAATAACGAGTAACATGTTATTTTCTGGATAGTAAAATGCAACATATCATATGTAAACCACTCCTACAGTGTAAAATCCATAAAAATAATATGCACAAGTTTATAAAAACTATCAAAAAATTATCATAGATAGTGGAGGTGAGATTCTACAACGCTGTAAAATTTTAATACCAAAATTAATTTCAGCTGAAATATATGAAAAAGAAAAATTAGGTTGAAAAGTGATTTATCACTGTTTAGCGCTTTGCCAATTTCCTATATTTCAAATGCTATTGAGTTTGTTCTTCAAATTTTATAGGGTTGTAGAAGCTCACCTCCCCTACGTATGGTAATTTGCTGAGAATTTTTCAAACATTTCACTATAGGGCCGACAAACAGAACTAAATTCTTGTTCATGAAAACCAAATGTACAAGTTTTAAAAAATTCTCAAGAAAATACCATATGTAGGGGAGGTGAGATTCTACTACCTTGAAAAATTTGAAGACCAAAATCAATCTCAACAGAAAGATATGAAAATGCAAATTCAATTAATAGTTCACTTCGTTTCAGTACAGTAACAATGCGTGTAATAGCGAGGAACATGTTATTCTAGATAGTAAAAGACAACATATCATGTGTAAAACATTTCTATCATGTAAAATCTATGAAAACGATATGTAAAAGTTTTAAAAAATTATCAAAAAATTAACATAAATAGAAGAGGTGAGATTCTAAAACATTGTAAAATTTGAAGACCAAAATCAATTTCAGTTGAAAGATATAAAAAAGACAAATTCGATTGAATGGTGATTTTTCACTCTTTAGCGTTTTGTCAATTTTAATATCTTTCAAATGCTATTGAGTTTGGTCTTCAAATTTTACAAGGTTGTAGAAGCTCACCTCCCCTATGTATGGTAATTTCTTGAGGAGTTTTCAAATATTTTACTACAGAATCGACAATCAGAACTAAATTCTTATTCATGAAAACCATATGTAAAAGTTTTCAAAACTTCTCAAAAAATTATCGTATATAGGAGAGATGAGATTCTACAATGCTATGAAATTTGAAGACTAAAAGCAATCTCAGCTAAAAGATATGAAGAAGATAAATTCGACTAAATAGTGTTTTTTTACTGTTTAGTGCTTTGTCAATTTCATATCTTTCAAACGCTATTGAGTTCGGTATTCAAATTTTACAGGGTTGTAGAAGCTCACCTCCCCTACGTATGGTAATTTTTTTAAGAATTTTTCAAATATTTTGCTATAGGTTCAACAAACAGAACTAAATTCTTATTCTGATAGTTCACTTTGTTTTAGTATAGTAACATCTTTAGTAGTAGACACTAAAATGTTATTTTCTAGATAGTAAAAGGCAATATATACTGTAAAAAATATTTTTATTGTGTAATATATATGAAAATCAGATATACATATTTTTAAAATTCTCAAAAAATTATCATACGTAGGGGAGGTGAGATTCTACAACCTTGTAAAATTTGAGGACCAAAATCAATATCAGCTGAAATATATAAAATGACAAATCTAGTTGAATAGTAAATTTTCACTGTTCAACGCGTTTTCAATTTCATATCTTTCAAATGCGATTGAATTTTGTCTTCAAATTTTACAGGATTGTAGAAGCTCACCTCCCCTACTTATAGTAATTTTTTGAGAAATTTTGAAAACTTATACATGTGATTTTTATAAATTTTACATGATAGAGGTAGTTTACACAAGATATAGTAACGTCTTGTGTAATAGCGAGTAATATGTTATTTTCTAGATAGTAAAAGACAACATATCAAGTGTTTTATAAAATTTATGAAAACTACATATAGAAGTTTTTAAAAATTCTCAAAAAATTACAAAACATAGGGGAGGTGAAATCCTACAATCCTATAAAATTTGAAGACCAAAATTAATCTCTTTTAAAAGTTATGGCTAAATCAAATAAAGAAAGATTCATGTATAAACTGAGAATGCATTTACTAGTGGTTGGCTACGTAAGTGATTAGTTTAGTGAACATACTATTGGTGCATGCAACTCAATATGGTATCAGAGCCAAAAGGTCTCGAGTTCAAGACCGGTTGGCACAATGAGGGAGTCTACATGTGGAATAGAAGTGGACTGCAATTTTTTTAATTGCGTCAACCGGGTCTTGAACTCGAGACCTCTTGGCTCTGATACCATATTAGGTTGCAATTATTTTTCTTTAATTGCGCCAACCGGGTCTTGAACTCGAGGCCTCTTGGCTCTGATACTATATTGAGTTGCATGCACCAACCAGTTCACCCAAAAGCTTAAGCTTATGAGGAAAGGTGGGCAATTCACTTATACTTCAACACTCCCTCTCACGTGTAGGCTCCCTCAGACCTAGGACGTGGAATAGAAGTGAACTGCAATTATTTTTTTAATTGCGCCAACCGGGTCTTGAACTCGAGACCTCTTGGCTCTGATACCATATTAAGTTGCATGCACTAGCTAGTTCACCCAAAAGCTTAAGCTTTTGGGTGAACTGGTTGGTGCATGCAACTCAATACATACGAGCGTACACACATAACCGAATGGTTTGGACGCGCTTCTCTAGGGTTATGACCAGCATGTAGCTGCGCGTACGCGTAGAATAGCCCTACTGTGTATATATATAGATGCTATTCTATAGTAGCGTGTAGAATAAGCTATACTACTCCCTAGCCATTTAACACAGACCGACCGAGCCACTCGCGTAACCGAATAGTTGGTGGCAACTTGACTAGTAAATTACTAATAAATGCTATTTTTAGTTTGTATATGAATATTTTTTCTTTGATTTAGCCATAGCTTTCAAATAAGGATGATTTTTGTCTTTAAATTTTGCATAATTGTAGACTATCACCTCCCCTACATATGGTATTTTTTTAGAATTTTTAAAACATGTACATCTAATTTTCATAAATTTTATAGCTCACACAGGATATATTAACTTTTACTATACAGAAAATAACATATTACTCACTGTTACAAAAGATGTTAATATATCATGTGTAAACCAGTTTTATAGTGTAAAATACATGAAAATCACATATACAAGTTTTCAAAAATTCTCATATAGTAACGTAGGGGAGATGAGCTTCTACAACCCTGTAAAATTTAAAATCCAAACTCAGTCGTATTTAAAAAATATAAAATTGACAAAGCACTAAACTGTGCAAAATCGCTATTAAGCTGAATTTTTCTTTTTATATCTTTTAAGCAGATATTGATTTTTGTCTTTAAATTTTATAGGGTTGTAGAATCTCACCTCCCCTATATATGGTAATTTTTTGAGAATTGTTCAATCATTTTACTAAGGTTTGTCAAACAGAACTAAATCCTTGTTCGTGAAAACCAAATGTACATATTTTCAAAAATTCTAAAAAATTATCATAAGTAGGGCAGGTCAGATTCTACAACCTTATAAAATTTGAAAACGAAAATCAAACAAATTCGGCTCAATAATGATTTTGCACTTTTTAGCGCTTTGTCAATTTCATATCTTTCAAATGCGATTTAGTTTTGTCTTCAGATTTTATAAGGTTGTAGAAGCTCACCTTTCTTACGTATGGTAAATTTTGTAGAATTTTTGAAAATTGTACATGTGATTTTCATGTATTTTATATGACAAAGATGGTTTACACAGGATATAGCAACAACTTTTATAATAAATAGTAATCTATTATTTTCTAAATAATAAAATGCAACATGTACTATGTAAATCGTTTCTACCATACAAAATCATATATACACAAGTTTTTAAAAATTCTTAAAAAATTGCCATAAGTAGGGGAGGTGAGATTCTACGTCCTTATAAAATTTGAAGACCAAAATTAATTTCATTTGAAATATATAAAATTGACAAACGCTAATTAGTGATGAATAGTAAATTTATCGTTTTCATATCCCTCTAATGCAAGTGAGTTTGGTCTTCAAATTTTACAGGGTTATAGAAACTTACATCCCCTTATGTATGGTAATTTTTTGAGAATTTTTCAGAATCTGTACATATGGTTTTCACGGATTTTACATGATAAAAGTGGTGTACTGCCAAATGACCGATATGTGTAGGATTTTACTAGACGCTTAACATTTTTAAGAACGATTCTTAATTGATTTTATCATCTATTACACCGATGTTTACGATCGTCCATATAATATTTTACTACAGGATTGACAAACAGAGCTAAATTCTTATTCTGATAGTTTACTTTATTTCGGTTTAGTACATCTCGTGTAATAGCTAGTAATATGTTATTTTCTAGATAGTGAAAGGCAACATATCTTATGTAAATTATTATTATCGTGTAAAATTCATGACAATCATATGTAAAAGTTTTTAAAAATTCTCAAAAAATTACTATAAGCAAGGGAGGTGAGATTTTACATGCCTGTAAAATTTGAAGATCAAAACCAATCTGATTTGAAAGATATGAAATTGAAAAGCCTTAATCAGTGATAAATAGTAAATTTATTCTTTTCATATCTTTCAAATGCAACGGAGTTTGGTATTCAAAATTTACAGGGCTGTAGAAGCTCACATTCCCTACGTATGGTAAATTTTTGAGAATTTTTCAGAATATGTACATATTGTTTTCACGGACTTTACAGGATAAAGGTGGTTTACTGCCAAATGACTGATCTGTGTAGCATTTTCCAATTATGTTATAAAAAAGTAAATTTTTTTACCAGTCAACAAAATTACTGTTTAATAGCGAGACTTATATCATTTTATTCCCCTCGTCGTCAGTAAGCTACTGGTGAAAACCATTTGTAAATCTGAGCTATAAATAAAAAGATATAGCTAAAATAAAGAAGAAACGAATTCATGTATAAACTGCAATACGCATTAACTAGTAACTGATTCGATAGTAATTGTATCTGTTGTTCTATAGTAAAATGTATTCGTGATTTCCTACCGAATTGCTAACAATCAGTACATCGTGCTTTTGCATGCGCTTCTCCGACCAGAGTGCAGAATATGTATTCTATGCTTTGAAGTAGAATAACACTACCGTGTGTATATATACCGAGAGAGTGCACCATCCTATTAGTATCATGATATTTTCGCTTGATCTCTTTATAGCTCTCTTTTAGCATACACGGACCAAATAGTATTTTATGCAATTTTAGCTGTCGCCTTCTACTTGTTACACCTATCATTCACACTTACGATAAAATAGCCATCATCCTTATTGCAGCGCCGTCAACCTTTTGACAAGCGTCACCACCTAATTAGCGAGTACAATAACAAAACTCATTACTTACTCTATTTCTTATTCATATCATCTAAAGTAAGCAATAAAATCATCTTGTTCAATAACAATATCTAAAATTCGTCTCTAGATACTATACAATAACTATCTCTTCTCTTGTATATAACTAATCTATCTTGTTTTCCGCGCTATGCTATATTTTGCATAAGAGCTAGCTAGCTCTCTTTTTTTTTTCACTCATCCATATAAGACAAAGTTGATGTGTACAGATTAAGAGTAAACTGAGATGGTGTTATTGTACTTGTTCTAACAAGTAATACTTTTGTATTGCCACCTAATATATAAAAAGAAGTGTGTTTGATTCCGCTAGTGTATAAAGTCTAAAAATGACATTAATCAATCCAATCTACTTGCAAATTTTATATTGATCTCGACGTGTAAAATCACGATGTCATTCAAACATCCAGTATTTTGATAAAGCATCATTTTTGACAAGTAACCACCGTTTTAGAATAGTAATGCTTCGCGCCGAATAGAGTTCCAGACTAATATATATGATCTTGAAAACTCAATCCAATTTCCACACTCAAAATTTGGAGTCAGTACAATGACATAGTTAAGCTCACTGATTATTGGTGTTGTGGAATGTTAGGGTTAGAAGCACAATAAAATAACTAGAGACAAGATTTAACGTGAAAAAACTTTTACGGGAAAAAATCACGGGAAACAATCCACTGTAAAGTTTCAATGATTATAAGTACAGAGTGTTAGCTTATATAGCAAAAAGAGTCCTAGTTGTAAAAAATTTGAACTAACAACCTATTTGAATAAAATCAAAAGATATAGTAAGTTAAGATATTGAGTTATCTCCAACGAACCTCCTATTAATTCAAAATCTGTAATGAAATTGTTTCAAAAAAACCATAAAGAGTATGAAAAACTGGAATAGCCTTATCCAAACTTATCTAATGAAGCAAGATTGACAAACCACTAGAAGGTCGAGAGAAAGACTGTAACAATCAATAACACACAGCTATAACAAAGCAGACGAAGAATCTAGGTCTTCAACAATTCATAACCCCTGTAAAGTCTCAGTCTGTGCAACTGACCTCTTGAAACAAACGCTCAATCATCAAACGGCATAAGCCAAGACATCAGCTGTGGTGTCGGATAGAAAGCGAAGAACACATAACATAAACTTTTGACATGCTCTATTTGGAACATAAAATTCAGTAAACTGTCTACTGAAAATCCATAATATTGTTGAAACTGCTAAAAAATGTCAATATGAAGAAAAATTATCGTACCATCAATGGAGCATAAATTGCAGCAGACCCCTCATATCGAGCTAAGACAACAAAACAACGGTGTAGTATCCACACAGAAATAAACTTCTTCTTGCATTTTAAACCTTCATCTCAAACTGACATTGAAGCAAAACCTTCACTAGTAAGACTCCGAAGAGTATAATGCTACCATCAAGCTGTCATCAAATTCTAAACTAACATTGCCAAAATTTTCATAATGGTCAACGTAACCAAACGGTGAATAAAACACCAAAATAGTAGTGATGAAACACCAAATTCAGTTGTCTTCTCAACTGACATTTTTTTCCAAAGAAGACGATGAAATGTCAAAGAAACCGACGATGAAACGTCGAATAAATTGCCAAGAATCCGCTAATGATAAATAAACAATGAAACATCAACGAAAATACATATGGTTAATCCCGCATAAATGCTACCAATAATAAATACAATAGCCTGAATTGCAAAAGAAATCTGCCAAGAATATACATAATGGCATGAACTGTGCATGAATACCGTCAATAATATATATGACAACTTGAATTTACGATGAAAACCCGTCAATAATAAATACAAAATAATAAGTATGAAAGTCCAAATTTGCGCATAATATGTTGTCAATAATATGACCACTTTGCATCATCTCCCTTACTCCATGCTCACATGCGTGTTTTGCTCCCAGACATCATCAGCTAAGAGCAATCAAATTAGGTAATGCACTGCACATAGTACTGATGCATAGACTTTATTTATGCCACATGTGAGTCGATCATGCGTGCATGTCTATAAGCAATACAGCGACACGACGCGGTATTCTTCTATGATCTGATCGGATCACTTGCAGTCATGGACGAAGAAGCCGTAGAAACCACCGAAGACGGTCGCAGCGGCCATGATGCACACCGCCACTGCTAAGAGCAGAGGCATCAGCGCCGCCACCTTCCAAGTGAAGACGGTGGTCAGGGAGGTGGCTAGGAGCCAGACGGCGAGCTTGATCCTGCCCCGCGCCGCCGATCCGAACGGGGACTGCTCGAACTGGCGGATGCACTATAAGAGGAGCAACAGGTTGAGGTAAGGAAGGAGACGAACGTGATCGCGCCGCGGTCCCTGTCCGCGTGGTAGACGCAGAGGGCGAAGTTGGAGGCAAGGCCGACGAAGCCGATCAGGGAGGCCCACGGCCACGGGACGCGGCGTGGAGGCGGAGACGCGGTCGAGACGGAGCGCGGGAGCCGAAGGGCGGCGTTGGCCAGTGTGGCACCCTCCCCATCTTCATCCTTGCCCACGCTACGACCGGTAGTCGCACACGAAAAGCTAGCTGCCTGTGCCGCTGCTCGTCGCCATCGATCGCAGATGTGTCTGAAGGCTGGAGCTCGTTGTTTTGGTCGTACGGACGCCGTCGCTGGCTCGCTGCCACCAGAAGACCTGTTGCCGCTTTCACGTCTTAGATGGAGCAAAGCCGCATGCATGCCCTCTCCTCCTATGTCCATCAATCCCATCTACCTCTATCCTATCCAAGCGCCGGTCCAAGTCGGTGGGCTGGCATGTGGAGGTAGGGATTTCCAAGTTGTAACCTGTTGATTTTGTACGGTTTTGTATTAGATTAATGGGGGTCTTAGCAGTGGCGGAGCCAGAATTCATTCAAGAGGGGGAGCTGAACACAAGTACATATACTAAATATAAAAACTACCAAGCCGACATATTATAGTTGAGATTTAAATTCATGTAATATAGTATTAGTATGTAAATATGCAAGGGAAAAAAATTACTTCTCATTGTCACCATCTGAAAAAAGAAATTTGACAAATACAATTTGCAACTGCTGACTACTGTTGCGTGCGTGAGTCTGAATTTCTCGTGGTGGGGCAGGGGGGCTGGAGCCCCATCAAGCCCCACCCTTGGCTCCGCCTCTGGGTCTTAGGCTTGGATGATCTTTCCATCTATGGCTGGTCAAGGAATAAAGATATTTAGGGTGTGTTTACAGTTTGGTAGAGCTCTAGTTTCATCAGATCCGTAGATCTGGTGGAGCTGAGTATTCCTAGTTTCATCAGATCCGTGGAGCTGGAGCTATGAGTGTATTAAGAGTGTCTAGATGGATCATCTTGTTTACATTTTAGACCAAAAATATAAACTTAATTCACTTTATTTTAACCTATAAGTTTCAGATCTCATATGAAGCTAGAATCTGAGCTCTACCAAACAGACCCTTAGGAGGAGATGCTGCCGTAGCTGTTTGAACTTTGATATTTCAGTTGCTTAGTTAGCCCGTTGAGATATCATGGATGTTTTTACGCGAAGAAAAATGCATGAGATCAGAATTTTGACCTAGATTTTCTCGACCGTGTCATATATTTGTGCAGTATGTAGCTTTCCCTGGATCGATGATTCATGAATGGCCTTTGCTAATCGCATTCCTGCTGGCTAGAGTACACGCGCGTGGTGATCTACTAAGCTATCCTCGATGCATGCGTGCATGCCACCACTGATATTTCCTGCAAGCAATGAGCTGTTGCATTGAACCGATACAATACAATCCAGCGTGCGGTTGCGGTGCGTTTGCGAGTGGTGACGACGAAGCACAGGTGCAAAGTCTTGGTGCTCCACACGGACAACAACGTACGTAGATCGGGCATGATGGCGGCCGGGGTACCGAGGGCCAGAGCGGATCGCATGGCCGGGGCACGAGAAAGAGACGAGGGCACGGTTTTAGGATAAGAGCTAGATAATGTTTTCTCCGTAGCAAAGCACGGACTTTCAACTAGTAACTAGAAAAAAAAAGCGGTATCTCGCGCTTGTGTTTGTTGTTTTGTGTGGGGGTGGATGGAAAGCAATCATCTCAGGAGTGCAGTTGAACCAAAAGCTTTTAAATTGAAAGTTTTATGGATTGAAACTTTCTAATTTGAAATTTTTCGATTTAAAATTTTTTGAGTTGAAACTTTTTTATTTAATTTTTTTAGGTTTTAAATTTTGAGTTGAATTTTTTTCTAGTTAACACTTTCGATTTAATTTTTTCAAAGCTAAAATATTCTAATTTTAAAATTTTGTGTTAGTGAGGGCATAAGGAGGTGGGATAAGTGAGTAGGGAAAAGAAAAGAAGGAGCATCTTAGGAAGGTGTTCTTAAATTTTGTAGTTCGATCAGGGTTCCAAATCTGGTCGAAATTTCCTTAATCTAAACTACGGGCCGGATAAATTTTTTTTTAAAAAAATCTGAAATTGCTACAGTAACCCAAAATTTCGTTTTTCCTCCGCGAAATTTCGCAGAAATTTCATGTTTTTTGGCCGGTTTTGAAACTTTTAAGGCCAGATTTGGTCCAATAACCCTTTGGAAAGTCATCTCCTATGAAAACTTGTTGAAAAATCGAATTTTTGAGACATTTTAAAATTTTGGTAGAAACATTGTCATATTTTTATAAAATTGTACAAGTTTTTTAATGAGCTTGAAATTTTATGGTACTATCTTTAGTATCTTAGGATCATACATAAAAAATTTAAAAATAATTTAACTTAATTTTTTATCCTTAAAAAATCAAAAACAGAATGAACATAATTGGGACAGTTACATTGTCAGAATTTTATAAATTTCTTGAGTGTGATTATGATCTAATTTTTTTTTGGAGAGATTAATAATTACCTTAGTACCATTATATAAATTTTTTTTTAAAAAATAAACTTTTTTGTTTAGTCAATCAAATCTATGTAACCATTGAACTTCGTTTGTTATATTATATTTCAAAAATCAAAAAGAAATGAACATAAATGGTACTGTGCCTTGTAATATTTTTATAAATTCACTAGAGTGTGATAATAATTAAAACAAATTATAAGATATTAATAACTTCCTTATAACCCTTCTGTAAAATTTTCAAAATTTTAAATTTTTTTTATTGCTAAAGTTAATCTATGTATTGATCATCAGGCTTTTATCAGGACGTAGCACTGTCTGAATTTTAAAACATTATTTGAGAATGATCATCATCTAAAAATTTTAAATAAACATTAATGTTACATCAAGACTATCCAAAAAAAATTTCAAAAGTTTTTAACATGGTTTATATAATTTTTCATTTTGTTCAAGTTTACCGGTAAGCCTTTTAACACGGTAGTAGTACTGTTCGAATTTTTGAAAATTCATACAGTTTGATCATCATCTGAAAATTTTATGAGAGCATTATAGATACATAATAACCATGAATTTTTTTTTTGAAATGTTTAAAACGTGGTTTGAACTATTTTGCATTCGGTTCAAAATTACCAGTCAGTGTTTTATCAGGACAGTAGCAATGTTTGAATTTTCAAAAAATTCGACATACTTCATAATAATCTAAAATTTTTATGAAAATATCATATATGTATCAGGACTCTTCAAAAAAAAAATTCAAATTTTTTCGACATTGTTTGACCCACTTTTTTCCCGTTGCAAAAAGGCCAAAATTTCGGGTATTTCACCCGAAATTTCGGTATTTTTCTGCGAATTTCGTTTTTTCTCGGTAAAAAACGAACCGGATTTGACTTTTGGTTTTTGAATTTCGAACGAGATTTGTCCAAAATATCCGAATTTCACCGAAATTTCGGATTCCGGCCCTAGGCGGTATTTTATCCGAAAACGAAATTTGAATCCTTGAGTTCGACGTTAATCTCAAAGTAGTAATAGTTTTTTTCCTTGTTTTTGAAGAGCGATGGCATGAGTCGCATGACGCAAGAAATGAAAACACGCGACTTCAAGCCTCTGAGGCCCACGACAAACAGATGGCGATACGACCGATCTTATATACTAGTCTTAGATAGGGATGGCAACGGGTCCCGATCCCCGTTTCCCTGCAGAGAATTCTCCTATTAGGAGACGAGGACGAGGGAAATCTCTCCCCGCGGGGGGCTTATCGGGGAAAATATTACCCCCATCGGGGATCGCGGGGATGGGGACGTTCCACCGTTCCCCGTCCCCGTGTTATCACTAATAGGTGGAAGTAAATGATCATTCTTAAAAGAAAAAATATATATGTGAGGTTATTATTAATAAATATGCTAAATATGAATTACTCTAGTGATTCACACACACTTCAACCACACATGCACTATTACTCTAGTACTTCATTCATGTAGCATATGATATTTTATATAGCATTTTCAGGGATTAGTCCCCGTCGAGGCCCCGCAAACCCGTTGGGGATCAGGGACGGAAGAGAATTAAGCCCCATGTACGAAGACGGGGACGAGGGCAAGAAAATTTTGCTTATCGGAGATAGGAGGGCACTCCCGATAGGGATTTTCCCCGTTGCCATCCTAGTCTTAGAACCGCATTGTTGATAATATCTTAGCCCAAGTGAACCACACAGGCATGTACTCGAGGCCCGATAGCCATACTGAGCCTACCCATGGCTACCCAAACGAAACTAGGCCTGTTTGCTTTCTCGGCCCTTGCTCAGCACATCATACAATGTTACTCTCCACGATATCACTTGTGAGAGAGAGACTTGTTTAATTTTGCAAAAATGAGAGAGAGAGAGAGACGAGATAAAGACTAGCAGTGGATTCCGGATTCGCTTAACTATAACCCTTCGTTGGGGTGCAGATTCTCTGAGTTAAAAAGTATCTTTATCTCATGTAGTTACAATTTCAACCATTTATTTCATCTAAAGGTATAGATTATGTTATCTTCATCACCCGATCGAAAATAAATAGTTAAGATTGTAACTCTACATAGTAGAGTTAACTTTTAACTCTAGGGGATGTGAACCTCTTGTGTTGGGTTACTCTAAACTCAGCAAGGGTGAATAATTTCTTTGGAAAACTAAATCTAAAAGAGAGTTCACATAATGGCATTTTGGCCATTTTATATCATCTTCCCCATTTCGTGAATCATACTGACATGCTAGCTCAATTTCTCCGCTTTTCCCTTTCATCTTCCCTTACATTGTCTTAGGTCCTGTTTAGAGGCTTAAAGCCAGTTTTAGATTCCGAAAAACCAATAAGTCTCTATAAATAGCTCATCTCTTAAACGGTTTTTGACATAAGCTAAAAGCCACTTATAGCTAGTAAAAGCCAAAGCTGAAAACTAGACGAGACCTGCTTTTACAGCTTATTGCTTAGGGTGTCCCGGCGAAGGGCGTCATCCTCCCGAATTCTCTTTGCTTGTACCTTTTTTTACGTACCGAGATAGCTTGATACAATGGGCTAGGCCCTGCCCAAATGATACCAATCCATAGTAAACTCGAGGAATTTTTTTTCTTTAATATTTTTTTTATTTTTTTTTCAAAACTATGCGTCTGAATTAAAATTTTACGAAAATACCCCGATGCCGCCGTGTATGGGCGCGATCGCCCATACACGGCGATAGCTCCTCTGCTGCTCCTCGCCGTCGTGAGCACACGCCGTTACTGTGGGCCCCACATCGCCTCGAGACAGGCGATCGCCGAGCAGAGGCGACAGTGCGGCTTTAAAGCCACGCTCGCTCGCTGCAGCAGCAAAACAAATGAGGTATAAACGAAGAGAAAAGAGAAAGAGAAAGAAGAAGAGAAAGAAGAAGAAAAAAGAAGAAGAAAAAGAAGAAGAAGAAAAGAAGAGAAAGAAGAAGAAAAAGGAAAAAAATCGATTCGTCGTTTCTGCGAAGGTATTTTTTACAAATTTTATAAATCTATTATTTAGGAATTTTACGATTTTGTAGTGTTTAGAAAATACTGTAGGACTGTTTGTTATTAGAATTCTAATGTAGCATGTAATATTCAGTCGAATTTAGGATTGTGTAGCGTTTAGAACTTTAATGTAGTATTTAGTTTTTAGAAATTTGAGGACTGTATAGTATTAAGTACGTTACAAATTTATTGTAGTATTAGAAATTTATTGTAGTGTTTAGAAAATTTAGGATTGTGTAGCGTTTACATTTTCTCGGATAGTGTTGTTTAGAAATTTAATGTCGCAGTTCATATTTAGAACTTTAATGTAGTATTTAGTTTTTAGAAATTTCAGGACTGTATAGTATTAAGTACGTTACAAATTTATTTTTAGTCTTAGAAATTTATTGTAGTGTTTAGAAAATTTAGGATTGTGTAGCGTTTACAATTTCTCGGATAGTGTTGTTTAGAAATTTAATGTCGCAGTTCATATTTAGAACTTTAATGTACTATTTAGTTTTTAGAAATTTCAGGACTGTATAGTATTAAGTACGTTACAAATTTATTGTAGTGTTTAGAAAATTTAGGATTGTGTTGCGTTTACAATTTCTCGGATAGTGTTGTTTAGAAATTTAATGTCGTAGTTCATATTTAGAACTTTAATGTAGTATTTAGTTTTTAGAAATTTCAGGACTGTATTGTATTTTAGAGTAATATTTTTACGCTTGGACGTTGCAGCATGTCGGAGAAATTGTATTTCCAAATATTTTATGGAGATGGGGAGATAGCACAGGGGGCGGATGGGGTGGATCTATCATCATTTTCAAGAGTCGTACGGGGCATATGTAGACCGAGCGATAGGACATCTGAGGGTTTGTTGGAGTGGATGTCTCGGATGTTCGGTTTGGATGCCTGATGTTCGGTTAGTCGAGCGAGAGTGAGCCGAGCGCAAGACCGTTTTTACGGAGAGTTGATTCCTATTAACTCGGCGTCAACATGGAGGAGTTATGTTGGTTTCTTGGTAGAGCGGGGTTGGCGCTCATGTTGTTGGTCTGATGCTACCGGTAGCTCCATCGGTGTCGCAAGTTCGTGATGTCGGGTGGACATTACGGTGGAGGGACATCAAATGTAGAAGGATGCGAAGAGGAAGGCGGCGAGGAGCCCGAGACGAGGAGCACGAGACTAGCGGTGGCGAAGGGACCGGGGGCAGAGGAGACAGCGGTGGAGGCGCGGGTGGCCAACGAGGGGAGGAGGTGGAGGACATTGTTGACTGATGGAAGAGGAGGACCGTGCGGATGAGGAAGTCCTCGATGGTGAGCACTCCGATGAGGAGGACAACGCCCCTGAGGTGCCTATCCCTGGTGCGTGGACCAATTACAATTTCGAAGACCTAACGATGAATGAAGGGAACATTGATGCATGGGAGTATCGTGAGAATGAGGTGACGCAGGGGGCCATATATAAAGACAAGGAGGCTGTGATGGATGCGGTGAAGTACTGGGCAATGTCTCTCCGGCGGCAATTCAGGGTTGTGAAGTCCAGCAAGAAGGACTACGACGTGAAGTGCGTAGTTGATTCGTGCCCATGGCGGGTGCATGCATACCAGGGGAAGTGGACGGACTACTGGAAATGCTCCATAGTGATGGAGCATAACTGCGAGCTGGAAGAAGCGGAGCAGGTAAGTTGTGATGTAAATTGTAATGATCGATGTAATTTTCAATGTACTGGTAAGTTATTTTTCGCATCATGTAATTCTTCGATGTACCAGTTAGTAGCTATGAGGATAATGTAATTCTCGACGTTGTGTGCCTCGTCGAACATGTCGTTGTCTTTCGTATGTTTGTAATATGAGTTTTTTTTGGCTCTCTGCACTTCGGTTGTATTGTTTGATGAGTATGGTACAATTAGTTATTTCGCATTTCATTTTGTGTGCACATGTAATTCTTGACAAATTTGTTGTATTTGCTTTCTAACAGCCACGATGGCGCGACCTTGCCTCGAGCCGTTGGGCGTGACCGTCGATCGACCCACCGGTCTAGGTACTCCGCAGAGGAGAACGAGAGCTAGGGACACTCCGACCTCGGGTGCCCAATGAGTCGCCGCGCATCGACCCACGCTGGGTTCCACGGTAAGTCGCCAACGCTTGCACTCTTTTACGTACATGTACTTACCGTGAATGCAATTCTAACGACGCATTGCACTACATGCGGGTTGCGGCGGTGGCTTACTTCCTCTTTGTAGGATGGTGGAGCGGTGATCGCCCGTTAGCGGGCAAGGAGGTCCCGCGGTTCGAATGCGACCGGTCCTGCTGGCCGCACTCGTGGATGGTGGAGACCGGAGACGACACGTTCCACCTTCCGTGCGGAGAGATGGCTCCGACGCTGCGGGGCGTGTCGTACCTCTTAGGCCTCCCCTGCGGGTCCAGCGATCGTGCCGCACGACGCCTCGCCACGTGGCACGCCGAGTTGTCCGCGCGTTCGCCGAGGTGCGGCGGCACCCCGGCAGCCCCTACCACTTCTTAGGGAGGCCGGCGCCACGGACCGGCGGCGTGGTCGCCGATTCACGATGAGTACCTCTTTCTTTGAGAATTAAAATAGAAGCGCCAAGTTGTCGATAATGTTTGTTGCGAACGCTGCAGCTCGGCTTCTCCACCAGACGCGGAGGAGGCGGGCGTGGCCCGCCACTTGGAGGCATACCTCCTGTTGTTGTTCGGTTGGGTGATGTTCCGCCCTCCCACGGAACACGGTGGACCGTCACCGATCGAGTACGCCCGGACATCGCCGACACCACGGTGGATGAGGTAACACACTCGGTTCAATCTCGTCTCGGTGAGCACGTCCTAACTCCCCTTGTAAACGGTGATGCAGTGGTGGGCGTGGGCCTCGGTGTGCTTGCGACGACGTACAGAGGTCTGTGCGACGCCGTCTCTCGGGCGGAGCATGACGCGACGATGTCAGGTTGCGTCCTACTCCTCCAGTTGTGGTCTTGGGAGCGCTTCTCCGTCGGCAGGCCTGTTGTTGACACGACACCGTACCCCGAGGAGCTTTACGGAGACGACCCGGTGGACTGGCCCACCATGGGCCACTACTGGGTCCGATGACAGGTATGCTCCCTCGTATCTTTTTCCTCACTAACGCACTTGAATAACCTTCGCCATTTCTTATTTCCTCGCGGCGGAGGTTCGCGCCGACAGTGAGGAGGTCCTATCGGGAGTTCGTTCGGAGTTCGACCGCCTCCACGACGAGGATGTGCGGTGGGCGCCATACACCGCGTCGACGTCACGCCCGAGCACCTCACGGGTCTCCGTGCTTTGCACGCGAGATGAGGCCTTTGGCTCACCCGTAAGGTGCTCGTCTTTGACCTTTGTGTCGAGGAGTACTCCCGCGACCGAGTCTTTGCGCGATTCGGCTGTTCGATCCTTTCCTTTGCCGCCTCATCACGTTGTCGCACGTGGCGCTCACAGTACTTGCCCGATCCTACTACTCCGCATCTTTTCAAATTAATGTGGTGTGTACTTACTGCTTTTGCATTGCGGATGACCGGATGGGTCTGCGGTGGGCTCTCGATTCGCGCACCGTATGCAGCCATGGGCCTGCGATGGGGCGCCGCGCTCGACGAGAGGTCACCGAGACCCGGCCGTCGACCATGACATGTACGATCAAGACATGGAGTGGTTTGCCCAGCGCGACTCGCCTCGGGGTGGGGTACACACCAAAGACCGTCGTCGCCAAAGATGCATCGATAGCGGACACGTACCCTTCACGATGTCCCGGAGGGACAACGCCTCGATAAATGTCGCAATCGAACCTACATGGGCACGTCTTTTTCATGTAACTTACGTAATACCAATCGGCGTTACATGCGGACTCAGCTCTTGGCGAAGATTGAGGTGGAGGTCGTGTCCATGTTGACGCGCCTAGAGGGGGCATACAGGTGACCACCGCCGAGTCCGAGACGGCTTGGGGTCGGGTCCTCGCTACGGTGAGGCGGTTGGCTCGCAGCCACCTACAGAGGCGCGAGACGTCGGCGACGCAGCACACCACGTCCACTTCGCCCCACACTCGCCCTACCCCGGTGCCCGTCACGCCCCACGCAGTGCAGGGGGACGGTGGTGACGAGGCTCCTTCGCGTCGCCCTACCCGTCGGTTCCTCGCTACGCTCCACGCGCAGCGGTGGGGGCGAGTGGGCTGGGAGGCTCCTTCGCGTCTCGCCCTACCACCGGTTCCTCGCTACGCTCCCACGCAGCGGCGGTGGGGCGATGAGCGCGAGGCTCCCTCGTCGTCCCGCGCCCAGCGGAGACCCGAGGTGGTTTCGACGAGCCTTTCGACGACGAGTTCGACTGGAGGAGTACCTTCGACCGACTACCTCGACCCTCTCGGCTCTCGGTGCGCCGCCACAGACTTGGCCTCGCCGCCAAGCACTACTCTACGCCTGCGCCGCAGGGCCGGCCTAGGAGGGACGTCCGTCCGCCGTCGCCACTCACCTACCCCACGGGCCAGATTAGGAAGCGTGGCCGTGATTGACTTGTTGTACGGATGTATTTTTGTAATGGCTTTACGTTCAGCAGCACATTGTATAACTCCCCGAGTTAGTAACATGACAGCGTTATCACTATAAATTGTTCAAATCATTTATGCATTGCTTGCCTATGCCACACGACGTGACAACACACCAACGTTTCGGTACACCTATCGCCTCTAGTAGGGGCGATCGCCCTAATGTGAGGCGATCGCCCTTACATGGGGCGATCGCCCAAATATGAGGCGATCGCTCCATACCCGGGCGATATCTGCCCTTTATAACATTCGTTCTCACAAGCGGTCTCGCAAAGAATAGCGGAGAAAGAATAGAGGGTGAGCATCAATCGAAAATGCCGAGGCGTGCAAGTGCAAAGGGTAAGGGAAGGCAAAGGAAGAAGCAAGTGCATGCCGCGAATTTAGCGTACCAAGATCTCTTCCTACCTCGTGGAGTCAGAGCACCCATGTGTATGTGCGGAGATCTTTGCGGGCTTGTCCGCTCTTGGGAAATTTCAACTTGGAAGAGGAGGTATTGGAAGTACCGCAACTACGCCTTCGATCCGCCGGAGAAGAGCCTGAAGGATCGCCGCATGGTAACAATCGTACGGGGTTACATAATATTTGTGAATGAAACTTTGCTAATTTACGTTTCATGCAGTCACCTCTGCCACTGTGTGAATTTGAGCAGTGGTTTGATACGGAGATCAACCCCGAGGACCAACGGCTTCTTGACCAAGCCAACCGGCAGGATGAGTTCATGCGACGGTTTCAAGAACAACGCGATGCCGCACGCGAGGAGGCATGTAGAAAGGAAGCGGAGGAGAAGGAGGCCGAGAGAGAGAGGAAACGAGAGAGGGCGCGACGTGCCAGAGAAGCCCCGCCGGAGGCATGGGCGAATGGGAAGTGGCCTCGAAGCACTCAATAGACGTCTGGTGTTAACTTTGGTTTTCTTTGTTCGTGGTACTCCTTTTAGTTTTAAGTCGTAATAAACAGTGCGGCCCAACCTTCAAGAGTATGCTCACTGTCCGGAGGGCTCGTATATGTCCTACTACTCCAGTAGTCCCAAATGATGTTATTTTTCTCCATCGAGATAGGTTATAGCATTTTCAGTTCGTCAGATTTGATTTCATCGAGTTTTACCATCGTTTGCGAAAGATACGGCAATTTTCATGTTTTACCGATTGCATGTTCGGACAACAATAAAATAGTGCAGCCTAAAGTGACATCTAAATATTTTTACATAATTGTAACCTATGCAAGCCCAAGAATGCAACAAAACTGGTTCTGTCAAGTTTTGAGGTCGTTCAGACATTATTCTAACTGCTTGAACAATGAATGTTATAAAGGGTTTAAACTAGCCATCTTTTATTCAAAATGCAATCATATTTAGATATTTTTGCAAAAATGAAGTGCATAAGGTTGTAGTAACTTATTCTATTTATTTCATGAATTATGGATCAACACACATTATAATTCCTTCACAATCCACAGTTAGAGCCTAGCATTCGAACTCAAATAAAAAAAAATTTCTGCAAACAACACATGGATTTTTATTTTACACTCTAATTCTTCATTCCAAAATTTAAATTTAGAAACAAGTTTCATTTAATTTGGACACTCCTAGCAAAAGTTACGGGTTTATATTAAAAGCATATAGTAATTACAAAACAAAACTAAAAAAAAGGCTGCAAGGCCGTGCTTTGTCTCGGGCGACAGGGGGGCCCACCAACGGCGCCGAACGGCGTTGACGGCAGAGGGCATCGATCGCCCGTGTATGGGGCGATCGCCCCATACACGGGCGACGGGGGGGCATTTTTGTCATTTTTTTTTCGGACGCATAGTTTTGAAAAAAAGAATAAAAATAAATATTAAAGAAAAAAAATCGTGAAGTTGGGCTTTGCCTGCCTGTCGGATTCTGAAGAAGACAAGCACAAGGCAAATAGACTATCTGCTGCCCTGCTATCTTCTTAGACCTCTTTGTTTTTGCTTTTGATTCTGGATTCTGGCCTTAATAGCAGAATAAAAAACAAACAGTCCAATTCTAAGAATCGGTTATCACAATCCAGCTAACTCATATGCACTAGAATCCACAATCAACTTCATATGTGCTTTTGGATTCCAGCTTTTGAAGAATCATCTTCTCTACAATCACAATCCAGAATCAGATTTTAGAGAATCCAAAGCAAAAACAAACATGCCTTAATTAGTTCTGATTGATGAGGAGGTCGATCGCATGCAGGCTTGATCTGAAGAAGCCCAGCAGTAGTAGCAGCAGCTAGCATTGGCAACTCGGCATATGGCCATGCAGCAATGAGATGCAGGCTGTCACCATCCTTGGGTCACTGTCACACACGCATTATGTTGCCCACGAGTAGGGATGAAAACGAATCGAATAGTTTTCGACCGATCCGGATAATTTTCGGATATGGATAGTTTCGGATCGGATACTGATTCGGATATTTTTCGTCGGATACGGATACGGATTCGGTATCGCACTATCCAACGGATCCGGATTATCTGATCGACTCGACATCCAGATATCCGGTCATTGGCTCAAAGTCAAGTAAGTCTATCGCTATCGGCTGACTGATTCGGCTCAACCCTCAGACACATACACCACCACACCGTCTCAGATCTCGATCTAGGGCGGAAGGGTCAGCACTGTCGCCGCCCATCAGCCCGTCTCTCTCCGGCGTCGCCCTCGGATCGCCTCCCCCAGTGTCGGCCTTGCCTCGTCTCCCCCGGTGCCGCCCTTGTCCCATCTTCCCCGGTGACGCCATCAGATCATATCCCCCGGACCCTATCGGTTGTCGTTGCCCGTCGGCCTATCTCCCCCAGGCGCCGCCGTCGGTTTGTCAGCCCCCACGTCGTCGTCGGCTTCCCTAGCACCGCCCTCAGATCGTCTTCCCTAGGCATCACCCTCGTCTCCCCCAGCACCACCCTCATCGCCCCCCGATGGCCCCTGCCAGCTGTCGCCCTTGTCTGATTGTCTCACCCCGGCGCCATCCTCCTCCCCTCGTCGCCGCCGTCGATCGCCCCAGTCCGCCTCCATCTGCCCCTTGGTGCCGACGTGCCATCCATCCTCCTCCCCCAGGCGCTGCGCTCGTCCAACCTAGTCGGCTCATCCAGGTTACATAATTAATAGCTCATTCATAGGCATTTTTACCATTTAGTTATCAAAATTTGAGTGTTTATTATTTCCTAGTATTTGAGTTCTAAAATTCAGCCACTGTTTGATATACTAGCTGTCTAGACGTTTATGGAAATGTAGTACTAGCATGAGGAAATGCCAGATCGGTTTTTGATAGATTTCAGTGAACTTGTTAAATCAGTACATATATATACCCTTGAATTCTGTATCTTGCGAGATCCTTTGCACCAATATGAGTAGTATTGTGGAAATATCATATAAAAAAACTTTTGGAAATGAATGATGCATTTGATCATTTCCTTTAATTACCTCATTCCATAGCTCCATGAGGTCCAGGAAGTAGAACTTTCTCATACCCAAAGTTTTTTATATTTGTAAAGCTTCATGTACACTTTCAGGTTTTATTATGATGGATTTATGTCACATTAGGATATCTATATCTATTGTGCTGGCGCTTATCAATTAATATCTGGTTAGGCAGGGTCCCTGTTCGGTTATATGTGTGCAGTGTTCAAGAAGACCTTGAGGATTTAGAAGATGCAATACCTGTTAGTGACTGGGAAAGCATATCCTATATAAATCGGTCATTTGAGATTCAGAAGGAAGAAGGTATGTAGCACTGTAGTGAACATTTATGTTATCATTTGGATGCTAGCACAATGAATTGGTGATGCTTTTGTTTGCTATCTAAATAGTCCAACACCTGAAATAAGTTTGTTTGCTATCTAAATTTGTTTACTATGTACATTTGACTCTTGACTTTTCTGTGCTAGGTTTGTAATGGAATCGACAACTGCGAGTAGCGGTGCAAGTGTAAGCAATACATTTCCAGCTTTGCCGCCAGTTCCACAGCCAGCTGCTACTGGTAGAGATGTTTCTGATCCAGCTGTTGGTGCATTGATGCCAAGAAATGAAGTTGATTTGACTAGTAAAACTGGTACTGAGTCTGACCCTGTTGCTCCTGCTGGGAAGAGAGCAAAGAAATGTAGCTCTAATGTTTGGGATCACTACAAGAAGTATGAAGTTAAGAAGAAAGGAGCAGACGGCAATGAGATTATAGAGTTTTGGGCTTAATGCCTCAAGTGCACTTACAAATCTCGTTGTGAAAGTTTTAGAGGGACAACAGTCTTTCTGAATCACTTAGCGAACAAGAACCAAATAAAAGGAGGTCAGCAGTTTCTTAAATTGAACAAGCGTGAAAGTGGCAATGAGTCTACAACTGTGGAGACCTATAGGTATGATGAGGCTTACAATTTAAAAAAAATTTATTTGGCAATTATCATGCATGAATATCCCTTTAATATTGTTGAGCATCAGTATTTTGTGGAGTTTATCGCATTACTGCGAGGAAAGATATATTGAACATCTTTGTAGAGGAGAAGAAGAAATTGTATGAGTACTTAAAAACACTTACATGTCATTTTAGTACAACCATGGATACGTGGACTTCAAATCGAAATAAAGGTTACATGGGCATCACTGTCCATTGGATAGATGACAATTGGAGCATGCAAAAAAGAATTATTAAATTTATGCATGTAGAGGTACACCATTTAGGAAAGAACTTGTATGCATAGTTTTATGATAGTATGGTGGACTGGAATGTTGACAGAAGATTGTTTGCACTTACTTTGGACAATACATCAGTCAATGATGTATGTGCTAAAGGGATAGTACAAAAACTCAAAAAGGCTTCTTTGATCTGTAATGGTATATTTTTTCATGTGAGATGCTTAAATCATATTTTAAACCTCTTTGCCCAAGATGGTTTGAAGCAAATTGCACCCGCTATTGCAAATATTAGAAATACAATTGCAATTGTGAAGAACTCTCCATTGCAGTGGGAGGAATTTATGAAGTGTGCATCAGAATGTGACTTGGATGTGAAAAGTGGCCTCTCTTTGAATGTTCCAACAAGGTGGAACTCCACATATCTCATGTTGAAGCAAGAGATTTACTATAGACATGCATTTGATAGGCTTTTTCTTCGGCATAGAAATAAATATGTGAAGTGTGCTCCAAAATTAGACTATGGCAAAATCATTGTCTTCATGTTTGAAGAAATTTTATGATGCTACTGAGCTCCTCTGGCAGTACATATCCAACAGCAAATCTCTTTTTAAATCATTTTTGTAAGATCAAGGTTGCAATTTAAGAATGGTGTTATAGTCCTGATCAAGTGATAGCTACTATGGTATATTCTATGAGAATTAAATATGATAACTATTGGGAAAAATCCAACATGGCTCTTGCTGTAGCATGTTTTGTTGATCCTAGATACAAGACAAAGCCAATACACAACTTTGCAGAAAAGATTTACCATGACAATGCTCCAGAAGAAATCAATAAGCTCAATGGTGTTATTAACCAGCTATTCCAAGCTTATATGTCTAGTCCACCTGTAACTTCAATGAAAACACCAGCCACAAATTTGCAAATAGCGGATTCTCATCTAGACAACAAGATTGATGATGATGGTAGCGATGATGATCTTGATGCAGATCTTGAAAAGTTCTTGCATGGTAGTACTGCCTCAGGGGAAGGTACCAAAACTGAGTTGAAAATATATATGGAGCAACCACTAGTGCATTGGAAGATAAAAGACAAAAAAGAATTAGATATTTTGTCATGGTGGAAGCTCAAGCAAACCGAGCTCCCTATTCTCTCCAGACTTGCTCGAGATGTCTTATCTATTCAAGTGTCTACGGTTGCTTTAGAGTCAGCATTCAGTGCTGGTGGACGTGTTGTCGATCCATGTCGTAGTCGTTTAGATCCTGAAGTGGTCCAAGCTTTGATTTGTACCAAAGATTGGAATATAGCATCTAGAAAAGTGTTGGCGTTTCGAGCACCGGCAAGTAAATTTGTAAGTCTAAGGGGCCGCGCGTTCCCACTCCCTGAATGGTTAGACTCGAGAGCCCAAGGTGTATACTGGTTCGGGCCGAATGTCCCTACTCCAGTTCGTTTGGTGGTGTTGTATTGCTTTAGGTGCAGACGGCTGCACAACGTTTTTACAAAATGAGGGAAAGGAGTTTAAGCACAAGAGTGTTCGCAAAGCCTAGCGAGAAGAGGAGATCTCTCAGGTGCCCCTCTCCCAGAGGCTCCTGCGAATCCCCTGGCAGAAGGCCCGTGGTCCCGGACCATCGGGGCTTGGGCTGCGATTGTGGCGGCGTCCGCTGTCCGCAACACGCGAGTGGGCGGCTTCGTCCACCGCTTTTCTTCGCGCATCGAGGGTGGCGCGGACGTCGTAGGCGTTGCCGAGGCGCTGGTGCACTGGGGTGCGCGAGGCCTGGGGTTGTTTGTGGTGCGCTGCTGCCTTTGCCGGGCCCAGCCGGCTCCGAGCAGCGGTACGGGCCCGGCGGTCTGAGGTGGCACCCGAGTGGTAGGAGCTAGAGGCCT
Source organism: Otatea glauca (assembly GCA_036346275.1). Classification (NCBI taxonomy): domain Eukaryota; kingdom Viridiplantae; phylum Streptophyta; class Magnoliopsida; order Poales; family Poaceae; genus Otatea; species Otatea glauca. The sequence goes on along the minus strand of CM070712.1, from coordinate 51,241,995 downwards.
GCATGTGCTGCATGGCCACACACTCCACCAGCCCCCGGAGGTTCTGGTACGTGGCTTTGGCCTCCGGGTCAGCCGGCTCGGGCAGGCCTCGAGCAGCATTGCAGCCGCAGCCACGTTCTGACTCGCGTGGGGGAAGAACTGAGGGTCGTCAGACTCTTCCACCAGCTTGTGGCGTACCTGGCGTGTGCGCCCGCGCGCGCCGCCAAGCATCTGCGGGGCTCGGGCTCCTCTGCTCCGGTTGGCTCGAGGTGGTCAAGCTTCGACCGCCGCTCCTCGACTCTTGTGGCTGTCGGCCGAAGCTCAGTGGCGAGCTTGAGCGCGTTCAGCGTGCTCGCGTTGGTATTTCTCCTCCTGTGCCTTAGTGCGCCGGATGGGGGCCCCCGTAGCCGCGTGGGTTGCGGTCAAGTCGACCGTGCCCGCCATGTTGCACTCGCGAGAGTGCCGCTTGTGGGTAGGGTGCTCCGTGTCGGAGCTGGAGTCGTGGCTGGAAGAATCTTCCAGCAACTAATGGACCGAGGCCGGCATGTAGCCGGCCATTGCCACAAGGTGTGAGCCTGCGGGGGGTGACATGGTCACCTGCCCGAGCCCACGGGAGCTATTGCCAGAAGTGGCGAGGTGCTCCTCGGGTTCTGGCTTCGGGGCCTGTTGGGGTGCCCCAAGCCGGAGTTTGGCGAGGTTGCCGGAGATGGCGCTCAGGCTCCCGACGGGTGCCTGATCTCCAGAAGTGGCTGGGATGAGCATGAGCCCTCCCATCGAAGTGGCAGTGAAGTCGAGGGAGCCGAAGTGGATCTGGCATCCCAACGCAGCCGCGCCGTCGCGGGTGAAGAATGCCATTAGGGAGGCAAACGGGAGTCCGGAGACGTCGACGAAGACGCGCAAAGGCCCCTACCTGGCGCGCCAACTGTCGGCGTTTCAAGCACCGGCAAGTAAATTTGTAAGTCTAAGGGGCCGCGCGTTCCCACTCCCTGAATGGTTAGACTCGAGAGCCCAAGGTGTATACTGGTTCGGGTCGAATATCCCTACTCCAGTTCGTTTAGTGGTGTTGTATTGCCTTAGGTGCAGACGGCTGCACAACGTTTTTACAAAATGAGGGAAAGGAGTTTAAGCACAAGAGTGTTCGCAAAGCCTAGCGAGAGGAGATCTCTCGGTGCCCTCTCCCGAGGCTCTGCCTCCTTTATATAACCGGAGGGCGGGTTATATGGGAAGTTGGGAGAGGCAATCGCTTGGTGATGGGTCGTCGCTGGTTTGCCCACGCTGGGTCGGTAGCCACAGTGGGCAAGGCGATTAAACTCTTGTCTTAGGGAAGCTGGCGTACACATATACGTGAACGGCGATGGTTGGCGTTGCGGTGCGTAACGTTGGTGCTTGCCTCGGGAGGGCGTGCCTTGTATTATGCGTGGTCGTTGATGGGACTTGAAGCTTAACTTCGGCAGCCATTTATGCTATCTTGGGAAAGGGCCACCTACTCCCGTACAATCACTTCGATTGACCCCGTCCGTGGGGCACGTGGCTGCCAGCTGGCGAAGGCTTCGACACGCGGTCCTTGGCGGAGGTTGCCTTGGTTTGGTCGGAGTCGGGGGATCCCGACCCGCTGCGGAGGTCGGGAGCCCCGCTTGGTCGGGGATGCCTACCTCGATCGGTCGGGAATGGGCGTCCTATGTGGCCCCGCAGGTACTTTGGTCGGTAGCGGGCCTGGAGCGGTCTGTTAGGCTTGAGCTGTGCTTGAGGCAGCCTGCTCGTCATCCTGGGCCGTTGGGGTACCCCTGGTATGAGTATTCGTCAGTAGCCCCCGAACCCCCGAGCGAGTTCGGCAGATTCGGTTGGGGGTTGAGCTTGAAAGTGAATGGCGACTGGGCCCGATTGGTCGGTCCGATCGACTAGGTCGGCTGGTTTCCGCCAGGTGTACCCCAACGCATTCGACGACTGCCCTAGTACTTGGTCGGGGGCATTCGAACCGCCGGGGGCTTTTAATCGCTTCGTTGCACGCGCCGCGCATGGCTTGGTGCGCCTTGCCCGCCCGCTTCTTGGCGCCGGTTTTACGGTGAAGGCGTTTGTTTTCCTATGCTTGTATTTATTTTAGAGACGTTTGATCTCCCTCCGTCTGGGTATATAAGGGCGCTTCCACTCGTTTGATTGATTGATCCCTAAGCCAGAATCCTCTTTTTCAATCCTTGAAATGGCTTCGAGGCACCCGCTAATCTTCAGCTTTGGTGATGATGTCGTGGTGGAAGAAGAAGATCCTCTGGCCGAGCTCTGGGCTGAGCGCGATCAGGCGATGGCTGAACTCAGGGAGGAGGAAGAAACCGCAGCTCGCGATACTGCTGCCGTCGACGCGCTGCTCGAGGCCGTTCCAAGGCTCAAGGTGGTAAGAAGGGCCCTCCTAGAGGCGATGGCACGCGCGCGCGCATTGCGATCGATCTTGGCGGTGGGAAGAATCGACGATCCGGCCGTTGGTGCGACGGAGGTGGCGCCGATGGGCTCCGGGGTTAATAGCCACCGGTGAGTGCACTGACGTCGCATTGATGCTCAAGATATGATACTTGGTGCAGAAATAGCTCCACCATATCTTGTAGCTTTGCGTAGCGTTTGAGCCTGCCAGGCACCTCGTGTAACATTGTAAAGTTCGAGCCCGTTGGCCTATAATAACATCTCCTTTTTCTTTATGAATGTCTTTGCAATGAGTTTGTCTCTATTATTTTCTAACTTGGCCCTCGAGAATCGGTAATAGGCAGGTAATCGCTTCTTTCTGGGTTCGGACGTGCGAACTCTTCGTGAGGTTCGGGTGTCCGAGTGCTCGTTTAGCGTCGTAGCTGGACCGTGCCTTGGTCGGCAGGGACGACCGGATGCCTCTTCGTGAGGTTTGGGTGTCCAAATGTTCGTTTTAACGTCGTATCTAGACCGTGCCTTGGTCGGTAGGGACAACCGGATGCCTCTTCGTGAGGTTCGGGTGCCCGAGTGCTCGTTTAACGTCGTAGCTGGACGTGCCTTGGTCGGCAGGGACGACCGGATACCTCTTCGTGAGGTTCGGGTGCCCGAGTGCTCGTTTAACGTCGTAGCTGGACGTGCCTTGGTCGGCAGGGACGACCGGATGCCTCTTCGTGAGGTTCGGGTGCCCGAGTGCTCGTTTAACGTCGTGGCTGAGCGTGCCTTGGTGGCGAGGGGCGGCCGGATGCCTCTTCGTGAGGTTTGGGTGTCCGAGTGCTCGTTTAACGTCGTGGCTGGGCGTGCCTTGGTGGCGAGGACGACCGGATGCCTCTTCGTGAGGTTCGGTGTCAGAGTGCTCGTTAACGTCGTAGCGAGCGTTCCTTGGTGGTAGGGGCGGCCGGATGCCTCTTCGTGAGGTTCGGTGTCCGAGTGCTCGTTTAACGTCGTGGCTGGGCGTGCCTTGGTCGGCAAGGACGGCCGGATGCCTCTTCGTGAGGTTCGGTGCCCGAGTGCTCGTTTAACGTCGTAGCCGGATCGTGCCTTGGTCGGCGAGGACGGCCGGATGCCTCTTCGTGAGGTTCGGTGCGAGTGCTCGTTTAACGTCGTAGCCGGACCGTGCCTTGGTGGCGGGGAGGACCGGATGCCTCTTCGTGAGGTTCGGTGCGAGTGCTCGTTAACGTCGTAGCCGGACCGTGCCTTCGTCGGTAGGGACGACCGGATGCCTCTTCGTGAGGTTCGGTGCCCGAGTGCTCGTTTAACGTCGTAGGCTGGGCGTGCCTTGGTGGCGAGGACGATCGGATGCCTCTTCGTGAGGTTCGGGTGTCCGAGTGCTCGTTTAACGTCGTAGCTGGACGTGCCTTGGTCGGTAGGGACGACTGGATGCCTCTTCGTGAGGTTCGGGTGCTCGAGTGCTCGTTTAACATCGTAGCTGGACGTGCCTTGGTCGGGAGGGACGACCGAATGCCTCTTCGTGAGGTTCGGGTGTCCGAGTGCTCGTTTAACGTCGTAGCTGGACGTGCCTTGGTCGGCATGGACGACCGGATGCCTCTTCGTGAGGTTCGGGTGCCCGAGTGTTCGTTTAACATCGTAGCTGGACCGTGCCTTGGTCGGCAGGGACGACCGGATGCCTCTTCGTGAGGTTCGGGTGTCCGAGTGCTCGTTAACGTCGTGGCCGGGCGTGGCTCGTTTTACGTCGTGGCCGGGCGTGGCTCGTTTCGTCGTGGCGGGCGTGGGGCATCCATCCGAGTCCTCGTCCGGCGAGGGTAGCTACGAGAGGAGTGGCCGCCGTCTATCCCACGTGTACCCGTCGCGGTGTGGGACTGGAGGGGCGGCGGCGCATTTACGCGTTGGTTCAAACGCCGTGCTCGTGGAGCTAATAACAGGTAGTCCGAGTGGGTCCTGGGAGGTCCCGCCCAAGGGGGACCCTTTCGAGCGGACGGTCCCAGAGTAGGGTGTCTTGGCCCTGCCGTGGGACGGCCCATAAAAAACCTTTCTTTACTCGATCCGTGCTCGGGCCTGGGTCGTCCGTGACCCCTGTGGCACACCGTGGTCGTCGCCCATCAATGAGCTCCCGGGAGAGTGTGAAGTATGGTCTCGGACACGAGTAGAGGCGATTGGGTCATCAGCCGACCCAACGTGGGGACCACTGGGGGCTCGCCTCATACTCGTCCTTTGCTCAGATTTCGCTGGGGCGGCCTTATGTCCATCTGGTGGAATAGGCCTTTAGAACCCACAGCTCTCGGCTGGGCCCCTGGCGCGAGCTGCCGAGCTCTCGCTTTTACAGGGCCGAACGCGGCCCGGCCGGGCCTCGCCGCGCCCGGCAACCGTCCGGCCTAAAGCGCGAGGCCGAGAGGTCACAGGATGCACTGCTCGAGGCGGTGTCTTTACGGCTTCCGCAGCCTTGTCAGGATTAAAACGCAGGGAGAAAATGGAAACTGGGAGTTACCAGGCGCTCGGCGCGGCAGACGAGGGTGTACGCGACGCTTCGCTCGAGGGGGTGTCTGTTCGGTTGGCGCCGCTCGTCTTCTATAAATACGTCGCTGGGACGTTTTCGGGCAGTCACGCGCTCTTGCCTTCCTCATCTTCCAGCCCTTTGCCTAAGACAAGAAAAAGCAACAAAGAGCCTTCTTCCTTCCTCACCTTTCCGCCGTCTTTTCGCGAGGATGTCGTGGCCGGAGTGCTCTGCCCAGGCCAGCCGTGCGCTCGGCTTGGTGAAGAAAGGCTTTCTCCTCGCGCAGGATCTCTCTCACTGGAGGGTGCCGACGGGGGCCGCCGCCCCTTCACCGAGGGACGACGAGGTCGTAGTGCCCGCTTCGTTCTTCGAGCGCGGCTTCGGCCTGTCGCTGCACCCGTTCGTCCGAGGGTTGCTCTTCCACTACAAGGCAGAGGTACATCATCTCAACCCCAACGGGGTGCTCCACATCGCGATTTTCATCACGCTTTGTGAGGCCTTCTTGGGGATTGAGCCGCACTGGGCGGTGTGGAGGTACTTTTTCCACGCAAGACTCTGGAAGGACAAGCCAGCGGATGCCACGGCGCCCATCGGTGGCCTAGCCCTCCTGCTTTGATCCGGCCGAAGCTCGGAGTATCTCGATGTCAAGCTACCGTCGTCCAACAGGGGATGGCGTTCTGAATGGTTTTACATTCGGAACGTCGGAGACAGCGCCCCGCCTTTCACCAGCGAGCTTCCTGTGGTGGGGAAAGAATGGACCTGGGGTGCTGACAAGAAGGAGAAGAAGAAGGTGACCCTGATCGTGGAGCAGGTCGGGGCTCTTAAGGAGCAGAGGCTCACCGGGGACGTCGTCGTGCGCACCTTCATGGGGATGCGCGTGCAAACCCTTATGGACAGGCCGCGCCCCCTGTTCCGATATGAGGGGTCGTCTGACAAAATGAGGATGGCAGAGCCCGAGCTTGCCGCGACCGAGGTCGAAGCCAGTGGCCGTCGTACTGGCGCGGCGCTCTCGGCTACGCGCGCCACGGGAGCCATTCTCGACGGCCCACCCCCCAAATCTGGTAGGTTGAGCGGACTTCTTCTCGCCTCTCTCTTCCCTTTGCCTTTGGCACCGGGTCTGACCAGTGTTTTCGTATCTTCTAGGGGCTCTTGGGAGTGGTCTCCCGGGCGTTGCTCCCGGGGGAGAAGGCGTCGAGTGCAGCGGCTCGTGCGGAGGCCGCACAGCTCGACTCCTCCCGCAAGAAGCAGAAGGAGGAGAAGAGGAAGAAGAAGGAGGAGGAACGTGCGGCGAGGGCCGCGCGTGGTGAGGACGAGTCTGAGACCACCGCTGCGGGGGCGACCTCCACCGACAGCAGCGGGGGCAGCCCTGGTCACCCATACCGTGGGTTCCTCTCTGACTCGTCGATCGGCGGTGGCTCGAGCGGGGGCCCGTCGGAGGGCGACTGTGCAGGCACCGCGACCAGGGGGTCCCAGGCGGAGGGCGACCATGCGATCGACGTCGTCGTCGTGCCTCCAGTGGAGGTGGTTTCGGGGAAGTGGCCGGCGGATCTGCCCCTTGGAGGGGGATCGGCAAAGAGGGCGCGCTTGCCGCGCGCCCGCTCGGCTCAGTAAGTACCCCTTTTCCTCGTTTGAACATTGTTGCCACAAATCCGCCCGAACAGCTCCTAAGTGCTTGCTATGTGCAGCACCTATACGGGTGTGACCGTGGCCACGGCTGCGGCGCGCCCTGTGGTGGCTCCGCAAGGGACGACGCCGTTCCTGCCGCCGAAGGAGTCGCCGCGCGGCGGGCGCGATTGGTGCCGAGACGCCAAGCGGGTTGGCGATAGTCGTGGCGCGCAGCGGCCGAGCCGGGCGCTTGCCATCGGAGGGACGGGCCTCACTCGGGCCGAGGTCGGTGAGGGCTCCGCCGCCTCCGCCGGGTGGCGCGATGCGTCGTTCGGGGGAATCGACGACGCTACCCGCGAGCTTCATTGGCGAGAGACGGCGCCGTGGCTACCGAGACGTCCGACCCCGTGCCTCAAGGGAGGTATCGGTCGAGGCCCATAAGCGCAGGTCGCCGAGGGATTCCCGAGGCCAATTCCACCACCCTTGCCGTGGTGGCACGGTCGAGCGTCGTCCCATCCGAGCAGGCGACCGAGGACTGTTGCGGTGTGGCCCATAGGTCGGGACCATAGGCGAGCGGAGGAGAGCGAGTGGGCGCTCTCGAAAGCGCTCCAGACACCGGCGAGATAGACCAGATCAAAAGGGTCGGCTCGCTCTTGTATCCTCCGATAGAGGCGTTGGGCCGCGATGGTAGAAGTCCGCCGGTTAGCATGGTAAGTTGATCGAAGCCCGACTTCTCGTAACCGATGAATGGCGAGGCGACGGAGTGTTCGCATTTTGCAACATCTGCGGCCCGCTTTCGAGGGCAAGGCCGAGCTCCTCGGCCTCGAACATACCGGCCGGGTGGCTGCTGTGGAGGAATGCAATCGGCCGCGCCACAGGCTACGCATGGCTCAAGAGGCTCGCCATCGGCGGCGGAAGCGGAGACCCGCCAAGAGCTGGATCGAGCCACGAAGGCCCTCTTCAAGAGCGCTGGGGCCAAGTCCCCGAGGCGAGGGTGGCGGAACTCGAGTCCTCTCCGGCGGAGCGCGGCGCCAAGGATGTCGCCGTTCTCGCGGAGGGCGCTTGCGCGGTGACCCGTCTGCGAGACGAAGCGGGACCAGGCGGAAAGACGCCGGCCGAGTCACGTTCGAGCGAGAGGCCGGTCGGAAGGAGGCTTCCTTGAGGACCTCATACGAGGTAGTCGGGGAGAAACCAAAGAACTTGGCGAGCTCTGCGGCCGTAAGTGTCTCAACTCCTCGATCGATTACTCGCCAAATACGACTCATAAGGCGTGCTCATCCGAGATGTTGTAATCGCAGAGCCGCGAAAGAATCGAGCATCGCTATTGAGGCGCAGGCGGCGATGGGCCTTCATGCGCGTGGCGACCGCGGCCCAGGACGTAGCTCTGGCGTCGCAGAAGATGGCGGAGGAGGAGCGGTCCGAGCTATCCGCCGAGTCGGCGGCCCTCCGAAAGGCCGCCCAAGAGGTATGCGACGAAGTGCTTGGGGTCATGCCGGGCCCAAGCTCGCTCGCCGCCGTCCTGGCCGGAGTGCCCGCGCACGTCCTTGGCTCGGTGAGCGAGGGGACCGTGCTTGGAGCATCGTCGGCCCTTGTCAACGCCATTTCTTATTATGATTTAATCGACCTTGGCACCGTTGGGAGAGGGATCGCGGGGAACCGAACCGAGGAGGAGGTCGATCGGTTCGAACTCCAAGTCGAGCCGTACGCCCGGGAGATTGCTGACCGGATCTTCCCCCAGAACGTCCTCCACAAGAAATAGGAAGAAGTCAGAACATGTCTCACTTTGCTGTAAAAGACTTATCATATGTGAATAAACTTAAAAATTTAGCGAGTTCCAATACGTCTCTTGCCTTGTTTTGTGTTATGGTGGGCGTTCGACCGGCCATAGCTTTAAGGACCACCGGGGTCACTTATGCGTAGGTCGGGTCGCTTCGGGAGGGGCAAAGAGAATAGGAACTTTTGGCTACACAGCAGTTACACGCACTTGTGAGGGATAGAAATATTCCCAACCGGCCAAAGATCGTTTCGCTCGAGCACTTCCTTTTTCCGCTAAGTGCTACTTCGCAACCGTAGCCGCCGAGGCGTAGGTCGTAGCACTTGGGTCGAGAGGGTTACCGCTTGGGAAGGACTTCGTGACTCGTCGGATCACCGACCCGCATAAGCGCGTGAGTTAGCCGTGTTTGCACGGGAGAGGAGTGTTCCCGACCGACCAAAGGTCACTCCGCTCGGGTACTTCCTTCTTCCGTGAAGTGCTACTCAGCAACCATGGTCGCTAGGGCGTAGGCCGTAGCACTCGGGTCGAGAGGGTTACCGCTTGCGAAAGACCTCGTGACCGGTTGGGTTACCGACCCGATAAGCGCCGACCAGAAGCAGCCTGAATGGGGGCGCCAACGGGCAGCCCCCGAGCGTCGCACGGCGACCAGGTGCTCGGAAGGAGAAGTAAAGACGACGCAAGGAATAAGAAAAGGACTTAGGGATAGAAACGCCTTAACTTTTCTATGTTCCGCGTGTTGGGGAGGACGCGGCCATCCGAGTCCCTGAGTCGAAAGGTGCCAGGCCGAAGAACCTCTACGACGGTAAAGGGGCCTTCCCAGGGCGGCGAGAGCTTGTGCTTGTCTTTGCTGGTCTGGACCCGACGCAGGACCAGGTCGCCAGCGCTGAAGGATCGCCCTCGAACCTGGCGGCTGTGGTAACGCCGCAGAGCTTGTTGATACTTGGCCGATCGTAGAATGGCCACATCGCGCGCCTCGCCAAGCTGGTCGATGGCGTCTTGTTGCGAGGCGAGCCCCCGAGCCTCGTCGAAGGCTTGTAATCTTGGGGCGCCATATTCCAGGTCGGTTGGCAAGACAGCTTCAGCGCCAAATACCATGAAGAACGGTGTAAACCCGGTTGCCCGAGTCGGTGTGGTCCGCATGCTCCAGAGGACGGAGGGTAGCTCGGCCACCCGTCGCCCCGCGAAATGCTTCAGTCGACTGAAGATCCGTGGCTTGAGTTCTTGGAGGATCATGCCGTTTGCTCGTTCGACCCGACCGTTAGTCCGCGGATGGGCCACGGCTGCCCAATCGACGCGGATGTTGAAGTCGTCGCAGAACTCAAGGAACTCCTTCCCCGTGAACTACGTCCCGTTGTCGGTGATGATAGAGTTCGGGACTCCAAACCGAAAGACGATGTCGCGGAAGAAGGTGGCCGCTTGCACCGACGTGACGCTCACGACCGGCTTGGCCTCTATCCACTTGGTGAATTTGTCCACCGCGACGAGGAGATGAGTAAAGCCCCCAGGCGCTTTCTTGAAGGGCCCGACCAGATCGAGTCTCCACACTACAAACGGCCATGTGATGGGGATCGTCGCGCAAGGCTGAGTGGCGAATCGTCTGCCGGGTGAAAAATTGGCATCCTTCGCAAGTCGCATACAATGCTTCGGCGTCGCCACGGCGGTCGGCCAAGATGAAACCTTGTCGGGTGCTTTTCCTACGAGGACCGGGCGCGGCATGGTGACCGCGAGACCCGCCATGGATATCGGCGGCAGCTTGTTTTCCTTGGTCGCCAGATATCGTAAGGACCCGAATCCATCGATTGAACCCACCGTGTTTACCGCACTAGTCCCGTGATCAACGCTAGTGCACACCTTAACATTGGTACATATCACATCATACACAGCGATAATAGAATAATAGTTCATTTATTGATATAGCTAAATGTATGATCTTATGACCAACTTACATTATTAAGCCACGCAGGCAAGGCGAGAATATAACTAATGATTAAGCGGCGGAAAATAGAAAACGTAGATAGCTCATCGATTCACCACAGTGCAACCGACAAGGCTCGGACCCTAATGACTCGTGTCTTCCCGGACTTCATCTTCCAACACAGTGTAGATTCCTCAACTGTTGATTATTGTTGTTTGACAAGGGTGAGTACTTAAAGCACTCAACAAGTTGTGCCTGAATGCAATTCTATGTATCTATATGTAAGGCTTATTCCAATGGATAGGCTATCATGGCTATTTTGCAATAAGCGGCATTTATGAACATATATAATAAATAGATCGTAAAGAATGTAAAACAAATAACAATAGTAAATAAGTTCAATATTTCTCAAGTAAATCAAGTTTCCAATCCTAAGTCAAATTTCATCTTCCATATGGCATTCCGCCATCCCAACCATGTTGTCCAATTAATTAAGCTAACCCTTAATCAGTAATTCCGAGCATTGCTCAATACCGCGAGCACGGCTATCAGAATAGTTTCACACTCTGCGGAGGTTATGCACTTTACCCACGTGATACAACCAAACACCACCAAGGCGAGTGATTATAACAAAGCCTTTACAATGCTCGCTTAACCCGATACTACCCGCTAAGGTTTCAACATCGTGGGTGCGAAACCATAACCGGGGCCCCTCTTGCGCCATGTGAATTACTCCATAACTCGGGAACTCACACCGACCACGATAGTACCAAAATTAAGACATTGCAAATTACTCACCTAAATGGCCCATACGGACATGTGGTTGCATGATAGACTCAGTCAAAGGCTTGCAAGGTTAAGTCCTTAGTGTGATCAAGGCAAGACATCCACATACCCTCGCCCATCGGGCCCACCTTGGCCTCCTCGCCCTTGCCACTTGCCTCAATCTAAGTTATCATCACCCGTTGATTACCAAGCACCACGTGCCATCAACAATTCAACATCGTTGCGTGACATGACTCGCCACAACAACTCAATCTCATCGTGTGATCCCACATGACACACAAGTTCATAACATTGTTCCATATTCCATTAATCAAGATTAATTATCAATGATTCTGACACATGTAATGACGTCGCATGGCTAAGCAACTAATACGGTCTAAAGCTCCAATGTTGATTATAATTATTAACCAACTATATTAAACCAAACTAGGGTGACAATGGATCATGGCATACAATGACAAGGTAGGGTATAGATCAATCTGGTATATTAGCTAACCCCAATCTAACTTGAAACAATTGTATATTTGAAATATATGCAATAGGGTAAAACAAACATAGCGATTTTATAAACATGGGTTCAACATGATCAAAGCACAACTTGCCTTGGAATAGGTCCTGATCTTGATCTGAAGCTTGCTCTTGAGTTGCTTGATCTTCCTCCGAAGCGTCGCACAATTCCACGTCTACGCGTTCCGAAGATGAAAAGCAAATAAATACCAAAATAGAGAGCAATTGAACTCCAAAAATCAAATAAAATTCACCATTAAATAGATCTTAATTTTAAATTTTTTTAGAAATTCGAATCACTCAAATCCGAGTTAAATTGCAAAAGATATAGCCTTTTGAAGTTTGAAATAAATACTGAAATTGCTAAAATCAGAATTAACAGATTTATTTTTATTCTGAAAACCGATTTATGACGTCAGCGTGACATAAGCCCTGGCCGGCGCTCGGTCGCGACACGCGCCCTCGGTCCATGGGTGAGTCCATGAATTTCATCGGGTCCACGGTGCACCGGTTCACACGCAGTCGGAGCTCGACACGACGCGGGCCCGCACTGTCGACCGGCGGCGCCCGCCGCTTAGCTCGCCACGACAGCGCCGCGGCGGCGCCACGTCGCTGCCCGGTCCGATCGGCATCCACGTGGGTGACACGCGACAACGAACGATAGCGCCGTCGTCGGCGGCGACGCGACGAGCCCTAGGGTCGTCGGCGGCGTCGGCCCGACCACTGCGGCGTCCTCGCGACCGCCTCTATTGAACTAAGCGTGCGCCGCGGGCTCCCCCTCGTTGAGGCGGGCGATGACTCGGTCCGTGCCTTGAGCTCGGCGAAGGCGGCGAATCGGTGAAAACGCAACGGCGGCGCTCTTGAGAAAACCGATTGCGGATTTGGCTCGAACTTGGCGGCGAAACTTTGGGGCTTTGGTTGCTTGGATCCCGACGGCGTCGGCGCGCTCCTTATAAAGCACCACGAGTCCCTCCTTGCCCGATTCTGCGCGGTGTCCGCGGCAAACCGCAGCGCGCTAGAGTCCGACTTCGGACACGCTCGAGAAGAAGACGCGAACCGTCCGATGCACGATCAACGGCCACGATGCACGCCGCGCTAGGAAATCGAACCGCAACTTGGAATCCAGCGGAAACCTCCCACACGATCTCCACCGCACACTAAAGATCCAGCGGCTAGCGTTCACTCTTCTAGAACTTGGGCCAAGCGGGCGGTGATTGCAAAGCAATGGGTCGCGCGAGAACGGCATTACGCGCCGACAAAGATACATGGGCTCGGCCGATCTTCACAGCGAATTTCAAAAGATTTCTCATTTAAAATAATTCGAAATTCATTTTATTTATTTTAGCGATAAAACTATTAGGAAAAATCCAAGAAAAATCTCAAAAATACTTTGAGACATTACGGACTCAAATAAAATATTTTTGGCAAAACTTTATTTTGACTTTGCATAAATTTAAATAGATTTGAATAAAGGCAATAAACTTGATTTGAATTTAATTCTAATAAATCCAGAAAAATCCAAATAAATTCCAGAAAATCATAAATGCACATTTAAGAAATAAAAACATAATTAGGCCAAATTTTGGGATGTTACAAACCTCCCCCCTTAACAGAATCTCGACCCGAGATTCAGGGCTAACTAGAGAATAGGTTCGGGAATTCTGACTTCAAGTCTTCTTCTCGCTCCCAAGTGGCTTCACTTTCGGAATGATTGCTCCACTGCACTCTGCAAAAGCGAATAGACTTGTTTCTGGTCTTGCGCTCCATAACATCCAAAATTCTGACTGGTTGCTCTTTGTAAGTCAAATCTTCTTGCAACTCTATTGCATCCAACGGGGTTTGCTCTGTTGGCACTCTGAGACACTTCTTAAGCTGCGACACATGGAATACATCATGTACTCCTGCCAAGGATTGAGGCAATTCCAGCTGATAAGCTACCTCTCCTCGACGACTCAGAATCTTGAACGGACCAACATATCTTGGTGCAAGCTTCCCTTTAACATGAAATCTTTTAACGCCCTTAAGAGGGGTAACCCTGAGATACACATGATCTTCTGGTTCAAAACTCAAATCTCGACGACGGTTGTCTGCGTAGCTTTTCTGTCTTGACTGTGCTATCTTCAACCTCTCTCTAATCATTGCAACTTGACTTTCTGCTTCTTCGAGAATGTCTGGCCCAAACACCAAACGCTCGCCTGTTTCATTCTAATTTAACGGAGTACGACAAGCACGTCCATACAACGCCTCAAACGGTGACATCTGTAGGCTAGCTTGATAACTATTATTGTAACTAAATTCCACATATGGCAAACACTTATCCCATGTCGCAGTATAAGCTAAAGCACAAGCTCTCAACATATCCTCTAGAATCTGATTTACTCTTTCAGTCTGACCATCTGTCTGCGGGTGATATGCTGTACTAAAATTCAGACGAGTTCCCATGGCTTCGTGCAACTTATTCCAAAATCTCGAGGTAAATTGGGTCCTCATGCGACACAATCTTCTTGGGCACTCCATGCAAACATACAATCCTCGACATGTACAACTCGCTAAGCGATCTCTGAGTAAGTGGTCTTTCTTTGGGATAAAATGGCGACCTTGGTTAGACGATCCACAATAACCCAAATGGAATCGTAACCTTTACGAGTTTTAGGTAAACCGTGATAAAGTCCATTCCGATTTCCTCCCACTTCCATTCCGAATTTTCAACTACGCAACAAACCAAATGGTCTTTGATGCATGGCTTTTACTCTCGACATCGTCGCATAAAGCAACATGCTCGGCTACTTCACGCTTCATGTTAGGCCACCAAAATCTCTCTTTCAAATCTGGTACATCTTGGCACTTCTGGATGAATCGAGTACTTAGAATCGTGAGCTTCCTCAAGAATCAATTGTTTGATTCCTTTTTATCCCAACACATAAATTCGGCCTTTGAAAAACATGGTTCCTTGCTCATCCAGTGAAATCTACGGCTAGGCCTTCTTCTTTTTAGCCTTGATCTTAGAAATTTTATCGTCATCTTTACGCCTTCACTAATCGATCCTCCAGTGTTGGCCTCACTTCGATCTGACTACCATTCCTTGCGAATGACCTCCAACCTTAGTTTAAATTCCTTGCATAATTCGGTTGATCCTCCATTGTCAATGTATTTGCGCTATGGCTCTTTCGACTCGAGCATCCGCCACCACATTGGCTTTTCCGGATGATAATGGATTCCCACATTATAATCCTTAATTAGCTCTAGCCACCTTGTTTGCTCATATTCAGTGCGCTTGAGTGAATATGTATTTGAGCTCTTATGGTCTCGTATATATCTCACATCTATTTCCTATGAGATAATGACGCCATATCTTTAAAGCATGCACTACGGCAGCTAACTCCAAATCATGCGTTGGATAATTCACTTCATGCGGTCTCAACTGTCTTGACGCATAAGCAACGACTTTGCCTTCTTGCATTAACACGCATCCCAAGCCTTGCTTTGAAGCATCGCAATAAATGTCAAATCCATTCTGCACATCTGGCAATACTAATACGGGAGCTGTTGTTAAACGCTTCTTTAATTCCATGAAACTTTTCTCGCACTCTGGCGTCCATGCAAACTTCTTTTCTTTCTTCAACAACTGCGTAAGGGGTTTAGCAATTGTCGAGAATCCTTCTATGAACCGACGGTAATAT
This sequence comes from Otatea glauca, assembly GCA_036346275.1. Lineage (NCBI taxonomy): Eukaryota > Viridiplantae > Streptophyta > Magnoliopsida > Poales > Poaceae > Otatea > Otatea glauca. The sequence continues at coordinate 51,226,852 of CM070712.1, read as the reverse complement.
CCGCCATTCCCAGAAAACTACGGATCTGGGTAACAGACTTCGGTTGCTCCCAATGCAACACTGCATCCACTTTGCTTGGGTCAACTGCTACTCCTTTAGTAGTCATTACGTGACCAAGAAATTCAACTTTCTCCTTCCAAAATTCACACTTGCTAAACTTAGCATATAGGCGATGTTCTCATGACCTCTCTAAAACCATTCGAGATGTTCGCATGCTCTTCCTCCTGTCTTGAGTAAACCAAGATATCGTCTATGAAGACTACAACAAACTTATCCAAATATTCCATGAAAACCTTATTCATCATGTTCATAAAATATGCCGGGCATTAGTCAATCAAATGACATGACTGTGAACTCATAATGTCCATATCGCGTAGAAAACGGTCTTAGGCACATCCTCGCTCGGATCTTCAAGCGATGGTATCGAACGAGGATCTATCTTGGAGAAAACTCCACTCCTCTTAATTGATCAAATAAAGTCATCGATCCTGGGCAACGGATACTTATTCTTGATTGTTACCTCATTCAGTGCACGATAATCGATGCACATTCTAAGACTTCCGTCCTTCTTACGAACAAACAAAACCGGGCTCCCCACGGCGATGAACTTGGTCTAATGAAACCTTTCTCTTGCAGTTCCTCAATCTGCTTCTTCATTTCCACTAACTCGTCGGTAGGCATCCGATATGGTCTTTTTGATATCGGTGCTATACCTGGCGCTAACTCGATCACGAACTCGATATCACGGTCCGGTGGCAATCCTGGCAAATCTTCTGGAAACACATCCGGGTATTCCCTGGCTACTGGCACATCTTCCATGCTGATGGCTTTCACGCTGTTGACCATTAACTGCCCATCGCGAACTGCGGTCGCTTGAAACTCTACTTTCTTGCCACTAGGGCCTTCCAAAGTCACGATCCTTCGGCCACAATCCAAAACGGTCTTATGCTTAGACAGCCAATCCATTCCAAGGATGACGTCTAGGAATTGCGCATCTATCAAGATAAGATTCGCTAGAAATTCTATCCCATCCATAAGCAACTTAGCTCCCAAACACCCAAGGCTAGATCTAAGCTCAGATCCTGGGGCTTGGACTAAGAGCACACACTTAAGATTCACCACTTGAAATCCATTCTTGGTTGCAAAACTTTGAGAAACGAGCGAATCGAGCTCGAATCAAACAAAGCATGGCAGTGCGAGTTGACTAGAAACTTACCCGAGACGACGTCCGTAGCTTCACGAGCTCCATCTGCGGTGATGTGGTTGATCCTTCCGCGACCGTTGATTGCGGGTTGCTCGGCTTGACTGGCGCACGATTTCCTCCCGAGGTGGTGCCTTGGCGGTGTTGTTCCCAAGTTGAAATGAACTGGCGTGATGCCTCCCTTCTGTGGACACCTATTAGAAAAGTGCCTTGGCTCGTTGTATGTATAGCATCTTTTCACTTCAGATCGTTGATTCCCTCTGGCGCATTGTTGCCTGTCTTTGGGTCTGAAAATTACGATTGGCGGCGAGGCGCAGGGTTGATGTCTTGTTCACGGTGGTGGTTGGAATCTAGCAAATTGTTGTGGTGACATCCTCAAGCGTAGATGGTTTGGGCGTCCACCTGATTGGTCATCAAGCGCTTACGGTTTCACCCAACTCTTTGCGCTTATCCTCTAGGATCAAAGCCTTATTCACTAGCTCTTGAAAGTGCGGAAAATTGTGGGTGTCGGTCCACTGCAGTCCTGAATTTAGTCCCTTCATGAAACGAGGCGCCTAGCTTTATCATCGCTCGTCTTCGGGGCATAGCGAGCTAAGCGAGTAAACTTGTTCGTACTCGGCCACCGGTTGGCCTCCTTGTTTCAAAGCCACGAACTCTTCCTTCTTAAGGTCCATCATTCCCTCGGGACATGATCTTGGCGAAAGCATTAGTAAACTCCTCCTGGTGATCTCTTGTGGGGCTCCATGGCGCACAGATAATTCTCCCACCATTCTCGGCGGTTCCTTCCAATTGATGAGGCGTAGAGCACCTTCTCATTTCCTTCACATTGCGTGATGTGCGCCTTCTTCTCAATTGTCCTAAGCCGATCATCGGCTTCCAAAGGGTTCACATTTCCGAAAAGTTGGTGGCCTAGTCCTCATAAAATCGATAGCTTTGAGTGAGGTCGGGTCCACCATGGTTGTTCGAGCTCTGAGGTTGTTGTTGGTGCTGCGTTGGTCATCTCTTCCATCTGCCGCATCATAGTCTGCATCGCTTGAGTCTGTGCGCAAGAAATGCTCCTAGATTACGCATGTCCACCGGCGGTGGTTGAGGGCTGCCTCTGTCGTTGGTGTTGTCGTTCGCGCGATCCACTTCAAAGCTCGTTGTTCCTCGAGTATTCACCATCGATGATTGCCTCTTAGGTTAGGGAAGGTAGATGTAGCATAGATAAGAAGCAAGAATTTCTAAAGCGGGGAGATAGATTATACCCAAACTGAAATAATTCTTTATTATTCTTGGTATGGCCGCTTAGTTAAGCCTACAAGCTTTGCAACCCATACTGCACACTCAGCATTACAAAGAAGCAAACTAAACACGAAACCTTAACGTCAACTAGAAAGGTAAAGACTAACTTAAAGACGCGACTCACACTCGAGTCTCAACACAGCTCCAAGGCTGACACTCACTCATCCAGCCACCCTGGCTGAGGCTGATCCGGCGCATACACCGGCGGATGAGCGGGCATAGGAGCGAACCTATCCTGATGACCTACTACTGGGTCCTCTGCAACCACGGGGTCTGCACTCCCCTCTGGCTCCCACTCTCGCTCCTCTGGATCCTCCTCGGACTCCTCTGCTGGCTCCTGAACTTCTCGAGTCACGCGCTCCAGGCTCGTCCTCGGCCGCCTCTAGGGCCTCTCCCGGCTCGGTGATCATCCCGATGGTCAAGCACGGGTCACCTCAAGCTCTGCTCTGCCACTCAGAGTGCCTCGTACACGATCTCCGGCTCTGAGTAGTATCTCTCATATGATCTTCACAGGCAAGGCGAACTCGCAAGGTGTACTGCATGGCACACTCGTTCTCCACGATCCGTCGGCGTCGGCATGCTTGAACGTGCAGGTGAAGGCGAACACAGAGTCGTGAAGCTTGCCGGCGTGGTCGCGGCGAGACACGACGAAGAGCAAGTCGGCGACCTCTGAATTGCAACCTCGTGCGAGAATCTTACGGCGAGAGATGTTGATTGGCTGCCGGCTTCTTCGTTCTCGGGCGTAGATAATCGACTTGCAAATAAATCCTCGGTGTACACCATTAACTAACCAAATGCCTCCTCGGTAAAGCGGACGATAAAAGCCCCCAAGCGTCTGAAGTACTCTCCACAGCTCCATGGCGTAGCCGCCAGCTGACTCCTCGAAGGTCGGAACAATCGGCATCTGCTCCACAAGAACTTTGAATAAGAGCTCCACCCAAAACGGCAAGTAAAACGGTAAATTCAGCAAAGGCGAGAAGTAGAGAATGAGATGAGTCGAGAGTGTTTTACTAGTCATGTTTAGATTTTCTTTTAGAAAATAGTTTTGGACTCACACAGGACACCTCCACACTATCTAGGGCCAAGACCTACAGTCAGTATGCTCGATACCACCTCTCAGTAAGGACCGAATCCACCGATTCGAACCCACTTTGTGTTTACCGCACTAGTCCTGGGATCAACGCTAGTGCACACACTTAACATTGGTACATATCACATCATACACAACGATAATAGAATAATAGTTCATTTATTGATATAGCTAAATGTATGATCTTATGACCAACTTACATTATTAAGCCACGCAGGGCAAGACTGAGAATATAACTAATGATTAAGCAGCGGAAAATAGAAAACGTAGATAGCTCATCAGTTCACCACAGGCAACCGACAAGGCTCGGACCCTAATGACTCGTGTCTTCCTGAACTTCATCTTCCAACACAGGTGTAGATTCCTCAACTGTTGATTATTGTTGCTTGACAAGGGTGAGTACTTAAAGCACTCAACAAGTTGTGCACAGAATGCAATTCTATGTATCTATATGTAAGGCTTATTCCAATGGATAGGCTATCATGGCTATTTTGCAATAAGCAGCATTTATGAACATATATAATAAATAGATCGTAAAGAATGTAAAACAAATAACAATAGTAAATAAGTTCAATATTTCTCAAGTAAATCAAGTTTCCAATCCTAAGTCAAATTTCATCTTCCATATGGCATTCCGCCATCCCAACCATGTTGTCCAATTAATTAAGCTAACCCTTAATCAGTAATTCCGAGCATTGCTCAATACCACGAGCACGGCTATCCGAATAGTTTCACACTGCAGAGGTTATGCACTTTACCCACGTGATACAACCAAACACCACCAAGGCGAGTGATTATAACAAAGCCTTTACAATGCTCTGGCTTAACCCGATACTACCCGCTAAGGTTTCAACACTGGTGGGTCTGAAAACCATAACCAGGGCCCCCCTCTTGCGCCATGTGAATTACTCCATAACTCGGGAACTCACACCGACCACGATAGTACCAAAATTAAGACATTGCAAATTACTCAGCTAGGCTGGCCCATACGGACATGTGGTTGCATGATAGACTCAGTCAAAGGCTTGCAAGGTTAAGTCCTTAGTGTGATCAAGGCAAGACATCCACATACCCTCCGCCCATCGGGCCCACTTAGCCTCCTCGCCTTGCCACTTGCCTTAATCTAAGTTATCATCACCCCGTTGATTACCAAGCACCACGTGCCATCAACAATTCAACATCGTTGCGTGACATGACTCGCCACAACAACTCAATCTCATCGTGTGATCTCACATGACACACAAGTTCATAACATTGTTCCATATTCCATTAATCAAGATTAATTATCAATGATTCTGACACATGTAATGACGTGGCATGGCTAAGCAACTAATACGGTCTAAAGCTCCAATGTTGATTATAATTATTAACCAACTATATTAAACCAAACTAGGGTGACAATAGATCATGGCATACAATGACAAGGTAGGGTATAGATCAATCTGGTATATTAGCTAACCCCAATCTAACTTGAAACAATTGTATATTTGAAATATATGCAATAGGGTAAAACAAACATAGCGATTTTATAAACATGGGTTCAACATGATCAAAGAACAACTTGCCTTGGAATAGGTCCTGATCTTGATCTGCAGCTTGCTCTTGAGTTGCTTGATCTTCCTCCGAAGCGTCGCACAATTCCACGTCTACGCGTTCCGAAGATGAAAAGCAAATAAATACCAAAACAGAGAGCAATTAAACTCCAAAAATCAAATAAAATTCACCATTAAATAGATCTTAATTTTACAAATTTTTCGAAATTTGAATCACTCAAATCCGAGTTAAATTGCAAAAGATATAGCCTTTTGAAGTTTGAAATAAATACTGAAATTGCTAAAATCAGAAAATCAGAATTAACAGATTTATTTTTATTCTGAAAACCGATTTATGACGTCAGCGTGACATAAGACCTGGCCCGAAGCGCTCCGGTGCTGACACGTGCCCCCTCGGTCCATGGACTGAGTCCATGAATTTCATCGGGTCCATGGTGCACCCGGTTCACACGGTCGAGCTCTCGACACGCGGGCCCGCACTGGCCGACCCGGCGCCAACAAGACTTCGCCACGACGTGCCATGCCAGCGCCACGTCGCTGCCCGGTCCGATCTGGCATCCACGTGGGTGACACGCGGCGACGAACCAGTCAGCCACGTCGACGGCGACGGCACAGAGCCCTAGGGTCGTCGGCGGCGATCGGCCCAACCACCTACGGCGTCCTCGCGACTTCGCCTACCTTCTGACGCGCTTGGATCCGGGTTTTGGGCACTTGGGCGACGGCGGCGAGACTTTTCTTCTTGCGGCGATGACCTCCCGCGGTTTCGTCTCCGCGATGCTCCGTCGAACTAAGCGTGCGCCGCGGGCTCCCCTCGTTGAGACAAAGCCGATGACTCGGTCCGTGCCTTGAGCTCGGCGGAAGGCGGCGGAATCGGTGAAAACGACAATGGCGGCGCTCTTGAAAAACTTCGATTGCGAGATTTGGCTCGAACTTGGCGGCGAAACTTTGGGGCTTTGGTTGCTTGGATCCCGGCGGCGTCGTGCGCTCCTTATAAAGCACCACGAGTCCCTCCCTTGCCCGATTCTGCGCGGTGTCCGCGGCAACACGCAGCGGCGGCGCTAGAGTCCGACTTCGGACACGCTCGAGAAGAAGACGCAGAACCGTCCGATGCACAGATCAACGGCCACGATGCACTCCGTGCTAGGAAATCTGAACCGCAACTTGGAATCCAACGGAAACCTCCCCACACGATCTCCACCGCACACTAAAGATCCAACGGCTAGCGTTCACTCTTCTAGAACTTGGGCCAAGCGGGCCAGCGGTGCAAAGCAATGGGCTGCGCTGGAACGGCCCCACGCGCACAGTACATAGGCTTGGCCCGATACCGTTGCAACGAATTTCAAAAGATTTCTCATTTTAAATAATTACAGAAATTCATTTTATTTATTTTAAGCGATAAAACTATTAGGAAAAATCCAAGAAAAATCTCAAAAATACTTTGAGACACTCTGGACTCAAATAAAATATTTTTGGCAAAACTTTATTTTGACTTTGCATAAATTTAAATAGATTCGAATAAAAGGCAATAAACTTGATTTGAATTTAATTCTAATAAATCCAGAAAAATCCAAATAAATTCCAGAAAATCATAAATGCACATTTAAGAAATAAAAACATAATTAGGCCAAATTTTGGGATGTTACGGATACATACGGAGGACTCGGAGGACTCCTTTGTAAAGGTCCGCCCGCCCAGACGAAAGATTTTGCCGTCGGCGGCGCCGAGCCTAGGTCGGTCGATGGGAAGCGATCCGTCAGTAAAGCGATCGATGAAGGGCTTCCTCGATCGGACTCGGCCGTTAATGCAGCTGCGGCCCGACCGGCCGGATTCACGCTCGGCCGCGCGGCGGTCGAACAACCGCGCTCGGCAGTCGGTGGCGCTTTCGCCATCGGGTTCAATCGACGGAAGGAAGCGAAGGTCACAGACGAAGATCCTGTGGGGCCGGCCTCTCTGGAGGCAAGATTGGCTAGGTAATCGGCCTCACCGTTGTAGCGTCTGTAGCTATGGTGGAGCTCGAAACCCTTGAACCGCTCCTCGAGCTTGCGCTTCGACAAGATGCGCGACCATGCGGGCGTCTCGGCTCTCGCTTGCTTTCATGACCGGTCGACGACAAGCTTGGAGTCCCCGTGGACGTAGAGTCGACGAGCGCCGAGGTCGGCAGCGATCCGGAGATCGTTGACGAGAGCCTCGTACTCGGCAACATTGTTGGTCGCATAGAAGAGCAACCTGATGGCGTATTGAAGTCTGTTCCCGAGCGGGGAAACAATGACAACTCCCGCGCTCGCGCCGCTCTTGGTGTAGGACCCATCGAAGTACATCGTCCAGTACTCGGGGTCTTCGAGCGCCGGTGGCGCCTGGGCTTCGGTCCACTCGGCGACGAAGTCGGCCAGGGTCTGTGACTTGATCGCCGTTCGAGGAACGTATGTTATGTCGTGACCACTAAGCTCGAGCGCCCACTTGGCTATCCTTCCTGAGGGTCGCGGTTGTGGACGATCTCGCCGAGCGGCGACGTGGTCACCACGGTGATGGCGTGCTGGTCGAAGTAATGGACGAGCTTTCTTTTGGCGATGAGCACTGCGTGAGCGGCTTACGCACCTCAGGTGCCGAGCCTTGGACTCGGAAAGCACCTCGCTGATGAAGTAGACTGGCCGTTGTACCTTGAGTTCTCGGCCCTCTTCCGCTTGTTCCACCACGAGGGCCGCACTGACGACTTGGGTAGTGGCGGCGATGTAGAGGACCAGCGGTTCACCTGGCGCCGGGGCAACCAGGACCGGAGGTGAGGAAAAGAAGGCTTTCAAGCGGGTGAGGGCCTCCTGAGCTTTCTGGGTCTAGCTGAAGCGGTCGGATTTCTTAAGCAACCTATAGAGCGGCATTCCGCGCTCGCCAAGGCGAGACACGAAACGGCTCAAGGCTGCAAGGCATCCAGTTAGCCTCTGGATCCCTTTGAGGTTGCCAACCGGGCCCATCCTTACGATCACCGAGATCTTCTCCTGATTGGCCTCGATGCCACGCTCGGAGACGATGAAGCCGAGGAGCTTCCTTGGGGACCCCAAGACGCACTTCGTGGTTGAGCTTTATGCGAACCGGGAGGTTCAAGGTCTCCCTAGGTCGGTGATGAGGTCGTCGGCCTTCCTGGTCTTCACGACGATGTCGTCGACGTATGCCTCAATGTTGCGGCCGATCTGGTCGTTAAAGCACGTTTGCATACATCGCTGGTATGTAGCGCCCGCATTTTTTAGACCGAACGGCATTGTTACGTAGCAGAATGAGCCAAACGGAGTGATGAAGGAGGTCGCGAGCTGATCGGACTCCTTCAGCGCTATCTGGTGGTAGCCTGAGTAGGCATCCAGAAAAGAGAGGGACTCGCACCCTGTGGTGGAGTCTATGACTTGGTCGAAGCGGGGCAAGGGGAACGGGTCCTTGGGACACGCCTTGTTGAGACTCGTATAGTCAATGCACATTATCCATTGCCCACTCTTCTTCTTTACAAGTACAGGGTTGGTGAGCCACTCGGGGTGGCGCACCTCTTTTACAAACCTTGCAGCCAAAAGCTTGGCGATCTCCTCCCCTATGATCCTGCGTTTCTCCTCGTCGAAGCGACGTAGGCGTTGGGCGACCGGCTTTGAGCCTGGGCGGATGCTCAAGGAGTGCTCGACGACTTCCCTGGGAATTCCCGGCATGTCGGAGGACTTCCATGCAAAGACATCGTTGTTGGCGTGGAGGAAGTTGACGAGCGTGCTTTCCTATTTAGCGGGGAGCGTGGCTCTGACCCGCACGGTCTTGGTCTGATCCCCGGGATCGACCGCAACCTTCTTCGTGTCCTCAGCGGACTTGAAGGATCCCGCCCCCGACTTGCTAGACTCAGGGGCGGACTCGGAGGCCTCCCTCCGGAGGTTGACGAGCTCGGCGGACGCGATGACCGCCGACGCTAGCTCGCAACTGCTTCGCTCGCAGTTGTAAGCGAACTGGAAGGATGAAGCCACGGTGATGACTCCCTGCGGACCGGGCATCTTCAGCTTCAGATAGGTGTAGCTGGGGACCGCCATGAACTTGGCGTAGCATGGCCTCCCCAGGATAGCGTGGTAGGAGCCGGGGAAATCCACGACCTCAAAGGTGAGGGTCTCTGTGCGGAAATTTTTCGGTCCTCCAAAGGTGACGGGCAGGTCGATCTGCCCGAGCGGGTGGGCCTGCTGGCCAGGGATGACGCCGTGGAAAGGCGCCTTGCTCGGTCGGAGACTCGAGCGGGGGACCCCCATGGCGTCGAGCGTCTCAACATAAAGGATGTTGAGACCACTGCCACCGTCCATTAGCACCTTTGTGAGGCGCTTCTTCCCCACAATGGGATCGACCACAAGCGGGTATCTCCCAGGCTGCGGGACGTGGTCGGGATGATCGGTCCGATCGAAGGTGATCGGGGATTCTGACCACCGAAGATATTGGGGGACGGCTGGCGTGACGGTGTGGACCTCGCGGTAGGCGAGCTTGAGCCGACGCTTGTCGACATAGCATACCGGCCCGCCAAAAATCATGAGGCAGCCGTCGGGTTCTGGGAACTCGTCGTCCGCCATCTTCTCCGCGACCCTTGGGGCCGGGGCCGGCTTCTTTCCTTTGCCCCGCGGCATCGTGGGAAGCCGGGAGAGAAGCGCCTCGGGACCTCGCGATCCGGTACTTGTGTTTGACGGGGAACCCGTGGTTTGGGCACAGGCTGTCCATCAACTTTTCGAAATGGTCGGGCGCGACGGTCGGTCGTACCTTGGCAGGTCGGTCGACAGCTGTGACCACTTGGGCCTCGCGGACCTGCTTTCCATGCCGCTTCCGCTTGTCGGAGCGGTCGGAAGGGGACCCGGCTCGGGCGCCGGGCTCTTGTTGGGCCTTTCCTCCTTCGAAGATGGCCCCCACAGCCTCCTCGCCGGAGGCGTAGTTAGTGGCGATATCTAGAAGCTCCTTGGTGGTCCTGGGCTTGACACAGCCCAGTTTGTGCCCCCACGACATCGGCGTCGGAGATGTCGGGGAGCTCGTTGCATTGGCGGGAGAAGCGCCGGATGTAATCCCGGAGAGTTTCTCCGCCGGCCGCTTGCTCTTCGACTCTTGAGTCAGGAGTTCCCGTGGCGCTTATAGGTGCCACGGAGTTCTTGACGAAGAGGGTCTTCAAGTCGGCCAGCTGATGGTCTTTGCGGGCAAGTACTCGAGCCAAGCTCGAGCCGAGTCCGCAAGATAGATAGGGAGGTATTGGATGATAAAGAGGTCATCCGTTGCTCCCCCTGCCCGGCACCCGAGCCGGTAGTCCTCAAGCCATACGCCGGGGTTTGTGGCCCTGTATTTGGCAATGTTGGTTTGGTGCCACGAATCGCGGGGAAATTCGCACGGCGAATCCACAGCGAAGGCCCGTGGTCCCGACCATCGGGGCTTGGGCTGCGATTAATGGCGGCGTCCATTGCAACACGCGAGTGGCGGCCGCCCACCGCTTTTCTTCGCGCGCGAGGGTGGCACGGACGTCGTAGGCGTTGCCGAGGCGCTGGTGCACCGGGGTGCGCGAGGCCTGGGGTTGTTTGTGGTGCGCTGCTGCCTTTGCCGGGCCCAGCCGGTTCGGCGTGATGCGGGCCCGACGGTCTGAGGTGGCACCCGAGTGGTAGGAGCTAGAGGCCTGCATGTGCTGCATGGCCGCACACTCCACCAGCCCCCGGAGGTTCTGGTACGTGGCTTTGGCCTCCGGGTCAGCCGGCTTGGGTAGGCCTCAGAGCGACGTGCGGCCACGACCACGCTTCGACTCGCGTAGGGGAAGAACTGAGGGTCGTCAGACTCTTCCACCAGCTTGTGGCGTACTGGCGTGTCTTGCCGCGCCGCCAAGCATCTGCGGGGCTCGGGCTCCTCCCGCTCGAGTTGGCTCGAGCTGGTCGAGCTCGACCGCCGCTCCTCGGCTCTTGGCGGCTGTCGGCTCGGGCTCAGTAGCAGCGAGCTTGAGCGCGTTCAGCGTGCTCGCGTTGGTATTCCTCCTCCTGCGCCTTAGTGCGCCGGATGGGGGCCCCCGTAGCCGCGGGGGTTGCGGTCAAGTCGACCGTGCCCGCCATGTTGCACTCGCGAGTCTTGCTGAGGTAGGGTGCTCCTTGTCGGAGCTGGAGTCGTGGCTGGAAGAATCTTCCAGCAACTCATGGACCGAGGCCGGCATGTAGCCGGCCATTGCCACAAGGTGTGAGCCTGCGGGGGGTGACATGGTCACCTGCCCGAGCCCACGGGAGCTATTGCTAGAAGTGGCGAGGTGCTCCTCGGGTTCCGGCTTCGGGGCCTGTTGGGGTGCCCCAAGCCGGAGTTTGGCGAGGTTGCCGGAGATGGCGTTCAGGCTCCCGACGGGTGCTCGATCTCCGGAAGTGGCTGGGATGAGCATGAGCCCTCCCATCGAAGTGGCAGTGAAGTCGAGGGAGCCGAAGTGGATCTGGCTTCCCAACGCAGCCGCGCCGTTGCGGGTGAAGAATGCCATTAGGGACGCAAACGGGAGTCCGGAGACGTCGACGGAGACGCGCAAAGGCCCCTACCTGGCACGCCAACTGTCGGCGTTTCAAGCACCGGCAAGTAAATTTGTAAGTCTAAGGGGCCGCGCGTTCCCACTCCCTGAATGGTTAGACTCGAGAGCCCAAGGTGTATACTGGTTCGGGCCGAATATCCCTACTCCAGTTCGTTTAGTGGTGTTGTATTGCCTTAGGTGCAGACGGCTGCACAACGTTTTTACAAAATGAGGGAAAGGAGTTTAAGCACAAGAGTGTTCGCAAAGCCTAGCGAGAAGAGGAGATCTCTCAGGTGCCCCTCTCCCAGAGGCTCCTGCCTCCCTTTATACAACTGGAGGGGGCAGGTTATATGGGAAGTTGGGAGAGGGCAATCGCTTCGGTGATGGGTCGTCGCTGGTTTGCCTGTTGCTGGTCGGTAGCCACGGTGGCGAGGCGGTTAGTCGCCGCTGCCGAACCTGGCGCACCGCCTTACGTGAACGGCGATGGTTGGCGTTGCGGTCGCGTAACGTTGGTACTGCCTCGGGAGGGAGCGTGCCTTCGTATTGTACGTGACTGGTTGATGGGACTTGAAGCTTGACTTCGGCAGCCATTTATGCCATCTTGGGAAAGGGCCACCTACTCCCGTACAATCACTTCGATTGACCCCGTCTGTGGGGCACGTGGCTGCCAGCTGGCGAAGGCTTCGACACGCGGTCCTTGGCGGAGGTTGCCTTGGTTTGGTCGGAGTTGGGGATCCCGACCAGCTGCGGTCGGGAGCCCCGCTGGTCGGGTCGGGGATCCCACCACCGCAGAGGTCGGGAGCCCCGCTTGGTCGGGGATGCCTACCCCGATCGGTCGGGAATGGGCGTCCTGTGTGGCCCCGCAGGTACTTTGGTCGGTAGCGGGCCTGGAGCGGCCTATTAGGCTTGAGCTGTGCTTGAGGCAGCCTGCTCATCACCCTGGGCCGTTGGGGTACCCCTGGTATGAGTATTCATCAAAAAGGTAATGTGAAATTGCTGGTTTATGTGTAGTATGTGAGAAAACCTTTCAGCAAAATTTAATCCTCTGACAAAACATGCAGGTGGAAACATAGGTGGATCTATCATATATGAGATGGACATGGAGGGCATTGAGCAACGTTTTGCAAACTTGATGACAAGGGTTTGTTGTTTTTTATGTAACCATACATATGTTTGCCTTAATTTCATTTTTCTATGCATATTCATTGAAATATGACTTGCAATTACAGGAGGATGAGGATATGGAAGATTTTGAGGAGGATGATGTGCTAGAGGACAAGGAGGAGGAATGATGGAAGGTGATTTAAGCACTTTAGCTTGCTTAGTACTCACAACTTCTGTACAAAATTCTAACCTTACAGAATCTAATGCATGAAGATATGGAAGATGTGCTTCTTGTGTTCCTTAGCACATATATTGAAACCTGAACTGGATGATCTGCTAGCTTCTAGCTGTTGCGAGCCTGCTGATGTTTGGTTAAATAAGCCATATTGATGTCTGGGGAATATTATAAGCATTCATTCAACATATTGATGTCTGTTGATGTTTGATTGAATAAGTCATACAAGGGCAAATGGTTTAATCTGCTCCTCTTTTTCTTGGTACTTTTGAAGTTAATTTTTATTGTTATAAGTTGTAATGTGGAAAAATAGAACATATATCAAGGCAAATTCATATCATATGCAATTCCCATACAAATTCTCACCAACAAAATATTTCCCATTCGTAGGTTGACCTTTCTCATCACAAAGGCATGCTTGTTGGTAGGACAGTCTAGTGAGATAGTGCGCAAGGGTGTCTAAGTTGTTGGTGCAGCCTTCACCTTCTTCACTTTTGGTTTTATAAGTTTTGACTGTATCTAAGTATTATCAAACATTTAGTGTGTTATGTGTTTGCTTCTATTTGTATCTCTGAGTAAGGATTACCTTCATTTTGTTGTGACAATGATCAAGATTTGACTTGAGTGTCTATCCCTAAACTTGCAGATCAATATATAACATCGAATTCTCTAGCATAAATGTAGCCCTATTGGTAATAATAATTTGAGATTGAAGGTGATAGGCAATATCCAAATTGCTTAGTTCATTGTTGGGTTGGTGATTCTGTGTATTTATAATAGTCCTTACAATTTGTTGCACAAAAAATGGAGTTCTTGTGATTTTTGGATGGTGATATTTTGATCAAATCAACTAGTTTTGTGTTTTCTTTGATTTTTTATGTACGATCTAGGGGTTATCAAGGTCCGATAAATATTCGTGACCGTATCCGATTCGATTCTTATTCGCTCCATAGCCGTATTCATATTCGGACTATTCGGATCCATATCCGTATTCAAGAAAAAATGTGAAAACAAATATGGTAGAGCCATTATCCGTCCGTATCTGATCCGTTTTCATCCCTACCCACGAGCATGCATGCAGGGTTTCAAATTTTGTTTTCGATTGATATCTTCGTGGTGGGCGAAATTCAAAATTTTGGTGAAATATCAGATGAAATTCAGTCAAAATTCAAAAGGCAAATTTTTGAACATAAATTTCTGAAATTTCGGTCGAAATTGCCGAAATCTCTGCAAAATTCAACTGAGTGGAAAATGGTCAAAACGATGTTAATTTTTTTAAAAAAAATTTGTACATGGTACTAACATATTATTAATATTCCCATAAAATTTTTAGATGATGATCAAACTTGAGAATTTTTAAAAATTCTGACAGTGCTACTATCATAATAAAAGCTTGACAAGTACATTTCAACCGAATGGAAAATAGTGCAAACCATGTTTAAAAAAAATCAAAAAATTTGGATGGTTATGATGCATCGATAATATTCCCATAAAAATTTTAGATGATGATCAAGGCTGAGGAATTTTCAAAAATTCGGACAGTGCTACTGAAGGCTGACCGCTAAATTTCAACTGAATAAAAAATGGTCAAACAATGTTAGAAATTTTTGAAATTTTTTTAGATGGTTCTTAAGCATCACTAATATTATCATAAAATTTTATATGATGATCAAATTTGAGTAATTTCAAAAATTGTGACAGTGCTACAAGTATTACTTCCATAGATTTTATTGAGCAACCAAAACAAGCTTAAAATTTTTGAAACTTTTATAGAATGGTTATGATGAAATTATTAAGCTCTCCTAAAAAATTTGAATCATTATCACACTCAAGAGAATTTATAAAATTCTGATACTGTTAATGTCTCAGTTATGTTTATTCAGTTTTTAAATTTTTAAATATAACAAATGAAGTTCAATTCTTTGGAAATTTTTCTGTATGATCCTACACTACTAAGTATGGTATAATAAATTTTATAAACATCTTAAAATTTTGGTTTCTCATCAAATTTTCATGGAAGATGACATTCTTAAGGGTTATTGACCCAAATCCGTTCCTCAAAAGTCAAAATCAGGTCAAAAATACAGAGATTTCGGTGAAAATTGCCATAATATCCCAAATACTGTAGTAATTTGATTTTTTTTTCATTTTTTCTCGTTAGGATTTTGAATCTAGTCCCCAGCTGAAATCCAAAATCTTAGACGAAATTTTGTCGGGATTTTGAAGTACGCACACATGTACCGTGAACTGCACGCTGGCCCTTGATCTTGTTGTCTAATCCTAGTAGGAGATATTAGCGAGCTAGCCTAGCTATCAGGTTTGTGGGCACCAAATCTACAAATGCGGACCCTTAGTATATATTATATTTGTTTAGGATAATGTTAGTGCACATAATGTTATTATCGGTGCAATATCATTCATACATAGGGCTAAATTTGATAAATAAAGAGGTGATATGACTTTATGATCGAATTTACAGTTATTAGATCACGTAGGACTCAAGCACTAAATAAGATAACTACAATAGAGCAAAAATAAACTATAGCACATCCCATTGACTTGCAATAGGCAATTGATAAGGAACAAGACCTACAGATCGACCTCCTCGCAAAGCTCCACCTCCAAGGCAGGTGAAATTCCTGCACTTCGACAACTGAATCATGATTGTTGCAAGGTAAATATATAGAGTACTCTGCAAATTGTGCAAACATAATGTAGAGTCTAATTTACTATATACAACACAAAAACAAAGGATATGGTTTTAAGATTTATCTTGCATAAAGAAGTATTTATAATAATACGATAAATAAATTGAAAACATAATATGATAAATACAATAATAACTGGTAAGCAAGAAGTTTCACCTTGTTTCACAAAGTTGCACACAACCTATACTAATTATTCACACAACCAACCTTCCTAGCTTTATTTTATGAAAACTACCCTGTGTGTGAAATCTCCGAGCACGTCCCTGATCGCATACACAACTATTTGAATAGATTTGGTAATACTCTGCAAAAGTTATACAGCTTTCCCCATAAGATATGCTCAATAGCATGGTCTGAGCACACTTTCTTGGATGTGTGACTCGAAGGATCATAGCAAACCAATTCAGAGACTCTGCCCCAACTATTAGCCCTTTCGGTAACCTACCTATACCTTGATTCCAACCAGGGTTCAAAATCTCGGCGAATTTCGACGAAATTTTGGTTTTCATCCGAGATTCCAAATCCTGATGGAATGAAATTTTTTCAAAATTAGGGTTTGCTATAGTAATTTCGGTAAACCTCAGTGAATCACGGTGAGTTTCGGTGATTTGGACCAGTTTGCATGGATTTTGGAATGGATTTTGGTACCAATTTTTTTATAGAGAATTGTAATGCCTTTTATAAGAAATACATGTGAACAGTTTGCAAAAAAATACATATACAAATTATGTAACCCTAACCTTAAACCCTAACTTGGATTTCAGCCTTAAATGATGTATTTCGGTCTAAACCATAACTTGGGAATTTTATGTGCAAATACTTAGTATTTTGCAGTCAAACAGATAGGAAATATAGATAAATGCTTGTATGATTTTTTTCATATTTTTTCCAAATTTTTTCTAGCATCGGGAGATCATTTCTCAGAAGGTTGAAAATCACCAAAATTTTGGCAATTTTTGCTGAATTTTCGGTTTTCTCGGTTTCAAATCTACCGGATTTTAAATTTTCTTTTTAAGTTTCGTCCGAATTTTGTCCAAAATTCCAAAATCTGGCCAAAATTTCAGATTTCGGACACCTTCGAGATGTGATCCAAAAACAAAATTTAAAACTTGGATTCTAACACAGTGAGGATCCGTACACAGCGAACATCTGTAGAGGTACACTGTTAGATTTTAGAACAGGAATCATCCATGGTGTGGTCCGAACATAGCGACACATACCCTCTACCCTACACAAAATCTAATTTATAACCTGAGGATGTCAACGTTGAAACCCGATAACTTACTATGCTTGATTTTTTTAGTTTAATGATGCACATGGTAAAGTCCTTAATTGTCTACGACAAGATTACCCAATACACTAAGCCTACACACATAACCACACAGTCGACCACACATAACTGACCACTAAGCCATACCACTTATCCCAATCTAAATCATTAACCGCCCTTGTTAATTATCACCCAGCACCCAGTTCATCACATAGTTAATTAATCAAGTGTAATAACATGATTCAAAAAGATATCAACAACTCATTATGGCTAACCAACTCACGTTGATGCTATAATAGTTACCAACTAGTAATCAACCATCCCAAGGTGATAAAGGATCATGGTATACAATCAATAAGGTGAACAATAACAAATAGGTTGCATCACTACTCCCAAAAAATAATAAAAAATATTTAATAATTGAAGTAGCATGCAATAATTTAAAGACAAAGTAACTAGTAAATTGGGTAGAATATGGTCAAAGCACACAACTTACCATGATGTAGCACTTGGTCTTGTCTTTAAACAAACTCTTTCGAGCTCACGAAGCAACGTCTATATAGAACAAGTGATGGAAAATAAATTAACAACAAATAGATTCAAAACCAAACTCCAAAAATCAAAATAACTATCCTGAAAGGTAGGGTTTGATTTTATAAGAATTTATAAACTTGAACAGACTCATTGGAGTTTGTATAAGGGAGAATGTGCACTTAGAGGTTTGGTTGGGAAAGAAAATACTGATAATTGAGAGAGAAAGGAGAATATTCTATAGGGTCATTATTTTTAGAATTTCAGAAAAAGGTTGAGGGGCTAACTGGTGGGACCCATGGTATATACACCGAGTCCATGGACAAGAGTTCACGAGTCTGCGGTGAACGACTCGGCTCATCGCTAGGGCTGACAAGTGGGATTCACATGTCATAGGGTGAGTTCACCGGTACACCGGATTTATGCAGGGTGATCTAGGGATAGGGTGAGGTGGCAGGACGAGGGATAGGATAACGAGCCGAGGACGCGGGACCTGTGGGGCTATTTATGGCTAGCGGCTAGGGCATACACGTCGAGACCAGGTAGCACACGGTGGCTATGGCTGGGCCGTGCCCAAATCGGGGTAGCGGGGACATGGACGAGGCAACGAGGCGGGTTTATATGGACCATGCCAATGTCCATATGCATGATGGAAATCAAGGTCCAATTACAAGGGGTAAATCTAAAGAGCTTCGCATGTTGGTTATGATCTTCGGCATAACTAAAAGGCCGAAATTTTTGGGGCTAAAAGTACCCCTTGATTCACGTTCGCGCAATGATCGGGAGCGCACCAACAGATTTGGTTATGGTCCCGTCAGCTAGCGCAAGAATAAAAGGGGAAGAGGCCAGCACTCATGGTTACAAGAACTAATCCTGAGTTTTGCCTCTACTCGAAATCATCCGATCTAAGATCTCGCGCTCAAGCTGCCGAAGACCATCACCACCACCGTGAGGTTCACGGTGCTTCTTCACCGACGCCAAGAACGTCGATCGAAAGACCCTAATGGCTATCTCTTCCTCACCGGGTTAGTACATCCACCTAATGTTTATTCCGCATTAATGTTCTTTTGGTGATCATGCTTTAGGCTAGCTAATGTTCATGTTTTAGTTGAACCCTAATGCTAACATTTGGTATCGGAGCAAATCTAGTCTTTTCATGATCCCTTTTAGCCCAGTTTAAGCCATGTTCTTGTCAAATTAGTGTGGTTCTTTGGGCTCGGTTAGCATTGAGAAGAAAGGGAAAGAATAGATCCGAAACCTCAATGTCCAAATCCCGAAACCCTTTTCCCAATTTTGTCCCCAAAATCAAGCAAAACCTAAAGATCTAAGAGGGTTTCTTCGGGGCTTACCTCATTGGGTCGTCGTCGTCCCCGACGCCGATGCCTTTTATCACCGTCGGCAGCTCCGCGCGCCGTCGCGGGCCTTCGCTTCGCCCGCGCCTACGCCCGGGCTTGTAGCTCTTCTCACCGCAGCCACGCACGGCATCAGCCCGCCGCGCGTGCGCGTGTCATCGCACTGCGCCGCTGGATCTCGCTCGCTTGTCACCGCCGCCGCCTCGCCCGCTCGACCTCAGCTCGCTCAGTCGCCGTGCGGAGTTTTCGGGGCGAGGAAGCCGAATGGGATTAGGGTTAGGGTTCTTCGTCGTTTCGATTTTGTTCCGGCTCGCGCGGCATCTCGGCCGTCCGTTCGCATCTGTCGGTCATCGCTTCGCCCTCCGCGCCAGGCCGTCGCTTCACATTACGAGCCGCGTCGCTGCTTCGCGTTCCGCGCGGGCTGTCGTTTCGTGTCGCGGGCCGGGCCGCCGCCTAGCCTCCCGCTTGGGTCGTGCGGCCATTTTTTTGGCGTAGGCCGCACATCACAGGCTGCGCTGCGCGTGGTGGGCCGCGTTGTGCTATGCTGCGAGATGGGCCTCGGGCGCGGTGGGCCGCGGTCATGTGTAGTTTTGGGCCTTTTCTGGTTTTTAGTCAATTTAATCTTTGTATTTCTTTCAATCTTGTTTAATTTCAGCAATAAGTATTATTTAATATTAATTTCCTGGGCATTTATGATTAATTTTATGATTAATTTCTGGGCATATTATTTAATGTGGCGATTATTTTAATGTGATGATTATTTCTTAGCATTATATCTAATTGAAATTGAACCAACGGGAAGTTTTTCTTAGAGATTAATTGTTTAATGATGAAATTGGGATAATGTCATGACCATGTTCATATTCTGACCAACGTTGTTTATGAACATGTGTCACTCATAAAATAATTTAGTTCTTTTTCGTTTCTGCCCAACGGTGATGCGAATTGGAATCTTTAATTTTTCTTGCCATTAGCATGTTATTAATCAGACCAACGTAGGGTTAATTTCATGCATAAAATGATATGTTTCCTAACATGAATTGTGTTATATTTTCTCAGCGGCCAATGCCTCTAATATTGCCAATTACATCAGTGGTATTGAGCAATTGACGGGAACTAACTTTCCTGCCTGGAAGGAAAAGCTTGAGATCGTCCTTGGCATTCTTGAGCTTGATTATGCCTTATGTCACCCTACTCCTGTCGCTCCTTCCTCAACTGAGGAAAATTATGCAGAATTAAAGAAAACTTATGATATTAACTGTGAGCGATGGGAGCGATCTAATCGCATGTCACTTATGATTATGAAGAGCACCATCTCGGTGGGGATTAGGGGAGCAATCCCTGAATCTGATAAGGCTAAGAGCTACTTGGCTGCTATTGAAGAGCAATTTAAAGGCTCCTCAAAGGCTTATGCAAGTACTCTCATTATGAAGATCCTCACCACTAAATTTGATGGCTCTTGCAGCATAAGGGAGCACGTCATGATAATGAATGACATGACGGCTAAGCTTAAAGGACTTGACATGGCAATTTCTGACGGTTTCTTGGTTCACTTCATAATGACATCCTTGCCTTCTGCATACACTCCCTTTAAGATTAATTACAATACGCAGAAGGAGAAGTGGTCCATGAGTGAGCTCATTGCTCAACTTGTCCAGGAGGAGGAAAGGATTAAGACTGAAGAAAGGGATCAGGCTTTTATGGTCAATAATGGAAATGGCAAAAGAAAGCACTCTCATGGGGACCATAAGGCCAAGAAGAAGCTGCGTTTCTCCCCAATCCTAAGGCGGAAACAAGCAAATCCGCTCCTAAAGGGGTGAAATCTCCCACTGCCATCACCTGTCACTTCTGTAAAAAGGAGGGACATGTGCAGAAGGAGTGCACCGGCTTCCGTTAGTGGCTCGCTAAGAAGGGTAACGATACAATTACTTTTGTTGATGAATCACTTTATGCAGATTTTCAACATTATTCTTGGTGGATTGATTCTGGAGCCACTGTGCATGTTACTAATTCGATCACGAGGATTGATTCGTTAAGGACCATAAGAGGGGATCGAAGGCTTAGAGTCGCCAATGGACAGGAGGCTGAAGTTAAGGCTATTGGGACGCTTCCATTAGTTTTGGGGAGCGGCTTCACCCTCCTCCTAAAAGATGTCCTTTATGTCCCCTCCATGAGGAGGAATTTAATTTCTGTTTCCCTGTTAGACAATGATGGTTATTATTGTGTTATTGGAGACAATAAATGTTTGATTCAATTTGAATGTAATAATGTTGGTCTTGCTACCAAGCACGACATGCTTTATATGTTGTCTATTCAACAGTCTTCTTTATTGCTAAATGTGTGTGATGCTCCTATTAAACACAAGCATAATATGGATAATGAGACCTCGTCGAAACTATGGCACTGTCGCTTGGGCCATATTTCGAAGGGGAGAATGGAGCGTCTCATTAAGGAAGAGATACTCCACCCATTGGATTTTTCTGATTCTGACACTTGTATTGATTGTATTAAAGGAAAATATGTTAAACAAATTAAGAAAGGAGCAACACGCAGCTCGTGTCCCTTAGAAATAATTCATACTGATATTTGTGGTCCCTTCCCTATTATGTCAGTAGATGGTTATGATTCCTTTATAACCTTTACTGATGATTTTTCACGGTATGATTATATTTACCCTATTAAGGAACGGTCTGAATCATTAAATAAATTTAAGATATTTAAGGCTAAGGTTGAAAATCAGCACAACTCAAAAATTAAAGTATTGAGATCAGACAGGGGAGGAGAGTATTATGAAAAACATGCACCTTATGGTCAAATTCCTGGCCCTTTCGCTAAGTACCTTGAAGAAAATGGAATAGTAGCTCAATATTTCATGCCTGGTGAACCTCAACAGAATGGAGTGGCTGAAAGACGTAACCATACACTTATGGATATGGTACGGAGTATGCTGTCTCACTCCAGTTTACCACTTAAATTATGGATGGAGGCCTTAAAGACAGCCGCACACATATTAAACCAGGTTCCCAGTAAATCAGTGTCATCGACGCCTTATGAATTATGGACTGGGAGAAAACCAAGTTTAAATTAATTACGCGTGTGGGGATGTGCAGCTGAAGCCAAACTGTTCAACCCACATATTGGAAAATTAGATACTAAGACAGTAAGTTGCCATTTTATTGGGTACCCAGAAAGGTCAAAGGGGTACCGCTTTTATTGTCCTAATCGGACTACTAAATTTGTTGAAACCAGGCATGCTGTGTTTCTTGAGAATGATGAAATCAGTGGGAGTTCTGTGGGGAGGAAAATAGATCTTGAGGAAAATTGGGTTCATGTACCTCTACCGATAATCCGAGAGGCTGTTATTCCTGCACCTCAAATTAATGCATCTCCAATTGAAAGTCCTGAAACTAACACTGAAGACTCAGGAAATAATGCAACAGCTGATAATGAAGGACATAATGCAGCTCCTGATGATGAACCTCGGGAACCGGCTGTGACCCCTATTGAACCCTTAAGAAGGTCACAACGGGAAAGAAGATCCGCCATCCCAAATGACTATGTTGTATACATGAATGAAGACGTGCATGATATTGGGAAGGTGGATGACCCCATTTAATTTAAAGAGGCTGTGATGAGTAAGAATTCATCTGAATGGATAGACGCCATGAAAGATGAAATGAAATCTATGAGCCTGAATGACGTTTGGGACCTAGTAGAGATCCCTGAAGGAGTTAAAAAGGTAGACTGTAAGTGGGTCTACAAAACTAAGCATGACTCCAAGGGGAATGTCGAAAGGTTCAGGCAAGGCTTGTGGCTAAAGGGTTTACTCAAAGAGAAGAGATTGATTATGTTGATACTTTCTCTCCTGTCTCTAAAAAGGACTCTCTAAGAATTGTCATGGCACTTGTGGCTCATTATGACTTGGAGCTACATCAAATGGACGTCAAAACGGCATTCCTTAATGGCGATCTACAAGAGGATGTATACATGGCACAGCCCGAGGGTTTTGTCATTGAAGGCATGGGATGTCGTCTCAAGAAATCAATTTATGGACTGAAGCAGGCGTCGAGACAATGGTACCTTAAATTCGATAATATAATAAGGAAATTCGGATTTAAGGAAAATAAAGTGGATAATTGTATATATTTCAAGTCTAAAGATGGCAAATTTACTATTTTGGTTCTTTATGTGGATGATATCTTATTGGCTAGCAACGATAAGGATATGTTGTTTGAGACCAAAAGATTTCTCTCCGCTAATTTTGACATGAAGGATCTTGGTGATGCCTCTTATGTTTTGGGCATTGAGATTCACCGAGATAGGTTCAAAGGGATATTAGGCTTATCCCAAAAGGCATACATTGACAGAGTACTTAAGAGGTACAATATGCAAAATTGCTCTATCACGCCTGCTCCTATTGTTAAAGGCGATAAATTTGGACTATTTCAATGTCCAAGGAATCAATTAGAATCTGATCAGATGAAGTCGATTCCTTATACTTCAGCTGTCGGAAGCATTATGTACGCTCAAGTATGGACTCGCCCTGATTTGGCATTTGTTACCGGGATGCTTGGCAGATATCAGTCGAACCCAGGACTGGACCACTGGAAGGCTATAAAGAAAGTCTTATGTTACCTTCAAGGCACTAAAGATTACATGCTCACATATGAGAAGTCTGAAAACCTTGAAGTCATTGGTTATTCAGATGCTAATTTTGCCGGGTGTGTTGATAGTAAAAGGTCGACATCAGGTTATATCTTCATCCTTGCAGGAGGAGCTATTTCATGAAAAAGCTCCAAACAAACACTTACGGCATCTTCAACGATGCAAGCTGAATTTGTAGCATGTTATAAAGCTACAGGACAGGCAATATGGGTAAAGAATTTTATCCCGGACCTTAAGGTGGTTGACAGCATTTCTAGACCACTTAAGTTGTACTGCGATAACAAAGCCGCAGTATTTTTCTCTAGTAACAACAAGTCAAGTGGTGCTGCCAAACACATTGACATTAAGTGTCATGTTGTGAAAGATAGAATCCAGGATCAGACTATTGATGTCAAGCATATAAGTACTAAGTCTATGCTTGCGGATCCACTAACTAAAGGCTTACCACCCAGTCTCTTTCGAGAGCATGTTGCTGGCATGGGTTTATTGGAAAGCCTCTGATTCTGAAAATAAGGACCATAAGTATAAAACCAACTCCCATTAAGAATAAGTAATTATCCTATCAAGATAGAATAATGCACTATAGATATTGGGGTTGCAGTGGTGCTTATATTAACCGCTGTAATACTTTATCTTGGTGTTCTGTTCTGTTGAGTGTGGACTTATGATATTAGCCTTTCGATCAAGTGGGAGAATGTTGGTTGTGATCTTCGGCATAACTAAAAGGCCGAAATTTTTGGGGCTAAAAGTACCCCTTGATTCACGTTCGCGCAATGATCGGGAGCGCACCAACAGATTTGGTTATGGTCCCGTCAGCTAGCGCAAGAATAAAAGGGGAAGAGGCCGGCACTCATGGTTACAAGAACTAATCCTGAGTTTTGCCTCTACTCGAAATCATCCGATCTAAGATCTCGCGCTCAAGCTGCCGAAGACCATCACCACCACCGTGAGGTTCACGGTGCTTCTTCACCGATGCCAAGAACGCCGACCGAAAGACCCTAATGGCTATCTCTTCCTCACCGGGTCAGTACATCCACCTAATGTTTATTCGGCATTAATGTTCTTTTGGTGATCATGCTTTAGGCTAGCTAATGTTCATGTTTTAGTTGAACCCTAATGCTAACATCGCAATCAGGTTCAAGCTGCACTTAAGAATAGCTCAGACAATTTATGTGATCAGACAATACTTCCCATCGGTTCTTATCTTCTTGTACTTGGGTATGAGGAGAATTCAGCAAGATTGAAGCCTAAACATGCAAACAATTCAAGTGGTGCAGCCTGCTTAAACCATTCAGCACAATAAGTCATAACTTGAAGCACATTTTGAGCCCAAAACCAGGTGCATACTAAGTGAGGAAGGTCACTAAAAGAGGGTGGGACCATATGCACGAAATTTGCTTGTTGTCTTGGGATGGGAGAATCAAGTTAATGAGCTGGTTGGGAGAATCATGTTAATGAGCTTAGGCTTGGGACATGTACCAGCCATCTTTGGGGGACAAGCTACAATAACCAGCGGCCCTTTTGACTTCTTTGTTCCAGCTTGTATTTTTTTAATTCCTTTGTAAGCTTTAGTTTATTTCTATCCTTAGTAGACTAGGGATATATAAAGCCATGACTGGTTGTATGAAGGGAACTTTTAGCTCATGTAAGACTTAGCTACTTGCTATGCTGCATTTCTAATGCATTTGGAGTGAAAACTCTTTACCTTTGCTCTTATTTTTCTCTGATTTGAAGAACTGAGCGCAATCTATTGATTGCATCAATTCGATGTTTCTTGAGCTTGCTTCATGTTTATGTCGAATTGCTATAGCAATATATTGGTTGCATCAATTTGGTGTTTCTTGAGCTTGCTTCATGTTTATGTCGAATTGCTCGATAGCCTAAGTTTGGGTATTAGTTCAAATCAGCAGGGTTTGTTTCCCAAAAGCAAGTTTGGCTGATTTCTATTATAAAGATTTAGCTACTCTTTGTATCAAAGCAAGGGTTGAGGGCTGCTTGTGAAATAAGGGACCAAACTTTAGAGGCTTTCTCAAAGGGGAACTTCATACTTTGAGTATAGTTTCACATCACGAGTCGGCCTGTGTGGCAGTATGGGCCGACGGGATTGGCTGGGCCACAGCGAGAGAGAGACGAGGTGGCTGGACCGGTTTTGGCTGCACGACGCGATCGAGCAGAGAGAGAGAGAGAGAGAGGGAGGGAGGGAAGTGGGCTTGAAGAGAATTCGACTCATTTGGCCTTCCAGACTTTTAATTATTTTTTTCTTTTTAGAAAGTACTGAAAAGGAAAAGAGCACGGATAAAATAGCAAACACACTCAAAGATTTCTCAAAAAAATATGAAAAATACTTCCAAGAAAGTACTGAAAAGGAAAAGAGCACGGATAAAATAGCAAACACACTCAAAGATTTCTCAAAAAAATATGAAAAATACTTCCAAGCACAAATGACCCAAATAAATAGTTTGGAATTATTTTATATTGGATTTAATCATACTAAATTATTTTAATTTAGAAAAGTCCCGATTAAGCTTTAATTAGTTAGAAAAATTGGTGAGAATTTTTAGAGGACCCACCTTATACAAAGAAATTTTAAAAGAGGGAAAATTAAGATTTTACAAGCTTCATGATATCTCGCTTATTAAAGGCCAACATTTAGGACGGACATAACAGGAGGAGAGGCCATAGCATCGCAGTATCGCGTTACGCGGTACGTGTACTCGCCGGCCATTCATTCATTTGCCAAAGCTGGCCGGGTTGTAATTAACGTACGCACCGGATCGATCGAGCATGGCCGCATCCAATGGTGGCAGCCGCTTCTGACTTGTAACATCTCGTACGTACGCGCCGGTTATACTACAATATACGCGGAATATTTTATTATGCCTTCCTACTGGTACAAGCGTACAGTTTACACAGTACTACAACACACGTACAGCTGCATGCAAACTCTATCTGAACTCGTAGCAAACGCACGTGACATGTTGCGTCGTCAGAATGCCGAGGTTTCAAATCTTTTTTTCGGTTTACATAGGTGGTGGAATTCCGAAATTAAGGTGAGATCTTAGAATTTCTAACAAAATACAAAAATAAGAATTCAAATCTGATTTTTTTGCACCGAAATTTTCGAGATTTCGTCCGAAATTGCCGAAATCTCAGCAACATTTGTCGCGATTTCAGTGAAATTGAACTGAGAGACAAATAGTACAGACGACGTTGAAAATTTTGAAATTGTTTTTGGATGGTCCTTACACATCAATAATATTCCAATAAAAATTTCAGATGATTATCAAGCCTGAGGAATTTTTAGAAATTCGAACAGCGCTACTATCCTAATAAAACGTTGACTGACAATTTTCAACCGAATGAAAAATTGAACAAACCACATTATAAATTTTTTTAATTTTTTTTCATGGGTCTGATGCATCACTAATATTTTCATAAAATTTTTAGATATCGTTCAAGCTTCAGAAATTTTTAAAAATTTGGACAGAGCTACTATCCTAATAAAAGTCTTGCTGACAAACTTCAACCAAATGAAAAATGGTCCAAACCACGTTAGAAAATTTTGTGAATAGTCCTGATGTATCATCAATATTTTCATAATATTTTCAGATGATGATCAAGCATAAATAATTTTGAAAAATTCTGATAGTGCTACATCCTAATAAAAGCCTCATGATCAATGCATAGATTTGCTTGAGCAACAAAAAAAGGGTTAGAATTTTTGAAACTTTTAAAGAATGTTTCTGAGAAAAATTTTAAGCTCTCATAAAATTTTGGATCATGATCGCACTCTAATAAATTTATAAAATTCTTACCATGGCACTGTACCATTTGTTTTCTTTGTGTTTTTTATTTTTGAAAGATAACAAATGAAGTTTAATGCATCCATAGATTTTATTGAGCAAAGAACAAAGTTTAAATTTTTAAGAAAATTTATATAAATGTTCTTAGGCAATGTTTAAGCTCTCCTAAAAAATTTGGATCACAATCACACTCGAGAAAATTTATAAAATTCTAACAAAGTTACTGTCTCAGTTATGTTTATTCTGTTTTTGATTTTTTAAAGATAACAAATGTAGCTAAATTATTTTGAAATTTTTTCTGTATGATCCTAAACTTCTAAATATAGTACCATAAATTTTCAGAGCACGATTAAGCTTGTAGAATTTTATAAAATTCTGACAATGCTTCTGCCAAAATTGTAAAACATCTCAAAAATTCGGTTTTTCAACAATTGTTCATGTAAGGTGACTTTCTTAATGGTTATTGGGCCAACTCCAGGTCGAATTTTTTTAGATACTATAGCATTTGATTTTTTTAAAACCCGACCGGGATTTTGAATCCGTCCCCAATCAGAATCTGAGATCTCAGACGTGATTTCCGAAATCTCGCTGATTTTTGGAACCTTGCAGCACAAACGTACGGCCTGATCGGTCGAGCTAGACAGCTCCATAATAAAAACGGCCGCAGATTAATTAATTGGAGAGTAAATATCGATCTATATTGTAAGCGTACTTGCAGTACGTGTGTCCGCGTGTCTACGTTTCAAGTCGAACAAATAGCTCAATTCGTTCTTGGATTAACAACTCAAATGTACTACGAGAAAACAAAGGACTGAATGCATGCATGGAATGAATCGTATCACAAGATACATTATCCGGCCGGCCAGGCCCTACTATGTACTGTACCATGTATATATAGGAATTTCCTCTTGTATTAAAAGCTTATAGTATCCATTAGTGGATCACTAATATTTACGAGAGTCTGCTAGTACGTACGTACGTACGCAGTTGGCAGTATCGATCGAGTTATGAGACGAGCTAGACAGGTCAACCGAGCCGTACGTGCGTCTACCAAATCCAATTCAAAATGTGTTGTGCATGGAGATATTCCATTCCATTCCCGTACGTAGGCCGTGATGAATACATGCTGCCTTGATCCATCGATCCATCGGACGACCGATCGATATATTATTTGTCGATCATACCGACGCGCTGGACGGCCGGCCAGTGTAATGTCAACCCGGCCGGCCGGCACTTCACGCGGTGCATGCATGCACGCGCACGTACGTACTGATCGACGATCTTAAGGTACTGCTGCTTCATTCCCTTCGCAATTTTTTTTTAAAATACAATCGGTTAGTACGTATGTACAAATTCAAATCCAAAATTTATCAATACGATAAGTAGAAGTACGTACTCCGAGAGGTATTTAACCATATATATATAACTCGTGTTTACACGTACGTACGCACGTACATTGCATTACTGCAACAAGCTAGCTTCGACGTACTGTACTGTAGCACTGCAATCGAGGCACGACGCGAGAGATGATACATGACCGTCCCATGCATCGCGCGCGGGCGAGCGGCGCGTACGTACCTGGCTCCGGCAGATCCGCTAGTGCTCGTCGCCGGCCCAGCCGTAGCCCGTAGCCAGCTGCTAGCACGGTGCGTGCGGGGGTACGTATCTAGAGCAATAATAATTAACTGGCAGGGTCCCGCGCTACGCTACCCAGTGCGAAATTCGGTTACGCGAGGTTGCAAAGTGTGAAATTTGGTTCGATAATTATTTTTTTGGAAAAATGGATCTAAGGACGTAAACGTATAAGCCGTCAGTGAATCCGTGGATTTTTCTGAAAAAAACACGAAGGGGTATAAACGTAATTTCATTTTTCAGGTCAATCCAACTAAAAACGTCTTTTGGGATCTAAACGTAATTTTATTTTTTCCGTCGTCGAATCCACGGACTACTATGAGCCGTTGGCGAATACGTGGATTTGTCTGAAAAAACTGCGAAGGGATATAATTTTTGCGAAAAAAACGCGAAGGGATATAAACATATTTCATTTTTCGGGTCAATCAAAGTAAAAAACGTCTTTTAGGACCTAAACGTAATTTCATTTTTCCGCCGTCGAATCCACATACTACTGTGAGTTGTCAGCGAACACGTAGATTTGTCTGAAAAACCGTGGAGGGATATAATTTTTGTGAAAAAAAAAACTATAAGCCGTCGGTGAATCTGCATATAAACGTAATTTCATTTTTCGGGTCAATCCAACTAAAAAACACCTTTTGGGACGACGAAAAAACCACGGAGGGATTTAAACGCAATTTCGTTTTTTCGGGATCTAAACGTAATTTCGTCTTTTCTGGGACTATTTCGCTAAAAACCGTTGTGAGAACCTGAACGCAAACCGCGGAGGGACCTGAACGTAATTTTATTTTTTTCAGGTCTTTTTATTGAAAAAATCGACAAAAGGACCCGAACGTAATTTTGAATTTTACGAAGGAGCTTTTCGCGAGGGGGACGACGTGGCATGCCTCGTGAGCCCGGGAATCTCACCAGCTTTAAAAAGAAGTACAGTATACATATATACATTGGAGCAAGAAAACGACAACGGTAGCAGCAGCAGCTAGCTGTAGGTAAAATTTCAAATACAGTCAACAGTATACCGTATAATTTCACTTTTGGACTACTTCTTCGCGTATTCTCCCAAATAGCAGCGATAGCAAGCATCTGGAACACCGGCGGTGCATAGCCGTGCGTGGTGTCTGCGGCTATGCCATAGCCGACACCCAAAACCGGCTATGGCATAGCCAGCACACCACGTCTTGGCTATGCCCTGTGGCCCCGCCGTCGCGTCGCGTCGCCGTTGTCTGTCTGTTTTGGCATTTCTTTGCGCCAAAGCTCTTTCGTCGGATCGCGATTATTTGCATGCATGCATGCGGTGTTGTCGGTGTCTTTTGCTAATCACCTCGCTTTGCTTGCATGCATGCTTGGTCGTCTCCGGATCGATCTTCATCGCAAAGCATAAATAGAGGGACGGAAGGAGCCGGAGTCGCGGGATGTAAGGTTGGCAAGCGAAGTGAGGAGGTGAATCGCAATTAGAAGAGAAAGAAGAGCGCCAGCAGAAGAGAAGAAGACGACCAGCGCTGGTAAGTCTTTGCCCGAGTAATTACCCAGTTAGATTAATTATCGTTGGTAGGTAATTATTAGAGTAGTTATCTGGTTAGATTAATTAGCGTTCGTAAGTCGTTGGTAGAGTAATTACATTGTTAGGTTAATTAGCCTTGGTAAGTCATTGTTAGAGTAAATACCCGGTTAGACTTATTCGTAATTACCTGGTTAGATTATGGCCTCATTAATGCATCTCATTCGTTCCTCACGAACGTAATCACCGTTAGGAAGTTAGTAATTATAGTCATTGTTAGATTAACTAGAGTAATTATTTGTAACTACCTAGTCAGATTAATAGCGTTTGTAACTCATTTGTAGATTAATTAGCGTAAGTATTTAGAAAAAACCTAGTTAGATTAATTAGCGTAAGTATTCGTAGTTACGTAGTTAGATTAATTAGCGTGAAGACGATACCAAAATTAGAGAGCGATTATAGTTAGTATGTTAATTCGTTCCTAACTCATGCATATGCGAGGCGAAATAAAATGCATGCATGTGAGGCCAGGAAACATGCATGCAACGTGGGCCTGGCGAGTCACGTCAAATGTCAGCTCATTTGTTTGATGTTTGGCTGGTTGCTTCAGATGCATGCATCGATACTTTGCATGCCAACTTTGCACGCCAAAACTGCTTATTCTCGCATGCATGTTTCTTGGTTGATTGCTTCACATGCATCCTCACTTTTCATGCATTTTTCTTATCGATGTCTCACATGGTTAAGCGCAACGCAGATAAATAGAGAGGAGAGCAAGCATAACTCGCAGAGGAGCGTCGCACCGAGAGCCCGCACACTGCGAGGATTTGCGAGTGAGAGGAGCTTGGCGTGAGAGGTCCTAGAGGTGTGAAGTGCGAGCAAGGAGAAGGAGGCGTCTAGTGTTGGTAAGTCATTGCTAGATTAATTTGCGTAATTACCTAGTTAGATTAAGTAGCGCTGTAAGTCATTGCTAGATTAATTAGAGTAATTTTTCGTAACTACCTAGTCGATTAATTATCGATGGTAAGTCATTGTCGATTAATTAACTTAAGTATCGGTAATTACCTAGTTAGATTAATTAGCGTAAGTATTCGTAATTACCTAGTTAGATTAATTAGCGTTAGTATTCGTACTTACCTAGTTAGATTAATTAGCGTGAAGGCGATACGTAAATTTGAGGCGATTATAGTCGAGATAGCGATTATAGCGTGAAGACGATCGTAAATTTGCATGCACTTCACATAGCATAGTTAGATAAAATTAAACGTAATTGTTAGTAACTCTAACTCATGGGTGTAGTCTGAGTAATTAGTCATGAACAAAAAATTTAAATTGTTCAGTAATTAATTTTAACCCTCGGTATAGTTAATTAGTTGTTATTTTTTGAAACATTTTTAGGTACCATATTCCACGTGTCCTTTGCACCATGAATTTTCATATTTACTACGGTGAACGGCCTGTCATATTGCACGAGAGAATAGTCACAGTGCAAAACTGCGAACACACATATAGTTCAAGTGATAGTCCATTAGACTTGGAAGGACTTAAATCATATGTTATGAGCGTGTTGGGTTTAAGCCAGGAAACACATAAAGTTTTCCTGGAGGCGGTGCGACCAAGGGAAGTTCCAAACAACAACGTCATTGTTCACACTTTGTTCGCACTGAGAAGTAATAAGGCTTGGTTATTGTATGCACGAAAGGCCATAGAGGGCGGGTTTCCGATGGGTGTTTACGTAAACATACTGCCACTAGAGGAGAATGCCGATGCTGGTCCTAGCGGCGAAATTTTAGGCCACCAGGGAGAGGGAGAAGTGGGCCAAGGACATGTCGGGGAGGGTAGTTCGGGTGCAAATGAAGAAGAAGTACTTCCTTGTGAGGTAGATGCGACATGTATGGATGACGAGGCACGGAGGAGGTGGTGTGCACGGAGGAGGTGGTGTGCACGGAGGAGGTGGTGTGCACGTGCAATAAGCCAAAACTGCATCATATCCCTTGCTCCTATGTATTCGCGGCTTGCAGGGATATGGGAGGGAACGATGCATCCCAATACATATCGCCGTACTACACAGTAGAAGCCCTGAGAGACACTTGGCGTCCCAAGATGAGTTCCTTCAATGTCGGTACTAGTTACAAGTCGATCGATGGGCCTTTGTGGGTGCCTTATCCGTTAACACGACGCAAAGAGCCCGGGAGGCTCGGAGGACAAGAATGCGGTGATATGGATGCGGTGATGCCGCCCAGCGCAGAGGAAGTGCAAGATTTGCAAGCAGAGTGGACATGATCGGAGGACATGTCCTAATAAGCAGTAGACGTATTTAGTAATTTTTGTACTGTACGGTGTTGTATTTAAAACTGGATTTCTTATGTGTTGTATTGCACCGTCTTGTTTAACATTTGTTCCGTCCCAGATTGTGAATGCTAACTTGTTGTTGTACCGATGATTTTTGTTACACTGACCTATGCAGGTGGTATTTTCAGCATGGCTACGGTGGTCTTCCCGAGCTTCTTGAGCGAAGATCGATGATCGACATCGTGGGAGGATGATTTTCACGCACGCAGTGAGTTAATCTTGTTGTATTTATTGCAGTTAGCATTTGTTGTATTTATTGTTCCATATTTCGAGTTTACATTGTAACCATTGATTGTAACATGATCTTGTCCTTTTGTAGATGGTTCCATTGCGTGCGCGAGTCTTCCACAAGATCAAGGCATTGGACCCCCGTTTCTACTCGTGCCTAGCACGAGTTGGACTACTCCCGTTCGCGCTTTTGATGGATGGGACTACTGAGCCATTACCGCGGGGTGGGGTGCGACGCACAACTCTCCCTGCCATGGATGTGTCCCTGATGACTGCCCTAGTAGATCGTTGGCGTCCTGAGACGCACACGTTCCACCTGTCCTTTGGAGAGATGACAATTACTTTGAAGGATGTGGCAATGCTTACTGGCTTGCCGATCAGAGGTTGCCCCTTAGTGGGTACGCGGCCACGTAAGGATCAGTGGAGGGAGTACGTGCAACAAAGGTAAACATGTATCTGTTACATGCGTAAAGTTTTACTTGAATTAAGCTAACATTCATTTGTTTACATTGCGGTGTTTGGTCGTCAAACGCAGCAAGGACCACGGCCTCTCCTTGAAATGGTTCCGCGAATTGCCGAGCGGCCCATGTCACGAGGCGTGACGAGACACCATTTCGAGCACCGGAGGTGTACCTCTATGATTTACTCGGAGGTATCATGTTACGCAACGCAATGGGCGACTATCTTGAGCCACACCTCATCTTGTTAGCGCGTCATCTAGTCGCAAGAACCGGATGAGGTCCCACAAGATAGCCGGGTTCCGCCGTGTTAGCGACTACCTACTGAGGACTTTGTGATGCTTCGCAATGGGCCACCGCGAAGGGTCGATCACGAGTTTTTGCACTGCAGATGTGGAGCCGGGAGTATCTTCCTATCTCTCGTCCTAGGGTGGAGAACGCTATGTACCAGCGGATATCTCCCAGGGGCGTGCTCGAGAGCATGAGGCCCACGATGGGCTATAGGTGGATCCATGCTAGGTTGCGATGGAGCCACCTCCAGATCACGGAAGCTACCCACGCTACCGGTAGCGATCTTGACTTCCCGATTGCCGAGCACGTGGTGGGATCCATGGGCGCAGGGAGATTTGCGGAGATCGCAGCGAGCGCGCATCTCATCGTTCGCATACGGATGAGCACTGTGGATGACTACATGCTTCATTGTGTACGAGTGCAGCGGAAGTCTACTCCCGGCGTGTGCAATGACGGTTCGGATCTGGCGGTAGTCCCGTCCCCACCACGGGGCGCAGCCGATCACACTTGTAAGTTTAGTAGAAAAATACCGCATTACTACGTTATGATCCTTCTTCCGTTTGTGAGTTGTAACCCTTCAAACTTACGTGCGGGAGGAGCGCAAAGGCACGGAGGCACGTTGGATTGGTCCACCGTCCATCGTGATCACATCTCGCGTGGAGCGAGCGGACCGATGCTTCGCCAGTAGTCCCTACAGGCCGTCACGACCCTTCCTCTTCTTGGGAGTACTTCTCGTGGTACCGTCCTCGCACACGCGTCACTCTACTTAGTGGTCTTGTGGAAGATGCACCAAGACCATTCCCGAGGACTGCGTTCACTTGACTTCACGTCTGGTTAGTACTTTGATGCATGCAATCCTTTCAATTTGTCATAAACAATACATAATTACACGTGAACCTCGTTTTGTAGTCGCGGAAGCGTCACGAGATGCACGTCTGACGGTGACCGCACGCGCGTGATGAAGGCGAGTCATCATCGCTTCACAACAGAGCGACCTACGAAGGTACTTCATGAGAGGAGGGTGAAGTATATATTTATATTTCGTCTTTGTCTATATCAATTTCTTAATATGATATCCTACAATGTACGTTCTCTTATTGGCCAATGCACGATACTTGATGAGCGAGAGGGTCTCGTTTGGTCTCGGCTATCCGTTCTTTCGGTGGATGCGCACCTAGGCCAAGCGAAGTGCGGTTCGGTTATGGATCCTTCACGTGCCTCCCATGCCGTGCAATCGGTGGATACACATTCATCACGGAGTGCTCGTCCCTCCACAACAAGCGTCCGTCCACATCTCGTGCACATCCGATCCTCACCGCGATACTCGGTTTCCGTGACTTGCTAAGTTTCATGTATCGTTTTATTTTCTCAATTCAAGGCAATCGTTGTTAAATACTCTACTTTGTAACGTAACCCACTACATGTTTTACTACAAAGGGACTACGGCGTCGATTACCCACATGTGACGCAACCAACAAGTTGTGCCACCATCACGACGGAGGTGAGCACGGCGGCGTTCACCATAGCGGCGGTGATGGCGCTTTCGGGTTGGGTCCGAGCAAGCGCCATAGTGGAGTGAGGATCTTGCTTTCACCGCACGGAATGGAGCAAGCGACATTCACCGAGCTCCTCGATTGTGGGCGATGGATGCCCACGGAGGTGAATCCTCACGACATCGGACCGTGCAGCGAGGATCCCACGCAAAGACATCCTCTGATCAACCGCGCTTCCTCCGGAGGATCCGTTGGCTGGTACACCCAGAACGCATGGCGGTGCTAACTACACCTTCCGGGGTCCGACGCAACAAATTGATGAGGACACGGAGAGCTTCCCACGCGGCGGGGCCCTCACGAGTGCGGGACGGGGCGGCGGACACATGCCGGAGACGTTCACCCGGAGGACTTCACGGAAGCGGGGTGGGCGGCGGAGGAGGCAATCGATGATTTTTACATCCGTGTATCTTGCATTTATTATTTTGACCTAGCTTTAATGTCAAATACCTATTGTATGGTCAAATTTGGAATACAAGTTTTTCCTTTCAAAGAATGAAAAAATCATAGAAAATCGAGAAGGTTCACGGTGAGTGTTCACGTTTGCGGGACCGATTCTTGTTTGCGTCGGACCGATTCTTGTTAGCACTTTCTTAGGGTCTTCCGTGCTCGGAAAATTATTTGGTCCATCACGAAAGTTGTGGGGAATTTCAAGGCGCATCTTCTTCATGTTGACAAGTTTTTCTTTTCAGCAACAGAAAAAATCATAGAAAATCGGGAAGGTTCACGGTGAGTGGTCACGTTTGCGCCGGACCGATTCTTGTTTGCGCCGGACCGATTCTTGTTTGCGCCGGACCGATTCTTGTTAGCACTTTCTTAGGGTCTTCCCGTGCTCGGAAAATTATTTGATCCACACGAAAGTTGTGGGGAATTTCAAGGCGCATCTTCATCATGTTGACAAGATTTTCTTTTCAGCAACAGAAAAAATCATAGAAAATCGGGAAGGTTCACGGTGAGTGCTCACGTTTGCGCCGGACCGATTCTTGGTTACGCCGGACCGATTCTTGTTAGCACTTTCTTAGGGTCTTCCCGTGCTCGGAAAATTATTTGATCCACACGAAAGTTGTGGGGAATTTCAAGGCGCATCTTCATCATGTTGACAAGTTTTTCCTTTCAGCACCAGAAAAAATCATAGAAAATCGGGAAGGTTCACGGTGAGTGCTCACGTTTGCGCCGGACCGATTCTTGGTTGCGCCGGACCGATTCTTGTTAGCACTTTCTTAGGGTCTTCCCGTGCTGGAAAAATTATTTGGTCCACACGAAAGTTGTGGGAATTTCAAGCGCATCTTCTTCATGTTGACAAGTTTTCTTTTCAGCAACAGAAAAAATCATAGAAAATCGGGAAGGTTCACGGTGAGTGGTCACGTTCGCGGACCGATTCTTGTTTGCGCCGGACCGATTCTTGTTAGCACTTTCTTAGGGTCTTCCCGTGCTCGGAAAATTATTTGATCCACACGAAAGTTGTGGGGAATTTCAAGGCGCATCTTCATCATGTTGACAAGTTTTTCCTTTCAGCAACAGAAAAAATCATAGAAAATCGGGAAGGTTCACGGTGAGTGCTCACGTTTGCGCCGGACCGATTCTTGGTTGCGCCGAACCGATTCTTGTTAGCACTTTCTTAGGGTCTTCCCGTGCTGGAAAAATTATTTGGTCCACACGAAAGTTGTGGGGAATTTCAAGGCGCATCTTCTTCATGTTGACAAGTTTTTCTTTTCAGCAATAGAAAAAATTATAGAAAATCGGGAAGGTTCACGGTGAGTGGTCACGCTTATGCGGACCGATTCTTGTTTGCGCGGACCGATTCTTGTTAGCACTTTCTTAGGGTCTTCCGTGCTCGGAAAATTATTTGATCCACACGAAAGTTGTGGGGAATTTCAAGGCGCATCTTCATCATGTTGACAAGTTTTTCTTTTCAGAAGAATGAAAAAATCATAGAAAATCGGGAAGGTTCACGGTGAGTGCTCACGTTTGCGCGGACCGATTCTTGTTTGCGCCGGACCGATTCTTGTTAGCACTTTCTTAGGGTCTTCCCGTGCTCGGAAAATTATTTGATCCACACGAAAGTTGTGGGGAATTTCAAGGCGCATCTTCATCATGTTGACAAGTTTTTCCTTTCGTGCAGAAAAATCATAGAAAATCGGGAAGGTTCACGGTGAGTGCTCACGTTTCGCGGACCGATTCTTGGTTGCGCCGGACCGATTCTTGTTAGCACTTTCTTAGGTCTTCCGTGCTGGAAAAATTATTTGGTCCACACGAAAGTTGTGGGGAATTTCAAGCGCATCTTCTTCATGTTGACAAGTTTTTCCTTTCAGTGAGAAAAAATCATAGAAAATCGGGAAGGTTCACGGTGAGTGCTCACGTTTGCGCCGGACCGATTATTGGTTGCGCCGGACCGATTCTTGTTAGCACTTTCTTAGGGTCTTCCCGTATAAAACTTATCGCTGCAAACACCTTCCAAGATTAAGAACTGCACAAACTGTAATGACTAAGTCTTTTCGGCAATCAGAAAAATATCTCGTCCTAATGTAAAAGTAGAAGAAAAAGGGTCCGTATCAAAGATTAGTATATATACTACCATATTCTATGAAAATATTTTAATTCAAGCTTGATTTGCATCAGAATCCAACCTAAGCAAAACCCTAATCGACAACGTCGTGAAATCTCTTGTATGGAGTTTTCATTAGTTTGTTTAGTGTGTCAGAAATAAACTAATTTTAAAGTCTACGTTAGAACAGATATCAGAGATTATTTCTAAGCTATTCCGTGACTACTTCCCTTCGCACAAGGTATTTCACGGGATCTTAGGAAAGGCTTTTATTACCATGAAAAAGATGCCACGAGTAGTGAATTATGGCTAAAGAAGCTCGGAGTGATGGTAGCTAATCGACTTACAATCTACTTCACAAGAATAGCTACCAGTACAACAAGGATAGCCACGCACACCATCTTCTCCAACCATTTCACATTATCTAAAATGCGGTCCATCTTGAACATCAGCATGTTCAGCCTCTGCTCGAGCATAGGGTCCATCCTATCCTCCATAGTACGATGCATCCTCTGTGGTATCGTGGTTGTCGACGCTCACCGAGGTGTCCATGGTGTCCGCCATGGAAATATTGGCACCCTCCACCTCGTGATGAGATTAACATGCTTTGGTGTGCAAAGAAATGAGATATCTCCAAAGAACTACACAAGCCCAACCGAAAAAGAGAGCAAACAAACTTTTCACTTACGGAGAAAAAAGGGCATTTGTAGAACACCCGGTCGTTATTTGCCTCAGTGGTGGAGTAGAACACATTAGCTTGGACATGGCAATTAGGACAATCGACTTGCCTTGCAGTGGCAAGCGCACGGGCCCTCCGATTTCCTGAGCTCGCCGTTTGAGACATGGCCTTTGGAGGCAAGGAATGGGAGGAGGATGAGGATATGTGAATGGGCCGAGGAGGAGGAGGATATGTGCAGCGGCCGGTATTAAGGCCTACTTATAGAGCCTTGCATACTCATTGCCGATAGAGGCGATCTTTGTACAATTGTGTAATCGTCCTTCTGGCTGCTCGGCTTTTTCTCTGGCGTCGCCCGATCGACCAATTTCTGACCGCCCGCGTGCCTCGCTCCGCCGCCGCCGCCACTTGTCTGCGCTGCGATCCCCGGGCCCCCCGCGCTGCGCCCGCTCACACTGCCGCCACGCCGCCACAGGTCCCCATACGCCGCGCTCGGTCGCGACGAGGAATCTCACGGGCGATTCTTCGTGCAGTCAAATCGGTAATGTGAGAGCATCTAGGCTCCTATTCTTTTATTAAACTTATCGTAGGTTTTGGTGTCGATGATCAAGAAGCATACTTAGTTATACTTATTATCGTTGTTCGCCGGTGCTAAGTTAGAACAAACCATGTGTACGCGGACCAACTTCTTGATCGGCGCAAACACGATTGCTTGGCTAAATCAAAACATATGCTCGACGGAACAATTTTTTGGGCGTCGCAAATCTCTTTTTGCCAGTGTAAACCTCTGCTCTCTTCACTTATCTGACGAGACCATTTTTTTCGGTCCGCGTAGCTAGGTCGTTCAGGTTCAACAAAGCCTCTCAAGACTATGTACCTGGACCAAAATTTTAGGTCCGACGTGTGTGTAGTTGGACTTATGGTACATCACCGTACAAATTCTTGAGCTTGATCAATCATACCCATGGCATGCATCTTCACACGGGGCGCGACGGTAGCTTGCAAATCACCTCCACGCGCGACGTAATCGGCGCAAAGTGAGGATGCATGCAAACAACCGAGGTGACATTCGACGAGACCGCCGGGCCCAAGGCATAGCGATCATCAACGTGCATGCAAATTAATTGGTTTTTGGCGTCGCGAAGCACTCGCGGACAAGCGAAACAGCGAGAGACGCGGCGCGACGCGACGGCCGGCCCACGTGCCATAGCCGGCACATGGTGTTTGCTTCCGTGAGTTATGCGTGTCACGCCTTTTACTCCTAAGCGTTCGTGCTATTTGTAACGCCTTCTCTCGTTTTACGCTTGAACCCTTTGACGAGTTTCATCTTTCTCAAGCTTTTCGCAAGAAATCTCGAGTTTGTGTTTCTCTTCTTCTTGGCGAAGCTCATCCCGAGCAGGTGTTTGTCAACGGCACTAAAGCTGCTCGACCTCTGCTACTAAGGTCTCGTAAGTTCTTCTATCTTATCCTCTTTCCTTGCTAGATCGAAACCCTAGTTAGAATTCATCTTATAAGGTCATCTCTTACATTTCTTAGGTCATTCTTCAATTTCTTGCGTTCGGCATTGTCGGTGTTTTTAGCCTCTGGTAATTTCATCAAGTCACTCAGCATTCGGTATCAGACAAAAGAAACCCTAGTCAGGATGAGTTCACAAAATCCAGACAAAAGAGGTCTTTTTGGAAAAATTGCTGATAAAGTTAAAGGGAAAAAGAAAGCCAAAACGAACATATATCGTGATCTAGCGGTGTGGTAAAGAAAGTAACAACTAAACCACCAAGAGTACCAATGCAATATGACTCAACCTCCTCTTCAAATGATAGTGACTATCACCTAGTGCAAGCATATCATGTGATGAAGAAATAGAACTTCAGTGGTGAAGTAGACATAATTTGTGGACATGAGCTAGCTGTTCTAGGAGGAAAGAAACTAAGAGCCGCAGTTAGTACACGGAAGAATCGGTTTCTGTTGATAGACACTGCCCTCAATGAGCAATTTATCACCACATTTCGAGAAACATCTATATGGGTTCTGAAATAGGACAAATAAGAATGGGAAGCTCCTTTCAAACTTTGCGAGCATCAATATGTTGATTGGAACCAAATTAGTTACATGCTAGGATCAGATAGAATTCTAGATTGTGTTAGATCAACTCCTGGACTTGCAACTCTCATGTCCTCAGTCAGACCAACTTGGAGTGAAAATAGGATCATGGAATTCTATGCAACACTCTTAGTAAACAAAAATAGACACTTCATTATGTTTACTATTGATGGAATTAAGAGAAAAGTAAGAACTCCTCGGTTTGAAGTCGCCATCGGGGCCTCATGTCCTTTCTTTGAAGAACTAGGATTCATGATAGGATGTTCCTTGGAAGTAGATGGAGACAGATTGGTGACATGCCTGACCTACAAGTATCTGCCCACATCTACAGAAATATTCATGAGGCTAGTTTTAATGCAAATAGGGTTCATTACTTAACTGCAGAAGCCAAGGCTCTACTCCTAATTCTCAGACACACTATTTACACTAAAACCGGTTACAAGGAAGGAGTAACCCCATGTCTTGCATGGTCGCTACACTGATATTATCAAGACAACCCATTGATTTAACAGATTACATCCTTGGTGAAATGGAAGAAGCTATATATAAAAAGATGGGTAGCCATCTTCCTTTTGCCATGCAAATCACTCAGATGCTTTTGGCTCAAGGAATCATTTCCCAGACTGAGAGGGACAGAGAATTCAATTCTGGCCGTAAGCAATACAAATTGTCCAAGCCAGCTGTACAAGAAAACAGACCTGCAAGTATCTCCACTTTTCAACCAGTCATTCATGAGCCTAGTGCTCAAGAGAATCTGAGAGATCCTTGAAAATTCGGATGATGATGGAGGGGCTCCAAGTCATAGCTATCACACTCAAGAATACACTTTCCCAGTTCCTAACCTTTCATATACTCCCACAGATATCTTGAACTATAGCTCAGAACATCTAAGTCAGCAAAGGTTTGGGCGATCCAACATCTGCGGTGCATGCCATTCGAGTCTCATCATGAAGATGAGAAATTCATAGACTACAAGAACTAGCGGCTCTGACCAGTTCGTGGAAGGACAAAGATTTCAGTGCAGCTCATGAGCATGAAGCGGCGGTTCCGAACTCCTCGAGGTCATATACCAGCCTTTACGAATTTGGATGATAATTCTCACTATTCTCATCATTCTGAGCCTGAACCATTTCATCAACCATCTTGGTGGGACTCACAGCTAGGGTGGTTCACATCATTCGAGCAACAATACAACACTAATCTCAGAAATGCTCAAGAAAATATAGAAGAAGAAAGGAAATTGGTGCGCGAGAGACATGATGAACAAATGGCAGCAATTCACCAACAGCAAGTACTAATGCAAAAGATCTATCAAAACCAAGAAAATCTCAGAAATGAAACTTACACAAGATTTGATATGATCAGAGGAAATCAGTGGGACATAAGAAAATGGATTGGTGAAATTAAAACTGAACAACTGGTCATCAAAGAAAGAATGTATGATCTTAACAAGAAGCAAAATGCTCAAAATGCACAGATTGACAAGTTTGCTCGAAATGTCTACAAGAACTTCGAAAAGACTGGAAGCTGTTTAGATTCACATGCAGATCAATTAGATCATTTTCGGGACTATATTGTAGACACTCGACTTAACCTGACATCGAATCAGCAGGACATTGCACAACTTTTGTTGGACAAAACTGAAGAAACTCAGGAACTTGTCAGAGATGTCCAACATGACTTGATGAATGTACTTTCAATCCTCGGCTGGAGATCTTGATTATCCCACCGGCACAATCAAGCAATGGCTTCTCCTCTTTCGATAGAGGCCGAGAACAGACCACCTCCTTCTCCTCCACGAAGAAGCACAAGCTCGAGATGGCGACATCTTTGAAAAGAAATTTTCAAAACGCAAGAAGTGACCTTTGTGGTTGTTGATGCCAAAGGGGAGAAGAACGATCAAGAATAGTCTAGTTCAGTATAGTCTAAATAGTCTCTCTATGGTCAAAAATGCTATATTAAGAGTAATAGTCTTTCGTGTTTGTCTCTGCTTTCTTAAAACTATAATGTCCGAAAAGGCTAATGTTTTCTATACTTTTCATGTGTGTTAAAACTATAAAATCTGTTACTCTTCGACGGACCGATTTTTTCGTCGGCGTAAATAGGTCGATCTAAAGCTCTGCGAGGTTTAGAGGACCAATTTCTTGTGTCTGTAGGCTCAACTTTTTTGATGCAGCGCAAACATAAATCACTTGAGATCCTCACCGAAACTCAGTTCCGTGACTTGCTAAGTTTCATGTATCGTTTCGTCTTCTCAATTCATGGCAACAAGTTTTTAGTTGAGCAACGAAAAAATCATAGAACATCGGGAAGGTTAACGGTGAATTCTCACGTTAGCGCCGGACCGATTTAAATTGCTGGCGATAATTTGCCTTTTAAGGGTCTTCCGTGCTCGAAAAATTATGTGTTCTACATAAAAGTTGTAGAGAATTTCAAACACAACTTTTGATGTTGACAAGTTTTTCGTAGAACGACATATAAAATCATTAAAAATTGAGAAGATCCTCTTGTATTGAAAGCGACTTACCCGCATTTGGTTGAAATTTTATGGTCCGTTTTTGTTCCTTTCTAACCCCCACTAGTGATCTGAACAAGTCTTAGCAGCATTCGTCAACATTACAATATCTTATCAAGTCTCACCAACATCCAGCAACATTAAAACATTTTAACAAGGCTAAGCAACATCCATCAGCATTACAATAACTTAACAAGACTTAACATTAAAACATACTAGAACACTCCCGAACCATCACTATCAATGTCGATACCCTCATCTTCACAATATTGCCAATCCTCACGTTTACCCTCGTCATCGCTTTGGTAGTCGTAAGGAAGACACAGATCAGGGTCTACATCCCCTTCAGGCTCTGCATCCTCTTCCGGCTCTACTTCATCTCTTTGCATCGATTCACGTGACTGAATGGCAACTTGCTCAAGGCTGCGAGCTATAGCTTCGATATCAATCACAAGACCATTGTGTGCATTGCTACATGGACATGTGTCCGGACTAAAATTGTCTTGGGCAATTTTGTTAAGGTCAGAGGCGATGCATTCTATTTGTTCCACTGTCTATACCAATCCTTTACTGAGCTTCTCCGGATCCTTGTCCATCTACAAGTATTACAAGTGCGTAATTAACAAACCTATGTGCTGAATAGCTGTCATATGGGTTTCATACCTGACATGCATAAGGAGAAAGGGGAACATGCAGCGCATGAAAGCTCTATTCCGTTGCAATCCCGAGTTTAAAGCTCACATCCAAGTCAAGTTAGGGCTCATACCTTGCGGATCCAGTCGATCCCGCGGCACTTGAGGTCGAAGAGGTCGATGGCGAGGTGGATCTGGTTGACGACAAAGCCGGCGACGCCTCCACGCCGGATTTGCACTGGAGGCACTTGATGGCAAGGCACTGGAGGTCGAAGAGAGCGCTGGAGTGGTTGCCTCCTTGCAGATGGGGAGGTGTTTGGAGAGTCTGATGGAGACGCATCGGACAGGTAAGCTATTTATAGTGATTCATCAAAGCTGCACGACCTGTCACTACACATCATTAAAGCTGCACGACCAGTCACCCATCATCAAAGCTGCACGACCTGTCACTACACATCATTAAAGCTGCACGACCACCACACATCATCAAAGCTGCACAACCTGTCACTACACATCATTAAAGCTGCACGACCAGTCACCCATCATGAAAGCTGCACGACTGTCACTACACATCATTAAATCGCACGACCACCACCCATCATCAAAGCTGCACGACATGTCACTACAAATCATCAAAGCTGCACGACATGTCACTACAAATCATCAAAGCTGCACGACTAGTCACCCATCATCAAAGCTGCACGACATGTCACTACAAATCATCAAAGCTGCATGACCTGTCACCCATCATCATAAAAGCCGCAAGGCGTGTCACCGTCATTATAAAACCCGCACGACCTATCACCCATCATCCTTAAATCTTGAAATAAATACCATAGCTTCCTGCAACCATATGTACTTCTTTTCTGCAAAAATATTTATATTTAAATGCATTCTGAATCAGTTATGGCTAGTTCAAACCCTTAATAACATTCAAATTTCAAGAGGCTAGAAAAATGTTCAAACGACCTCAAAAATTGATAAAACCTGTTTTTTTACATTCTTGGGATTGCATAGGTCACAGATATGTAAAAACATTTAGACTTTGCTTCAGTTTGCATTGTTTACTACTTGCTTAAACATACAATCGGCAAAACGATCATTTGTTCGTAACATTCACAAACAAGCCT
Source organism: Otatea glauca (assembly GCA_036346275.1). NCBI lineage: Eukaryota > Viridiplantae > Streptophyta > Magnoliopsida > Poales > Poaceae > Otatea > Otatea glauca. The sequence goes on along the minus strand of CM070712.1, from coordinate 51,181,950 downwards.
CGAATTCGATCAAATAAAATGATACAACCTTAAAATAACATGTACTAGCTTTATGTACAGAAATAACATCAATTTGGTCAATTTTGAGTTAGGCCATATTAAGCCCTAATGACCCTACACGTGAAAAACGTCTGAAATAAATGCGTAATATCACGAAACTAACTTAGAAATATTTTGAGGGCAATCTCCTGCTATTATATGAAAAATGGTTAGATTCTTCCATAAGGTGTCGCCGCAGTCGAAGAATTAAAATTTGACCGTAATCCGCGCGATCGGCTTGGTCGAATTAGCTTTTCGGCAAGTCATGAAATATCTTGTATAAATGGAAAATAATGAAAGAAAAGCTCCGTACCATCCTACAACATTTACTCTACCATAATATGGAGACATATTTCAATTACAACCAGTGTGGCATACAAAACTTATCGTTGCAAATACCTTCGAAGATTAAGAACTGCATAAACTATAATGAATAAGCCTTTCTGGCGGTCAGAAAAATCTCTCGTCCTAATGCGAAAGAAAAAGAAAAGGCCTCCATATCAGAGTTTAGTATATATACTACCATATTATGTAAACATATTTTAATTAAAACTTGATTTTCATCTGAATCCTACTTAAGCAAAACCCTAATCGACAACGTCGTTGAAATCCTTAGCCTAACTTCTTTGCGACCTTTGTGAGGGGGTGACACGTCGTGCGACCTTTCCCGGAGGGTGACACATCGTGCGACTTTTGATAGAGGGTGACAGTCGTGCGACTTTTGACAGGGGTGACACTCGTGCGACCTTCGACCACGGGGTGGCGACTCGTGCGACCTTTGACCGGCTTTTCCGACAAGGTGACAGTCGTCGAATCGATCAGTCTTTGTAGTTGTGTGGAGTAACGCCCACCACCAATATAAAACCTACCGAGGATACACATCCAACATCGCCAAACCATCGATAAATATCGTGAGAATCTACGATGTCGTTCTCATCGCCTCTTGACAGCGAAGTCATCTCGCCCGAGTACCGGATACGATGGCGTTGACGCCCGCTGCGGGTGCCCGACCCAAATGCGAATGCAACCTTCCGGCGAAGATGATGCGATCTACCCACGGAGAGACGGCCGCCGCGCCACTATCTTGCTGTGCCCTCTTACAAGGTAAACCTCTGGTGTCTACACAATACAGGTAACAATACCATTTCATGCATCGTTCTTTCTTTTCTCGGACAAGGCCGGTGTTGCTTCTTCCAATGGATCGATGGTCGAGCAGCGTGACTACAAATTTGTCTACAAGCGCCACGACCTTGACCGGCCGCCGAGAACTTCAACCGGTGGGAGGCCGCGGATACGTCCCGTTCTAGATCGACGAGTTCGGGACCGGTGGGCAAGGCGCCAACCAATCGGTGAGTTTCATGCGACCTACTCATGTTTCACTCACAAAGTAATAATTCTAAACCAGTTCATCGCATACAGGAGTTCAAAAGGACATGTGCGAAATTGCTCGAGTCAAATGAGAAACCTCCTCAAGGGCCACCCAAAGCCCGACTTTTGCGAACACGGCTGCAGCGGTGGTTGATACCGCCACGAAGATCTAGCGGACCGAGATTCTACGGTGCCCTTTGGCCGAGGATGAATGGTGCGGCTACTTCAATCGGGTGGATCCGGAGGCGTACCATCCACATCTCAAACTTCTGTGTGGGATAACCGGAGGAGCAACCCTCTCGTGGTGCTACTACCGCCCGTAAAAGCCGAACCCGAGTACGCCTACGGTGTTATTCAACGACCGAACCGGGCATCTGCATTGATGCGAGCACGCTTCCGGTTGTACAAGGATAAGCCCAACACACACCTCCTTCACCATGTAGTGGAGTGCGAGCGAAAGCAGGCGGCGTCTCGGCAAGTCTCGCCAACGGCGAAGAGGGTACCTCCTCTCAAGAGGAAGGGACAAGGAAGCGATGCATCGAGTCCGCACCACGCAACAAATCCTTGACGTGTTGCGCAGACCGTGCGGGAATCCAGTTGGTATTAACATAGGGGACGCCGGGAATCGGGATGACATGCCCATATGGGAGGCCAGAAATCCACATAAAAAAGCCAAAAAAATTCAATCTTACACACCCGAGACGTACGACATTGGCCACCCATCCGGCGATAGGCGGAGAACCGCGCATCCTTGGAGTTCTTTCATAGTAGGGATTGAGCGGTGTCCGAGAACAAATCGCATAATTTACGGGTCATGTAATATGCGAAAAATGTTGGACATCCTTCCATTGTACCAAGATAGGCGAACGATCATTTGTTCCACCATGACCAACAATGCTTTCGTTAGTTGTTTGATAAGCAATTTCGTCCTTTGTTGTAATGCCCTTGTAATATAATCCAATCTATTGTTTAGTTTTTCGTTAAGCAATTTCAATATTTTCTAACATGATTTGTTTTATTTTTCGCTCGATTAAAATTAACTTGTGAACCAAATTTTTATGAAAATCTCATTGATGTGTGTAATCCACGAGCGGATCCGTAGACTAAGTAATTAAGTGTGTAATCCGTATGACAGTGGTCAACCAGAAATAATTTACTTAATCAAGCCATGCTCCAACTAGCAGCAATAATTGTTTCTTGCCCTACTCAACTCACGGGAAGTTCAAACGTGCGATGCACAAGGATTGACGCGACGAGAGCGAAGATTAAAGCAAAACATGCATGCAAATCACCTCCACGAGCGACGCGACCGATCGAGCCCAAGGCATGCATCTTCACACTAACGCGACCAGCGACTTGCAAATCACCTCCACGCGTGACGTATTCGGCTCAAAGTGATACGGGAACCATTTTGGCCAACTACTGCCGTTTTCATGACATTCCAACGAAAGTTAGGGTTTATAGTTAGGTTCAAGTTAGGGCTTAGGGTTAGGGTTACATAATTTGTATATGTATTTTTTTTATAAAAGTTTCATATTTATTACTCAGATAAGCATTACAATTCGCCATAAAAATTTTGGTGATAAATCCGGTCCTACAAACATAAAAACGGTCGAATTTTTGATCATATCGGTCAAAAACCGAAAATCTCGCTAAAAATTGTAGTTAACATGTTCGCATAATTTAAGTTACGGTTTAGGGTTAAGGTTACATAATTTGTATATGCGTATTTCTTCTGCAAATTTTTCACATGTATTCCTTAGAAAAGGCATTACAATTCTTCACAAAAAAATTGGTGCTAAATCCGACCCTACAAACAAGAAAACCGATCAGATTTGTGATCATCTAGGTCAAAAAACCAAAATTCTCGCTATGCCGAAAAATCCCGAAATCCCAAAAATTTAGGCATATCCAATCCAACCCAAAAATTGTAGTTAACATGTTTGCGTAATTTAAGTTTCCTCTTCCACCTATTAAAATCGCTTTACTAAAATTCCTGTACCCTGCGATGAAAAGAAATCACCTCCACGCGCGACGTAATCGGCGCAAAGTGAGGAGGGATGCAAACAACCGAGGTGACATTCGACGAGACCGGTCGAACCCAAGGCTTAGCAATCATCAACATGCATGCAAATTAATTGGCTATCGGCGCATACGAAGAAATCGCATACAAACGAGCAGACGAAGCGACGCGACGCGAAAGCGGGGCCCACGGGGCATAGCCGGTTTTTGGGGTGCCGGCTATGGCATAGCCGGCACACCAAGTGCCGGCTATGCACTGCCGGTGCCCAGTGCTGGTTGTCATTGCTATTTCGTTATCGCGCAAAGTTGTCTAAAATTGAAATTATACTGTACAAAGTTGTCCGTATTTGAAATTTTGCCCTAGCTGTATGTATCGGGATGTACGTATGTACATCGATCCGTCTGTCTAGTGTAAAAGAATGGACGTGCGGGCGTGTGCAAGCATACAGCCACGTGGCAGACGCGCAGGTGCATTTAAAGCTTCGTCTGCGCGCGCTATGCTATGCTATGGGAGGCTGGCCGGGAATCTCGACATGCATCTCGTTGGCGCAGCAGCGAGAGAAGTGAATGCACCGTATGGAACGGGAGAATTCTAGTAAATTTCGTAAAACATCATGTTCTAAGGTAAAGGTAATGTAAAACTCTAAATTTTGTATTTTCTCCGTTTTTAAATACATGTTATTCTAACTTTCAAATTTTATTCCTAAACATATGTTATTCTATGATTTTGAAACAACTTTTAACTGTTTTTTTTTATATCCTTACTATTCATTATTCCTTATGCTATTTACTTCTATAGATTAGAGTAATGCACACCATCTAAGAGCAATAAGTGAGCTAATTAAAAAGAACGATTTGATCATTTCCATATTTATGGTGGTTAAAGTGTAAAATCAAATCTATTTAGGAACAAGTGTATAATATTTTTTAGGATCATATTTTTTAATAGAAGGTTTAAAAAACCCTAAATTTGCTCCGCCCATTCCATCCGACGGGATATGACAAGCAGGACTCATTTGTCAATCAAGCTTAGCTCCCATTTGTGGAATTTTTTACTATTTTAGCTCGGCTTATTTTATTTTTTTGTAAATAGCCTTTCATCTGGTAAAATAATAGGATTGGCCCCCGAACAGTTAATTCCCGCGGACTCCAAGCGCTGAAAATTATTTGGAATTTTTTTAGCCGAATCCAGCAGACCGGATCCGCAGATTAATTTTTTATATTTTCTTTCCCGCTTCATTTTTTAATTTCAAGCAGAGGGTGTGCGCAGGAAACAACATTTCTAGCGGTTTCTAACCGCTGGATTCCGCGATTTCCAGCAATGGATTTCAAAAAAAATTTGCGCTTTTGTTCGGGTAGAATCAGCGGCAAGAAAAAAATCTAGGACTCGATGGACGTCAATTTTTTTTGAATTTTTTATGAAGGTTCCTGACACATCGATGATATTCCCATAAAAAATTCAGATGATTATAAAATCGGAGGAATTTTTAACAATTCAAACATTACAACTGTCCTGATAAAACGTTGACCGACAAGTTTGAACCGAATGAAAAATGAAACAAACCATGTTAGAAAATTTTGATATTTTTTAGTTTGGCCGCATAATTTTTTATGAAAAAACGGCAAAAAAATAAATAAATTTGCAACGCGTTGCGAAAAAACCATTTTCAGAACAAACAGAAAGTCAGAGCAAATTTCACCGTGCAAAAAGAAAGCCAGTGCGTCGTGACAGTGCAAAACAAGAATCCCGCAGGCCCCAACCGCTTCAAATAATATTGGGCACTAAGTCCACTGAATTTCCGGAATTTCGTCGCGACCATAGCTATTTTTCGAAAAAATATTATACGCAGAGACATACTACACTAAAAAATTTATAGTCGACAGATATTTTTTAACGTCTTTCTAACGGGATCAATGTGGTTAAATATTTTGCACGGTTTTTCTAATCATAGTCCTAGACCGATGCTGTCAGAATTTTTGTAACTTCTTGAAGCTTGATCATCATATGAAAATTTTATAGAAACATTAATGATACATCAGAAACACCGAAAAAAAATTAAAATTTTTCTAAAGTGGTTTGTACAATTTTTCATTTGGTTGAAGTTTGCCGGTATGGTTTTTATAGGACAGTAGCACTGTCTAAATTTTTAAAATTTATAAAACTTGATCATAATTTGAAATTTTTATGGGAATATTAGTGATGCATCATAACCATGTATAAAAAATATCAAAATTTTCTAACATGGTTTGTTTCATTTTTCATTCGGTTCAAATTTGCTGGTCAGAGTTTTATGAGGACAGTTGTAATGTTTGAATTTTTAAAATTCTCATATTTTATAGTCATTTTAATTTTTTATGAAAACATCATTGATGTGTTAGGAACCTTCAAAATAAATTTCAAATTTTTTTGACATCGTTCAAGTCCTAGATTTATTTTTTCTTGCCTGATTCTACCCAACAAACAAAAGCCCAAAAAAATTTGGAATCGAGGGTTGGAAACCGCTGGAAATTTCGTTTCCAGCGCACCCCCTCCGCTTGAAATTAAAAAACGATATAAAAAATAAATCTGCGGATCTGGTCCGCTGGATTCGGCTAAAAAAATTCTAAATAATTTTCAAGGCTCGAAGTATGTGGAAATTAACTGTTCGGGGCCAATCATGTTATTTTGCCCGATGAAGAGCTATTTACAAAAAAAAAAGCCGAGTTAAAACAGTAAAAAATTCCCATTTGTGAGCATCTTCTCTCTCTCTTCTTAACTGTTCCTTCCATCCTCTCTCCTCTCTCCCAGAACTGGAGTTTGGCGCACGGTGGGCAAAAAGAGGGCGAAGCTAGGCTTACAAGTGCTCGATGACAAGCGATCCCTACTTTTAAGTTTGAATCTTATTCGTAAGTCTGATTAAAAGTTAAATTTATCCTATCATATTCTATTGGACAGAACAACATAATGTGAAACTAGGAGTTTTTTTAAACCTTTTTGCTTAAAAACATCTGATTTCGTAGAAAAAAGTGTAAAACATGGGTTTTTGCATCATCTTTGTCTCAAAACATAAGATTCTGTTAAATTTACTCTGAGAATTTTAGTAGACTAATTCAGATGCACACACAGTTACCTCAAAAAAGATGTACACAGTTCTTTTGAAAGAAAGAGTGCACAGTACAAAAAAAGTTAGCGCTTTGCAGTGGAAATCGATGAAATCTACGCTTTTTTTTTTTTGTCCCCGACGAGCTCGGCAAGTATGTAATTAATTAAGTAAATGATTAGATAATTAAGTGATTAATGGAGTGAGTATTAAGTAAGCCATCCATGCAACAAAATTTTTGTCTCCCGTACATACTCGTACCTGGCTGCACGTAAGCATCAACAATAAATGATCCAATTACTCCCCGAATTTACTTTGATTTGCCTTTCGCTCGCTCTCTGTTCAAACCCGGCAGTCATCGTCGACGGTGCCAGCCTGATGGCGGCCCGCACACTACTACAACAGAGGTACATCATTATCACTATCATTTCATTGGATCAATTTTTAAGGTTTTAGAAAAAAATGATTGTGATAGTTACTTAGAAGAGGTGTTAATAATAATCACTATCGGTTCTCAGGTTAGAAGTGATTGTGATGTAACACTGAGCACGTTTCTAATGTATCATTGATGTAGCACTGAGCACGTTACAATCGGTTCTCACATAAGAAGCGATAGAAATGACCATGTGCAACTGATAGTGATGTGCACGTGGTCATCTCTATCGCTTTTTTTGTGAGAATCGATAGTGATGACCGTGTACATCGCTATCGCTTCTTAAGTGAGAATTGATTGTGATGTGCCTCGCTAGGTTATTTATAACCCTTCTCGGGCGGAACTCTCCTCTGTTGTTGTTCCAGAGGCGATTTCTCTACCGTCATCCGAAAAAACATTACATCTTTTGGTTGGAAGCAATACTTAGGTGAGAAAATTTGAAATCCTGAGAGTGAGTGTTAAGAGGGTAAATTTGAAACCCTAGCTTGAGGAGATTTTCCTTCTTCTTTTTTTCTTATTTGTGGTTTTCTTCAAAATGTGGGTATTCTTTCAAACCTCTTCAATTTTGTATTAGGTAATTTCGATATGTCGCGAAGAAAGTTTAGTTTGCACTGAAATTGTGTATATCCTATTAGATTTAACACCTTTTATTTAACAAGGACACATCCATTAATTATCTTTATAGTGATTTCGTGTTAATTTGGAATTATTGTTGCTGTCATATGATGAATGATAGAGTTTAGGCTACGTAAACTATGTCTTCCGTTCGAGAGTGCTTGTTTATAAATATGCTGATCGAAATGGTATATTTATAAGCAAGTAGTCTCGAATTATTCACGTTTTTTAAATAGTTCGAGGATACATGGTTCTGATCAATTCAGATTCTGAAGAGAGATGAGATACATCATGAGGATATGTGGTTCCAGTCAATTCAGATTCTGAAGAGAGATGAGATACATCATGATTTCACCGTCCATAGTTCATGTTTGTTTGGTTGGTCTTGACCTTAAAACGTCAAGTAGAAATTCAGATATAATCCACCATTCACAGTACTGCTAGTAGCTTAGGTAGTGTTGTTCCCATTTGTGAGACAGCATGCCAGCTCTGGTTGCTGTTACAAGTAGTAGCAAGTTTGGTCAAAGATAGTACTATCATGTTTACTTCGTGTTTCCCTAGCTAATGCCGTTGGATGATTGGTTGTGGTTTGTTTGGTACGAAATTTATAGGGTTGAGGAATCTCCGAAACGCCTAAATTGGGGGAGGCAATTGACCGAAATATATGCTCCCTCGAGCAACCAAAACCAAACATGTATTGCCTTCTTTATGCTAGTTCCCCCTCTCCCAGTAATTCTTTAACCTTATCTGCACGAGTCACCAAACAAGCGTGTCACCATATGCAATTGCAAACTCTTAGCTTAATCACTTAGTACAGTATCGTAAATTGATTAACCCTTTTTGCTGGTTTAACTAGCTAGTTTTGGTCAATGCTAGCCATAGGCCTGTGTACCACTTAATTAGGAGTAACAATTACTGGATCAAAATGGCAATGAGTATAATGTGTGTAGACAGAAAGTTGTGTTAATTGTATAGGTGCACTGCATCTTGTTTGAATCTAGTAAGTTGGATTTGCACAAATGTAGGCCATTCTTCTCCTTTTGCTCCAGAGGTGCGGTGCATTTGTTTGGAGTAGGTACGTACAGGCTGCTGCCTCGCTATGAGTTTGAAGAGGGCTCCCAAGAAAAAGGTCCCCCCGATGCCATTCCATGTAGAGAGAGAGAGAGAGAGGAGCTAATATGCAGCCTAATCAAAGGGAAAGCTAGTGAGAGGAGTAGGTTAAGAAGCTTGTTTGGTCCTTTCCATCATTGCTTTGGAGTCCATTAGTCTAATGTTGATATGTACACATAATTTTTTATTTCTACTCTGTCTCTCTGTGCCTTCATGGCTGTGAACCAGTGATAGGAGGAGGCTAGCTTGAGTTGAGTGGGATGGCTGCCGAATCATCACTTTCCTAGCCTTACATATGATTTTTTTTTTTGTAAATTTAGCCTTTTTTGTGAACGTAATTGCAAAAATTAACGCGTTGGAACTATTTTTGCAATTAAGTTCGCAAGAGGGCTAAATTTGTCTAAAAAATTGTTATAAGATTAGAAAAGTGATGATTTCGATGCCACACAAATCAAATGCTAAATGCTTCCTGGCCTAAACGGTCCAACTCTCCCCATCTTTAATTAGGTGGCTTGTCTTTGTTCACCACACATGATAAAAAGGCCAAGGGAGCAATGCGGTGAGTGGTGGAGGACTGGAGGCCAGGCCGGCCTCACTCCCAAGCTAAGCTGTAACCAAACCTTTTCCCCTCTTCCCCTATCTCTATCTCATATTCTCATCTGCATATCCACGTCCCCAATCCCTTTCTTATTATTATTGCTACCATTGCATTCCATGACCCTGTGCATGGAATCAAAGTTCATGGAGAACTGATCACAGAGAGAGATTGTGTTGTGTCCTCATCAGGGTTCCAAATCTCGCCGAACTTCGGCGAAATTTCGGATTTCGGGTCTCCACGAAATCTAGACTACCGGTCGGATAAAAAAATAAAAAATTGAAATTGCTACAGTAATTTTATTTTTTTCGGCGAAATATCATGTTTTTTTGGCCGGTTTTTGAACTTTTAGGGCCAGATTTGGTTCAATAACCCTTAGGAAAGTCATCTCTTATGAAAATTTATTGAAAAACCAAAATTTTGAGATATTTTAAAATTTTGGCAGAAACACTGTCAGATTTTTATAAAATTGTAAAAGATTGATAATGAGCTAAACATTTTATGGTACTATCTTTAGCAGTTTCGGATCATACATAAAAAATTTAAAAATAATTTAACTTCATTTGTTATCCTTAAAAAATCAAAAATAGAATGAACATAATTGGGACAATTACATTGTTAGAATTTTATAAATTTTCTTGAGTGTGATTATGATCTAAAATTTTTGTGAGAGATTAATAATTGCCTCAGTACTATTATATAAATTTTTCAAAAAAATTAATTTTTTTGGTCAATCAAATCTATGTAAGCATTGTACTTCGTTTGTTATATTATATTTCAAAAATCAAAAAGAGAAGAATATAAATGGTATTGTGCCTTGTAATAATTTTATAAATTCACTGGAGTTTGATCATGATTCAAAATTTTTATGAGATATTAAGAACTTCCTTATAACCCTTATGTAAAATTTTCAAAAAATTAAACTTTTTTTTATTGCTAAAGCAAATCTATGTATTGATCATCAGGTTTTTATCAGGACGTAGCACTGTCGGAATTTTTAAACAATATTTGAGAATGATAATCATCTAAAAATTTTAAATAAATAATAATGTTACATCAGGACCATCCACAAAATTTTTCAAAAGTTTTTAACGTGGTCTAGATAATTTTTTATTTTGTTCAAATTTGCCGATAAGCCTTTTAACAGGGCAGTAGTATTATTCAAATTTTTAAAAATTCATGAAGTTTGATCAACATGAAATTTTTTTGAGAATATTAGAGATGCATCATAACCATGCAATTTTTTTTCAAAAGTTTATAACGTGGTTTGAACCATTTTGCATTCGGTTCAAAATTGTCGATCGGCGTTTTATCAGGACAGTAGCAATGTTTGGATTTTTAAAAATTCCATAGACTTCAGAATTATCTGAATTTTTTTCAATATCATCTATGTGTTAGGACTCTCCAAAAAAAATTTAAAATTTTTTTGACATGCTTTGACACACTTTTCTGCCGTTGTAAAAACGCCGAAATTTCACATATTTCGCCCGAAATTTCGGGATTTCTCGGTAGCAAACGGGCCGGATTTGAATTTTGGTTTTTGAATTTCGGACGAGATTTGTCCGAAATACCGAGATTTCGTCGAAATTTCATCATCCGGTCCTAGGCGAGATTTTATCCAAAAACAAAATTTGAATCTTGGTCCTGACATTGAGGATCTTGATAGGGCCAGGCTAACATGTTGTGTTGCACATGTACTTCGCATTGGTTTACTCCTGTTCAGGACAAGCAATGTTTTGCAACGTCGGCACTGTTCGATTAATTCCACATGGGAGAGCTTAATTAACTAATGATCGTTTATTTCCTAGTGTGTTACATTGGTTTAGAGATAACTCACGCTATTACAAAAGGGGTTATATTAGACACGTCATCACTGACAGTTTTTTTTATAAAAACCGTCTGCAATGAGTCTCGATCAAAAACCATCTGTGTGATGATCATTTCTAAGTAAATAAGAATAGAGAGCCTCGACCTCCTATGTATTTTTAGGGTTTTTCGAGTTATTTTTGAGGTGACTGCGATTGAGAGGCGATCTGGTAGAAAGAGACCATAGATTTGGAGGTGTAATTATATATCCTTGTGTTCTAGGTAATCCAAAGTTAGTAATTGGTTCAAATTTGCATTGTATTTAAGATCTAGCTTGGTAAAGAGAAAAATGAAGCTGGTTAATTTCTAGGTCTAGCTTGGTGTAGATCCATTTTGTTCTCTGTGATGTAAAGTAGTGATTGATTCTAATTGTATTATACTCAATATGTAGGTAGTTATTTAAAGGAAGGTGACCTAGGCTAATAATGGGTTGTAATAGCATTATATTCAGGATATATACATCTAGCTTGGTAAAGAGGCAATTGAAGATGGTTTTGATATAGCTTGGTGTAGATCCATTTGTTCTTTTTTATCTAAAATAGTAATTGTTTCTAATTGCATTATACTCAAGATGTAGCTAGCTATGTAAAGAGAGAATTGAAGATGCTGAGTTTAAATGTAGCTTACATATGTTTATATATCCATTCGTTCTTTTTTATGTTAGAAGCTATATAAGTTAATCAGCAAGTTTAAATGTAGCTTATATGTAGCATATGTGTACATGTGCACTCCTAGTGTACTTTATTCATTATTTAACACCTATTGTTACATACGTAGCGTAGATGGACCGAAGCTGGATGTATGCTGAGAACCGTACGAGCGCCGAGTATATTAATGGTGTCTCTGCTTTTAGAAGAGCTTCAGAGTAAGATATATTGAACAAGAGGGTATAATTTATGCCTTGTTCATGCATTAACTGCGAGAATCTGAGGATGTTTCGAAACCCAGCGCAGATCGAAGCACACTTGATTCTACGGGGTTTCAAAAGGGGGTATACATGTTGGACCAGTCACGGTGAAGATCAGATTATGTAGGTAGCAAGTAATATTAACATTGTTGACGAAGTCAACGATACTCTGGATGGTATCGACTATGCTTTTGATAAGGATAGGTTTCACGATGATAATCTGGATCAGATGCTACGGGATGCAGAAGGGAACCGTGATGAGCGGGAGTATGTAAAATTCCGAGGCTTGATGAACGACTCGGAGAAACCTTTGTTCCCGGGTTGTAAGTCCAAATACACAAGATTGTCATCCGTGCTGGAACTGCTGAAATTAAAGGCAAGCAACGATTGGTCCGACAAGAGTTTCACGGCACTGTTAAATCTGTTAGCGGACATGCTTCTGAAGGGAAACGAGTTGCCGACAATCACCTACAAAGCCAATAAGGTTCTTTGTCCCTTGGGAATAGAAGTAGAAAGAATACATGCCTGTTCGATATGGGCATCAGAGCTGAGTTAGCACCGATAAAGGTCGAACATACTGCGAACCTGCTTGTTACACTCTGTCCAAGGCCGAGAGAACTGAACTGTGCTAGTGCTTGCATGATATAAAAGTTCCGTCTGGTTACTCGTCCAACATGAAAAGACTTGTTTCGATGCAGGATTTGAGTTTAACTGGCTTGAAGCCTCATAATTGCCATATGCTTATGACACATATGCTCCCTGTGGCAATTAGAAGTATTTTACTGAGCAAGATTCGGGATACAATCACAAGGCTGTGTTATTTCTTTAACACAATTGCTCAGAAGGTCATCGATCCCGAAGGACTAGATGCTCTGCAGGCCGTGATGGTAATCACTCAATGTAATCTTGAGATGTATTTCTCTCCATCGTTTTTGATATTATGGTCCATCTCATTGTTCACCTTGTGAGGGAGGTAAATATGTGTGGGCCTATCTTCCTATGTAGCATGTACCCGTTCGAGAGGTACATGGGAATTCTCAAGTCCTACGTGCAGAATCGATCTTGACCAGAGGGTAGTATTGTTGAAGGTTATGCAACCGAAGAGGTCGTCGAATTCTACGTGGATAACATGGCTCAGGTCGAACCGATAGGTGTGCCTCGATCTCGCCATGAGGGGAGGCTCCAGGGCATCGGGACCATCGGAAGGAAAGCAATCACGCCTGATCCGGTTGTGTGCGCTAAAACCCATTTCACAGTTTTGCAACACATGGCTGTTGTGGCCCCGTATATCGACGAGCACAAGAACTGGCTACAACAAGAGAATATGTCGCGGCATGAATACTGGATCATCAGACAGCATAACCTTCAGTTCAACAGAATGTTGAAAGAGCGACAACCCATCACTGGAAGCTCGTTAGATGATACGCTGGCATGGTTGACAAAAGGGCCAGTATTTACGGTTGTAACATGGAAAGGATATGACTTAATGGGTACACATTTTACACGAAAGATTAGAACAGGAAGAGGACAAACCAGAATATCGGTGTTCGCATAGATGCGCTGAGTACCGCTGGTTCAACGAGGAGCTCGTACTATGGGTTCATTGAGGAAATTTGGGAGCACAACTCGGTGCCCATCAAAAATTTACTCGACGTGGCGTTCTCTGTCTACAAAGTTTGTGGAGGTCCACACATGAAGAACCCAACGACACTGAAGCATATTTATAGGTTTTTGGTATCCGCTAGTACGCAATAATCCTTCACACTCTATAATAATACCTTTCAAACTAATTAACCTATTATATTTTGGTAGTTCCACCAGAAGTCAAAGGAGACTAACCTATGTGGATTCTACGTTTACCACAACATGCAACTCCTCATTGGTTCAAAGGAGACCAATGTCATAGAGATTTGTCAATCTTGCAATAATTGTTTCCACCTACAAATTTATATACACGCAAGACTTTACTCTTCCCATCGACAGGCTTGGCAATACGTTGAATCTGCGTTGGAACAGGCTGAACTCCTAAGTATCCGAGCACAACTTTGCACCTTCTTGATGCGTGAGGTCATTAATCCAAAAGGCGAATGCCACTCAAGCTTGTCTGATGAGTTGTGAATTTGTTAGATACTGTTTGGATTAATTTTTGAACCTTGTGCTGTGAATTTGTCATTTGAAGCTCTGAATTCAATTGGTTTTTGTATATATGAGTTGATTTCTGAAATGGATGCGTTGCACATTGTATTGTGCGATCAGAGTTGATTTCTAAAATGAATGCGTTGTATATTCATATGAGATCCGAGCTCATTTCTGAATCATATGTCATAATAATGTTGGTGATGCTCTGTACTATCTATTGTTTCAAAGGGTATGGCTAGCATTTTCTGAAGCTAGCCAATAAATCAAAATTTAGTAAAAAATAGAAAATCAACATCCCAGACGGTTCTAAAGAAGAACCGTTTGTGATGATCCCCACATCACAGACGGTTTCAACCGTCTGGGATGAGCTTTTTCACTGATGGTTGGAAAACCGGCTATTATCACTGACACTTTGATACAGACGGTTCATAAAACCATTTGTGATGTAGTTTGTGAACCGTCTGCAATGAGTCGTTATGCAGTAGTGTGATCATAAGTGGATAGTATCCCTCATGTCCTGTGACTGTAACACTGCACCTCCAATCTTTCTCGTGATCACTTTTTCGAGTCCTAATATGTATTTTTTTTCTGAAAGATGAGTGTGTCCTAATAGTGTTGTCATCCACTGTGTAGTAGTGCCTTTGATCTTTATTATCCCAAAGGATTAGGGTTTATGATCATCTTTGAGTTTCAATCCAGTGCTTTTGACAACAGCTGGGATAAAAAATACTAAAATATCAAATGTAGAAGTGATGTGATTTGTTTGCGGGTCACTTAGCAATAGAAGGAAGATTAAAATTAATCTCCCTTCCCTTTGATGTCGCCTCCTGTTACTTTCACACTACTTAGGACTTAGCATAAGTAGATTATCTTTTGGACATCACATCATGCCATGAGAGTAATTAAGCCTAACTTTGGAGAGGGAAAATAGTTTACAAAATAATTCTTTGCAGTACTAAGCTAGACTAGCTAGCTAGTTTATTGCAAGTTAGGTAATTGAAGGAACATTCTTAATTCTATTATAGTGGAAGGGTAACAAATAATCCATTATATATAAACACGTGTCATTTTTGGAGGGGATGCCCGCTCAAAGTATGCTTTTTACATCTCCATCACTTGGACATTAAGACAGGTACTTAATCCAACCTCTCCTCATATCGTGTTCTTTAATGCTAGCTATGGACTGGATTCCATTAACCCAGCATGAGCATTCAAAGTCCGGACACCATCAAGCCAAACGCAAATGCTAGTAGTAGAAATACATTAAGGTACACATATGTACGTAGGTCTTGAATAATTCTTGTGAGTATATATATATATATATATATATATATATATATATATATCTTGCTACTACACTACTTAGGACTTAGCATAAGTAGATTTTCTTTGGAAGCCAAGCTAGGTTCAATAATTAATTTTGTAGGAAGTGCTACCATGCACTAGCTAGCTAGTAATATTACTAGCACAAAATGGTTGAAGAGCTAGGCATTGGTCTTGGATCTAGTAGATGCCTTGATTGCGGATCAAATTAAGTGTAGAAGCCTGGTATCCTCATGGAGTATGTAGTATATGGGGGCTTTAGGGATTAAGAGGATGATAAATACTAATTAAAAGGGCTTTCTTGGAAGTGAGGCCCCTAACTTTAGCATCAACCTCTTAAAGGCAAAGGGGTGGGCTAATTGATAATTATATTAGTGGGCAAAGACACAAAGTATTAGCTAAACCTAAGCATCATGAAAGGCAATGCCCTAGTTTTGTTATGTTAAAGCATATGGTTTCCTTGCTTTAGTGTTGCTTCCACCTCAAATTTGGTTCCAACACACCCAACCACTAGGCCCTACAGAAAGAGAAGGCCCCGAACACCACTTCTCATATGGAGGAGAAAAGAGTGGAAGTTAGGGATCAAAGTTGTGGCCTAATAATACGATATATAGATCATCAATTAACTGGAGATAGTTTAGCTTAGCGGGAATAAAGTAGCTCAAGCCTTAAAATGGAGGTATATATACTGAAAGTTAAGACAAGAAACGATGAAAATGCAGCGTTGTTCCAAAGCTAATATTGTAGCCCCACTTTCATGGTTTGCGGTAACATATAGGAAAACTGTAATCAGAGAGTGTAATAAAAATTTTCGGTGAAACAACATTTATTCAGGGTTGGTGCGAGTAGAAAAATAGCGTGACTTACTCAAATTAAATATAACTTACTGGCATATAATTCAGCAAAGGCAAAAAGAATTCTACTATATCTTTATATTCCGGAAAACTTTTCGAGGTAGGGAGTGCTTTCACTACTTAAAATTAATTAATGTTCCTGAACTTTTTTTTATCATTTTCTAGAATCATTTTAGTTCAGAGCTTAAAGCAAAGGATGCCAATGCATAGCAATGGACATCGCCATCAGCGGTAAAGAGGCATGCATCGCATCTATGTTAAAGGAGGCTAAATACTCACGACGATCTAGTACAGGTACAGCATCAGCTAATTCTTGCGGCATGCGGAACAATTGACATCATTGGTCTCGCTAATAATTAAATGCCTTGCAAGGAACTCAATCATCACTGCAATTGGCGGGGAAGAAACAAAGAAGCAACCATGGATGGATGCCATGCGCATTAAGGGTAGCTTATCTAGGGTTCTTTTCTTGTTCTTCTCCCCCCAATGCATGCATGCCATCCGTATTATCGAATCCATTTGTTTGATTCACATTCGTTGGAACAAAAGATGAAGAAGGAAAAGAAACATACTAAAGCCTCATCTAAAACGTCCACTTGGGGGAGAGCAAGATAAGCACTGCTCTGTCCCTGTCGACCGACCTTGAAGCCACAGGGAGGGCCATAGGGTTGAGCGTCGCAGCGGGATCGGCGGATCCAGCTAGGACGGAGGCGCCACGCGTCGCGAGGCGAGTAGGCGGTGAGCGTCCATGGGGGATCCCACGTGGAGGCATCCGCAACCGTCCAGGGGCGTCGCTGTCGCCGACTGGGAATGAGAGGGAGGGATGGTGATGAGCTAATCATCATCAAGCAGGTTCATCATCCAATTCACCCCCTCCCCAACATTTACATCAAACCTAAAAAAGGAGGCTATTTGGAAAGGGGAGCATAACATAATTATGCATATGGGATGGGAGCCAAGCTTGGTGACAGCGAGTGGTGATCCATCATGTTCTTGGTAGTACGAAGAAGCCATGTGATGATGATTTCCAGCAATTGAAATCGCTAGTAATGCTTTTGTTTTTCTTTTAGCAGCAAAAAAAAAAAACTTGTTGGGCTGTTATGGAAAAGCATACACGTTATGATTTGTAATATGCTCCTGAAAATAAAGATGTTCACAGTTACTTATGTATCTAGCTTAAAATTCTATAAACAGTTCCAATTGTGTCTTCTCTGGATCAAATCTGATCCATCCATTGACAACTTACATGAGAGTTTGCATGGCACAATCATATACTCCTACAGTTTGCTGCAAGCTAATTAATTACCTTATCCAATAAAAACTGGAACCCATGCACATGTCTGTGAGCTACTGGGCACGAGCGTAAGCAGATTGATTGTTTTTTCACACACCCCAAAAGAAAAGAACAAACAAAGACACGAGTACCAGATCAGATGGTAAAACCTAACCGTGCGAATTGAAGTGAAGTGAAGTCATCGGGAAGCATGGGATATGCACGTACCAAATCTATCCCTTCGCTCTGCCGTGGACGATCCAACGGTTAGATCGATGGCAGCAATCTATCTACATTGCATCATCACTTTGCTGTATGCATCATGTCACAGCACAAAGGATGGAACTTTTTTTTGTACTTTTTTTTTCTCCTCTTTCATCAGGCACGCACATTCAGAGGAAAGAGGAGGGAGAAAAAACAGGTAGAAGAACAACGCATGTCATGCTGTACAGGCGCTGAAAACGACCACTCCATACAGCATGCATGCCATCTTTGTGGGAAAAGGTACACATCAGACATCACACACGCACCATACTAGTTCTCCCCCTCCCTGGCGTTGTGAGGTTACGCATATGCCCCTTTAGGGATGGGCAATTTACCCTTGCCCGCTGGAGCTGGACTTATCTAGAGACCACCGGACTGTTGCACACGTGACGCATCACGGCCTTTCTTGCTCTTTTGCCTTCCTTTCGTGGAAAGAACCTTCGACTTATGTTGTATTTTTTTTTTCTCTTCTCAGGATGTTCCTGTAAAATTAGATTTTTTTACTGTTCTGACCCTGACGATATTTTTTTTTGCGTGATTAGCCACCGATCGGCAGGAATTGTAAAAATAGCCCTTGAACAGTGTGATCCAGCGGTCCACGTCCGTGGGAATTTTTTTTATTGGAATTCCAGCGGACCGGGGCCAGAACAGTAACCAGTTCGTAAAATTAGTCTTCTCACTGATTACGAAAATAGTGAAAAGTGATACGTGTCATTTGTCGTGTTCCCTCTACCACGTGCGATAGGTAGCTAGCTTTATGGCAGCGATGTGCATCGACAACCGGTGGGGTGGATCCACCGCGGTAGGCTTCTTCTGTGGTCCCGTGCACGGTAGGATTGTCAGGCAGTAGCAATGCAGCAGTACATGTTGTGATCCTCTAGGGTAGTAAGATCTACTTGGCTCCCACACTACAGTAGGCTTGTAGGGCCGTACCTACTAAGCTGGTTGGAGTATGTGCCGTGCTCGAGAAGAGAATTAATTTTATAATTACTTTCAAAAGAGACCAAAAAAAAGCTGTATGTATCAGGGTTAGATAAGCCAAAGCTTTCCGAGGAACACAATGGCCAAATGCACGTGAGAAAAATATTTTCGCATGTTCGGGTGTGAAACAAAAGCATGGAACCTAGAAACAGTTTAATTCCTATATAAATCTAAATTTTCAAATTCTAAACGAGGTCTTATATTTACTAGTGATATTTTATCGTAAACGGGCTAATGCTACATGGTACATATCTCCAGCTTTTGTGCTTCTAGTATTATGTTGTTTATATTTTACTTGTACTAAGCTAGGTAAGTGCTCTAAATCGTGCAATCGGTCAAAGATGAGGCTTCTAACTGGGTATTCGTAGGAGCGAAACATCTCAAAAATCTGTTACATCGTCTTCTCTATAGCGACATGAGTCTTTTGCTTGGTTCTTTTTTCTGTCACCTCAAATCAACAGCTTTTTACCTTGGGTGCAGTCTCCTGCACCTTGTAATCTCTAAAAATAATGTACATTTTCCTTCCTTAATATAATCACAGTTTGGCTGTTTAAAAAAAAAACTAAGGTAAGTGCTCCATCTGACTATACGACCTTAAAAGAAACATAAGGTTAACTGCGTCGTTGCTCAACTGACTGTGATCCAGCTTTGAAACTATGCATTGACATGGATGTGGCATTGACTAGACTTTATGTTTCAAATTAATCAAATTAAGAGGCACACTTCATTAAGGTAAGAAACGCTTGGATTGGGACCCTTCTAAGTTCAAAGAGATTAACAGGTCAAAATAAGATAAGGTGACAATGCAGTTCCAAAAAAATAAGATAAGGTGACAATGATTTGAAGTGAGTTTGCTACCCTCTGAGCTACTGGAACTATTTTAGTTTAAAATGTCTTCCAAGCCAGTAAAGAAAGGAGCTTAGTATTTGTCCAACGTATGCATGCCCATAAACTACACGCGGTTCGTACGATCAAAGAATTTGACGTGCATGATATTGAACGATCTCCAATTTTAAATGAACATGAAGCTAGCCGGTTGTCCTTAATGTTTGTTCGTTCCCATTGTTAATCTTGCCCATCCTTCAATGATCCTTAAAATTTTATCTGCTCTTTTAATTTAATCTGCCATGTGGCGTCAGGAAATGCAGCAGAATTGTTGCATCACATCTCTTGCAGTCTTTCTTGCTTATCCTTTTTGCTTTTGTTGGAGGTCACTCGTGTTTTCATCCTTGTCTCTTTGCGAGTCTCCACGTTGATTGCAACATACGATCAAGTCATGTGCCAAATGCAGTACCACTGTAATATACAGTAGGATGCAGATTCTAACTAAAATTTTAATCGTAGATTCGATAAAAAAGGCGGACACTAACTAGCTACTTGCTAAAAAAAAAAATCTTCTTCTTTCATCCCTTCCTCGTGTCTTATCGAATGATTTATGTTATCTTAACTGCCAAATGATTTATGTTGTCATGTCATGTTAGTAGTAGCACCTTTTTATTGCCATTGCGCTTGCATCTGCCGCATCTTAGTTCATTTGGACAGAAGAGACATATATAAGTGGGGCAATTAATCAACTAGTATCAAAATGTTGACATATGCTAGTAGATTTTTGGCAAAGACAATTATTCTTCAGCATACAGATAAGTGATTCCATCCCGCCCAAAGGAAAGAAAGCCAGGGAGGGGTATCTATCCATCCATCTATCTATTCTATCCTTCCCAGGAATAAAGAGATAGGCCTAAAAGAGCGATGAGGATTCAGTCCAGTTCCCGCGGACCGTCCAATAAAAAAACGACAATCCGGATCTTCTGAAAATATTGTGCTGATTTTTTACTACACGAAAACGTTGTAACGAGTACTTTAGCAATCTAGTGTAACACTTCACTATTTATAAATTCGGACCGTTCGTAAGCTTGCTCGGACGGTCCACACCTATAGAGAATGCTTAAGTTGTAGTCCCATTATGAACTACACCAGATCCTTAAAAGAGTATCACCAGGCAGAGGCAGAGCTATCAAACTGAAGTGTGCAAATTATAAGAGTATACTTGGTCCGGGCAAAAGGGGAAAAAGAAAAGGAAAGCAGAGGAAAGGCTATCCATGCATACTCCTCCTAGCAAGCCAGCAAGCAAACAGGAACAGGATAATGTGTAAGGTGCGTGTATACGGATGGACATAATTGGAGGGACAAGGCAAGGCAAGGCAAAGCAAAGCAAAGCCTCCACAAAAAGCATCCATGATTCCGCTCACATTACTTTCTATCTCCCTTCTTTTTTTCTTGAGAGGCAGGCGATCCATCCATTGTTCATCACAGCTGCTGCAATTTCATACGATTCGTGCCAGAACTATACTACTTTCTGTAAAATATATGCGATATTCATGTGAAATTTCTGTGTTCTGCCGAACAATGCCCTCGTTTAGCAAAGCCCTAAATATTGAAACCCTGGTCTACATCTTCTTCAATTACAACCACCATCGCATCAATTTAACATGTAAGCATGCCTAGGCAGGGTTTACATTACCGAACTGAGCTCAGAAATCCCCCCTCCCATCGATATCGATTTTGGTTGAAAATCGGTAAAAACCGAATGAAATTTGAAGTCAAGCCTTTTGAACTCGGTGGTCAAATAACGGCCGAAATAAATCGAAAACCGGTCGGTTTTATCGATTTTGACCTATTTTCGACCGATTTTTCATCGATTTTCACCGATTTTTGACTAGTTTACATCGAAAATCGCCACACTCAATGGAAATTGGAAAAAATTACAGAAAATACTGGATATTCTAGTAAAGGTAGTGTGAGAACTCAAACAATGACTTTTTACACTAAAGCTCTGTTTTTGTGATGATATGATAAAAGGTTAGGGTATTTGTAGGACAATCAAGGATATTCGATGAATAATTAGCACTACTAAGAAAACAATTATTAACGACGTGAGATGTAACAATTATTAACGACGTGAGATGTAGTCATTAAAAGTCACTAGCAATCACATAATTATGGTTGTTAGCTATCGTTAAAAGCTCCACGGTTAATAGTACTAACGAGTATGTACAATTTTTTTAACAACGGAATAGTGTGCTATCATTAATTATGAAGAAACAACTACCACTTTTCTAGTATTAATAGCCACCTTTTGGTCACTGCTATGCTTGATATTATTGAGTATTAACAATCACTTTATAGTATTAATAACAACCAATTCTTTCATCACATCTGGTACCACATTTATATTAAAAAATAGTCCGGTTGTTTTATCCGCATTCATTTCTTAGAAACAAAGACATAATTCTAATTCCATAAAAACATCCTTGATCAATACCATGAGCCAAAAATTATATTATTGCATCTGAAATGTACAACTAGAATGTATACATATCCATATACATGAAAGTTTTTCTTTCTTTTTTTATTTTCTATTATCTATATTCGAATTTGCTCAAAAACATTTTTCAAACTCGTTTTTTTAAAAAAAATCATGCCAGATGTCAAAAGGCTATCAATACTAATTTTAGGGAAATTTTAGATAATTTTTTCAAATTTTCTAAACTTTTTGAATTTGAATTAGACCGGTTTACTAACCAGTTACAAATCTCGAGCCAGACCAATACGATCGAAAATTGTGATTTTCGAGCGATTTTCGCTCGATTTTTCGAACCCTGTTCCTAGGTACGTAGGCTCTCACCTCAACAAGATGGTTGTTCCACATGTGTGTCTAAATGCCCCCTTGTATTAAAGAAGCGCGAGGAAGAGGGTATTAATGGCAAATTAAATCCCGATGTAGGCATGTACAATAAGGTCACGTCAGCTGGCTCTTAGCATGTACACATCAGCTTTTGTCTATGTGGAGGAGTGAGAAGAGAGGAGAGAGAAGAGAGCTGGCTCTTATTTAGGTCCTGTTTGGTATAGCTTCATATTCCAGTTCAACCTCAGAGCTGGAGCTTGTAGGCTAAAATAAAGTGAATTAAGTTTATATTTTTAGTCTAAAATGAAAACAAAATGATCCACCTAAACACTCTTAATGTACCCATAGCTCTAGCTCCATAAATTTCTGGAGCTAGGAATACCCTGCTCCACCAACTCCACGGATTTTGGTGGAGCTGGAGCTATCCCAAACACCCCCTTAGTAGCCAGCTTTGCACAGGAGCATAGGTAGATCATTTATGTACAAGAGAGAAAAGATAGTTATTGCACAATATCTAGAGACAACCTTTAGAGACAGTTATGGTACGAACTGGCTTTTAACTTACTATTAGCCAGTAGTTGGATTTGCTATTGTACTAATTACGGTGCAGAACTAGGTGTGGCGACTCGACTCCCTTTTTACCGGATCTTAGCAGCAGTGTGGACTAGTAGGAGCAGATCTTAGTTACAGGGCAATAATAATTAACCCAGTCTTGTCAAACAACACGTAAGAGTAGGAGGAGTACTTAAGGGAGGTTAATGAAACAGTTCCCGTCCTTGTCATGTACTGGGATTGCAATTATAAGCTCTGCAAAACGAAGGCTCGACCGGCCGGAGCCTTTGTGATGACTGTGCACTTTGCCGGCCGTTGGATCTAGTTGAGGGAAAGCCTTGATCTGGACCGTCGATCGCGCGATCCATAAAATCATGGACAGTGCAGGCTGCAGTATATAGCACTCGGTCCATCCTTACCCCCAAAGTCATATAGATTGATGAGATAGCGCTAGTAAGCGGTATTTATTTGCTCAAAGAAGGACCTTATCATTATAGACATGGATAGCCTGGACCTTGATTCCACATGGCTGGAGGCTTGGTGAGATTGCACTTGACAAGTTATAATGGCGCCTAATCCTGCCGTATTATAGAAAAGACAAGTAAAGTACGCTCCAAATTAAGGGCAACAACAAAAAATATACTAGACAGAATGTACCTAGCGTGAGTGTTTATGTGAGTTGCAGACAATGGCATCAAAATTCACAACATGATGCTTCTTCTTCTTCTTCTTCTTCTTCTTACCGGATAATTCATTCTTTCTTTCTTGTCTTGACATGTTTAAACGTTGCCGTTGGACGGACACAGGCTCAGCGGATATCGCGAGCAGCTGCATTGAAGAAGAACAAATCTAAATCGATCTTTTTGGAATCGTAATGGTTAGTCAGCTTTAATCTGCGCTTCTTTTCTGACTGCAGCCGTACAGTGCCATAAGGAGGGTGAATAGCTTACAAGGAAAAAATGCCTCTGTTTGTTGACAACAACGGCATAATAAATCTTCAGCCAACGTCGTCGTTAAATGAGACTTTGAATGTCAAGTACTGCATGCTACTCCAACACAGCAAACTTCCCAGAAAAGAGGAAGAAGAAGGCACCTCTCGTTTGCACATGCACAGCACTATACTGCAAGAGACTGTTGGTGTTGCTGTTTCTGTGGTTGAGGCCAGATCGAGCGGTTCACTCAAGAGGAAGCATGTCTCAACATTTAAAGTGAACGGATGAATTATAACTAGCCCAAACTAGTACGGATGAGACTTTCTTATCGAACTGGTACAAATGAGCGTGATTCGGCATGCTTAGGCCCTGTTTGGATTCATTAGTGCTAATAGTTAGCTGGCTAATAGCTAATAGTTAGCTAGCTATTAGCTGACTAATTATTAGTAGGGGCTGTTTGGATTCATCTGCTAATAAAGTCTACAAAATCAGTCAATTAAAGAGAAATGATTATAATACCCTTTTAGTAGGATAGTGGACGAGTGGACAGAGTCGCTCGAGTGGATAGGGTTGAAGGGAGGGTAAAAGTGTCAATTGGCTATCTATTAGCAGCTATAGATCCAAACAGGTCTATTAGCAGGGTGGATTGCTAATAATTAGTAGGTCTATTAGCAGACCTGTTTGGATCTATAGCTGCTAATTTTAGCAGCTAACTATTAGTGCTAATGGATCTAAACAGGCCCTTAGTCCTCTGGTTGATTTAAATCGTGTAACCCAATTTTTTCTACGCTCCCTGTTTCGAACGCGGGAATTTTCGTATATATTCCCGTCAAAATTACACTGTTCCATGCATGAACTGATATTACAGCTTCCGTGGCCATCGGATGGAAAATGTACGCTCGATTTTCATTTGTCCGCACATGTCACGATCGGATGACTGAAGTCCCATCATTTTCCTTGTAAAAACAAAACCATGGGTGGTGAACTGAGCCTGTGGTTAGAATTACTGCCCTTTCTCTTTCATCTCACACATCATCAACACGACCAACCAAGCTAAGCATCCATCTCTCTCATATAATCAGGGGATAGGAAGAGTCCAAAAGCAAAAGGAAGGGCTTTGTTACGATATACTAAATTTAATATAAATTATTTATTTTTTATTTAATAAATCAGATTAGTTAGTATTTAGTTATGTTTCTCCGGTAGTTGAGAGTAGTATGGGTAATTGAGAGTAGTACGGATCCCACGAAGAGGTAAAATCGTAATTACCTAACTAAAAAAATAGGAACGGAAGGTAGCGCTCCCTGCTCGGGTCTGTTTGTTTTATCTTTGGATTCTCTAAAAGCTGATTCTGGATTGTGATTGCAGAGAAGCTGATTCTTCAAAAGCTGGAATCCAAAAACACATATGAAGTGAATTGTGGATTCTAATATATATGAGTGGGCTGAATTGTGAGAATCAGATTCTAGAATCGGACTGTTCATTTTTTATCCTGTTTTTAAGGTCAAAATCTAGAATAAAAAACTAAAACAAACATGTCCATGAAATTGGCCCTCCACCAGCGCCCATGCTCCGCCGGGCCACAACCCTTCAAGTGAAAACTAGAAAACAATGACCTTGCTATTTAGTTACGTTTGTGATATACGTCATCCCTACAATGTATATTAGTTGAGTAATCAGCCAATAAGGGATCGGAATATGGTTTCTCTTTTTAAAAAAAGCGAGATCAATTAGGAACAGGGCACATGTTTGACAGCTACTAAAACAAGGACACGGAAGCCTAGGTGTATTCAGCCTTTCTTTATATTTTTTTTATCTTTAGCTTTCTCTCGAACGAAATTATAATTCTAGTCCATTCTCGATCGTGGAAGTATTAGTAGGCAACACGTGTCACCTATCGTGGCAGGCAGGTAGCCATCACCACAGTGGCTCCGTCCACCACAACAGCTCCTTGACAAGCACGACAAGTGGTGGGCCCTACCTTCCTTTTGAGCCTAGGTACTTACTGAACTCGGGTATCACGGCGGGCCCTCTAGACGTACTGCATAGATAGGAGGTGCTGCGTTACCGGTGACCCGTCGCAGTAGGTAACACGTATCGCTTACTCGTGATTCTATGGTCGAGAAAGAGGCTAGATTTGTAATTTTATTTAGAAGGAGCCCAAGATGAAAAAAAGAATTGTGAAGGGAGGAGGGGGAGGGGGAGGGGGAGGGGGCAATTAGGCCAAAGCTCCAACGATACGTGTTACTAACACGTGCTAGGCAAGGTGGTGATGTTGCGAGGTAGAGGCAGAGGCTGGCGATGGCGATGCTCGCATGAGACAGGTAAGATTATGTCGAAGGAAAAATTCATAATATCATAAAAAAATACATTTACAGTAAAAAAAAAAGTACGTAATACACTTATCAACTCGATTTCTAAATTTAATATCTACTGCCACACCTTACTACTGATAATAAAATTTCACCAAAGCTGAGCTAGGAAACAAAGCGAGCGGGCAGAGGATGGGGGAAGAGAAGGCACGGCATGCAATGCATCTCAGGGTTGGAACCCTAGAGAAGTAGAGAGGAGGAGAAGAGAGCACGCAGCAGTGCAACGAGAAACTAGGGAGAAGTGAGCGCGCGGCGAGTGATCTCCGTCTTCCCCTCTCCTCCGGAGGAAGACAACAACTTGTCCCCAATGGTGGTGGGCTTTATGCGGGCCCCACAGTGCCTTATCATTCATCATCGTCCCACCCCCACTCCATCCACTAAATTGGTTTTATCCAGACCTAACTCATCACCCCCAAGGGGTTTTCACTTAATTTGTCTGCATCATCCCTCCCTGGCTCGTATTTCTTTGTTAAATGGAAAGATTTAAGCCATAAAAAAGCTACAAATGAAATGACGGTATATTTTGATAAGGAAATTGTGATATAGCTCTCATACATTGGCTGTAATTACAACTTTTCTATGATCACAATAATTTTTTCTATTTGAGTAGACACAGAATGATTAATCTATTTATGCCTAATTATGGTGGAAAGTTCAAGGATAAAACCGAGGGTACAAGTGTCATGTTCTCTCTTGTTAGCAAAGTTCTACTCGACGTAGCAAACGGAGATACAGTAGTACCTTTTTTTTCTTTCTTAAACTCGATTTGTATTGGACGTAAAATGAATGTAAGCACAGACAAGAGTACACAGTTCCTTAACGAAACAGTACGCTAAAAACACATGGTAGACACGTTAAATCTCTCCCCTGTCCATGAAGGCTCCTGTTACTTAATAAAGGCTTAAACAAAACTCACCAAGCACTAGTATTCCTACGATACGATACACCTCGTGGGGTCTTTGTGCCTACTGTCTTGAGGTTTGAGTGAGATTAGCAGGAGGAGAGGGTAGGCTCATAAAGGCCAAAGTAGGGAGGCCCACAAAGCAGAGAGAGAATAGAGGGGAAGAAGGAGCCACTTGCGTACTGGCCTCTCCCACTGTTGTGATTGGTGCCACCACCCCTGCTACTGCTCGGCTCCTCCTCCTCTGCTCTGTTACTCTTCCCTTTTTCTCCCTTTTCACCTCCACTCCAACCTCACCTCACCTGCTTTTCTCCTCCCTGCTCTGCTCCAATCAACCCAATCCCCTCCCCAGCTTCCCTCCCCAATCCTTTGCTCTCTGCAGTCTGTTCCTCTCCCCTCTTACCTAAGCTAGCTTCCTGTTTCCTTTAGCTGTTCTGGTTGAGACTTAGAGAGAGTCGTGGTTGCTTTGCTGCTGTTGCTGTTCTCTTCTCATCTGGCCATCTCTCATCTCCTCTTCTCCCTGGTCAAAGGTCTCCAAGATTTGCTGGCTGGCTGTTTCTTGGAGAGGCAGCAGGCAGGCAGATTCTTGAAAGGCAGAGCAGCAAGAACCAAGAAGAGAAACAAGAGTGTGTGAGAGAGAGGGCAGAGCTAGGGAAGGAAGAAAGTGTGTGGGTGTTTGCTCCTTTTTGGGTATTGAATTGAAGGCAACAGTGAGGGTGGCGCTGCTACAGCTCGGCATCCATTAATTTGCTGCCTCGTGTACGTCTGCTTCTCCGGCTCCGGCTCGAACCTGTGCTACTACGTATGCGCCGCGAGAAAGGGAGCGGAAGCAGGGGAGCGTCCTCGCCGGCGATGTAGACAAATGACCGGTGCTCGCTGTAGAAGAGCCCGGGCAGGAGGGGCAGGGATGGAGGGGAAAGGCGCGGCGGCCGGGCTGGGCTTCCTGGGGCTGGGGCTGGGGCTGGACAGGATGCGGCTGCTGCTGCCGCTGCCACTGCCGGAGAAGCTGTCGGCCAAGTCGCTGCGGAGCCACGTGTACAGCAACTACCTGGGGTCGCTCAAGGTGCGGGACACGTGGTGGCGGTGGCTGGTGCTGCTCTGGGTCGTCAGCTGGTCGGTCGCCTCCGTCTGGATCTTGTTATTCATGAACTCCCAGGCCGTCGAGAAGCACCGGGAGTCGCTCGCCAGCATGTGCGACGAGCGCGCCCGCATGCTCCAGGATCAGTTCAACGTCAGCATGAACCACCTCCAGGCCCTCGCCATCCTCGTCTCCACCTTCCACCACTCCAAGAACCCATCCGCCATCGACCAGGTACCTGTGGAACCTTCAACTTAATCTTTTATTTATTTGCCTTTTCAATTCATGGCTAATTGGTGGATGGTCTGATTGCAGATGACGTTCGCGAGGTACGCGGAGAGGACGGCGTTCGAGCGGCCGCTGACGAGCGGGGTGGCGTACGCGGTGCGGGTGATGCACGCCGAGCGGGAGCAGTTCGAGCGGGAGCAGGGGTGGAGCATCAAGAAGATGTACTCCTCCAAGAAGCCATCACCAGGGCCGGGGGACGCCGCCGCCGGGGAGATCCGCGAGCCGGCCGAGGAGTACGCCCCCGTCATCTTCGCGCAGGACGCGTACAAGCATGTCGTCTCGTTCGATATGCTCTCCGGGAATGTGAGGACTTTTTTTTCACAAATCCCATCAGTTTTTTTCCCCTGTCAAGATTTGATCTTTTAGCCTAGGGTCGTAAAAAGCTGCAATCTTTGGTGCTCACCATGTGGTTTCACAGCTCAGAACTGTTGCTAGTGTTTTAACCATGAAGGCCAAAAATAAATCTTACTACCTTACTGTGTGGTTCCTTATTATTTTGGCTTTTTTACTTTGGAAAAGAACTGTCGATTCGGAGTTACTGATGTTTCCTTCATAGTAATTTTCCTGCGAATATTGTCTGCTTTGCGTCTGCAGGAGGATCGCGAAAACATACTGCGAGCTAGAAAATGTGGGAAGGGAGTCCTAACTGCTCCCTTTAAGCTACTGAATAATCGCCTCGGGGTGATCTTGACATACACAGTGTACAAGTCCGAGCTTCCTGCAAATGCGAGGCCACAGGAGCGCATCCAAGCTGCTATCGGGTAAATTCTACATGAGCCTGCTATTCCAATCTGAAGTTATGTAGCTGAGTACTTCCTAACCGACTGCTTTTGCTCGCAAACAGCTATTTAGGTGGCATATTTGATATAGAAGCGCTTGTTGATAAGTTGCTTCATCAACTTGCGGGCAAGCAATCCATCATGGTGAACGTGTATGATACTACTAATGAGAGGCCCATCAGTATGTATGGTTCGAATGATACAGGCAGTATCATGTATCATGTCAGCATGCTCAACTTTGGCGATCCATCAAGAAGGCACGAGATGCATTGCAGGTGATTGATTTGTTGATCTCCCTTCTTATGAATCCTGCAATTGGAATGTATTCAGTATGGTGTTCATGTGATCTATTTCTCTTCAACAGGTTCATGCAAAAGCCACCATGGCCATGGCTGGCAATGACATCATCATTTGGGACTCTTGTGATTGGTTTACTGACTGGTCACATATTTTATGTTACCGTCAATCGTATTGCCAAAGTTGAAGACGATTTTCAGAAGATGATGGAGCTCAAGAAGCAAGCAGAAGATGCAGATGTTGCCAAGTCACAGGTGAGTAATCTTCTTGCAACCCATAATGTCTTATATAAGTGAAAACAACATCTAATTCCATGTAATTTTTGCTCGCTTGCAGTTCTTGGCTACAGTTTCCCATGAGATCAGAACTCCAATGAATGGTGTTCTAGGTGAGTGCTTAGTTAATCTAATCCATGACGTATTCTTCATTGTTATTTAGAGTGCACGGATTTAAATGAACTCTTCTCTCTCTTTTTTCAGGAATGCTCCAAATGCTCATGGATACTGATCTGGACACAATTCAGCAAGACTATGTTAGAACCGCCCAAGCTAGCGGAAAAGCTTTGGTATCTCTCATAAACGAGGTTCTTGATCAGGCCAAGATTGAGTCTGGCAAACTCGAGCTTGAGGCAGTGCCCTTTGATCTTAAAACAGTTTGCGATGACATTTTGTCTCTCTTCTGTGGAAAAGCTCAGGAGAAAGGACTGGAGGTAATTAGAGAGTAGATTCATGCACCACAGTTTTGCTGTATTTTGTTAGAATGCACTAACTTTGTTTTCGTATTTCATGATTTTGTTTTGTGATATACCGTGAGAGCAGTTGGCAGTCTATGTCTCTGATCAAGTTCCGCAAACACTTATTGGTGATCCCGGTAGGATGAGGCAAATCATTACAAATCTCGTGGGGAACTCCATAAAAGTAAGAAAACCACTAATACATGAATAGCACAATTGGAAATATGAATCAGTTGTATATTTTTCATTTTTTATGCATTCTGTTATTTGTTGACTGACAACTTCTATTTTTCACAGTTCACAGAGAGAGGGCATATCTACTTGACAGTTCATGTCGTCGAAGAGGTCATGAGTTGTTTAGAGGTGGAGATGGGAACTCCATACGCAAACACTTTAAGTGGCTACCCGGTAGCCAACAGGAGGCGTAGTTGGGAGAGCTTTCGACTTTTCAATAGGGAATTACACTCGTCTGAGATGGCTTTTACGCCCATCACATCTGACTCAATAAGCTTGATAATATCTGTTGAAGATACTGGTGTCGGCATCCCGTTTGACGCTCAATCCCGTGTATTCACCCCTTTCATGCAGGTTGGTCCATCCATTGCCCGCATCCATGGGGGCACTGGCATCGGATTAAGCATCAGCAAGTGCTTGGTTAATCTCATGAAGGGAGAGATCGGGTTTGTAAGCAAACCCCGTGTTGGATCTACTTTCACCTTCACTGCAGTGCTTATGAGGGCATGCTCCAATGGAAATGAGAACCAATCATCAGAGTTTAAAGGGATCAATGCATTGGTGGTTGATCATAGACCGGTTCGTGCCAAAGTTACCAAGTACCATTTGCAAAGACTTGGAGTTCAGACGGAATTGACTACTGACCTAAATCAAGTTATTCCTAAAATGAATTGTGAATCACTGATTGCAAAGCTAGTGCTAATTGACAAGGAAACCTGGCTGAAGGAATCTCATTCCATGCCTCTTTTGGTTAGCAAATTGAGGAAAAAGGATCAGTCAGACTCTCCAAAGTTTTTTCTTTTGGATAACCCTACAAGTTCTATCAAGAGCAATTCACATATATCCAGGGAGCATAACTTGAGTTTAATCATGAAGCCGCTTCGTGCAAGCATGCTTCAGGTCTCACTACGGCGTGCATTGGGTGGGGTAGATAAAGTGCATTGCAGGAATGGAGTGGTTGGCAATCCAACTTTGGGTAGCCTTCTCCACAAGAAGCAAATCATTGTGGTTGACGACAATGTTGTGAACCTTAAAGTGGCTGCTGGTGCTCTCAAGAAGTATGGTGCAGATGTAACTTGTGCAGACAGTGGGAAGAAAGCAATCACATTGCTAAAACCACCTCACAGTTTTGATGCTTGTTTCATGGACATACAAATGCCAGAAATGGATGGGTAAGTCTTTTCTGTGACTGCTCATGTTTTCTTTGAGTGTTAATCTGTAGTTTCATAGATTGCTTAAGTTCTAACATGCGTTGGTTACTTTTTCTCAGATTTGAAGCCACTAAGAGGATTAGAGTGATGGAAAGAGATCTAAATGAGCGAATAGAACATGGTGAAGCACCACCAGAATGTGCTAATATTCGGAGGTGGAGAACTCCGATATTGGCCATGACAGCAGATGTTATCCAGGCAACACATGAGGAGTGCCTGAAAAGTGAAATGGATGGCTATGTCTCTAAGCCATTTGAAGGGGAGCAGTTGTACAGAGAAGTAGCTAGATTTTTCCAAAATCATGACCAAGTTCAATAGGTAGTTCTATATGGAGTGTAAATTAGCGGAGGATATCGCCACACGTTTCACTTGTCATGGCACAGATAATTTTGTCAAAGCTGCCGTGTTTCCAAGAGTAAGCTCGTCTCTAACTTATTGGAGTTCTGTTTCCCCTATGTTTGTTTCTTCCACTGTAGTATATCTGCAATATTTCTACGATGCATAGACAAAATCTTGATTCGTCTTGAAAATATATTTTTCTCTGATTTTGCTTGGTTCTATTGTTCAATATATGTGCTTGTTCACTTCACAGTAAACTAAAAATGAGTAGCAGCAACTGTCAGTTTATATCTTTATAGGATTTCATTTAATTTCTACATCAGCATTGTTTGACATTTTTAGAAAGTAGCACGTAAAATGCTAAATTGTCTGACATTCTGAGGTAAAAAATTGTGTTGAGCTGTTTCAAATGGCTATTTTAGAATCAAAATAGCTCTGATAGACGATTGATTTGTAAGGTCTTTAAAAGCTTAAAAATGATCTTACGACCCTTTTTTGCTAAGTTTGTTGGTAGTGGTTCTAAAGAACTATGACATTTTCTTAAAGCAAGCTCTGATGTTGAGATCTTTGAGTTCATTATTTTAGGTTCATGGAATCCTTCAGGTAAAATACTAAAATGTCATGATTTTCTCATTTCTTCCAGGTATGAAGCTCAAAAGGCTGGAGATGGAACCACCCATGTTCTATTTCTTGGTACACCATCTAACCAACAGGCAAAATAAGTGTAAAAATTCTTGAAATGAAGATACATGTGCAGCAATTTATTCAGCAATTTCTCGAAGTCAAGGCATGTGAAAAGGCCAGGTGCATTCACGAACTGCAGGTGTCAATTTGACAGATGTCCTCTGCCTTAGTAGTGTAAATGAAGGGAGAGATTTTCCTTCCACTTTTTCCCCAGGAATTTTATGGTGTACATATTAGGTCTTGGTGGTTTGTGCAGGCATTTCTTGGTATATTTGAATGTGTTTTTTTGCGCGGTGTGTTGAAGCTGTAAATCACACATTCAAAGATGAAGCCTTTTTTTCCTTGACAAAATAGTGCCGTCATCGAGAGAGAGCTGTTTTCTTGACTGTCCTCGTCGTCCTGCAGCTTCTCCTGCTGTTGGGTTCTCTTACCAGCTAAATTTTCTACTTAATGCTGCCTGTTGGTATGGCTTTCGTGATGTATTTCTCTGATGAAATGGCCTTGCCTGATGTCATGGCTTCCCTTGTTTAATATGTGTCCGGAGCATTGCGATGGTACCTAACTGCTGCATTATGTTTATCGTCTCCAAGGTCCAAAGTGACGCACTTTCTTGGGGCTAAACGTTAGTGTTTACAATGTTCTAATCTTGTGCTGCTTTCTCCAGCATTGCATTGGTCTCCTTGTGCTTGTCCAGTGCTTAGTGCTTACACCACTCATGCACGTCTACCTATTTGTTTATGGTTCTGTAGGTAATTACTTACGATATCTGATCTTGTGCTATCCATTGGAAGCTGGGGCCAAAAGGATCAAAGGCTGACTTAACCTGTTGGAGTTCTACTGGATCAATTTATCTCGTGCTTTGATTAATTTGTATACTGAATCATGATACAATGAACATTTAAGACATTTTAATAGATGACCATTCATCATTCCATGTGCAAAAGATGGGAGTACTTCTCATTGACAACCGAGCTTCGTTTCAAGATTTATCATACATTCATTACTCATGTACACGTCTAGCAAATGTGAAGAGGGTATAAACATACATCACAATTCACAATACAATGTGCTGCTGGTTTCTTCTACGTTGGTATCTAGGCGTCCTCATATACAAAGACCTTACACCTTTTAAATTTTGGCCAAAAGTCAGCCTTTTGCACATGGCGTTTTTATGTACACGGAAACAACATTTTCAGCTTGAACTGGTGATGGTACTGGATCACCGATAAAGTCTTCTGTGTTCACAGGATCCGCTGCCCAGTCAATCGCTAAGGTTTTACTGTTCACGCAGCCAACTGCTCTCCAGATCATTTAACAAGGGAGGACATAGGAATAGTGGCTGGCTAGTGCCTTTTGTCTTGACATTGTGGCAACACGTGCTCACTGAATACTGTCATAAACACCAGCTGCTAGCAGAGTTGCTACTTTCCGTGGTCATGCTGTGATGGGAAAACCATTTTAACGAGTCCAAGTGAGCAATAAGGTACAATTTCCTTGCAAGAATTGCTTGACATATGGAGTGGATTTTCTCTAGAGTCAAGTATGCTCATGCAAGTTTTTAATTGAATCCCCTTCAATAGATTCCATAGTTCATGGTCTCACCTTTGCTTGTTGGTATTTCTCGAGCATCCTTCGGTACTGCTGTCTTGCAATAGGACAGCCAGTGATACATGATACCCTCGAAACAGCTTCATTGAGAGCTGTTTCCACTCTTTGCTTCCGGAAAACCCTGACGATGTCGTCTTCCTCCTCTGCATCAATTGGCATTGCCTCAGAATTGAATCCCCGCAAACCAACACCCTTTCGGAACCATCTTAGCATCACCTTCTCAAGGATGCCAACACTCCGAAGTAATTCCTTGTACTTATTTTTTTCTTGGTGAGCTCTGACCCGTGCCTATAAGGATAAAGAGAGGGACTAGCCTATCAGCTGTACAAAATCTTCAAGGCTTCAATCAAAGAATGCACTAGTACATATTGTAATTACTTTGCACATGATATGCCTATATCATCATCATTGTAGCCATATCTTTTGAAAACTTACCTGTATCTTGATGACATCTTTTCGCATTTTCAAAAATTCTTTACGTTTTTTCCAGCACCTGAAGTTCTTCTGGATAGATAATGCTGCTTTCTCAAGCATAGCACGTGAAGCACCACCTGCCTCACGAACAGACAAGATGTAGCTCTCTCTATTCTGAAGAGCCACTTCTTGCTTCTTTCTGAAGGAAAATACACGGAAGGCAGATTGTATGCGTCCAGCAGCCTGAACAGCATTTCGGATAGCTCCTAGGGAATCCTTAAGTGCAAGCTGATCATCAGTTTCACCATGCGCATGGGCGAATTTGTCTGATATTCTATCCACAGCGCTAGATATACCCTCGTCACAAGCATGATCTCTGTGATTCCCATTTTCTTTTGATTCCAGAGAATGAAGATGAGTTGTCAGTTCTGCTTCCGAAAGGAATGCAGAAAGGCCCTTGAAACCATACGCAGAGGCCATTGAAGCAGGTGTTTTGGCAGCAGGATCTTCGGATGTTGGGTCTGAAAATGCACCAGCTGCAGCGCCAGCAGCAAGAAGAGCCACCACCATCTCTTCTCTGATGTTTTTTATTAGGCCGAAGTCAAGAGGAAATCCATATTAGATGAAACAAGGAAACAAAAGATCGGCTGCTTAAATTATGCATGGAACATTTTGCATTTTGTTGCAAGAATAGGAATACACATGTAAAAGGTTTCCATATTTTCTTTGGATGCAATGGATAGATTATTAATACCTGCCAAATCGTGCAGCCCAATGCAGAGCGGTCCATCCATTTGCATCACGGTAGTTTATAGCCACACCGGACCTAAGAAGTGGTTTCAAAGTCCAGTCGTATCCCAAGGCAGCAATTGTATGTATAACACCATGGTATTGCTTAGGAAGCAATTGATTTCCTTCACTATTCTGTTCACATTTGGATGATAGCCAATCTTCGAACTTGTTGTCAAGCAGTATTTCCATGACAGAATTTACTGTGTTCTCATGGTCCAGCTGCTCACATGTTTTCTTTATAATCTCCGAGGGGTTAACTTGGAATCCACACTCGAGATTTGGGGGTGTCAACCTGAACTTTGAAAACAGTCCACAACCATGACCATCAAAAAGCATATGCACATAGTTGAGAAGCAACAACTGCTCATCACTGCTTTTGGTAAGCTTCTGATGGAATTCAAATCCTCGTGCTTCATTGCTGGGTTTCCCATTCCCATCAATCATGTTTTTGGTAGGCTTCTCATGGAATTCAAATTCTCGTGCTTCACTGCATGGTTTGCCATTCCCATCAATCATGCACATTCTCACCTTTCCAGCATCAAGGCATGGAGTATGGCAACGAATGACACCTTGCTGAACAATTTCCACAGGTACCTTAACATCACCAAATAGTATTGCCCATGAACTGTCAGAGGGATTGCAAAGGAAGTCTCCTGCAATCATAACCTGCATTACATTTTTATAGGTCTCCAATCAATTGTTGTAATATCACAGCCGAAATTGTCTTAAACACAGAATCAACCTAATGGACAAGCCTTTTGACCATAATTACTGGATTCGCCGTAAATCCTGTGAATTGCGAACCGGATTCACAAACCTGAACCAGTTTAGGGTAAGTGGTTCGTGTTCACAATGCTAATTGGAAGAAAAAGTGGTGAACCGCGAACCCAAATCCTGTACCGCGACTCAGACGAATCGCGTTTCTGGTAACTATGCTTTTGACAGTCAGGCAATAGATGAACTCAAGCATCATGCACACTCTAATCATTATATCCGTATATGTTAATGTAAATGTCACGTGTCAATATGCCCACATGGTTCGATATCTTACAAATAGAAAAGAAGCAAGATGCAGAAATTTAATTCAGAATACCAACTTCTAATCCCATATGATACCTTTGTACTTTCAGAGCAAAATGCCCATTCTGGAGAAACCTCATGAATACGGAACCATTGGTTCTCAGTCACTGTCAGAGAGGCTGAATGCAGAATAGCTTCCAGTTGATCCTCCTCCAACCATGTATCTGATCAAGAAGACAGACATGCAAAAGTTGCCAATTTTTAGAAAGATTTCCACTATATCTCAGCCAGTAATTAGCAATGAAAGAGTAGGGATGCATGGTGTTGGCTGGTACGAGATTAGTGCACCTGAATTTTTCAGGACATCAATAGCATTGGGATAAGGATGGGTTCCAGTTTCTTCAGTATGATTGTCTTCACTAAACTCCAGCCCATTAAAGATATCTACAAGATTTCTACAAGTGCCTGGTTCTTCATTCTGAATCCCATGCACAAGAATAGGTTCATTATTTGACAGAACCTCTTTCGTGTTAACATCACGATGTTCATTGTCTTCCAGACTCAACTGCATTTTAAGCTTCCGCAGGGCTGCCTGATTACAATGTTGAATCCAATCAGATGGACTTGTATTATTTGTTTCATTGTTTATGGCCACAATCTGGGAACTAACTTCTTCTGCAGATCCTGGGCTGGATGAGTGGAGACATTGTGCAATTAACTCGCTAGTCAAACCGGGTGAACTGTTTGCTTCAGCTCTGCTAGCACTGCCATTCTGATTGGATGTTGATGAATCATTTAGGGATGATACTGAAATGCTGCCCTGATAATCAATCAATAAATTAAAGGTGAGACACAGGACAGACCAAAAATAATGTGCATTAGCATGACAGGTGAGTTAACCAGTGGAAAGTCTACACAATGTTAAGTTCAACTTCATCGTTGCTTCATGTCAGTGATTAATTAATCTGATATCTTCAAAGATTTCTGACTGTTGGAGTGGATATCTGTGGCTACTAAAGCAAAGTTTTTTATTTACTCATCCTAATTGGTTACTTAAGAATCAGAAGTGCAGACGTGCTGTGACAAAAGGAAGGTAAAAACAGAGAGACAAACCTCTAGGACATCTCTATAATGGACAAGAACAATGTGCTCATAAGCCCTGCAAAGATTAATTGCTCTCATTATGATGCAAACTGATTTTAACACATTGACAAACCAAATTTATTTTTAAAAAAAATCAGAAGATCATGACAAACTGCAGAAGAAGTCATAATAATGACAGGGTATAATACCATCAGTGCCTGAAATTTATTAGTTCAGGAAATGCAGCATGTCAGCACCTATTTGCAAACTCATAATGAAGTACAGTTTTTAACTTATCAGAAATCTAACATCTCACAACAGAACATAAAAAATCGAAGAACATTGTACAATACTATAAATTATAGTATACAGGGAATTGGTTCATAATGATCCAGGATGGTTTCTTGTCCTTGGGACTGTCTCAAATGGAAGTTTAAAGTAACACAAATACATGGGGTCATAGACATGAATAACTTGTAAACAGGAGTTCCCCTGTAGCACAAATACCATAGCACAAGAACAAAATACTACATGTAGTGATGGACTGCTCATGTGTTACTCCATGAGTTTCCGTTCAAGAAAAAAAAGTCCTCCATGAGTGGCATGCAAACAAAGTTGGTATTGGTCTTGTTCTAAGGGGAAACACTTACATTTTACAAAGGCCCAGAGAACAAGAAAAGTATGTAAGAAGCTTTTCAGAATTTGAAAGCATACAAATATGATGCATACATTATCCCCCCTACAAAAGTAAACAGAGCTCTTACGGATCAAGCATCCAATATATGCGCCTCTGAAATCTAGGATTTTTGTCTGCATGAGCATAGTAGCAATTCAGTGCCTCCACATTATCAACCTGAAATTTCCAGTGTCAAAAAAGCATATTAACTACACGTCTCAATATGCCAAGTGCCCATTGCTACCCATCTAATTCAGTCCTAAAAACAAACATCCCAATAGTTTATTGGATTGCCAAGATGATCACCACCAAAACATATTATGATTAATACATCAACTCTATTTACTTTAGAAAGATTTTTAACGTAGATGCCCAAACATATTATGATGAATGCATCAACTCTATATACTTAGAAAGATCTTTAACCTATATGCAAAAGATGATGAATTGAACAGACCTTAAGGCGCTCATGGGCTTCAGCAATGGTCTTCCCGTTCTTCTTTTTTCGCCATTCATATCCATCGTTTCGGAAGTACCGAAGTACTCTACGGTTGAAAAGAAACCAAGAACCGCCTGCGATTTCAGAATCAGTTTGGTAAATCACATTCAGGGCTAAAGCAAGTAAGCACAAGCTTGAATAAGATATCTCACAAGCTAAAACAAAAGGCCGCTTTTATTACTCGGTGGCTTTTGAGGGGTCTTATGTGCGACCATGAACCGCTCATGATTCTGTAGTATCTGCAGAACCTCTTTAGGCTTTAACCACCGCGCCTTTACTTCCTGTCGTAGCTTTTGTAGATCGAAGCCTGAAGCGTAAAACAAAGCGTTTACGAACCAGAGTTAATGGCTGAACTCAGAACACGTAACAACTCAAGGGATCATAATTTCAAAGCACTCAATGAATCATGAACCATGAAATACTATGTAATATAGATGGATTCGGCAACAAATTCATAGACCTATATACTACACTATAATGAATATCTGACAAGAGACGCTCCGGCCATCTCCTGCCACTGAATT
The DNA here is from genome assembly GCA_036346275.1 of Otatea glauca. Lineage (NCBI taxonomy): Eukaryota > Viridiplantae > Streptophyta > Magnoliopsida > Poales > Poaceae > Otatea > Otatea glauca. Next base: position 51,142,380 of record CM070712.1, on the reverse strand, counting down.
GAACATGAGCAATTTGACAACCCATCCCTAAGACCCCCTAAAGAAAGGCTTCCCTCGAATCATGTCATTTTTTGACAGCAACCACACTGAGTAATAGGGATAGGGTGGGAGTATTAGCATTCAAGATAAATAGAGGACTAAACCTCGCCTGGCGCCCAAAGAACCCACAGAAAAAGATCAAATAGTTGCGTTTCTGGATCAAAGGAGGCAACTTTCAGCCGCCCCCAACCCCACCATACCCACCCGGTTCTTTAAAACCAAAATTAGTCGCATAAATAGCGCATAAAACAACGTAAGATTGCAACTTTGTTACGGGGCATCTAGGAATTCGCCCTTACCTTGCTGCTGCATCGCGCTCGTCTGATGAATTCGCTCCCCCAAGTGCATCCAGCGAGAAACCAAGAACTCGTGGGGTGAGACTGCCTGAGGTCAATGGCCGAGTCGCCAGGCGGTAGTGACAGTGGTTGGTAGGGGACACAGTCGCTAATTTATTGTTCGTTTGGGATAAGTAAACACTCCACAGATACTACTAATTGAAGAGATGCAGGAGGAACGGAGGAACGATGAAAACGTGAGGAAGAGCGGAAAGCGCGCGACAGGTTCCTCAACAGCGCGGCCGGTGTCAAAATGGTCATCTGTACCTCTTTATAATGCACCTAAGTAAATTTTCCTATGTCCACCTTAAATAATGTATTTCATTAGAGATGGTCCAATATTCGTGCACCCAGCAAAACGTTCCCAGAAATTTGCATTCATCAAAATGAACGTCTTAGATCTTTCCTCAGTTTTACTCACCCACATCCGATGGTCATTATTTAGTGTGTCTAATCATCCCTGTGGTCCACAACAGACCTCCCCCACCTACATATTTGGAAGGAGAGCGAATCAAATAAAGAAATAAATAAGGAGGATCCGCATACAAGGAAACCAGATTTGAATTTTTAACTCGGCAAAATTGTACGTACTACATATTTGGAAGGAGGGTGAATCAAACAAGGAAATAAACAGGGAGGATCCGCATGCAAGGAAATAAGACTTGAATTTTTTATTGTCCTGACATTGTGATCGTATTTTTTTCGAATATGACCCTTCTCGAGACTTTTTTACGGATCTAGCCCCATAGAACCTAATTTCAGCGCACAGAGAGCGCTAAATTTTTGTTTTCATTTTTTATCTAAGGAACCAACTGTCTGTGAGTGCTATTTAATTTCTTTCAATTTTTCTCATGGAACGGTAGTACTTCAAGCAAGCATTGCTTTAATTTTTATCTTTTTTCCTTGCGGATCCGGGTCGAGCGCAGTTTATTTTTCCATATTTTTCCGAAATCATCCCTATGGTCCACAACAGACCTTCCCTCATCTCTAGCATCAACAAGGAAAAGGAAACAAACGTCCTGGAAAGGAAAAGGAAACAAACGTCCTGGAAAAGGAAAGGACCATACATTACGTGCTGGGAAATAAAAATCGGGAGATGGGGCAGTGCGGCCGAGAGAACGTAGGTCTGCAATGGCTCCACGGTCGTCATCGGTGGCTTTGCCGACACGACGAGGTTGCTGGTCAGCGACCTCGCGGCCGCCGTGCCTCGGCAAATTTATAATTTAATTTTTTTTGAAAATAATTTTATTAAGTACAAAATAATCGAAAGTTTTTTTGAGAATTTTTCTAGAATTTTTTAACCTTGTCTTTTCAAAAATCCTTCTATATTTAAAAAAAATGAAGGCAACTCACCTGTAACTTCTTTTAGTCATGCCAGGACTGGAGAAGCTTCTTCTCTTCCCTCCTCCATTAAAGCAAGAAAGAAGCTCCAAAGCTCCATCAATCCCGCACCAAATCTCCTCTTTCCATCTATGGTGTTAATTCCCCAAATTTCGTGCTCTATTGCCAAAATTTCCTCCCAATCTGATTTGATCCCAAATTATGGTTTCCATAAATATGCTTGTTTCGTGCTATAAAAGCCGGCGAGCTCTACTCCACCCCATCGCATTACGTAAATCCCCAAGTGCTCCCTCTTGTAAAGATCGCCGTATTTTGGAGGTAACCCAAGCCATCACCGTCATCTTTCCCGACGAAATTCACCGCAACCGTGACTCCCAAGAAGCGCGTCGGTCTGGGCGATCTCGCCACACCGATCTTGACCCACTGACGACCGACCACCCCGGCCTTCCTCCCCTTGCCTCGTTAAGCCAGAGCACGCTGTGCTCTCTGTGGAAGCTGCAAAAAAAATAATCTAAGATCAGAAATTTCTTTTTTTTTTCTCTTTCTTGATTTAAAATCTTTTGGGAGCCCGTTTTCACCTATTTAACCTCCATTTAGTTCCGTTTTTCTTTCTAAATTCATTTAAAATTCTAAATTTCTCTTTTATTATTAAGTGTTGTATTCATACTTATCTTCTCATTTAATTAATAAGCGGGTGTACTGCCGTCGTAGCGTTAGCACAGACACTATACTAGTTTTAATAACTCTACGAATCTGTTGCACATAGCTACACCAAGCCTGTATTATGATGGCAGTCACACATGCATGTTCCTTTCGCAATACTCACAATATTGTGAATATAGCATAATGCGTGTTGGTATAGCATAATGCTCTAGTTGCAGTGTACAGCTCAAAAGGCATGATTTTATCTAAGATAACGGAGGATTATATCTCTCTAGCTTTGCATTATAAGAGTCACACAACCAGTCATTTATTATAACGTTTTAGCAAAAGAGCTACACAATAGTTGCAATAAGCCATGACAAACACGAATAAGAAAGTTTCAATTCACACACAACTTGTTATCGAATCGTCATCCATAGCTGATGAAGAGATCTTTAACCACGATCTCCAGTGATCTGCATGCTGATAACACTATCTCCCGGTCCTTCTAACGCTGCAGCACAGATCACGATCGCAACCAGTTAGTGCAAGTATAAGTAACCTGCAATAGATTAGAGATTTTTTTTTCTAATTAAAAATTACATCATTTTGACAAAGTTAAATTGACCAACACAAAGCGGCAGCCCCAACCAAAATGTGAGCCATTTAATCCTTTCCCAACCCCAATAACCAGTTCCCAAACATCTTGGTCATATTACTAGGAGGTGACCGATTAGAAGCTACTTGTATAACACACCATGTAAAACGTGTAAAATGACGGTCGAAAAAGAGGTGTTGTATAGTTTCTCCATTGTTACAAAAATAAATTTTTTTCTGCCATTCCAATTTCTTTTAGAAAGGTTATCTTTTGTCAATACCACCCCACGACATAAGTACCAGAGAAATTTTTTATTTTTAATGGCATCTTAAGCTTCCACGGTTTGTTACTGTAACATTTTGATGCATTAAGACTATATACATCAATTAAACAGAAAACTGTCCACTCTGATAAAGATTCCAAATTGTTTCGTTCTGGTGATAAGTGCAAACCAGCAATCTTTGCAACAATCTCATGACAGGCCAGTAAGTTCTGTCCCATAATGGCCCTACGAAAGAATACATTAAGTGAAACAGAGCACGTTACTTTAACCACCGTGGCATGTTTCTTCCGAACAAGTTAAAAAGTCGAGGGTATTATGCACTGAGGGGATTGTTCCTAAGCCATACATCCTGCCAAAATTGTATTTGAGATCCATGGCGAAGTTGAAAAGACCCAAATCTTAAAAAATGATGTTTGGTTTTCATAAGGCCAACCCAAATATGAGTCCCCTGGTTCCTTTCTGCATGAGAAAGAGTCTTATTTCCTAGGTACTTTCTTCTGAGGAGAGTTTGCCAAACACCATCAGTATTTAGTAGATTGAAAAGCCATTTGCTAATTAAGCAGATATTTTGGACACCAAGATCTTTGAATGCACATGCCTCCTTGATTCTTAGGTTGGCATAATATATTCCACTTAGCTAACATGTACTTTTTTATAGTTATCACATTGCTAAAAAATCTGAATCTATAATAATTCAACCATTTAAACACCCCATATGGTATCTCAAAAAAGGATAGCATAAACATGGGTAAGCTGCTAAACATGAAGTTTAGAAGCACTAATCGATCTCCAGCGGACAAATGTTTGCCCTTCCAACTACTCAATCGCTTTTCAAATCTCTCTTCTACCCTCTTTCAGTCACTGATCCGTCAGTTTTCTATAATAAATTGGTATGCCAAGATATCTAAAAGAAAAACTGTCCAATCCACAATAAAAAAAACTGGGTATATTGAGCCTCAAAACCCTTAGCAACACCAAAACAGAATAGTTTACTTTTGTAAAAATTGATTTTGAGCCCAAAAGACAGATGGTAGTGCTATAAAAAAGCTTTTATTATTTATCTATATAAAAGCTGGTGCGCGATGTTTTCAGGGAGAAAAAACATTAGCATATCTGCTACAACAACTAGGGCGATCAATTATGTATGGTTAGAGGAGTATGGATGCACTGTTGGTTGTTGCCCAGAAAACAAGCCTGCTTTTATTCGTAATATGTCAGATTCTCGAGCGAAAGTTCTCTGCCATCCATACATCTCACCTTTGATGAATTCCTCCTACAGAGAAGTACTTCCTCCATTCAATAATGTATCACTTGAAAGGGACTAGCCTTTGCTTTGCTTCCATTAATTTGATCCCCCTTCCGCCAGTACTAATAAAGCCCACATCCTTTGGATTTGTTAACCTCCATGATGATTGACTTGTAAACCTTGTTATTCTCCAGACAAACTACGTACACCACTCGTGGACTTTGCATTTGATTTTGTGTTACATGATGACGAGCCCTTTTCCGTATTAGTTAAGATTAATTTCTTCGTTTGATTCTAGTAAATTTTGTAGAAAATCTATCGAGTTAACAATTGCAAAAAGGAGAGAAAAATCTCTTGTCCTCTCAACAAGTAGAATCTTCCCATCTTAACGCCTTCCGATCTCCGTCTCTCTTCAGCACATGCATTTGTCTTGCGCTCAAGGATTTAAATGGTGGTTTGTGGTCCATCGTGGTGAGGAGTATAAAAATACCTATCACGGCTACAGTAGATTATCGTGGAAACTACGCTACACATCACAATTTACTTATATATACATATTTTTTACTATTTCAAATATGTGGTATTAACAATTTATATATAATAAACTACATTTAAATTTGGAACATTGTTATATATTAGTCGTACAATGTGTAATATAAAATAATCTATATAATTATATAAATTTAGGAGATGGATATGAATTTTAACTAATATTTATTATCTCTAGGAGCCAACTTAATTCATAAGTATAGCAAATATGATAAAAGAAGGATATCATGAACAAAGAACAATTAATATTTAGAAATATAAAGAGAATTGACACATGTATCATAGTGAAGCTATCATGGCTACAAAAGTAGCGAAAATAGTGGTCAACATAACAGCTATAGCGGTTTTAACTGCGTTCGCGGAATTAAATTAAGTTGTGTAGCATTTTTTTGTCTAAAAAAGTTATAGCAAAGCTATAGCAAACTATTTAAACTAGTATAGTTCCTGTGCTAACGCTACGACGGCAGTACACCCGCTTATCAATTAAATGAGAAGATAAGTATGAATACTACACTTAATAATAAAAGAGAAATTTAGAATTTTAAATGAATTTAGAAAGAAAAACGGAATTAAATGGAGGTCGAATGGGCGAAAACGGGCTCCCAAAAGATTTTAAATCAAGAAAGAGAAAGAAAAAAGAATTTTCGATTTTAGATTATTATTTTTGTAGCTTCCACAGAGAGCACAGCAGGCTCTCTGGCTTGGCCACAGCAAGGGAGGGAAGGCCGGGGTGGCCGGCGATCGCAGATGGGTCAAGATCAGTGCGGCGAGATCGCCGCAGACCGGCGCTCTGAGGAGGAGTCACGGTTGCGGTGAATTTCGTCAGGAAAGATGACGGTGATGGTTTGGGTTACCTCCAAAATCCGACGATCTTTACAAGAGGGAGCACTTGAGGATTTACGCAATGCAATGGGGTGGAGGAGAGCTCGCCGGCTTTTATAGCCCCGAAACAAGCATATTTATGGAAACCATAATTTGAGATCAAATCAGATTGGGAGGAAATTTTGACAATAGAGCACGAAATTTGGGGAATTAACACCATAGATAGAAAGAGGAGATTTGGTGTGGGATTGATGGAGCTTTGAAGCTTCTTTCTTACTTTAATGGAGGGATGGAAGAGAGGAAGCTTCTTTGGTCTGGGCTGCAGCTAGAAGAAGCTACAGGTGAGTTGCCTTCATTTTTTTAAATATAGAATGATTTTTTAAAAGATAGCACATTAGGTTAAGAAATTCTAGAAAAATTCTCAAAAAAACTTTCGATTATTTTGTACTTAATAAAATTATTTTTTAAAAAATTAAATTATAAATTTGCCGAGTCACGGCGCCGCGAGGTCGCTGACCAGCAATCTCGCCGCGTCGGCAAAGCCACCGATGGTGATCGTGGAGCCATTGCAGACCTGCGTTCTCTTGGCTGCGCTGCCCCATCTCCCGGTTTCCTTTTCCCAGCACGCATTGTATGGTCCTTTTCTTTTCCAAGACATTTGTTTCCTTTTCCTTAATTCCAAGACGTTTGTTTCCTTTTCCTTGTTGATGCTAGAGGTGAGGGAAGGTCTGTTGTGGGCTATAGGGATGATTTCGGAAAAATATGGAAAAATAAATCTGCGCCACAATCATTGGATCCGCAAGGAAAAAAGATAAAATTAAATCGGTGCTTTCGCCATTACCGGTTCCGCGAGAAAAAATTAAAAAAAATTAAGCATCACTCACAGACCGTTGGTTCCTTAGATAAAAAATAAAAACAAAAATTCAGCGCTCTCCGTACGCTAAAATTAGGCTCTATGGGGCTAGATCCGTAAAAAAGTCTCGAGAAGGGTCATATTCGGAAAAAAATACGATCACAATGTCAGGACAATAAAAAATTCAAGTCTTGTTTCCTTGCATGCGGATCCTCCTTGTTTATTTTCTTGTTTGATTCACTCTCCTTCCAAATATGTAGTACGTACAATTTTGACCAGTAAAAAATTCAAGTCTGGTTTCCTTGCATGCGGATCCTCCTTATTTATTTCCTTGTTTGATTCACTCTCCTTCCAAATATGTAGGTAGGGGAGGTCTGTTGTGGGCCACAGGGATGATTAGACACACTAAATAATGGCCATCGGATGTGGGTGAGTAAAATTGAGGAAAGATCTGAGACGTTCATTTTGATGAATGCAAGTTTCTGGGGACGTTTTGCTGGGTGCACTGATATTGGGTCATCTCTAATGAGGTGCATTATTTAGGGTAGACGTAGAAAAAATTGCTTAGGTGCATTATAAAGGGGTATAGATAACTGATTGCGTTGTAACCATACGAGAGAGTACACAACTTGTGCACTAGCCGCTTCTAGTATTAGGCACCGTTCGTGTGAAAGACGACGCACGCTCGGCTCTGCTGTTATGTGTAGCGATTGGTGGCACGCAACAATCATGGATCATATTAAAAGCACGCATGTTGTCGAGATCCATTCTGTTAAGTCTGAACTCGAGGATTCTACGGGTCCAATAATGATAATTAAGCTGAAATGCATGCATTCTGCTGCAAAACAGAAAGCTGTACTGTGCCTGCTGAATACTACAGTAAAATCTGCCCTTTTTCTTTTTAAGTAGCAAATCTGACGTTTTTGGCTCAACGAAATCGAATTGCAAGCTGTGCATGCGATGCGTTCTGAATTTCTGAACAGCTCAAGCTCAGAAGAACGGCAGACCGGCGATAAACGACTGTTTCAGGCATGCGGACGCGGCCATCTCCGCATCGTGGACAGTTGGACAGTACAAGCTAGCTGATCACGTACAGGTTCCCTTCGATCTCTTGTTCCCATCCGTTCCCATGTTTGATGCTTAATTTTGCCAACTTCCACGACCATGGGCTTTCATGTATGCTTGATTTCTCCGTTCATGCATGCCTCTTGTAATTAACCTAGCTAGCTTGTTCCTAATTCATACAGTACTGACTCAACCATCCGTGTGCAACGAAAGGCACACTCGCACCTCAATTCAGACTTTGAAAAGGCAGAGCTTACCTACTTGCTTTTGGCTGTATTCTATTCATCCAGCTCTAGGCATCTCCTCATCACCTGCTACTGCTAATTAATTTTCACTTTCACTACTACATAACACAACATCACATATGGCTCAAAATTAATATCTCAGACGGTTTAGTGAACCGTCAGTAACAAAGTGTTAGTGATAAAAGGAAAAATCACAGATGGTTTGAGAACCGTCTGTGAAAATTGTCATCACAGACGGTTCTAAATAAGGACTGTCTGTGATGACAAAAACATCACAGACGGTTCCACGTTGAAACCGTCTATGATGTTTTGTTTTTACTATTTGCACTTTTCTATTTATTAGCTAGTCTCAAGAAATGCAAGCCATGCCCTCTGAAACAAAATAGATTACATAATTTACATCATAATAAGCATATTATTATGACATATATTTCAGAAATCAACTAAAATTACATATTATACAGTACGTCACAATCAAGGAAACTCACAAATTCACAATTCGATGGGAAGAGTAAAGTCTTGCATGTATATAAATTGATAAGTGAAAACAATTATTGCAAAATTGACAAACCTCCAAGAAATTGATATTATTTGCACCAATGAGGATTTGCATATTGTGGCAAAACGTAGAATCCACATTGGTTAGTAGCATTTGGCTGCTGGTGGCACGCTAAAATATAATTGGTTAGTTCCAGAGGTATTATTATGGAATGTGAAGGATTATTGTGTACTAGCGGATACTGAAAACTTATGAACGTGCTTCAGCTACGATGAGTCCTTGTGTGGCCCTCAACGAGCTCTGTAGACATTGAACGATGTCTCGAGTAATTTGTGACTTTACTCAAATTACATATTCCCATCGATGGGAAAAGTAAAGTCTTGCATGTATATAAATTGATAAGTGAAAACAATTATTGCAAAATTGACAAACCTCCAGGAAATTGATATTATTTGCACCAATGAGGATTTGCATATTGTGGCAAACGTAGAATCCATATTGGTTAGTAGCATTTGGCTGCTGGTGACACGCTAAAATATAATTGGTTAGTTCCGGAGGTATTATTATGGAATCTGAAGGATTATTGTGTACTAGCGGATACTGAAAACTTATGAACGTGCTTCAGCTACGACGAGTCCTTGTGTGGCCCTCAACGAGCTCTGTAGACATTGAACGATGTCTCGAGTAATTTTGCGATAGGCGTCAAGTCGTGGGTGCCGTCCTTTTTATAATTAAGGTAAAATACCTGGTTCTATCTTGGTATAATTACAAGTAGAACCCAATGAAACCTACACAGGTATGTCGCCATGCTCATTCAACCTAACTTCAAGTTGCGCGTAAAGTACAAATCAACAAGTATAGCAAGTAGTGAAGCACTTACCCCGGGTGGGGGTTAAAAGTATGAAATTTGTTTCTCGTTGAGCCAACAATGCGTTTTCAATGTACTCCTGGACGACTTGTAAATTTTCATCTATGATTTGCTTGGACACCATGTGTGGGTCGAGAAAACCCACCGGTTCTTTCTCTTTTTTGCTTCAATGATCATGTTTCTATATATACAAAAGCAAGGATCATATATATATGATATTTTTCGGTATGACACGAATGTAAATCATGATTGCACACACTTACAATTTCTAACATCTGATGTGTGAGACATCGAGATTGTAGAGATCAAACAAGTCGTTGAAGCCGACCATGAAGAAGCCCCCCAAAAACTGGTGCAAGATATGCTCCTTGAAACTGACTAAGATACTTGATACCTATTGTGCCACCGGCTTGTTGGCTTGTTCTATGCATCAATTTTGCAATCTAACGCAAGCTATTGTAAGCATCTGCTGACGCTCTACCGGTACGAACGACTGTCCTGGCTTAAATTGCCGCACCCACCAACGGAAAGTCAGGGGCCTTCGTGGTCTACTTTGATTTGATCTTGTCACCGCCTCGTCGTCTATCATACGTCATCCTTATGGGAGACGACTGGGCCCGAAGTGAAGTACCGGCCTATGTCATATGGGGCACGGTAGTCGATTTGGTGGCCTGCTTCGGTGCAGCACGTGGCTTCGGTGGTGCTGGTAGTTCCGGCACAACAAGTGGCTCATGTTGTGCGTATAGTTTCGGTGCTGCAGGACGGTCATCGTAGGAGATATCCCTCTTGGGCTACTGGATGAATGTGCTAATGTCATCCCCTAATATCACGATCTTGTCATTTCGAGGCATCTCCAGTGTGACGGCCTTGCAAATTTCATGTATACCATTGATATAGACCTTTGCGTAACCCAGAGCTACCGTGAGACCGTGCACAATCGCCCCTCGACCGGATGGATACGCACACCCTCAAGCAGTCTGCAGGGGAACGGAGCCGTTGGCAAGCATCACTTGGAGATTACACGACGTTGCCATCTACATAAGGGTACACAATTAGCTAACACATCTAACAGTTCTATGTATAGAGCATTGCAGACATATATATTACCTGGATGTCATCGACAGGAAATTTAGCATCGTCCACGTTTGTCTCAGGGGTGAATGCGTAGCTGCTCCGATGGTTAGTTAGGCAGAATTGCGTCTGTGCGTCTGGGGCTTGCACATTTCATACGTGCCTCTCCGCAGCCACCCTTTGCTCCATCCTTTCCTCAAGGTTTCTTAGCTGATCATCGAATTGCACTCTCAGCCTTTCAACAACCCTTTCCTCAATGAACGCTACTAGCCATTCCTCACGCTCGGCTTTGGTTCTCTTCCTACTCTGGTATGTGTCAGAGTCTCATGGAAATCCCATTTTCTAGAAAACAAAAACATCTTTGCCTCACGTGCGACCAGGGTGCTTCTTGTTTTTCAAGGCCATGGAAAGTATATCTTTCTCCCTGTCTACCTAGAAAGAGCCCTGAAAAGATGTTGTACTCAACGCTATCTACATCCAAGATCCCAATATGTTATTTCACTTATAAAGTTTTATATGGACTAATTACAAACTATGTAGTTCGATATCCTACAAAGCGTTGGGACACTTTCTCGTCTGCGGGATTTGGGCACGCGGGTCTAAGATTGATGCAAATGGTAGGGATGCCTCCTTTTGGATTGCATCGTTGTCCTCCCTCCTCCATTGCGCGATCTTACCTGCGTACCTAATGTTGCCGAGTCTGTGTAGGTGGGTGTTTTTTGCCTGGACGGTCTTGTGAGCTTCACTTTGATGCATGAATTCTTTCGTCGTCTTCATCTCAATAAATCATTCCTAGACGTCTTCAGTGACAAACCCGTACTTCTGGAACGGAGTCATTTTCTTATTCACGTAATTACTGACAAGGGTGCTCTTGAAGTTCTTCCACGTCTTTCCCGACACTAGCAAAGCATACCATCACAATGTGTGCATGGCATCTTTTGAGAGCTCGAACGATGAGAAAATTTATGTCACCAGGCTGTCACGATGCTCAATTGTCAACGACTTCCAGGATAGATAGGTGATGAGGACCCATTCCCGTCCAACTATCCCGCACAATGTCTGGAATACTACCGCTGCCTTAGGAGGTGCGGTAGAGGCCTCTTCCTGCGGATCGAGCGTCGTGATGGTATATCGGTTCTGGGGCCTTTTACTGTTGGGACCCAAGTATGCAAATCCGGACCCTCTGTGTATTCCGCACTAGTCCAGAAACACGCTAGTGCACACAGGCTCGACATTGATGTATATCACAATCATACTCAACGGTAACATAATAAAGACTTCATCAATATTAAATATAACTGTTCAACGACCTTATGGTCAACTTTACATGAGTACGCCACATAGGGCTAAGATTGAAAAGTAAATAAACAGCAACGAAAATAAACATAAGCGTAGAAAACCCTCAATCTGCCACAGGCAACTGACAAGGTTCGCACCCTAATTATTTGCCTCTTCCTGATATTCTTCCTCAAAAGCAGGTGTTGCTTCTTCTCCAACTGGTGATGGTTTGTTGCAAAGGGGTGAGTACATAAAGCACTCAACAAGTTGGGCACAGAATGCAAGTCTAATATACTATATGTATAGCTTATTACAAAGGATAGGCTAACATGGTTAATTTGCATAACAACTTTTGTAAAGGAATAGCATAAATAGATCGAAAGACAGTAAAACAAATAATAACAATAATACATTTCTCATTTGTTTTCCAATAACCAACTCATAACCTTATTCCACATTTCAACATCCAAACCCACATTTACTTTTAATAAAATCTAACCCTTGACTGTAATCACAGAGTAATGCTCAATTCCGCGAGCACGGCTATTCGAATAGGTTTTACACTCTACCCACAAGATACAACCATACACCACAAAGGCGAGTGATTATAACAAAGCCTTTCCAATGCCTGACTAAACTCAATACTGCCCGCTAAGGTTTCAACACTGGTGGGACTGGTTACCACATCCAGGGCCCCCCTCTTGCGCCATGTGAGTCAACCCATATACCCAGAACCCACACTGCCAAGACAGTACCAAAGTCTAGACATAACAAATTAATCAACTAGGTCTGTCCTATAGCAAACATGTGGTTGTATGAATGACTCAGTTCAAATTCTTGTAAGGTTAAGTCCTTAATTGATCAAGGCAAGACTAACCAAAAATCATCATTATCATAAATCATCATATGCCATTAAAAAGCAATGCGATCGCCCAAATGCCACATTGGTCCACCACAAATTCTTGCCACTTGCCTCAGTCTAAATCATTTACCACCCCGGATGTTTTATCGTGCACCACGTGCCATCAACAACAACATTGTGTGACAACACCCGACACACAAGTTAATAAACATGCTCCATAATCATTAAGCAAGATTAATCATTTTTACATAAAATGATAACTCGTTGCAAGGCTAAGCACACTACTAGTGTTCTAACTACCCACATTGGTATTTATAGCTACCAATTAGCATGGAACCATTCTAGAGTGACAAATGAAATACGATATATAACATGGCAAGGTAGATATATCACAATTGGATGAATAACTATACCCAACATAATTGAAACCAGCGATATTTGAATTATCATGCAATACTTTAAAATAATATAATATTTAAAGCATGGGTTCAACATGATCAAAGCACAACTTGCCTTCAAATAGCTTCGACTCCTGTTCTGGACCTTGCTCGAGTGCTGAATCCTCAACCACAAACTCACCGGCAACTCGAGGTCTACGCGAAACGAGAGAGAAAGTAATAAATACCAAAAACAGATAGCAAGATCAACTAAAAAAATTAAATAAAATTCACTATTAAATAGAGCATGATTTTACAAATTTTTATAAACTGGAATCACCTCAATCAGAGCTCACATGAGAAAGATATAGCTACTCAAAGTTTGAAATAAAAGATAAATCAGAAAAATAGAAAAAAAATCCGAATTATTTTTATACTGGAAAATAGCATTTATGATGTCATGCTAACGTCAGCACATAATATGATTTTTGGTTAATTATTTTTCTGCGGGAAAACCAAATTATGACATCATGTTGACGTCAGAGGACACGTGGCGCAATCTGGAGGAGACACGCATCACTGGCGTGTGGACTCAGTCCACGATTCGGCCTCGCTCCACCATTGACCGGTGGCACTGTGCCCGTGCGCCTACTGATGTAAGCCATGGCGTCAGCGACGGCATGCGACCCAATCACGACGCGACATGCGACGCTACGCTACTTGCGGAAGGCTCGGTGCAATCTCATTCCCCCAATTCAAGACGGACAATCGAGATCAGCTGACACCACGCGACTCTGATCTACTGCGGAGGCGACATGTGGCAAGATCTGGACCGTTGGTTTTGGATCCGATGACCCAGATGATGCGGCGGTGACAAAAGACACGACGACGCGGCTGGCCCGGTGGACGACACGTGGCACGATCCGGGACGCCTGACTCGGATCCGATGATGAGGGCGACGGCGACTTGGGCTAACCGCGGTGCTGACACAAGACGCACACGTACCTGCCTGATCTAGATGAGACAGCACGACCAGCTCGCGAGGTGACGGCCACGCGGCTCAATCGGGACCGCATGTGATAGATCGCACTACTGAGAAAGCTTGCGAGGGTAACGATGACACGACGGCGCAGCACGGCGAGATTCTCATCGGAAGCGAAGACGACGACCACAATGACAACGTTTTGGGGTACCTCCGGCAACGTCTTCTGGTGCGTCCGAAGAGTCTCAACTCGGCGAACTTGGTGGAGGTCTTGGCGGCGACGAGGAAGGCTTGATGTGGAGAATATGGACCCCGGGTATCTGCATGGCCGGCCGTGAGGACCTCCCAGGAGGGGATGGGCCAAGCTGATTGCATGAAGACGAACATTACAGGTTGCTCGATTAGATGCGCAACAAGGGAACCACAAGACAAAGAACCAACCTTGATTACGTAGGATGCAATCTATAATCCAGGACGTTATCAAACGGACATGTATAGAGATACAATCTCCACTCCGTAATCAGTCAGGACTCTCCTTTGTAACCACCCTCCTCTGCTATATAAAGGGGGGCGGGGGAACATCAGGGGGAGAGAGAGGATCGGGCAATCAAGCCATAGAGTACACACCACATATCGCCCAGAGCACATTGCGCTTTGAGCAATCTTAGATCCAAGAGATCCATATAATCCCAGCACACAGGATTAGGGTATTACCTCCATCGTTGAGGGCCTGAACCTGTCTAACCCCTTGTCTTGTGTGACCTTCGAGTTTGAGATCTAGCGCCTGCCCCATAATTTCATTGCCGACTACAAAAGTCGACACTTTACGACGGCGGAATGAGGCGAAACCCTTGGTGGAACAAAGTGGCAACTTCAACGAGCTCGCACGGCTGTAAGATGGCTTCCCGACAGGTGTGCACTAGGGCAACCGACGCGGCTCAGGGTGGAGATTCCAGAGGCAGCGGCGGCACATTAAATAGGGCCCTCGGCTTCTGTGTAGGGTGCTGAAACCCGAACGGATTCGACCGTGGCAGGGATTCGATTCGGATACAGCGAGCCGTCATGGCGCAATCCTGGGCGACCACTCAGATTCGATCGAACGGCTCTTGAGCACGAGCGACGCGGGCAAGCGATGGCGGTCGGATCAAGATTCAATGGCGGCTGTGCGGCTAGGGTTTCGCGGCGAGGTAGGCTGACACGGGCCGCGGTTGGGCTGGCGATGTAGAAAAGATTGGGCCACACCGATGGGTTTCGGCCTGAACACTATTTGCGAACTTTTAAAATGTTTTTGAATAAAAACAATTCAGATAAATAAATATAGCCCAAATAAATAGCCAAAATATCAGGAAAAATCCAGAAAATATTTTAAGGCATTTAGAACTCAAATAAAATATTTTCAGCAGAATTTTATTAACAATTTTGCATTAAACAATTAAAAATAGAGAAAGGATTGTTTTCATAAATACAAAGTAATTTAAATTAAATCCAGAAAATTCATAAAAGCATAAAATGAAATTTAATTTCAAGAAATGCAAAAAATGGGGTGTTACATTTACTTAGCCTTCTTGGACTGTGCCTCGATTTTCCTATGTTCGGCTTATCAGATCCAATCAACGACGAGGAATGAGAGGGCGTCATCTTCTTTTTAACTATTCACAGACGATCGTAGAAGAGGAAATAAAGTAAATTTAAGAGTATTGTTTAGAAAAAGGAAATAGATAATTAAAAATGGTTTCTTTATTCTTTAGATCAAGGAAAGAGATTAGATCGTTCCACTCTATTTGTAAGAAGAGTATTTTTCATAGTTGAATTTGCTTCCTTTCTTAACAGCATTTTATCGGAGATCAGGTTGGACGGTTATTCTTATCAATAGTTTATTTGTAGGATGAGAAATATTTTTGTCTGCTGGAGAGATTATAGTTCTAAAAAGATTTTTATCTTCAGAATAAGGAAAGATAAGAGGTCACTTCGATCTCTTTCGCCACTTCATGTCAGAATTCAACATGACTCAATCTACCTAATCATCTCGGAATAAAAGTCTTAAACAGTGAATTAAGATCAACGAAAAAGAAACTTGGTGGCTGAGCAGAAATTAGAGTGCAATGCATTACTTAAGAGATAGACATGCATGCGAATTATAAAAACTGAACCAGTGTTGTCACAAGTAATCTCTCTAGCCCAATCATCATTGAACCACAGCCTCTCCACATGCAAGGTCACAAAGACTATAAAATTTAGCCCTTTTGCACAACAGTATAAAGTATGGACAGAGCGCTCTTAGTTGTAGGGCTACTAAATGTCATTAGACCTTCAGCCTCCTCGTTATAAGGTGTAGGTCTGCTAAAGATTAACCCCTTACCTCTACTACACCTAGGGTCAAATAATTACAATTGAACTTAAATAATTAACTAAGCAAATAAGGCCTTGAACTCTTACCATCCTAAATTATGCTACAAACAGAATAATCAATATACTTAGTAGTAATCGAAAGTGTATCACAATGAGTACTAAATAAATTGATCAAACTAAAAGACAGTGAAGCAATACTTTCTAGCACTAACAGGAAGCAATACTTTCTAGCATTATCAGTTCAAGGCAATACTTTCTAGCACTAACAAGAAGCAATACAATCAAAAGGGCAGCAAATATTGAGAATGATTCAATTGCCTCCCAATTTCTTCATTGAACACATACCTCTTCACATGCAAGGTCCCCAAGACAATTAAATTGTCTGGCCCCTTTGTAAGATAGTAAAGAGTATAAATTAACCAATGTAAAGCTAGAAGATAACATTTGATAACAAAGTATGTATGAATATTAGCACATGACAAAATAAAAAAGCTCCAAACCGGCATGCTTAAGATGACACATAAAGAAGAATGATCACAACCACCAATAAAAAAGAATAATAGTGGAAGCAGCCAACAGAAGCATAAATTGTTCTCTGTTCACAATATAGATAGCTACATGGTGAAGTAGGTGTACATCAAGAATCTAATAATGGATGACAGCCACAAAAATGATACACAAACCACTTATAGAAAAAGACTATATGTAGGCAAGAATATCCTAGAATTCTTATATAGTAATCTTCTTATTAGCCCGAACATAAAAAATAATTCAAACATTGGAGCAACATCATTTTCAAAGTAAACAAGCATAAGAGTAAACAGATTATTAAAGAATGCATCATCTATTTGGCCATAGAATAGATAGGAGAAGGCTAGTGCCTGAATATGTGGGGAACTGGGGATTAATTTGTCCATTCTATGCATGCAACAGCCACTCTGCAAGTTACACATTAGTCACCCATTTTTTTAAAAAACCATTCACCCATTTTGAATATAAGCAATATCCAACAATTTTGATATTTGACATTAAACATCGTGAACATCTACAGTTGTGTGTGTCGTTTGAGTATACTAGTATTGAGATGGTTTATTAAGTACAGAAAGTCTATATTCTTAAATTTTGTTCTCTAAGATTAGGTTGATAGTGACATTTAAAATAAAACTAGGATTTTTTTCACATAGTAGTAATTAGTTAGAAAATGATGGTACTTGCCAAAATATGGATTTAATTGGTAGCACAAATAAAAATCACATCTAGGTTCTATTTGAGTTATTAAATTTGTCTACTGCAACTTGTAATCTATGACAACTAATGGGCACACAACCTCTCTAGTATGCTAGAGGTTGACTAAAGCAAAGTTTGCAAAAAGCACAGGCCACTTATGAGGTCATAATTAACAGGATGCATGGTTAAGTTTGTATTTGTGCTAAGTGTAAGTAGTAGATATGATGACGAGAATGAGGGAAAAAGTATGTAGCTCTTGTATCTCCTTCAAGCAAGCTAATCTTATGAATAGTTAGGTATTTCCTGAAATTTTACTTCTGCAAGAATTCTAAATTGCTAAGTTAGGTGTAATAGTTTTTCAGGTAAGCCCGGTTAGTACTTAAATCAATCATGTACTCTCATGTTGGTTGATCATATCCAAGAATAACTTGCCATGCATCTACATATATAAAGTTAAGTCGCAAAAAAAGGAATGTCAAAAGCGTTGTAGTCAAAAGAAAGCTAGCTAATTCATGCATGTCACATCACCTCGATCTCAAAGGGAAAACTTTCTGTTAGCAGCACTTAATTTGCGAACCTAAGTGGGAGGAGGCCGGCGGGGGGAGGATGCCACGTTGAGGGGGGCCACACCGAGGGGGAGGACGCCACACCGAGGGGGTGGAGCGCAGGTGGCATGGGTGGAGGCGGAGGGCCGAGTGCGGGTGGAGGGCAACGCGGTGCGGCTTGGGCAAATGGGTGAGACGAGGAGGCGATGGGAGAGACGCCGTCGAGGGGGGAGGGGGCGGGGGAGGGCGTCTCTGAGGGGGAGGGCGCGACGGAGGGGGCGCGGGGACGGGGAGGGGGTAGGGTTAGGGCTTTGCATTGTGCGTTTGATTAAGCTGAAGTGCTAAACTCGCGCATAAAGAAGAACACACCCCATCACAGGCGGTTCAATCACAGAACTGTCTGTGATGGTAGTTTTCACTACAGATTTCATCACAAAAGCTCAGTTCTGTAATACACAATGCCATATTTTACCAATTGAAATTTACTTCTCATAGAGAACAGATATTCTTAATCTAATCTAAACTTTGTGTAATATCCATTGGACATAATTAAATCATTTGAAATGTTGAGTTCGTTGTGCATGTTTAGTCCAACACCAGTTTTTCTTTTGTCAACTTTGTTGTTTTTGTCCTTTTTCAAAAAGACATATCTTATTACAGATCTTGTTTTGATGGAGTCGTTAGTATTTTTATTATCATATTAAAGATTTTCTTCAAAGTACCACAAATTAAATTGGAAGCTTCACGTTATGTAAACCTTAAAGTAGCACATTAGGTAATTTGTTGTTGTTGAATAGTGCAAATCCGGCGTGAAAATTTTCATTCCGGATTAAGAAGTCATAAACACAATTTAACTTGCAACCATGTCCAGGTAACCTAGCAGAGGATCTGATAGCATCTAGGCCCCCTCAAATTTCATTATCCTGTTTTATTATAGTTTTGGTATTGATGACTAATTAATAATGCTTAAGTTTTGAAGAACATGTGCTGAAATCAATGATGAAGCAAGTTGGACTAACAAGATTAAGGTGTTCTGTTACTAGTTTATGACTTGGGAGATGATTCAAGTCGAGTAGCTAGGATTATTTTTAGTTTGGCTGTATTAAAGAGGGACTTTGCACAAGTTAGCAGATTGGATCATAAGGCAAAAACAAAATTAGATTGCTCGGAGTAAAAAACTCTTAGTCATTGCTCTTTGAGTCAAAATTCTCCTTCTTTTCAATAGTCTAAATATGCGACGGTCTAAAATTCAGCTATCCATTTCTTAAATCTGTTGCATACGTGGCCAAAATCCTTTTCAAGTCAAAAGCTTCTTTGGTCCAGCATTAAAAAAACTTCTTTGTTAAAACTCCTATTAAGGTATCTACTCATCGGACCAAACCTCTTATTTTCACATTCTTTAGTCCTTGGTGAAAATTGCTTGAAGACATCTTGCAACGAAGTGATTGTCTATGTATGACGGACCAAAGTTTTTGGTCCGGCATACATGTAAAGTCATTCTCCTTTGACAGACCAAAGTCTTCTCAGATTTCCATCTACAGCGGACCAAATATTTTGTTTGGTCCGGCACACATTCAGATTATAAGCCTTTTGCCGGACCAAACCTTGGAGTCCTATTTATTAAATCCATAGATAGATATACATTCTTATTCAAAGGTTTTTCCTTTGTTGACGGATGTCGGGACCCGAATTTGCAAATCCGGACCCTTTGTGTATACCGCACTAGTCCAGGATCACGCTAGTGCACACAGGCTCAACATATATGCTATCATAGTCACACACAGCGAAATATAGCATAAACTTCATTAATTAATAATAACTGTTGTCTTACATGAATAATGCCTCATAGGGCTTAAAAAGAGTATCAATGAGAAGCAGCGGAAATAGAATAAACGCAGTGGCGCTCCAGTTCGCCACAGGCAACTGACGAGGCTCGGACCCTAAGCATTCGCATCCAAGTAATCCTCCTCCATGAATGGTATAGATTCCTCTTCTTCTGAAGTTGTTGTTGTTGGGGTGAGTACATAAAGCACTCAACAAGTTGTGCACAACAATGCAAGTCTAATATTTTATATGCTTGGCTTAATCCAAAGGAATGGCTAGTAAGGGTATTTTGCAATAAAGCAGCATTTAACAAGAATACAATAAATAGATTGGAAAGCAGTAAAACAAATACAGTAATTAATAAATTCAGTATTTCTGAAATACACCAAGTTTCCAACCCTAAATTAATTTTCCACTTTCCATGGCACCTTGCCATCCCAACAAGTTTTTGTTTAACAAAAGTCTAACCCTTAACTGTAATTCCCGAGCATTGCCCAATACCGTGAGCACGGCTATTCAATAGATTGTACACTCTGCAGAGGTTATGCACTTTACCCACACGATACAACCAAACACCACCAAGGCGAGTGATCATAACAAAGCCTTTACAATGCTACACCTAGACCCAGTACTGCTCGCTAAGGTTTCAACACTAAAGGGTTAAACCACCACAACAGGGCCCCCCTCTTGCGCCATGTGAGTTAAACCGTAACTCGGGACTCACTATTCACCACGACAGTACCGAAATCTAGGTTTCACAAATTATTCACTAGGTCAGTCCCATTCCGGACATGTGGTTGCAAGAGAGACTCAGTCAAAGGCTTGCAAGGTTAAGTCCTTAAAGTGATTAAGGCAAGACTTCCACATACCCCGCCAAACTGGCCCACCTTGGCACACCGCCCTTGCCACTTGCCTCAATCTAAAATCATTACCACCCCAGTTGATTACCAAGCACCACATGCCATCAACATTTCAATCCCGATGTGTGACCTCCTCGCCACGACAACTTGATATCATTGTGTGACAACACATGACACACCAATTCATAAACATTGTTCCATATTCCATTAGTCAAGATTAAGTATCGACATTCGGACACATGTGATGACGTGGCATGGCTAAGCAATCTATGACGATCTAACTAGCCCATGTTGATTATCAACTATAATTCCACATCCTAGGGTGACAAATAGATCATGGCATATAATTGACAAGGTATGGTTTAATTCAAATAGGCATATTATCTAATTCCCAGATTAATTGAAATCATTTATACACATAAAATATCATGCATAAAGTTTAAAAGACAAAATAGCGATTTGGTGAAAATTAGGTGCAACATGATCAAAGCACAACTTGCCTTGGAGTAGGTGCTGGTCTTGATCTGAGTTTGGGTCTTGGGCGACGAATCTTCCTCCGGATCACCGAAAGCGGTTCAACGCCTACGCTAAACGATGCCAAAATAGCAAATAAACACCAAACCAGAGAGAAAACAAACTCCAAAAATAAAATAAAATTCACCAATAAATAGATATTGATTTTACAATTTTTTAGAAATTTGAATCACTCAAATCCGAGTTAAAATGCAAACGATATAGCCTTTTGAAGTTTGAATAACATCAAAATACGAAAATAGAATTTCGATTTTTTCAATTATTTTCTATTGGAAAAGATCTTTATTGCGCAACGACGTCAGCCCCGACTCGGACCAATCAGCGCCGACATCGTCGCTGGTCCATGGACTCGGTCCACGGAACCGCCTCGTCCACCGTGGGCGCGCCCACGGCGCCTCGACCACGCGCCCGACACGCGCGGCGCATCGATTAAGCTGCGACGCGCCGCGTCGATGCTCGACACGCGGTGCGATCTGCGCGACGATCCGACGGCCACCGATCTACCCCACGTGGCTCAATCCGATCGTCTATTCGGATCTAACGGTTAGAAATTTACCCGAGCGAAACAACGATGAAGAAGCGACGTGGCTTGATCTGGAAGGTTCGGCGAAGATCCAACGGATGCGCTGGCTCGAGACACGGCGGCGGGCTTGCCGGAGCGGAGGAAGACGACCACCCGAACGGCGTTTCGACGCGACTCGGCGAGAAGAAGGGGCGGACTCGACGCGACACGACGTGAGGAACTCGGATCCGAACCGATTCGGCGGGAGGATGCTCGACGGCGGCGGAATGGCGCAAAACTCGCAGCAAGACCGCAAAGAACTACGGCGAGCTCTCGGCGATGATGGCGTGAAAACAGCGAAGAGGCTAGAGCTCTTGGTGCGCAAGGAACGAGGAACATCGAGTGCGGTGCGGCTTTATAGCCTCGGCATGCGCACAGGAAGGAAACCTAAATCACGCGGCGGCGGCAAGCGGCGGGATTCGAAACCGAATCGGAGACGACGATCGAGACCGTCCGATCCAAGATGAGCGGCCAAGATTAGATCCGGCGATACGATCCGATCCGCTCTTTCCAAATCCAACGGACGAGATCTAAACTTACCAAAACAACGCGGCGATCCCGACCACTTGATCTCGATCCAACGGCTCGCAAAGACTAGGGTTTCGCGAAAGGAGGTAACCATCCGATCTTCATCCAACGGTCACACGCATGCGGCGGTGAAGCGGTGACGGGCGTGCGGCAATGGGCACAAGACGCACAAAGTCTTGAGGCTTGGCCCAAGATCTTGTTCACTCGATTTTCAAAAGCTTTTTTATTTAAAATAATTCCCGAAATTAGATTAATCTATTTTAAGTAATTAAAATATCGGGAAAAATCCTTAAAATTCTCATAAATACTTTGAGACATTCTGAGCTCAAATAAAATATTTTTGGTAAAACTTTATATTAACTTTATCTATATATATTTAGTTTTCACCAAAGGTTCAATATACTTAATTAAAATAAATTTAGATAATTTCTGGAAAAATCCAATAAATTCAGAAAATCACAAAAATGCACGTGAGCGAAATTATAAGCCAAATTTTGGGATGTTACAACGGACCAAGTATTCTTGTTTAAAATTTTAGTCTGTTGCTAAAGCAAATCACTTGGATAAACTTTTTTTGTTGAAAAAGGTCCTTGACTACTGATCTTAGAAATTCCCATGTATGACGGACCAAATAATTTGGTCCGACATACATGTAACTCTCTCATTCCTTTGCCGGACCAAACTCTCTGAAAATCCCAT
The DNA here is from genome assembly GCA_036346275.1 of Otatea glauca. Classification (NCBI taxonomy): domain Eukaryota; kingdom Viridiplantae; phylum Streptophyta; class Magnoliopsida; order Poales; family Poaceae; genus Otatea; species Otatea glauca. The sequence goes on along the minus strand of CM070712.1, from coordinate 51,119,297 downwards.
GTACAATGGACCAAATTTTTTGGCCCGTCATAAATGTCTTAAATTGGTCCGTCATACACATGATCAGTATCGCTAAGGTTTGTTGCTCAGTCCGTTGTAAACGTGTATTTTAGATATTTTTGATATTCTGACACGTCCAACGGCTACAGTGGTAGGTGCAACTGCTATATTCATTCCAAATGGCTATATAAGCATTTCCTGAGCCATCTACCAAAGAGACAGAATGAACTCCTTGACCTTTTAGCATTGAAAATAGCTCTCATTCTCAATAGGAGTCTGTGCTTCACTTTCAAACTCAAAATCCTCAACATCTCTAAGTGTTTTTAGCTTCAAGCTGAAGTCTAGCTGTGTGATTTGCGAGTGAACCAAGAGACAGAATTTGTACAAAGTTTATTACTCTTGGATCTTAGTGATCCTAGACAGCTTGGAGGAAGTGAAAGTACGACCTGTTCAAAGGTGATTGTCGAAGGCCACTGTGATTGTGAAAGGTTTGGAGCTCACCTCACTAGAGTAGTGAAAGAGTTACCTGAGTGATCACCAGAGCTACTGCGACTAACTTTGGAGAAGCAATACTTCGGAAGAAGTGCTTCAACGTGGAGTAGGAGTGAGGCTCTGAACCACGGGATAAATCTCTGTCTCATTTGTGCTTTATTTCACTTTATTGCTTTCGCTGTTATCATTATTTGTTTTTACTTTTGTCATATATTGAACTAAGTTATTCACATAAAGAGAATAGTAAATTGTCTCTAAGAAGTTAAAATTTGCAAAAGTTGTCTATTCACCCCCCCTCTAAGCCAACTAGTTCCTTCAGGATCACCCAAGTAAAACAATGGTAACCTGATTAAAAATATCAGACGCATACACAGAACTGTTTTGACTTTCGAGTGTTTGAATAAAAACAACTTTATTATGCTTGGTAGTATACTTAAAATTATAACTCAATTTGCTTATTCTTTTATATAAAAATTAGCCCTTCATGATGATCGGCGCGTGTGTAGCTAGCTTTCTCAGGTTGTTCTTCCTGGACCGTTATGCCGATTCTGATAGGAGGCAACTCATCAAACTAATTGTATTCTTCCTCATCTACTATATTCTCAACTTTGACAATTCTTCTTGTTCTATGAAGAACTACGTGGCGCTTCTTATTGGACGGGTCGGTTATATAGAAGACTTGAACAGCTTGGTTAGCGAGTATGAATGATTCGCCTTGGTATCCGACACGTTCGAGGTCCACAATAGTGACGTCATACTTGTCGACCTTCACCTGTTGGAGGTGAACCCAACGGCACCGAAATAAGGCGATATTGAATAATACATAGTCGAGCTCCTAAATCTCCTTTATAAACCCATAGTATGAGCTCCTTGTCGACCCAGCGGTATTGAACGCATCTATGCGAAAACCAATGTTCTGGTTTGTACTTTCCATATCCTGATCTCTCGTGTAAAATATGTACCCATTTAAGTCGTATCCTTTCCATGTTACAACTGTAAATGCTGGCCCTTTGGACAACCATATCAGCGTATGACCTGACGAGCTCCCGATGGTGGGTCTGTCCTTCAACCATCTATTGAACTAAAGGTTATGCTATCGATGATCCAAGACTCCTGCCGCGATAGATTCTCTTACCATAGCCAGTTCTTGTACTCATCGATATACGAGGACACTATAGCCATGTATTGCAAAACTGTGAAATGGGCTTTAGCACACGCAACTGGATTAAGCGTGATTGCTTTCCTTCCGATGGTCCCGATACCCTAGAGCCTCCCCCTCATGGCGGGATCGAGGCACACCTATCAGTTCGACCTAAGCCATGTAATCCATGCAGAATTCGACGACCTCTTCGATTGCATGACCTTCGACAATGCTACCCTCTGGTCGAGATTGATTCCGTATGTAGGACTTGAAAATTTCCCTCACATCTTTATCTCCCTCACAAGGTGAACAATGAGATAGACCATGATATTAAAAAAATGTCGGAGGGAAATACATGTCAAGATTACATAGAGTCATCACCACCTCGGCCTGCAGAGTATCTAGTCCTATGGGATTGATGACATTCTAAGCAATTGTGTTAAAGAAATAATAGAGCTTTATGATTGTCTCCTAGACCTTGATCGGTAAAATACTTCTAATTATGACAGGGAGCATTTATGCCATAAGCACATAGCAATCATAAGACTTCATGCCAGTTAAGTTCAAATCTTACATCAAAACAAGTCTCTCCATGTTGGAGGAGTAACCGGACGAAACTTTCACACCATGCAAGCACTGACACAGTTCGGTTCTCTTAGCCTTGGACAGAGTGTAACAAGCAGGTTCGTAGTACGTTTGGCCTTTATAGGTCTCTTTCGGTGCTAACTCAGGTCTGATGCCCATATCGACCAAATCAAGCCGTGCGTTGATACCGTCCTTTGTTTTACCCTAAATGTTCAGTAAGATACCAATCAAGCTATCACAAATATTCTTCTCTACATGCATGATGTCGATGCAGTACCAAACTTCTAGGTGCTCCCAATAAGGTAGGTCTCAAAATATTGATCTCTTCTTCCACATGCTCTTCTCATGGGTCATCAATTTATGTCTCTTTTCAAGAGCAACATCCAAGTACATAACCATATCATAAACATCTATCCCTCTTAAAGGCCTTGGAGCTGAACCGTCTTTGTTTGTTCTGTCGAATTGTTTCTTCATCTTGCGGTATGGATGATTCCTCCAAAGGAACCTACGGTGACGCATGTACACAGTTTTGCGCGAGTGATTCAGCCACACACTCTCGGTATCATCTAAGCAGTGAGTACAGGCTTTGGCTTCTTCTGTACTCTGGCCTCACAGGTTAGCATGGGCAGAATAATCATTTATGATGCAAAACAACAGATAGTGCAAAGTGAAGTTATATCGTTTATGAGCATCCTATACCTGTATCCCAGGAACCCACAGTGTTTTCAGATCTTCCACCAATGGTGCTAGATACACATCAATATCGTTCCTAGGTTGCTTCGGGCTTTAGATAAGTATAGACAATAAAATGTACTCCCGCTTCATAGACAAACAAGGAGGAAGGTTGTAGATACAGAGATTCATGGGCCAAGTGTTATTACGGCTACTCATGTTACCAAAAGGATTCATCCATCTGTACTAAATCCAAACCTTATATTCCTCGGATACGCAGCAAATTCTTGAAACCTCCTATCGATGTTTCTCCACTGGGTGGAATCAACAAGGTGCCTTAGTATTCCATCGTTCTTATGCTCATCCGAGTGCCAATGCAACAGTTTTGCCTCTTTTGAGTTTGCAAATAAATGCTTCAAATGGGTAATTACAGGCAGATACCACGCCACCTTAGCAGAAGGTCCTTTCTTCACCTCGATTTACTCTGTACTAGTCCAGAAAAAGCTAGTACACACAACAAAGATGATAACATATATATCCAATGCACTTTATTAATAATCAGATTTTACAATAAATATGGCACGCAGGTCAAATAAAAGAATACAGTGGAAGCAGAATAAAACCAGTAGTAGAACCGAATAGATTCGCCACAAGCAATCAGCTGGGGCAACAGTCTAGTTATCCTGGTCCTCACCATCGTAGAGATAGTCCTCTAAAAACAACAACAAAGCAAGGGTGAGTACTGAAAGTACTCGCAAGTTACACAATAGATGCATTTTAATGTAGAGCTAACAAAGGAATGCCATATGGTTGAATTTTGCACAAAGCAAGTTTTTTTAATACTCTAAGTAATTTTTCAATGGCATACTTTTAGTTAAAGAATATTTTCTTTTTTTGAACAAATTTTAACACAGGAATCCATCCCGTAGCTAAACCAACGTTCCCACAATGGAATTAATCCACCTGAAATCACTTTTCTGAACTCATTTTTGAAAACATCAAAATCTAATCTGTGAAAGGCTTGCTCGGCATGCCCATGATCGTGGGCGTGGCTAATCGATTAGTTTTAACTCTATAAAGGTTGTACAACTTTATCTACAAGACATGATTATCTCCTTTTACCCAAATACACACTTCCTTTAGTGTGTTGGCAGAGAAAAATCACGACAAGGCCCCTATAAAGCTCCATATCATATAGTGATGAATACTCATACCATGGGTACCCCCAGCGGTCCAGAGTGACGAACGGGCTGCCCCAAGCCCGTCTCTGGCCAAAGGCCCCCGCTGGGCCACGAAGGACACCCGTCCCTGGCCAAACCAACCAGGGGCGCCCGACACGCGCCACAGGTCCCCACACGCTCCGACCAAGCTAAGGCGATCTCCGCCAAGGGCCAAGTACCAGGCCGCCGCGGGCCATTGGCCACCTGCCCCAAGGTAGCGAGGAGGTTGCCAAAGTCAAAGCTCCGGTCTCATCGTCCAGTCATGTGCAGTGTGAGGATGCGCTCCCTCCCGAGGCAGCACCGGAGCCGGGCATTAAGGCGTCAGCATCTGACAGACGTGCAAAAGATTAGGTGCGCCATTTACCGATGAAACGGAAAACTGCGATGAGTTCACCGACCCGGCGTGGGGTGAGTGGACGCCGATCAAATCGCCAAGACCGAGGACCAGGACTCCTAGCATAAGACACCTCATCCTTTCCTCTCACAACTTCCCATGTAATCTGCCCTCTCTGCCTGTATAAAGGGAGACGGGTAAGCTGTTCTTGCATACACAGCTTCGAGTCCTTAGCTCTTGCTTGTAACACCGTGCAGTCATCTGCACCCGAAGCAATACAGTGTTACCACCTGAACTGGAGCAGGGACATTCGGCCCGAACTAGTATACATCTTGGGCTTCCTGAGTCTAACCATTCAAGAAGAGGGAACGCGCGACCCCTTGACTAAAAAATTCACTTGCCGGAGCTCGAAACACCGACAGTTGGCGCGCCAGGTAGGGGATTTCGCGCGTCCTCGTCGTCATCTCCGGATTCCCATTCACCTCCTTGATGGCTTCCTTCGCCGGGGACGGTATGTCTGCATCAAGGAGCCGGATCCGCTTCGGCTCCCTCGACTTCGTCACCGCTTCGGCGGGAAAGCCCGTGCTCATCCCCGCCACCTCTCGAGACCAGGCATCTGCTAGGAGCCTGGACTCCATCTCTGGCGACCTTGGCAACCTTTGGCTCGAGGCCTCCGTACGGACCTCGAGGCTGGAGCCCACCAAGCGCTGCACCGTCCCTGGCAGTGGCGCCCGTGAACTCGAGCGGGCGATGACCTTGCCCCCCGTAGGCTCACAGCTCATGGCAAAAACCGGCTATGCGCCGGTCTCCGTCCACGACTTATTGGAGGACTCCTCCAGCCACGACTCCAGCTCCAGCACATAGCGTATCGCGGACAGACCGCACTCCCGCGAATGCAACATGGTGGGCGTGGTCGACCTGGCCGCAACCCCCGCAAGTAAGGGAACTCTCGTCCGGCGCACCAAAGCGTAGGGAGTGGAATATCAGCGCGAGCGCGCTGAACGCGTCCAAGTCCACCGCGCCGAGCTCCAACAACAACGCGATGAGCTGGAGGCTCGAAGGGCCGAGCTTGACAAACTCCAGGCCGACCTGGAGCAGAGTCAGCCCGAGCCCCCACTCGCACCTGGCGTCGCGCGTGCAACCGCACGTCAGGTACACCAACAGCTAGTTGAGGAATACGACGGCCTCCCGTTCTTCCCCCCACGCAAGCCAGAACGTCGCCGTGGTCGCGATGATACTTTGTGGCATCCCGGCGGACGACCGGAGGTCAAGCGGCGTGCGAACCTCCGGGGCGGTGGAGCGTCTTGTCGTCAAGACATGCGAGGCTCGCTCCCACCACTTGGGTGCCTCCTCTAGCCGCCCGAGCCGCGCCGCCGCTCAGAACCGGCGGGGTCCAGCAAAGACGGCGGCACAGTACGAGCAGCCCCTGGCCTCACGCACCCCGGTGCGCCAATGCCTCGGCAACAACCATGACGTTCGCGCCACCCTCAAGGCGCGGAAAAAAGCGATGGACGAAGCGGCCCGATTACGGGTCGTAGACAGCGGTTGGCGCAACGACCGTAGCCCGAGCCCCGATGGCCCAGGACCACGGGCTTTCTGTCGGGGGATCCGCTACGAGGACTTCCCTGCCAGGTTCCGGGCACCGGTCAACATAGCCAAGTACACAGGGGCGACAAACCCCAGCGTCTGGCTAGAAGACTACCGGCTCGCATGCCGGGCGGGTGGAGCTACTGATGACCTCTTCATCATCCAGTACCTCCCCATCTACCTTGCGGACTCAGCTCGAGCCTGGCTCGAGTACTTGTCCGCGAAGACCGTCCGGAACTAGGCCGACTTGAAGAACCTCTTCGTCGGAAACTTCCAGGGCACGTACAAGCGCCCCGAAAATTCCTGGGATCTGAAGAGCTGCAAGCAGCAGCTGGGGGAAACTCTTCGGGACTACATCCGGCGTTTCTCCCGATAGTGCAATGAGCTTCCCGACATTTCTGACGCTGACGTTGTCGGGGCATTCATCTACGGTACAACCTGCAAAGCCTTGGTGCACAAGCTAGGCTGCGTCAAGCCCAGGACTGCCAAGGAGCTCCTGGACATCGCAACCAACCACGCCTCTGGCGAAGAGGCTGTGGGAGCCATTTTGAGAAAGGAAAGGCGGCGGAGCGGCGCTCAAACCAGCTCCCCTCCGGCCGCTCCGGCAAGCGAAAGCGCAAGGGAAACAAGGCGCGAAGGCCACTTGGTCGCGGCCGCCGACCCTGCCAAGCGAGCCAGCGCGACAGCGCCGACCACTTCGAGAAGCTGATGGAGAGCCCATGTACGAACCACGGGTATCCCGTCAAGCACAAATACCGGGACTGCGAAGTCCTGAAGCGCTTCCTCTCCGGCACCCCCACATCGTCGCGGAGCAAGGGGAAGAAGCAGGACTCGGCACCACATGCCGAGGAAAAGTGGGCGGACGCCGAGTTCCCAGAACCCGACGGCTGCCTAATGATCTTCGGCGGACTGACGTGCTACGCCAACAAGCGACAGCTCAAGCTCGCCTTCCGCGTGGTCCACACAGCGACTCCCGCCATTCCCAAGTACCTCCAGTGGTCGGAATCCCCGATCACCTTCGATCGGGCGACCACCCCGACTACATTCCATGGCCAGGGAGATATCCGCTGGTTTTTGACCTCATCATGGGAACAAAGCGCCTGACCAAGGCGCTCATGGACGGCGGTAGCGGTCTCAACATCCTGTATGTCGAGACGCTTGACGCCATAGGGGTCCCCCGCTCGAGTCTCCGACCAAGCATGGCGCTCTTCCACGGCGTCATCCCGTGCCAACAGGCTCACCCGCTCGGGCAGATTGACCTGCCCGTCACTTTTGGGGGGCCGAACAACTTCCGCACTGAAACCCTCACCTTCGAGGTTGTAGACTTTCCCGGCTCCTACCATGCCATCCTGGGGAGGCCGTGTTACGCCAAGTTCATGGCGGTCCCCAGATACACCTACCTCAAGCTGAAAATGCTAGGACCGCGGGGAGTAATCACCGTGGCCTCATCCTTTCAGCTTGCCTACAGCTGCGAGCGAAGCAGTTGCGAGCTAGCATCAACGGTTATCGCATCAGCCGAACTCACGAACCTCCAGAGGGAAACCTCCGAGTCCACCCCCGACTCCGGCAATTCGGGGCCAGGTTCCTTCAGGTCCGCCGAAGACACGAAGAAGGTCGCGGTCGACCTCAAGGATCCAGCCAAAACCGTGCGGGTTGGAGCCGCGCTCCCCGCCGAATAGGAAAGCGCGCTCGTCGACTTCCTCCGCGCCAACCGAGACGTCTTCGCATGGAGCACTCCTTGAACATCCGACCTGGCTCAGGGCCAATCGCCAACCGCCTACGCCACTTCGACGAGGAGAAGCGCAGGATCATAGGGGAGGAGATCGCCAAACTTTTGGCTGCAGGGTTTGTGAAAGAAATCGCCACCACAGTGGTGTAGCCAACCCTGTCCTTGTAAAAAAGAAAACCGAGCAATGGAGAATGTGTGTGTACTACACGAGCCTGAACAAGGCATGTCCCAAGGACCCGTTCCCTTTGCCCCGCATCGACCAAGTCATCGACTCCACCACAAGATGCGAATCCCTGTCCTTTTTGGACGCCTACTCGGCTATCACCAGACAGTGGTGAAGGAGTCCGAGGAGCTCACGACTTCTTTCATCACTCCGTTCGACTCGTTCTGTTACGTAACGATGCCATTTGGTCTAAAAAACGCTGGCGCTAAATACCAGCGATGTATGCAAACGTGCTTTAGTGACCAGATAGGCCGTAACGTCGAAGCATACGTCGACGACATCGTCGTCAAGACTAAGAAGGCCGATGACCTCATCGCCGACCTAGAGAAAACCTTTGCAAACCTCCGACGGTTTCGTATAAAGCTCAACCCCGAGAAATGTGTTTTCGGGGCCCCCAAGGGAAAGCTACTCAGTTTCATCGTCTTCGAGCGTGGCATCGAAGCCAATCGGGAGAAGATCTCGGCGATCATGAAGATGGACCCAGTCGGCAATCTAAAAGGAGTCTAAAAGCTAACAGGATGCCTTGCGGCCCTGAGTCATTTTGTGTCTCACCTCGGCGAGCGCGGGATGCCGCTCTACAAGCTGCTCAAGAAGTCCGATCAATTCAGCTAGACCCAGGAGGCTCAGGAAGCCCTCACCCAACTAAAAACATTCCTGACCTCACCCCCGGTGCTGGTCGCCCCGGCACAAGGAGAACCGCTGCTCCTCCACATTGCCGCTACAACCCGGGTCGTCAGTGCGGCACTTGTCGTGGAACGAGCGAAAGAAGGTCATGTGCTTAAGGTACAACGGCCAATCTACTTTATCAGTGAAGTGCTCTCCGAGTCCAAAGCTCGGTACCCGCAGGTGCAGAAACTGCTCTATGCGGTGCTCATCACGAAGAGGAAGTTGGTCCATTACATCGACCGGCACTCCGTATCCGTGGTGACATCGTCACCACTCGGCGAAATCGTCCAAAACCGCGACGCCTCAGGAAGAATAGCCAAGTGGGCACTCGAACTCAACGACCACGACATATCATACGTTCCCCGAACGACGATCAAGTCGCAGGCCTTGGCCGACTTCGTTGCCGAGTGGACCGAAGCCCAGGCGCCACCGGCGCTCGAAGACCCCGAGTACTGGACAATATACTTCGATGGGTCCTATACCAAGAGCGGCGCGGGTGCAGGAGTTGTCATTGTTTCCCCGCTCGGGAACAAGCTTCAGTACGCCATCCGACTGCTATTCGATGCAACTAACAACGTCGCTGAGTATGAGGCCCTCGTCAACGGTCTCCGGATCGCTGCTGACCTTGGCGCATGTCGACTCTATGTGCATGGGGACTCCAAGCTTGTTGTCGACCAAGTTATGAAGGCCGCAGAGCCCCGAGACGCCCGCATGGCCGCATACTGTCGGGAAGTGCGCAAGCTCGAAGAAAGGTTCAAGGGTTTCGAACTTCACCATAGCTAGAGACGCTACAACGGTGAGGCCGATTACCTAGCCAATCTCGCCTTCAGTAGAGGACCGATCCCGCCTGGGATCTTTGTTTGCGATCTTCATAAACCTTCCGTCCGACTAGACTCGACAACCGAACGGGCGACCGACCTATTGGACGCAACCGCTTCGACCGCCGAGCGGTCGAACGTAGAACGATCTGGGTCGGGCCACGACGTACTGATGACCGATTCCGACTGGAGGAAGCCCTTCATCGACCGGTTGATCGACGGATCGCTCCCCGCCGACTCAACCGAGGCCCGGCGCCTGGCTCGGCGGGCGAAATCTTTCGTCCTGGTCGGAGAAGACCTCTACAAGAGGAGTCTCTCTGGAGTCCTCCAGAAATGCGTTCTGGCCGACCAAGGGAGGCAGCTGCTGCTCGATATCTATGGTGGTGTCTGTGGTCACCACGCTGCACAACGGACCCTCGTAGGAAAAGCCTTCCGACAAGGCTTCTACTGGCCGACCGCCGTGGCCGACGCCGAGCGAATCGTTCGCACTTGCTAAGGATACCAATTCTTTGCCCGACAGACGCATCTTCCGGCACAAGCCTTACAGACAATCCCCATCACGTGGCCATTCGCGGTCTGAGGACTCGATTTGGTCGGGCCCTTCAAAAAGGCGCTCGGGGGCTTTACCCACCTCCTCATCGCGGTGGACAAGTTCACCAAGTGGATAGAGGCCAAGCCAGTCGCCAGCATTACATCGGCACAAGCGGCCAAACTCTTCCGCAACATAGTTTTTCAGTTCAGAGTCCCGAACTCCATCATCACCGATAACGGGACGCAGTTCACAGGGAAGGAATTCCTCGAGTTCTGCGACGACTTCAACATCCCCGTCGATTGGGCAGCCGTAGCCCATCCGCGGACCAACGGCCAGGTCGAGCGGGCAAACGGCATGATCCTCCAAGGGCTCAAGCCACGAATCTTCAGTCAACTGAAGAAATTCGCGGGACGATGGGTGGCCGAGTTACCCTCCGTCCTCTGGAGCCTACGGACCACACCGACCCGCACGATCGGGTTTACGGTCTTCTTCATGGTGTTCGGTGCCGAAGCTGTCTTGCCAACCGATCTGAAGTACGGCGTCCCGAGACTACACGCCTTTAACGAGTCACGGGGGCTCGACTCACAACAAGATGCCATCGACCAGGTCGATGAGGCACGTGACGTGGCCATTCTACGATCGGTCAAGTACCAGCAAGCACTGCGACGCTACCACGGTCGTCAGATCCGTGGCCGGTCTTTCAACGTGGGCGACCTGGTTCTGCGCCGGATTCAGTCCAACAAAGATAGGCACAAGCTCTCCCCCCGTGGGAAGGCCCCTTCACCGTGGTGAAAGTCCTCTGACCCGGTACCTTTTGACTCAAGGATACAGATGGCAACGTCATCTCCAACGTGTGGAACATAGAAAAGTTAAGGCGATTCTATCCCTAAAGCTCTTTCTTATCCCTCGCACCTTTTTTCCCTTCCTCCGAGTTCAAGCCCGGTCCCCACTCACCACTCGGGGGCTACCAGTTGGCACACTCGCACACTCACGTAGGTCGGTGGCCCGACCGGCCATTGGGTTCCCCCTAAGCGGTAACCCTCTCGACCCAGCGCTACAGCCTACGCCCAGCCGGCTACGGTTGCTAAGTAGCGCTTCGTGGGAGAAGTGCCCACACGGAACGACCCATGGTTGGTCGGAAACACTCCTTTCCTGCGCGAGTACGGGTGAACGTTTCCTAGCCAAGTTCCTGTTCACTCACACGGGTCGGTGACCCGACCGGCCATTGGGTTTCCCCTAAGCGGTAACCTTCTCGACCCAAGCGCTACGGCCTACGCCCCGGCGGCTACGGTTGCTAAGTAGCGCTTCGTGGAAGAATGAAGTGCCCACACGGAATGACCCGTGGTTGGTCGGAAACACTCCTTTCCCACGCAAGTGCGGATGGGCGTTTCTTAGCCAAGTTCCTGCTCTCTTCGCGCTTCCCTCGCAAATGTTAACACACCAACCTACGCTTGAACAACCCCTGCGGTTTCCAAAGCTATGATCGTTGAGTGTTCATCACAGCAGGAAAGTGCAAAGCACGAGTCGAAACTTGCGAAACTTTAATTCATTACATACTAAGGTTTTTACATTGCAAAAGGCAAAATATCCAACTTTTTTCCTACTCTCGGTGGAGGACGCTCCGCGGCGATATCCTGTCGGCGATCACCTGGGCGTGCGGCTCGACTTGGATCTCGAACCCGTCGATCTCCTCATCGGTCTGGTTCCCGGTGATCCCACTGCTAAAAGTGGCAAGGTTGATGACGTCGTAGTGGGAGATGGTGCAGACGAGCGCCGAAGAGGCTCCGAGCGCGACGCCTTCGCTCACCGAGCTCGTGACATGCTCGGGCACGCGGGCTAGCTCGGTGGCAAGCGAACTCGAACCCGGCACGGTCCCAAGCACTCGGTCGTAGACATCCCTGCCGACCCCTCGAATGGTCGCCAGCTCGGCGGCCAGCTCGGACCGATCCACCTCCGCCAACTGCAGCGCCATCAAGGTCACGTCCCGCGCTGTGGCCGCCGCGTCGTGGGCCTCCACCGCCAGTCTCCGCTCCTCGACAGCGTCGCCGAAGTTCTTCTGCAGCTCTGCGGACCGAAACAGCGTCAAAGGAGCGCGCCCCACAAGCCGTGAAATCGATTGAGGAGTCGGGTCACTTACCAGCCGCGGAGTTCATCAGAACACGGAGCTCCTCCTCGGCCCTGGCCCGGGCCCGCTCTTGCGCCTCTTGGGCACGTGCGACATCCCTCCGAAGATCCTCGACGAGGGCTGTCGATTCCTCACCAAGTCTCCTCGCCAAAGCCAGCTCCCCCCGAGCGGCGTCCCGCTCGGTACGCATTTGTTCAGCGTTCCTCTGGGCCAGGTCGCGCTCACCTTGGAGGCAGGTCGCCTCCGACCGCGCGATCTCCTCCGTGGCGACCACAACGTCCTTGGCACTGTTGGCACCCACCAGGAGGGACTCGAGCTCGGACACCCTCGCCCTCAAGGACTTATTAGTCCGACGCTCCTCGAACAAGACCTGCGCGATCTGACCCATCTCTAGGCGGGCCTTCTCCGTCTCTGCCTGCCCGCAAGCCAAGGCCCCCCGAGCATCGCGCAGCTCGAAACGCAGCCGGACACGCGCCACAGGTCCCCGGCCAAACCAACCAGGGGCGCCCGACACGCGCCACAGGTCCCCACACGCTCCGACCAAGCTAAGGCGATCGCCGCCAAGGGCCGAGTACCAGGCCGCCGCGGGCCATTGGCCATCTGCCCCACGGACACGACAGTTCAGAATGACCGCGCGAGGGCAGGTGGCTCCTTCCCAAGGTAGCGAGGAGGTTGCCAAAGTCAAAGCTCCGGTCTCATTGTCCTATCATGCGCAGTGTGAGGATGCGCTCCCTCCCGAGGCAGCACCGGAGCCGGGCATTAAGGCGTCAGCATCTGACAGACGTGCAAAAGAGTAGGTGCGCCATTTCCCGATGAAACGGAAAACTGCGATGAGTTCACCGACCCGGTGTGGGGTGAGTGAACGCCGATCAAATCGCCAAGACCAAGGACCAGGACTCCTAGCATAGGACACCTCATCCTTTCCTCTCCCAACTTCCCGTGTAATCTGCCCCCTCCGCCTGTATAAAGGGAGACGGGTAAGCTGTTCTTGCATACACAGCTTCGAGTCCTTAGCTCTTGCTTGTAACACCGTGTAGTCATCTGCACCCGAAGCAATTCAGTGTTACCACCCGAACTGGACTAGCCGAGTAGGGACATTCGGTCCGAACCAGTATACATCTTGGGCTTCCTGAGTCTAACCATTTAAGGAGAGGGAACACGCGACCCCTTGACTAAAAAATTCACTTGCTGGAGCTCGAAACACGGACACATAGTTATACCTGTTAAGGTTCCACCGCTGGTAGGGTTAAAATCGCCTAGTCCAAAAGCCTCCCCTTGCGCCATATGATAGACTAACCATCCCCACATTCCCCCATGGCACAACCATCAATGAGATGTCACGCTTTACATTCAGTAGCTTACAGACCAATCCGTAATTGACTAGGCTAGCTTTTGAGCAAATCTAAAGAACACCAGTCAACCATTCTCGCACAGTCTAAACCCACATTTTCATTTAGAATAACTTTTCATAGCATCCAAAGCATAGTTTCACTTTAACAGACTTTATTTGGCACAAATTCCCAAAAAAAACTAGTTTTTGGTTCTAAGCGAGTCTAAGCATTTATCTAAATATTTTGATTATCACCACATATCCTGAAAGTATATTCTTAAAGTTACAATGGTATAATGGAGTCAAATTACAAATGTGGTACCATAATCAAACGTGGTATAACTTTTCATTTTTAAACTGGGTTTAAATTATTTTTGCTACAATTTATGAATGCAATTACATTTAAAATAAATTATAATTTAAAAACTAGGATCAAATATGGTCAAGGCGTGCAACTTTCCTGGATCGAAGGGTAGATGATCAAAATCGTCGGTAGCAAGTCCTTTCGGCTCTCCAAAAACTATACATTACAAATCAATCAAATTCAAATAAAATCCAAATAAAATATAAAACTATCACATATATATATATATCATAATTTTATATGAATTTAGGAAGAAAAATGAGGTCAATCGGACTTAAGATGAAGGAGATCGGACCTTTTGAGTCCAAAAATTGACCTCTCACCGGACTTGGAGAAGAAATGGTTTTCGATGGTGCTCCGGTGATAATTTTAAAAATGTAATTTTATCCAATGTATAGGACACTAAGAGGAATCTCCAGTAAAAAATTGAGGCCGAATGGATGTCAGGAGTGGCCGAAAAATCTCGCCGAAAGTTCGACGGGGTTCGGAAAGAACAGCTTGTGCAGAGAGATCTGGTGGATGGATTAGAACAAATCAAAGTTGAGGATGTAAATAATAAGGAGAGGAACCTGGGGTTCAACTTACAAGGCAATCGGACTAGCGGATCGTCGAAAAACGCTCATCGAAGTTATTGATAGAATACTAACCGGTCGTCGGAATAATTGAGTTGAAACGGGAGTACTTAAAGCGGCACAGGTTCCTTTTGTACTGTAGCAACAGGATCACTATAGCTGACGGTTGGGAGAGAAGCGGATCGGGTCTATGAACAATACAAAAAATAATTAATTTTTCACTGAAAATACGGATTAAATTCAAAAATTAGCAATTAAAGCATCATAAATTCGGGAATTTTCGTAGACAACCGTTTCAGCATGAATAAATATTTTAAAATAATATAATATTATTATTTTTCATACATTAACTAATTTTAAAATGCTAAAAATTATTTTTTAACTTTGAAAAATACCAAATAAAGTTCAAAATCTTGAGAACAATTTACAGAAATTTCCACATAAATTTTTAACTAAATAAAATTATTTCAAGTTTAAATATTGTTTTTATTTTTATCTATAAATTACTTTTAATTTTGGACAAATAGGAAAAGTCATTTAAAAAATTCAGAAAATTTTATAAAAAATAAATATTATAAAATCCATAGAATTGAATTATTCTCTAAAAATTCATAAAAGCCAATAAAATAATAATTTTAATTTTAAATATTTGTTTTTTAACATTTATTAAAAAGCAGAAATTTTAAGATGTTACTGTAACATCCCAAAATTTTGCCTATCTATTTAATTTAATTTATTTATATTTTTCTTGGAATTTTCCAATTTTTATGGATTTCATAAATCCTTTTTGCAATTTTTTTAGTTTTACAAAAATAATTTATGCGGATAATTTTTAATACCAAAATTTCATAAAATAATTTAATTATGTTAAAAATATTCCAAAGTATTTATTATAACTTTTCCAAAATTATTAGAAGAATGTTTCTATTTTTCCCAAACTTATTTAATTTTCAGCATTATAAAGTTAATTACTGTAATACAAATAACAATATATTATTATTCAAAAATATTTACTAGTGCTTTAATTTATGAAACGGTTGTCTATAAAAATTCCCAAATTTATTATGATTTTTTCCAAATTTAATCCGAATTTTCAGTGGAAAATTAATTGTTTTCGGTATTTATAATTTACGCTTACTGTTTATACGAACCGCTTGAGCTTCCCGCCCGTAAGCTACAGTGCACCCGTCGCTACAGTTCCTGACCCGACCCACAATTAATTTCTATTGTTTCCTCATTTATTCCGGTGATCTGTTACTATTTCGGCGAAAATTCCGGCGAGCGTTTACCGATGATTCGCTGGTACGATTACCCTATAAATTGAACACCGAATTTCCCCTCTCATCCTTTACATCCTCAGCTTTGAGTTAGTCCAATCCATCCACCGGATCTTCCTACACACGCCGTTCTTTCCTAACTTCGGCGAACTTTTGGCGAGCTCTCCCGGTAACTCCCGACCTCCATTTGGCCTCAAATTTTTACTGGAGCTTCCTATCGATGTCCTCTACATCGTGTAAAGTCAGATTTTGAAAATTCATAACGGATCTCTTTCGGAAGCCATTTCTCCTCCAACTCCGGCGAGATGCCAATTTTTGGATTCAAAGGTCCGATCTCCTTCATTTTAAGTCCGATTGACCTCATTTTTATTCCTAAATACATATAAAATTATAATATACCTATTTGTACTAGTTTTGTATTTTATTTGAATTTATTTCGATTTTATTTGAAATTGGATGTTCTTCGCGTATAGTTTTCGGAGAGTCGGAACGATTCGCTGTCGACGATCTTGATCACGTACCCTTCGATCCAGGCAAGTCACACATCCTTGACCATGTTGATCCCAGAATTTTAAATTATATTTTGATTTAAATTATTGCATGCATATTTTTTATCAGTGTAATTTAGATCCCAGATTTAAATGCTTAGTTACTCCTAGTTGTTATGACCCCATTTGACTTTGATAATCCATATACTTTGTCACCTTAAGAAAAAAAATCACTAGTTGGTACATTAATATAGATGCTTTTGTGATATAGGTTATATAATAATGGCTTAGACAAGCTTAGACCTGAATTATAATCTTTTTGGGAATTTGTGCCAATTAAAGATACTTTTGTGATAAAGGTTATTTCTTGGTATTGGTATGCCATGGAATGATATGAAAATTTATATGGTTTAAAGCGAAATGAAAATATGGTTTAGACTAGGCGAGAATGGTTGACTGGTGGTCTTTGGGTTTGTTTAAATGCTCGCCTAGTCAGTTAAGGACCGGTCTATGAGCTACTGAATGTAAAGCGCAACCGTACTTCCACAAGTCTGGTATGGGACAGACCTGACTGTCTTAGTGACATCTCATGTTAGTTGTGCCATTGGGAGAATGTGGGGATGGTTAGTCTGCCACATGGCGCAAGAGGGGGCTTCTGGATTGGGCAGTTTTAACCCTACCAGCGGTGAAACCTCAGCGGGTATAACTACATGAGATGAAGTTTTATAGTGGCCTTGTTGTGATTTTTCTCTGCCAATGCACCAAAGGTAGTGTGTATTTGGGCAAAAGGAGACAATCATGTCTTGTGGGTAAAGTTGTACAACCTCTGCAGAGTGTAAAACTAATCGATTAGCCGCCCCCGCGGTCATGGGCATGCCGAGCAAGTTTTTCATAGATTAGATTTTGATGTTTCAAAAATGGTTTCAGAACAGTGGTTTTTATATGTGGAGAGAGTCCACATAGGGAAAATTTGGGATGAAACTCTGGGTTGGAACCCGTGCTGAAAATTAGATTATAAATCAGTTTTTATTATATCAATTACGCTTTGAAAATTACTTATTGTATTTGAAAAATTGCTTTATGCTCGAATTAACCACATTATGCCTTCCTTTGTGATCCTTCATTAATACTGCATTTTCCGTGTGATTTGTGGAGTACTTTTGTACTCACCCTTCTCTAAATTTTTAGAGGAGTATCTCTACGATTGTGAGGACCAAGATAACTAGGCCACTGCCCCAGTTGATTGCCTGTGGCAAATCTATTGGGTTCTAATACTGATTTTATTCTGCTTTCGCTGTAATCTTTTATTTGGCCTGCGTGCCATATTTATTGTAAACTCTGATTATTAATAAAGTGCGTTGGATATGTTATGTTATCATCTTTATTGTGTGTACTAGCTTTTGTTGGACTAGTACAGAATACATAGAGGATTTCGGAGGTGTTTTTCCGGGGTCTGACAGTTACACATTCTTAAATTGGAGCACAAATTAACTAGCTAAAATCTTACCCTAAATCATAAACCATGCCAGATCTAAAGAACAAACTGATCTACAATCTAAATATAAGCTACATTTAAACTTATCATCTTTGATTCTCTCTTTACCTAGCTAGCTACATCTTGAGTATAATCCAGTTAGAACCAATAACTACTTATCACAAAGAAAAAATGGATCCATACCAAGCTAGATCTAAACTATGTTTAATTCCCTCTTTACCAAGCTAGATCTTGAATATAATGCACTTAGAACTAATTACTAACCTTAGATCACTTAAAACAAAAGGATCTACAATCACACTTCCAAATCCACAATCTCTTTTTACCTGATCACCTCTCAATCGCAGCCACCTAAAAATAGCTTGAAAAACCCTAAAAATACTAAGGAGGTCGAGGCACTCTGTACTTATTTCCAAAAATTCTTATCACAAATGGTTTTATCCAAAAACCGTCTGTGATGAGCATGGTATCATCACCGGCGATATTTTTGGCTAAAACAGTGATGTGAGTCTCATCACAAAAGGTTTTAGCCAAAAATCATTGGTGACGATACCATACTCATCACAGATAATTTTTGACTAAAACTATATGTGATGAGACTCTCATCACATATGATTTTAGTCAAAAACCGTCGATGATGAAGTAAGTGATAAAACTCACATGATAGCCATCAGTAACTGTTTTTAGAAAAAAAAAACCATCAGTGTAGAAGGGTCCTCGTGTGGTCAGTGCCAACGAAAGGAGAAGGACGTACAACGAATGCATGCGATGCGAGCGGCATTGCTACCGACAAACATGATGCATCGATCCTATCTTCTGACCGCAAGCATGAGCAGTGAATGCATATGTCGATCTATATATGCTACGTAGGAACCTATGATCCTTTCATCGGATCGATAGATGTCAGTGCTAGCTTTTAATTAGTTTTGGACAATTAAATTTTAAGGCGCAAACGGTCCATGCATCATGCACGTATGTCGTATTGTTGTCGTAGTGGCCCCTGCCCCCTGGTCCTTTCCTCGATCTGTTCTTAACTACTTCTGAATTCGTGTTACTTCGATCCATTCTGCACACTGCGTGAGGAGGACCGGAAGAGCAAGTTAAAGAGCTTAACTTTACCATTTATTATTGATTGAGATAAAAAAAATTGAAATCAAATTTCCCATGCAGCCAAAAAATGCATATCTACCTGGTCATGGAACTTAAAATCTACACTCGAGGATGGGTGAGGTTTGGCCCTGAATGTCTTGGCCAGCCGTATCCCGGATGTCAAGGTTGCTAGAATCTCAATTCTAATCATACAATCTTACATTTTTACCACTCAGATTGACTCGGCCGACTCGATTATATGGTAGAGTTTTAATTTGGTAAACTTAATATTATTATGATCCTAACAAAAAAATGTAGGATCGTGATCAAAATTTTCATATGATCCTACCTGTAGTACCGATTCTAGTGATTTATTATAAATAATTACTTGTGTATGCCCCTGTAATTTTAATTTTTTACCTTTTATTTCTTATTTTCAATTATAATTTGCATAAATAACAAATGATCTTTCCTTTGAACTACAACTTTTAAACAAAAGTTCAAAAAATATAATTTAAAAATGTTGAAGTGTTAAAATACATAGTAGATTTAAAAAAAATTATTTAGTAGATTAGATTCTACGTCAAGCCTACGATTCGTGATACTTCTGGAAAACCTTTAATCCGATTGAGGATCGCGATTCTGACAACTAGGTAAAGAGACAAAGTAGTCTAACGGATGAGTTTTTGCTGAGCTAGAAAGGTAAAGGTGGTGTCATCGATCCAGACATTTGGATGTTGATTTAATTAATCACTAGAGACTTTTGAGCCCCCCCATCTTTGTCAAAGCATTTGATATCCTTTGGTCTGTTTTGTAGCTCGGGCCGCTCGCTCGGTCACTGTCTAGTGTCTACTGCTAGTCCGCATTTACGCACTTCGGCCGGGGGCGCATCGATCGGAGGAAGAAAATGAGTACCAATGTACACACGGGCTGTACCGTGTTTGAAGGGAAAGAAATACTGGGAATGATTCGGCAACGTCATCTCAGAGAAGGTGCCTGCACGTACGGGCGGAGAGCCAGCCGGCCATCAGAAAAGACGTACAGGGCGCCCGCGCGCGGCCGCGTACGTGGCGGAGCAAACAGTGACTGAACAGTTTAGCCGCCAAGCGAAGCACGCGCGAGGACGATGGCCGGCGCAGGCAGGGCAGCACGCGGACGACCGAGCCAAGGTGGCCACAGGGATGAGGGCGCGCCTAGTTAAGGAAGGCTTCGGATGAGAGCGTTAATTGGCGCGTTGCGCGCTGAGGAGGTGGGCGCGCGCGCATGGCCGGCCGGCCGGTCCGTACGCTCCTCCGGGGCGGCCTGCTCGTGATCGACGTCAGCGCGTGACGAGCTGCTGCAGCCATGCATGTGCGGTGTTGGATCTGGGTGGCCGGTTGTCTCGCTCGCGAATTCTCCGGAGTTGGCGGGGCCAGCAGCTAAGCTGGCCGGCTGGGTGCAGCGATCGGCTCAGTGACTGCACGCACGTACGTTGGGCTCGTGCCGTTTCTGCCCGGATCGCACTGAAACATATAGAGGATAGGATGCATGGGATGGGGAGCATTTTTCTGCCGGCCGGTACAGTACCTGTGTGCCGTTGTCAGAGCGCACACCACATCAAATGAATGCCAATGTCAAAGGCGAGCTAGCTAGCTGTTGCGCATGACATCGATCAGGTCCAGGGGCATCGGGATTTGTGTAATCAAGGACCTCGTGGTGAGCGCCTGTCTGGCCGGCCTTGCTGTTGGGCCACTCATGGCCATGGCTGTGGACGATGGACCATGCACGGCCAGGTCTAGCCGTCTAGGTAGGGTAGTAGGCATGTTCAGCGAGCGGTGCAGAAATGAATAGTTGACGACGACTTTGTCGCGCTTGCTTCCGCTCAAATGGACGTTAACGTCGCTCCCTGACTGTTTGCGGTGGATTACATATTTACATTTAGCGATGCTAGCTTGCATGCAGCTCCACCACCCCAAATGCCATGCGTGTGCTTTTTACTTTTGGGAATCTCAGCACTTCAGCAGGAGAACAACATCTTGGGCCATGCATATGCGACAGCACAACACGACCACCCATCTGGAGCGGTGGAGCCTCGAGGGGCCTGTGTGCGGGCATGAACACAACACTTGCTAAAGAGGAGGCCCAGCTACCTGCTGCCCATTCTAACCCTGCTGGCTGTTCTGGAAGCTTCGGCCTCGGCCACTTACCGACCTAGCACCGCCCCACGGAAGGAAATGTGGTCCGACGCCGTTACGTATGTCACCGATACCTCTCCTCTCCGAGCAGAACCAAATCAAGACACCTACAAGTTGCTGGGATCACGTTTCGCCAAATTGAGGAGGACAAGTCGGCAAGAAGAGCCCTAGCGTGGGCTAGTGCTAGGAGTCCTCGCCGCCATGTCGCCTTCATCCATGCTCTCTGTCTTCTTCCGTGGTGTTGCCCGACGGGTTAGGGCATGTTTGGTTTAATAACAAATTTGTCTTATTAAATCTTACAAAAATTTGGTATTATCAAAATTTGGTCACCAAATTGTCTACCAATGTTTTGGCCGAATATTGGCAAGAAAATAAACTAGAGAACTAAGGGAGAAGAGAATCTTACCAATATTTAGTAGCAAACCAAACGCTTACTAAATTTGATCAACGCTACTAAAATTTGATAAGACAAGAATTGGTAATCATTGGAAGCAAACCAAACAGAGCCTTAATCTTTGTTCTTCCCCTGAGTTCAGGGGATCATAAGATGTAATTAATCGATATTGATATTATCTACTAGCCTTTTGGTACTTAATTGCTACAGTAGGTCTATTTGATATTGCTTTATTAGTTAAAAGTATACGATAACTTGTTAGTTGCTGGATCGAAATATGGTATTTGTATTTAGTCAAATAGTACATAGTTTGCTAGTTAAGATTAACCTCTCCACGTGACAGGTGTACTGAAAAAGTTAATATTGACCTTATGGTGAAAGCGATCCTAGCTGAATACCACATCTTATATTACTTGCGAATTGCACATGAGTGAACCGAGCCTATGTGAGGATTATTTGGTACGACCTAGTGATCTCAAAACTCCTCGTTTCTTAGTCCTTGAATCTTAAATATTTCATATAAAGTTCTTGTTAGTTGTAATTGCTAGCCTTAGTATTGATCCCATCCGTTCCCTAAGTTCGACATCCTAGAATACTCAGGTGAAAAAGCTACAGTTGATCCGTGAGCTTGCAGTTATCATAGATTGCATATATAGCGTCAACATTTTCCTTAACGGAGAGTTGAATGAGTAAATTTATATAGAACAATCCCATGGATTTGGGTACCCGAACAAGAGTGCAAGATATGCAAGTTATTGAAATCTTTATATGGCCTCAAGCAATCATCTAAGCAGCATGAGAAGTTCGATAGAACTCTAAAATTAGTAGGTGTTGCGGTAAATGAACCTGACAAATGTGTATACTACCGGGATGTTGGGGGTAAAGGAGTAATTATATGTTTGTATGTTGCCGACATACTTATCTTTGGGACAAAAATGGATACGATAAACAAGGTTACAACATTCCTTCCCAAAGTTTTGACATGAAGGATGTGGGAGTGGTTGATGTAATCTTAAACATCAAATTGATAAGGGTGAGAATAGGATTACTCTTCTACAATCCCATTACGTGGAAAATATGTTGGGCCAATTTGGCTACATGGACAACAAGTCTTCTCCAACACCCAATAATCCGAGTCTAATACTTCAAAAGAATCAAAGAATAGGAAAGGATCAATTGACATACTCTAATATTATTGGTTTGCTCATGAACTTAGCTAGTGCTACTAGACCTGACATCTCTTTTGTTGTGAGAAAATTGAGCTTGTTTACCTCTAATTCGAGAGACGATCATTGGCATGCACTTGAGTGAGTTTTGTGCTATTTGAGGGATAAAGTGGTTGCAATTGGATTTCTAATGCGAATGAGTTAAGGCTATGAGTGAATACATATTCACTCTAGGCGGTGCTGCTGTTTCATGGAGATCTTGCAAATAGACCATTTTGATGTTGTCAACCATGGAAACAAAACTTACATCATTAGACACAGTTGTTGTAGAGGCAAAATGGTTGCATGAGCTCTTGCTGGACTTACCGACAGTTGAAAATCCAATTCTAGCTATCCTCATGTACTATGATAACCAAACAGTAATCATCAAGGCGACAAGTACAAAGGATAACATAAAATCCTCAATGCATGTGAAAAGGCGATTGAAGTTTGTTAGAAAAATTAGAAACTCAGTAGTGATAGTTGCGGATCATATCAAAACAGCTAAAAACCGAACCCCTTTACAAAGTGATTGTCGCAAAATGTGATTGATAATACATCGAATGAGATGGGAATGAAACCTACTTGAGTTACACCACAGTGGCAACCCATCGTATGTGATCAGAGATCCTGTGAAGTAGGTAATAGAAAAAACAAACTGTCTGAGTAACTAGATAGTACATTTCTATGTTATATCTCACTCTATTGAAGATCCGGTGAAGTATGTAATGGAAAAAAACAAACAGTAGGGTAATTGGACATTACACTTCTATGTTATATCTGTATGGTAGGTTGACTTTGTCTTAATGTGTTTTGAGCAGTGATTTAAATCGCGGGCTATAGCGATGCTACAGTGGGTTTTGCCCTTAGAACTTGTAAGTTATTGCACATACACATGCTATTACAGCTACGACCTCCCTGAGGTCAATGTCCGAGTAGCCAGGTGGTATCAGTTTTACCACTCGCTAATTTATTGTTCATTTGGGGTAAGTATATACACTCACTGCACAGATGCTAATTCTGATTGATAGTAGCAGCAGTCAAGGGACAGAAGGACGGGAGGAATGAAGGAACGATGAACACGCGAGGAAGAGGGGAAAGTGCGCGACAGTTTCCACCGTGGCCGGTGTCAAAATGTGGCATTTTTCATAACCTCTACTAATCTGATGCCGATAGTTACACCAAGCCCTGTATTATGATGGCAGGCAGACATGCATGTTCCTTTCAGAATTCAGAAACAATATGCAACACGCATGTTGGTATATAGTATAATGCTGTAGTTGCAGTGTACAGCCCAAAAGGCAGATGGTAGTGCTATATAAAAAAGCTTTTGTTATCTGCCTATAAAAGCTGGTGCATGATGTTTTCAGAGATAACATTAGCGTATCTGCTACAACAACTCCGGCAATCGATTATATATATGTTTTGTAAGAGTAGTATGCCTGCCCTGTTGGCTGTTGCGAAGAAAACAAGCCTGAAAAAAATCAGGTTTCAGATGTACGTGTCCCAATTCATAATATGCCAGATTCTTGAATGGAAGTGTACAGATGTCACAGTGAGGTGTTGAGGACTGAGGTGTGGCTCTGCCATCTATATGACACACATCTGATGATTTCCCACTACCCAGTGGTACATCCTCCATTCAATAATGCATCGCTTAAAAGCATCTGTGGTTGGTTTGTCCGAGTTTAGATACGGAATTCAGGTTTACGGTTTGCTGCTTTTCTTTTAACTTTTACTAAGAACATGAACCATGTGTCACAAATCGGTTTGGGTTCGATGAATCTAATTTGCAATTCGTGACGGTTTACATCGAATTCATTAACTATGTTTGAAAGGGACTAGGCTTTGCTATGCCTGCATTAATCTGTTCTACTTTTCAGCAGTACTACGCCCATAACCTTTGGATTTATATAACCTCCATGATGATTAGCTCCTAAACCTTGCTATTCTCCGGACAATCAACACCATCTTGTGGACTTTGCATTTGATTTTGTGTGACATGATGACGAGTTCTTTTCCGTTTTAGTTAATATTAATTTCTTTGTTTTGTTCCAGGAATTTTTGGAGAACATTTGTCGAGTTAACAATTCCAAAAAATTTCGCCCCCTCTCTCTCTCATTATGGATGATGGTTGCTAGCTCAATGGGTTGGGCTCGTGCTTCGATCAATGGTCTCTGTGTCTTCACTTTGATGCTTCTTGAATCATCAGGGCTGTAAATGAGCCGAGCTCGGCTCGGTCTCGATACATGATGGAACCGAGCTCGATGAAAGAAAGCATCACAAATTCACAACACGGCAGCGATAGCAGAAAAATGAAAATGGGAAGGAATTAGGAGGAAACTAATCTGAAAGGAACTCTTTGAGGAAGGAACCGTCGGCGGAGGAAGAGGTGGCTGCCGGCGGTGGAGCCGTCGATGAAGGAGCGGGCTTCGCCGCATCAGGGTGGAGAGGCCGTCCAAGGAGGCAACGGCCAGACCGAGATCCGGAGTGGCGGAGAGGGACCATGCCGTCGGGACTCGGGAGCAAGGTTAATAAAACCGCGGTAAATCGCTCGGTTTTCGACCGTATCACTCCGGTTCGAAAACAGAAACGAGCGGTTTACCGGTGGAATTTAAAAAATTTCAAAAAAAATTGAAAAAAAAATATGCGATGAAAACCGCTCGGAAACCGTTGAAAAACCGTGGTTTTCGCAAAAAAAATCACTCAAAAACCGCTCGAAAAACCGTTTTTCAAGAACGTTCAATTGGTCGGCTGATTTTTCGCGAAAAACCGCAGTAAACCGTGAAAACCGAGCGGTTTTTCGTCAAAAACTGCGGTTTTCGCGAATAGATTTGACCAAAATTCGAATTTTTTGATTTTGCAAACCGCTCGGTTTTCCGCGATTTTCAAACGTTTTCTCGCGAAAACCGCTACCGCCGGATTTGCGGTTTTCGGCTTCGAAGCTAAACTGTGAACCCTGCTCAAGAGGAAGGAACGGCGTGCGCGATTCGAGCCGTCAGGCTCTCGCGAGGCTGTGTAGCCTGTCGGGTTCAAGTAGTTTAGTTTCAGCCGGCTGTGGGCTTGGGCTGTAGGAAGTTCAAACATGAAGATGGGCCGCCTAGTGTCCCGTCCGGCTGAGGGAAGGAGTGACTCTTTTTACAGCGTACTCTCGATGACTCCTTTCTTTCTGGTAAATAAATACTGGAAACAACAAACAAAATGGAAGTTCAGCAAGGTATTTAATCTACTTGGTAAAAGCTTTCAGAAAATAAAAGAAAAAACATCACATCCTACAACTGAAAAGGCAACGCTTAACTAGTGTTGCGAATCTAGGCCAAATAAGTACGATACATTTTAGAGCATACCATCAACGTGACAATCATCGTAAAGTTCGTGTAACCACCAGAAATATCAGGCAGGAGCATACATGATGATTTACCCGGTGAGAACTGACGTAATTGTTCTAATATCATTTGTCAAACCAAATGCATTCCGCTCTAAACAGCCCGACAACAAAAGCAGCTCTAAAAAATACGGTGTTTAAAACTGCTAGCTCCTAGAGTCCCTCCATAGCATCAACCCAACAGTCCAGTACAGTTCCTCGAGCTCTAGTTCTCAAGAAATCAAGTCTGAACTTCGGTAAAGAAACTACCATACTTTAGCCCCAAAATTTGCTTCGGAAATAAGGATTAGCTTGCAATTATAGGATCTGTGGTAAGTCCAAAAACGAAGTGGACATGGAAGGCTACATGATGATCACCATCCCATCATTCATTCGTGCTGCTCATATATTTGCATGTAGGCCTCTGAAAGAGCTACCATCTGAGGAAGAGTCTCGGTGACATGGAGATCCTGCATTTCATACCTGAGGTAAAGAATGGTTAAATGATTTACTAGGCTCCCAACCCAAGGCTCAAATAAAAAAAATACCCGTGCCAGGAATGAGCTGAAGAACATACCATGCCTCTTCTGATTTCCGCTGTACAAAAACTCTGTAGCATCCTTCACCTGGTTTGCCATCGTGGACATTGTTTGCTATGAGATCATACTTCGAACGTAGCTTCTCATTCTCTTTTGGCTTAGGTAATGGAATATAATCCTTAAATTCCAAATTCTTCACAGGAAAATTTACTGTTACATAAAATACGGAAACCTCTTAGGATTAGTGAGTTACCAGGAAAATGCACAAGGGCACATTCAATCAAAAGAACACGAATGTCACCTAGAGTAGGGTTTTTCTCTATGAAGAAGTTGTTTTTGGTAAATCGTCGCATGTGAAGGATCAGATACTTTGGCAGTCTGATCACTCGATACCTCATCCGAGCAATAGATGGCCGCACCACCTCTGTAACTGTCTCGCCATCAAACTTCTTCAGTATATTAAACAGTGGAACCTGAACATCATGCAAGCTTTTGAATTCCAATACAACAAGTAGCATAGAACTAAAACAGAAAAAGTTCAATCTAAAAAAGAAAAGGGCTGAAGAGATCCCATGATTTTATATGGCGCCTAAAATTGTAAATATATTCCTTAAGTGAATGTGGTTCTAGATTGGCACTGTTTAAGCACATTGGGCGATCAGCCATTTGGCCTCAAAACTGTAAAAGTATCCTCAGTTGTTCTTGTATTTACCAACTAAGCAAATGGTCACTGACTCGCTGTGCATTAACATGCACATACACACAAATATTCTGCAAGCATGACCACACTAACACAAATATACACAAAATGGAAAGAAACGGATGAAGTTGTAAGACTACTAAGTAATACTCTAGCCCTAAGTGCAAGTGTGCAACCATCTTTATCGTAAACAAAAAAACATAAATAGAAGAATAGGCTTGCAGTGAGGTAAAGTTTGAATCTCTAAGCAGCAAGACAACAAGAATTACAAAACAGAAAGTGGTCCTGTGTTTTTTTAGAAGAAAAGGTGGTCTTATATGAAAGTTGAGGAATTAGAAATATCGAGAAACAAAGCTCTCCAGAATAAGTCTAGCAATTCACACAGGAGAGTCAAGCCTTTAGTTATGTATCAACTGTCTAGCTAACTGTAATAGTCATTTAGTTGGTTCTCACATCACTAACCTTGAAAATCTTAGTAGCACACATTATCATACTAGTTTTTTACACTTTTTTACAGACCAAAACTTCACATGCGCAGTGAAATTCTAACAAGAAAGTATCACAGATAGTTGGGAAAACAAACCTGTGGAATGATATTTTTCTCCATGGCGTCTTTGAAAAGAGGTGGAGGTGGCAGGTCAAGACCAAGCATTAAGAATGGGACCCTAGATGTTTCAGTGACAACATCAGTATTTGATGTTCCAACCTCTGAACCCACCTCACCATTCTGCTCATCACCATCTTCTTTCTTTTCCACTATATGCCTCCTTTGAATTTCTTTAACAACTTCAAGTTCTCCCTGCCAAAAACAAGATTCTAATGTGACCACTGACCAGATAAGTTGCTTGCAAGTTTTATTAATCACATTGCTGATATCCAGAAAAGCTAACCTGGAAGCAATCATGTATGATACTTCTATTTTTCTTCTTTGAGCTTTTTAGTTTCGCATGCAGTGTGTTCAAGAGCCAGGACATAAATTCCACTGGATCAGATTGTACACCAATCTGGAATCTCTTGTCGCTGGCCTTCATAACTGCTTGCAGAAACTCGTGTGGACTAACCTGGAGAAAAACAAGATGCTAATTTGCAGACAAGAGTGGAGGTAGAGGGATAGCAGTATAGCACAGATATGCAGCTGAACCAACCTGGCCCTTGAAGTTCCTAGCATGCCAAATCTTGCGAGTTAGTTCTCCAAAACGATGAACCAATGGGGATTTGCTATGCTGATAATTTTCAGGGATGAGAAAGAAATTTCTTAAAGGAGTAACTCTCATTAATGACTGTATTGTGACATTCACAAAGTCAGTCTCCTTGATGTTGTTAAGACCAACCTGTAAATTTAAGCAAAAAAGGCAATTCTTGACATAAGATAAAAAGGTATCGATAGCCAACTCCCAAGTGCTTGCAAATTCCCATCTACATTCAAGCGAAAAAGGCAATCTAAGAACGCTCTTAAGTAGTGACATGGCGACGTCCATATAACACGAATCTACGATAATGTAGCGTAGAGTCAGAAAAATCAAGTAAAAAATGTCCATGAACAGGTGGCTCGTTATTTGTATGTAAGACAACATTTTTGGGCTTCCAATGGCATGGCAATGGCTTTTTTTAAAAAGCGCCTTTATTTTGTTATTTCAGATACATTAACTAAGAACCTCTATTTTAGAGCAAGCACTGAAATGTTTTGCTAGGATTGGTAAACATTCCCTTAAACAGAATTCTACAGCACAACAAAAGCAAACTGGCCTTTAGAGGATCCTGTACACATACCATTCCAGGTAGATAATTGGAGCCATCAAGAGCTCTTGACCACTGCTTGTTCTTGTCAAGATTTAGAACCTGCTCTCTCATGAACCTGCAAAAGCATCACAATCAGTAAACCGCAAAACTGATCACCAAAGTCGACAAGGGCGTGAATGAGTGAGTGGCTTTTGGAATATAATAATGTCAGAAGCAACGAAAAGCACCTTGGGTAGAGAACATGTCGAATATCGTCTAATGATGGATCATTTATCTCATATCCATCAGGAAGACAGTAAACTTTCTCAGTTTGAAGGTTAATGAACACATGGTGGCCTGCTTCAAGACTATGAGTATATGCATGCGATTTCAAGCCTCTTCCTTGGTAATACTTTCCACAAACCAAGCATGCATACACATTCAAATTTGATAAGGAGATTGAGCAGAACTTCTCAAAATCAAAATCAAGGGCCTACAAAGCAGAATAAAATATACTCAGCCATCAATAACCATGAGAAGTAACAAAACAAAGTTACACTGAACGGTTCGACCATAAATTTGCCAAAGAAGAGTACTACAGCATGGAAGTAATTCAAGGTTGTTCATCTGCATAAGGTATCATATAATGCTAGCAGTCTATAATAATAAACAACCTATGTAGGACACCGCTAAAGATCTGTCAGAAGCTATTAGGCTGTAGACCATAAAGTTATTATTTAGCAAAAGATTATGCCCACACGATACGATTCGTAGTTTTTATATAGTTCACAGGTTTGCTGAGGCTTGTTGTCCTCGATTAGGAAGCAATGACCATAGTAGGGTGAATAATTTCTTGAACACATGTACAAAAATACTCGCATCGAACCACACGAAATTCGCAACTAAAATACTAGTAGCGAATGTTATACCTGTCGATTCACGGTGTCGAGGTAAGGGCAGTCTCGGCGCAGCTCCACCTGCCTCGGCCTCCTCTCCGGAGCCCTCCTCACGTCGTCCTCCTCGTCATCGTCCTCTTCCTCTTCCTCTTCCTCGCGGCGGCCATTCGCGTGGGCCCTGGCCGCCTCCTCCTCGTCCTCGTAGTTGGCGAGCCCCAGCAGCGACGCGCCCTCCGAATCATCAGTGCGCGGGCGCTTCTCGGCGGCTTCCCCATCGGCAAGCTCCTCCTCGCGGTCGCGCTTCCGCATCGGAGATGAGTGCTCGTCTACGCTCATCGCCGCCGGCGATCACCGAAACCCTAGCAGACCTTGTTCGAGTGAGCGCGAGTGGTTTTGCGAGAGGCGGATCACGACGCAGTAAGATGGGGGAGCAGGAGTCCCGTGGGCTGCGCCTCTACTGGCTTGGCGACTTGTGCGCTCGCCACCTCTCGCCGGCTCGCCGCTCGCCTGTACCCCTTGCCGCCCTCGGTGAGCCAGTGGACAGCGGACTGCGTCGAGGGAGCCGAGAGAAAAGACAGCGGTGCGACTGTGCAAGTTGGGCTGGGCCTTTGCTGGATGATAGGCTGGGCCTTTATTACATGATGGACCTTTACTCTATGATAGGCTGGGCCATTACTACATGATAGGCTGGGAGCTGACGCTGATCGGGAATATCTTGGTTTTTATGGCTTATTCAGTTTGTCTGACATTATCACGTAATGAACGCCGAACCGATTAGAGTAGACTAGTATAGTGCTCTGTCTTCCGGTTTTCTTTTCCCAGCACGTAATATATGATCTTTTCCTTTTCTAGAACTTTTGTTTCCTTTTTCTTAATTCCAGGATATTTGTTTCCTTTTCCTTGAGATGATCTTTGGAGGTGGGGAGATCTGTTGTAGAGCCACGGGATGAGTTAGACACATTAAACAATGGTCATCGGATGTGGGTGAGTAAAGCTGAGGAAAGATCGAGAGGTTAATTTTGATGGGGCAAGTTTACGGGGCGTTTATTTGGGTGCATAAAGGTTGGACCATCTCTAGTGGGGTGCATTATTTGGGGTGGACGTAGAAAAGAATGCTTAGGTGCATTATAAAGGGGTATAGATATAATAACAGAGACTACGCCTGTTTATATACTCCTCCGTATCGTTTAGATACAAAATTAAATAGAGTTTTTATAATAGATGTCATCTTAAAATTACCTCTATAAGATTTTACAATCTTTTAATTATGATATGAAAAGTATTTATTATAGACAATAACACATGTAATGATGTTTTATGCTATCTATATGGTCTCTGCTTCTTATCTCTCTTTCATAACTTTCGTAACTCCCTCTTCTTCTTCTTTGCAAATCTAACCCCTCGTGAATGCATTTACAGATTTAGCCTCCTTCCCCACCGCAAAACGCGCGTGTCGGACCCTGGAAAAAAATATTTTTGAAATCATCTGTGCATCCTGTATTAGTCTGGAAAATGCTAATACACAAAATAAAGATGATATCACAACATATCCAACGTATTTATTAATAATCAAAGTTTTACATTAAAGGTGCCAAGCAGACCAAATAAAAAGATTACAACCGAAGCATAATAAAACTGTAGTAAAGCCCAATTGAATTGCTACAGGCAATCGACTGGGGAAGCAACCTAGATATCATGATCCTCACCATCGTAGAGATACTCCTCTAAAAACAACAATAAAGTATGAGTGAGCACTGAAAGTAGTTCGCAAGTTATACAGGAGATACAATTTTAATGTAGAGCTGACAAAAGGAGGTTATATGGTTTAAAGTTTGCATAAATCCAATTTTACAACATTTTAAGTAATTTTTCAATGGTATAATTTTAGTTAACAAATATCTTTATTTTTAAACACTTTTTATCATTGGAATTCCTCTCGGAACTAAACCATATTTCAATTCACCATAAACTCACTTTTCTAAACTCATTTTTGAAATAATCAAAATCTAATACATGAAGAGCCAGCTCGGCATGCCCATGACAGCGGGCGTAGCTAATCGATTAGTTTTAACTTTGCAGATGTTATACAGCATTATCCACAAGACATGATCTTCTCCTTTTGCCAACATACACACTTCCTTTGGTGTGCGGGTGTATGTTAAATCTCCATTGATTTTGGTGATTGGTTTTAAATTAATGCTTGATCTTTGTTTAATAACAAATCTAATCATTATGAGACTAACATGTTTATTAAGCTTTATTCTTATTAGTCTCAAATATTGGATGGAAAATGAAAAACCTAAAGTATGCACTCATATTCACTTTATTATTCTATTGCATACTTAGGATTCAAGTTAAAAGATGAACTCTTCCATTGCTTATGTATTAAAGATGTGCATTATGTTTCCAATTTCATATATTACATGGATGCACATATCTAGAGGGAGTTCGTACTTTTACTTGATGTTTCAATAGTATTGATACATGTCTTCTTACCAAATAATATAAAGGATCAAGACTTTGAAACAACCCTTTAAGTATATATATAACTTGTGTAGTTGTAATGTACTAATGCAAATATAGGATAAACTCAAATGATATTAAGATTGATTATGTGCATATTGATTCCAAGTTCAATTATCTATATGCACATATTTAATAGAGTTTATTCTATAGTTGACGGTCTAAAGAGTATTGATCCATTTCCATCACTGTAACATATTGGATCATTACTTTGATAATCCGTCAATATGATATATGAAACTTGTGTAGTTATATATACTCATATCAATTTAAATAAAATTTAAATTGAGATTCGCTTGTCTTTTAATCAATTAAAGAATGCTTCATCATGTGTTGATGGTGTTCCTTTGCTAATTAAGGACAAACGAAAAGCTCTTGAGTATAATGAATCCTTAGTTGCATCAATGTACTCAAGACACATTTAATCATTCAAATTGATTTGGGTTATGCTCAAACGATCTTGGTGGCTTCCATTATGTGTTGATGGAATGCAAGTGATAATTGAGACAATTGTATTTGTTGGACTAACAATCTTTCATGAGTTGTGAAGTATGTTGAGTCCAACGATGATATAAAATCGGAAAGTATAAGCCATCATGTGTTGATGAGCTTCAAGAGGAGATCCCGAAGTAAAGAAAAAAGCTAGAAAAGATTCATCATGTGTTGATGAACAAGAAGGAGATTCGATCATAGAGAAAAGATGATTAGATATCATAAAAGCTCCAAGTGGATCTCTAGAGGCAAATGTATAACTAGCTAGGGCTAAGGATGTGTTCCTAGTCTTTTACCAGTCTCGGTGTTTGGATGGGAGACCGGGTTGCTAGTTAGATGTCGTACTATTAAGAGAGGTTGAGTCAGTAGCTTGAGCTTCATCATGTGTTGATGAATTCAATCCGGTTCACTCTAGCTCACTCTCTTTGTTTGGATTTTGCATGAGCAAAGTATTTGCATGTGTTACAAATAAGGGAGCTTATGTTTGCTTCTTATTGAATCTTAATTGATTTGGAGTTTGCATAGAGTTATGGATTTGCATATGTTACAAAAAGGAGATAGCTCATGTAATTTGGTTTAAGTGGTTTTTGCAAGGAGCTAAGTTTTGCATGGAGCTAAGTTTTGCATGTGTTGCAAAAGGAGAGAGCTCATGCAACTTGATTTTATTGGTTGTTGTTTGCATTGAGCTAGATATTTGCATGTGTAGCAAATAGAGAGCTCATGCATTGGATTCTTAGCTTGTGACTAGTAGAGTTTGCAAATGTGTTTTGCAAATTGCTGGAGATCATGTGTTGATCATCACAAGACTATTGCTTTGTGTTTGCAAAATGAGTTTTTGTAAAATATTGGTTTAATTGGTTCTTATCTTAGAGCATGAGATAAGCATTTGCAAATGTGTTTTGCAAAGTGTTGGGATCATGTGTTAATCATCTCGTGGCTCAATATTTGACTTTAAAATGAATGGATTTGTTATTTGCAGATGTGTTTTGCAAATGAATTAGAAGTTATGGGTTTCGATCCTAGAGAATGTGTTGGTATTTGCAAAGTGTCGGAGTCATGTATTGATTCTTACATGGCTAGAGAATTGAACTCATAGGTTCGTGGTTTAGTTGCAAATGTGTTTTGCAAATAAGTTTGTGTTTAAATGCGATTCTTTGGAACATGTGAATAGGTTTGCAAATGTGTTTTACAAATTGACTTGATCATGTGTTGATCATCACATGGCTCAAATAATCAATCATTATTGATGTTTGATTTGAAAAGAAAATATTTCTGTGTGAAATCTGATTTTATCTGGAAATTCGGCAGTACCTCAGGTGTAAAGCCGGTACTACCGCGGGTCCGGTAGTACCGCTGTTTTGGAGCCGATACTACCGGAGGTCGGTAGTACCGCGCTTAAGGCTGGTAGTTATTTTCCAGAGAGAGTGTTTTCTCGGTTTTTAAAGGCCGAAACTACCGAGGGTCGATGGGCGGTACTACCGGAGGTGCGGTAGTACCAGGCCCAAGCAGCCGGTAGTTATTTTTCAGAGAAGCGTGTTTCTGATTTGCGCTGAGGCCGGCAGTACCGCCCGTGGGGATCGGTACTACCGCTGGAGCGGTACTATCGGGATTTGGCATGCGGTAGTGCCGGATTTCCTACGCAACGAAAGAGACATGTCGCTAATTGAAATAGCGACGGATGTGTATATTTGTAATTTCTTAATTCGACATATTATTTCTGTAATTTTTTATTAAAAATATTATTACAAAAATAATTCTTGAAGCAAATAAGTTTTGGCCGGAAAGTAGCGAAGCAAATTTTAATTTCATTTTCATTTTAAATTAAATATAGAAACTTCAAATAGCATTTAGAAAATAGTGAATGGAGTTTAAAATTTTGGGGAAAATTCACATAAATTCCCCGAAACCTTTTGAACTTAAAAAAATAATTTCATCGTACTTTTAGTTTTAGTTTTCACAAATAAAATACTTTTATAATTCTAAAAATGGTAAAAAACATTTATAAAATCTAGAAAAATTCAAATAAATATCAAAAAATCATAAATAAATAAATAAATACAAATTTGCAAATTTTGAGGTGTTACAATATGGCAAAAGACACTTGTCTCCTACTGTGCCCTGAGAGCATGCGCCGATGCTATAATTTTCTTTTTTTGAACTTGGTATCAAATATAGTTCCTACTACCAAACAATGAAATAAGAAACGGAGGAAGAGGGAGTGGGGGGGGGGGGGACGAGAGGCAGTGAGTCTATTGACGGGAGAGAGGCCGACAAGTTTTATAGTGTATTTTTTTCTTAACATATAAACCAAGATGATGTTAAAAATGACCAGATTACTTCTAATTATTATTACTAGGTACTATATTTAATGCATGCATGTAGAGAATATGAAGTAAAGAACTAAAGGTGAATATTTATTAGAGGTATATAGAGAACATCACACTAATTTTATATTAAAATATAAAATACATCTATATATTTATAGACAAGACTATTACAAAATACGCTTTATAAACTTAGAGGGGAGTAGTTTACTTAGTTGAGGGTCTCCTTAAATATTAGTAAAAAAAATTAACACCTAGATCATGTGATATATTTTTTTAACGCTGATACAAATATCTCACGCTGTAGATGGCATCTCGGATGCGCACGTTGCCGCCTTGCCGGTCGAGCTGGGAATGATGTTCACGCATGCATGGTGCCGTACGTCCTGCGGGCAGGAGTCATGACACGGCGAGCGTGCGTGCGTACGTGTTCGGTCCCCGGGACCGGCCTGCCCGCTCGTGCTCGGCGTCAGCGCGTGATGTGATGAGCCGTGCCAACTACGGCGTTGCGTTGGATCTCGCGAATTCCCGGAGTTGGCGGGCGGGCCGGCCGGACCCAGCAGCTAAGCTGCCTCTGCCTAGTGCAGTGACTCCCACTGCCTGTATCTGCATCTGGGGATCGCACTGAAATATAGGATAGGATAAACGGTGCATGGGAGCATTTTTTTCTGCCGGCCGGTACAGCTCCTGCGTGCCATTGTCAGAGCGCGCACCACATCAAATGAATGCCAATGTCGAACGAGAGCTGGCTGTAGAGCCGCGTGGCAGCGATCAGGACTTGTATTCGTGGTGAAGGCCTTGTCGTTGGGTTTGGGCCACTTCCCATGGGCTGTGGACGGTGGACCATGCATGGCTAGCTAGGGCTCGTCAGCTAGGGTGGTCGCATGCTCAGCGAGTGCCGCACAAATGAATAGCCACGACGAGTTTCGCGCGACTAACTTTCGCTGAAATGGACGTGAACGCCGCCGCTCCTGCCCTCTTTGCGTTGCACCTACTACTATAGAAAAGACTATCATAGATAATTCGTAAACTACATCACAGGCGATTTTATGAGTCGTTTGTATCGAAGTGTCAGTGATGATGATAATCATACCTGTGCTTTTAATCTTGGGTCCCCATACATATGCTACAGCAAAGCCACCCACCTGGAGCTTGGAGAGGCTGTGGGTTGCCTTGCCTTGCCTGTGGGCTGGCATGAACACACAACATTTGATCAGAAACGCCCAGCTTCACCTGCCGCTCAAGCTAACCTCAGTAACATGTACTTGTACAGCTGCTAGAGATGAGTAGAGTAGCTTCCAGCATCAGAGGATCAAAACGACTTGCGAATCCGCAGATGAACTCGTCTGATGAGTAACAGGTAACATAATAGCACGTGCATTAGTCGATCTGACGTGTGGCATTGCAAACAAATGAACTATGAACCATTGTACAATGGTGACAAGCATGGTTGGCAATCATGGAGACTTACCACTATAAGCACCAAAAATTTATCAACGTACCGTGCGAGAACATACATAGGCCAGGATGGTCATCCACTGCCGTGACATTATTACAGATTTTCTCACAAGAATAAATACGCAGCCATTCTGGTCACTTCGATCGTCGATGTAGTAACATTTGTATCATCAAGACGAAAGCGTGGTCACTGTCGTGCCTGCAAGCTACGCGCCTGCTCTCTTCAGGTACGCCATTACGCCAAGACTTGTGACTAGAGCCGCCCCAGCCGCAACTGTGAAAATTTTCAATTAAAAAATTTTCAGTTCGAAAAGTTTCTATTCAAAAAACTTTCAATTCAAAAAATTTTAATTAAAAAACTTTCTAAAGTAGTTAGAAAATACTTATTTTCAAAAATTTGATTGAAATTTGAAATAAAAAATTATTTTGAGTTTGAGGAGAAGTGAATAGAGGAGGAAAGGAAATAAATGTGGTGCTACCACTTATCACAAATAGAGGATCTTTGACGGGCAAGAAAAGTGGGTAAAAGAAAGAGGTGCTGTCACTTGTCACAAAGAAATAGCCTTTAAGGGAGAAGTAAGTAGGAAAAAAAGGAGCTACTGCCACTTGTCACAAGCAGAGGGTGTCCTCGTCAAATATTTGGTGAGAATGGACTCAAATTAGTAATTCTTGTAATGAATTGGAGATGTCAAACAGTTTTAGAGCTTGTAAAACTCCTAAGTTTCAAACAGGATCTCAAATAATTACTTCTTTTGAGCCAAAATTCGGGTTAAAAAGCCTATGTACAAGCAATCCTGGTGATCTCTTTTCCCTATTTAGGCCCAATAAGTATGTTGACTCATCGGTTTGTTCCTTGCTTCGAGACCACTACCAACAAAAACTGAAGTAAAGGAGCCTGGGAATAATACTAATGCAGACACGTGCAGTTGATGCTAACAATTCTGCAAGAATCAATTCCGGAGTCATCTTTATGCTACCTTGATCATTATTATGATCTGGCATTCCGGCAATCGTACCCAATCCAGATCGGAATGCTTTAAGTTGTTCTTTTTCCTTTTAGCTGTTAACTTACAATCTATTATCCCCTTCCGATAGAACAATACACCGAATGGATCGATGATAGTTTACAAGAACTTCATAAATAAAAAAAAAGTTTACAAGAACAAGTAACGATACTACAATCGTGACTAGCGCATAACATCAGACGATACATTCCGACAACACACATGTACGCTTCACAACAGAAAATGAAGTGTCGGTAACATTAAACTCTCGAAACAGAAGCCAAATTTATGTTCAGCAACTGTAAACACAGAGAGTAATATG
Organism: Otatea glauca; assembly: GCA_036346275.1. Lineage (NCBI taxonomy): Eukaryota > Viridiplantae > Streptophyta > Magnoliopsida > Poales > Poaceae > Otatea > Otatea glauca. Next base: position 51,081,444 of record CM070712.1, on the reverse strand, counting down.
TGAGTAATTCCTCACTCCAGAAATTCTAGTTTCATATGCTGGTTCTGCAGTTTCGTGTTACAGCCGACCAGTTCTGAGCAGGTAGCACTCAAAGATAAAGAACCATCCGAAAGAAGAGAAGAAAAAAGCTGTTTAAGCTGAGGAAAGCTAAGCAGCGTATACGTGTATGCCGATGGCGACGACGAAGATGGTGAGTAGGCAGAAGAAGATGATGGCGTGGACGAGGATGGCGATGGCGCTGGTGGCCATGTTGCCCAACTCCACCACCCTCGTCCTCGCCGGCAGCTGGAACAGAAGCCCCGGCGACAGCAGCACGAACAGGATCACCGCCACGATGATCGGGCCCCAATCCGTGCTCGGGCGAGGCGCCATGCCGCCGTTCATATCCTTTTGCTACTACAGCGAATAACACCTCACCTGCCTGCCTCTGCCTAGCTCTTCTTGGCAGCTCTAGCTGCGCAGTATCCTCTCTGTATGTATCTATGGACTCGGCAAGTTAGCCAGAACAATCTACTACGTGCAGATGATGCATGGGAAGGAAGGAATGCATGCCCTGCTTGTGGGCTAAGCAAGGGGATATGACCAGACGTACAGATGCTTCGTTTTGCTTTTACAGTGTGATGGGAGCTCCAGCTAGGTGCATGCTATCTTTTGCGTTAGTTTTGTCGAAAGGAAGGGATCGAGGAAGCAGAGAAAGTACTAATAAGCCGCGTAGAAAAGCTTAGAGGCAACGCGTCTTGGGGTGGCTGCATGCCCTCTTCCCTTTACTTACTTCCATTTCACTTTTACAGACGCTGCTCTCTGCCGGCAGACATACACAGCTCCGCCACCAAGCTAGGCTGAAGGTGTGCAAGTCTCGGCAAGAACGTATCCTTCACCTGACCTATCAATTCTCTTGTATTTGCAATCTTGTAAGGTAAAGGTTATCTAGAGAGAAAAATTACAACGAGCGTGAAAAAATGGCAGTGTAGGTTGACTTGCAGCTAAAGAGATCACACATCTTTGGACCTTCGCATCGACAGACGACACGTACAAGACTCCCAACTAGTTCTTTGGAATTAAAGGCTGCTTGATTGCTTGGGAAACAGACGAAGAACTCAAGGCTAAACGATCACATACTTACATAAAGTAATCAACATAAAAGAAGGGAGGAGAAGTGCTATTTTGTTCAGAACAGCCCTCGCCAAAAAAAAATCAGAACAGAGGACGTCGCAAGGAACAATCCTCAAACAGATGAAGTTACTGTCCGAATGATCCTTCTGCGTTATAATCTGACTGAATGCCATATTACATCTCAGCCAATTCGAAATTTGGACAAGAGTGGCCCTGGAAAAACTAACAGGTAATTGACAATTAATAGGTATGTCCTGGAGCTGCACGATCTCTGTGAAAGAAAGGTCACAGCTCACAGGTCAACCGTCAACGTATACGAAAATTTCCAGTTTATTTACATGCAAGTGGCCTCATATGAGAGTTGCAGATAGAGTCAAGTGATCAATAACATTACAAAATCACATAACTACAAAAGGAACAAACATGGTCAGTACAAGCCATGTCTTACTACGGGCAGATACTTATTTTCAGAATCTAGAGTGCGGAATACTGAGCTTAGGAAATGAATAACAAGGCCAGAGACAAACACTACTGTTATGTAACGAAGTACTCACTACGGTCACAAAAAAAAGTGATATTTCAAACATCGACGCGGTCTCTAAAATACAATTTTAATTATTAATTTCTATTGTAATATAATAACAAAACCTAATAAAATTATAATGCTACGAAAACACTTTTCTAGACTACATATCGTTTTCACATACCTAATCTAAATATTCATCGAAATATCGATAGTTTGTTTACAAAGCTTGATTGCACACGTTGACGTATCAAACTATCACTCTTGTGGGACTGAGTAATAAACGGGTCTAGTGGAAAGAAATTACTAACAAAAAGGTACTTGTTATATGCGGTAGTTAAGGAGCACCAACCAAACACATGAGATTCTTTTATCTAGTAGTACCGGAGGATATTATTACTTTTCTAGTTTTATGTGTAATTTTTTTAAAATCTATTCTCTTACGAACGCAATTGCATAACTAAATTTGTCTAAAAAATTTACTATAACCTAGAAAAGCGATGATTTCGTACCCAAACACTAAAACTGTTCAGAACCTACAAGTACTCCTTGAGCGCATAGATGCCCTTGGCAAATCAAACTTTGACATTCTATAGTACCTCAAGATGTAAAGCTGTTTCTTCGAAGAAACAAAAAAGAATGTAAAGCAGCTAGAGTTTTAGACAACCGCACCTATACTGCTACACACACAAACCTAGTAGTGGCACCCGAAAACTAGCATCACCAATACTCCGCCTACACCGCCCTCCGCCTCGCCCTCCGGCCCCATCCGCCACCCCCTTCACCTTCTCGCCCCCATGCCCCTATCACCCCCATGGCTTGCCTCCTTGCCCCCCTTGGTAGCTCGGCCCCCACCCGCTCCCCCTCCCATCGCCACCCCCTGTCGGCCTTGGCCTTCCCTTCCCTCTGCGTCGCCCCCCCCTTCACCCCCACCTCGGCTGTTAGAGCTCTGATACCACTTGTTAGGGATAGATGCACATCGAAATAACTGGAGACAGAGATTTAACATGGAAAAACCTTTGCGAAAAAAACCACGGGAAACAATACACTGTAATGCTTCAAGATTACAAGTACAGGGAGTTAGCTTATATAGCCAAAGAGTCCTATTTGTAGACGACTTGGATTAACAACCTATTTGGATAGAACTAAAAGATATGGTAAGTTGAGATATATATTGAGTTATCCCCAACAAATCTCCCCTTAACTCAAAATCTATAACAAAGTTGTTTCCGGAAAACCCTGAAGGTTAATTAAGCACATGAATACAAGTGCGTTAAAAGTCGAAACGATTACTGAACGAGGAAGACTAGAACAGTCAATTCAAACACTTGTAGTGTGAAAAACCACCAAGGGTATGAAAGACTGGAATAGTCTTATCCAAACACTTCTCATGAAACGAGATTGAGCAAACCACCACTAGGTTGAAAGAAAGACTGGAACAGTCAATCCAAACACACAGCTGTAACAAAGCAGACGAAGAAACCTGGGTTTTCAATGATCCATAACCCCAGTAAAGTCTGAGTCTGTGCAACTGACCTCCTGAAACAAAAGGCTCAATAATCAAACGGTATAAGCCAAGACATCACCCGTGGTGCTAGATAGATAGTGAAGAACTCATAATATGGACTTTTGGAATGCTCCGCATGGAACATAAAATTCAGCAAACTGCCTACTGAAAAATCCATAACATGGTTGAGACTGCTCAAAAAAATTCAATATGAAGAAAACTATCGTGCCATCAATAGAGTATAAATTTTAGTATCCACGCAGAAACAAACTCTTTCTTGCACTTCAAACCTTCATCTCAAACTGACATTGGAGCAAAACCTTAATTAGAAAAACTTCGAAGAGTATAATGTTACCATCAGAGTGTCGTCAAATTTCAAATTGACGTTGACAAAACCTCCATAATGGTCAACATATCCAAACGGTGAATAAAACACCAAATTTCAATAAACGGTGATGAAATACCAAATGCAGTTGTCTTCTCAACTGACATTATTTTTTCCCCAAAGTCTCCAAATAGACGATGAAATGTCAAACAAACCGACGATGAAACGTCGAATAAATTTCCATGAATCCGCCAATGATGAATCGACGACAAAAGGTCGAATAAATCTCCAGTAATAAATTCCGCTTAAATTGCAATAAAATCCGCTAATAATATGCACAAAAGCATTAATTGCAATGAATGAAATCCGCCAATAATATAAGCACAAAATAATAATTATAATAGTTTAAACTGTGCATGAATATCTTCCAATAATAATCAGAATTGCAATAAAAACTAGAAGTTGAAGCCGTTGCTCTGGAATCACTGGAAGCCTACAGAAGCCGAAGCAGAAGTTGATTGGCTCTGGAGTTGAAGCCGGACCCGAAGGACATATGAAATCTTCTTCTGGGGTCTTAAACCAAATCCGATCTGGCTCCTTCGGTCCTTCACACGTGGACTAAACGGCAGACTTCACGGGCGAGCTGTGCTCTTCACGTGCGGCTAGATGACCACTTGTTAGCTCCACAAACAAGTACAAGCAGCAAGTTACGGGCAAAAAATCCAGGAGCTTCTTCACGGGCGCAAGAAAAAACACACGAGCAGGAGCACGCGCGTGTGCGGCCGGAGGAGCGGAGGTGCCGGTGGTCGTCGGAGGGCGGCGGTGCGCGTGGCGACGCCGGTCCGGTGCGGCGGCAATGCGTCGCGCAGAGGCACGAGGCTGGGGCCAGCCGACGGAGGCGCAGGCGTAGGCCTCACGGGCCGAGCGACGCTGAGGCCGAAGTGCGCGGAGGCGCGTCGGCCGAGATGCCCGCCGGTGTGGACGGAGCGCAAAGGCGCGAAGTGCCGGCGGCAAGGGCGACGCTGGTCGCCGGAAAGCCGACGAAGTGGGCCGCGAGGCACGGGGCTGGCGGTGAAGGCGGAGGCGGATGGCCGAGGGGCGCCGGTGGCAGACGGGCGGCGGAGGTGCGCCGAGGACGACAACGGCGCGTGCCGAAGGCGGAGCCGGACGGTGCGGGTCCGGCCGAGATTGCGGATGAGCGCGGAGGGCGTGGAGGCGCGGGAGGCCGGAGGCGGAGGCGGAGCCGGCCGAGGAAGTGCCGGCACGGAGGCAGTGCCGCCGACGACGGCAGGAATTCGCAGATGCTCTCTGATGTGCCGTGCGAGAATGCCGGGAGATTGATATGAACCCTAGCTCTGATACCGGCTCTCATATCACTTGTTAGAGTTCCGATATCACTTGTTAGATCTCTGATACCACTTGTTAGGGATAGATACGCGGTGAAATAACTGGATACAAAGATTTAACATTAAAAAACCCTTGCGGGGAAAAAAATCACGGAAAATAATCTACTATAATGTTTTAAGATTATATATACATGGAGTTAGCTTATATAGCCAAAGAGACATAATTGTAGATGACTTAGACTAACAACCTATTTGGATAGAACTAAAAGCTATAGTAAATTGAGATATTCAGTTATCTCCAACATCGGCCTTGGTCAGATCAGCTACTCGCGACCCACCATGGAGCCCGGCCTGAGCATCGAGTCCAGATCGCCATCCACGTGGTGCTGTTGCCGGTGGGTAGGCCGATCCTGCCGTCGTGCTTGCGCGACTACGCGGCACTGATGGCGCGTCACGTACGCGTCGACCTCGCCTCTGCCACCTCCCGTCCTCCCCCGACCTCGGCCACGTCGGCAGCGGCTACAGCTACGGCAGGCGTGGAGCAGCGCCCTCCCCTTCTCCCTCCTGCTAGGTACATAAGCCCCCTTCACCTTTCCCTTTTCCCTCCGGCTGTGTGTCCACCTCTACCCATAGGTATTTATTGGGCATCGGGTATCCATTAGGTTCGGACGTGGGTATAAATCTGTACCCATGAAGTTTAGTAGGTTCAGGTGAATAACATGTGTTCGGATTCGAGTGGTAGGTCTAAGAGACGGTTTTGTCCAAAAATATCCATCCTTACCATGCAGCAGTGGCACCCGAAAAGTAGCATCACCGATTCTTTGGACTACGGAGTCCAAGCAAAGAGCCACAGTGTCACGTAAACCAATCATGGCATCTTGCATCGAGCGATCGATCACGTCCAAGTTAGCGGGCGTGACGACCATCGCTAGATCAGCACTGATTGGTGCTACAGGGAGCCCAGACAAGGAACAAAATCCCTATCATCTGACACGACCATTAAACTATGTCCTCAACGCTTTTAGACGCAATCGCCCAGCATGATTGCTTAATATCACAGGAGCAGGTAAAACGAACACACTGAACACTATCGTCACTTTCAGGCATGACGACCAGTCCACTCCAATTAAAACTTCTCTCACCACCAAGAGACACACAAGTTACCGTAGCGAAGTAGTAATACTACTCTACAGAACAGGCATCAATGGGCGGTTTCCTGACCCTACCGATCAAGAGAATGTGAGATCGATACAGACAGCAACAAGAAGTCCCATTTCTCCTATATCATACGACAGACTCCTGCTTTGATATTATACAGATAGTTATACTAAGTAACATTGCTATTATCATCCAGATTTCTCCTGAAGCTAGGAGAGAAGCAAAACATTATATCATTTGCTCGCAAAATTTTAGATATGGAACAGACAATCGTTGCATCCGTTGGACGCATCATGTAATCAACAGCCAACATCTCTTGCGACTTGAACGTACAGCAAAAGGACGCGTTTTTACAGGGATTACCGTGTCATAATCCCGGAACAAATCCACGCTATGCTAGTACAAACTGATCCGGGTTTATCGCGCCCTGGCAGCGGAGGCCGGCGGGCTTGCCGAAGAACCCGGAGGAGAGGGTGGAGACGGCACCGGCGAAGCCGAAGAGCAGGGCGATGCCGGCGACCCACGGCATGAGGAGGAGGCCGACGGCGAACGTCACCGACCCGCACAGCATCAGCGCCATCGACACGCCCAGCAGCATCGACGCCACCGCTGCCGGAGACATCCCCGTCGACGGTGGCCGCGTGAGCCTCTTCGGCTGCTGCTGCTGCGACGACGGTGGGGAGATGACGGTGACGAGGAGCGTGCAGAGGTCGCGGATCAGGCGCGAGTAGTGCTCGCCGTCGCCGCTGGTCTCCGTCATGGCTGGCGGCTACCTCCTAGAGAGCAGAGACCCTGGCCCTTAGCTTAAACTTAGCGACGATTCGGACACGATGAGAGGAGGCGCGAGGACGCGAAGCGAGAGAGGATGGGACTTGGGAGATGAAAGAGAAGCGAAGAGGAAGCCACGGCTCAGTGGCCGACGTGGGCCCCGTTCTCTGCTCCAGTAAGGGCCCGGTCCGCGTCACAGTCCACGCACCGCAGTAAAGAAACCACAGCTTACTACGCAGACATGTGGGGCAACACAGGAATGGGACCCAATTGTCATTGAGAACATGCACAGTGTGGGTTGGTATTAGGACGGAGGTGATCGGTGTTGTTCCGGATAAGGCAAGGGGATTAAATAAGCCGCAGTACACGCGTCATCTATCTGTATCCGCCGCTGAGTCACGGCCGCATCGTTCTCACTGTTGATTGGTGTTATCCCTTTTCTGACAGGTAGGCAAGGCCCACGTGTCGGGGGCTGCGGCCTGCGGGCTTTTACGGACCGGTCGAGCAAACAGGCCAGACTCTGTCGCTTACCCGACAAGATCCGGCTCGTCTAACGGGCCGAGCTGGGCAGTCAAAATCTGGGCTTATTACGGAGCAGGCAAGTTTGTCTCGGCTTGGGTTGCCAAGTCTAGTGTATCTCTGTGTATATGGCAATAGCGAAGCCGACAGAGGAGTAGATGGCATTTGATGATGCCAACAACTGTAGAGACCGAATCCAGCAAAAAAGAAGGAAATAAAATCTTGGCATTGATCATGCTCCGGTTCCAAAGACAAGGAAAAACAAAATTAGGGGCCCGCTTATAGATAAAGGCGACATATCATGTAAAAATCGGGTTCTAAATCTATACCCCTTTATAATGCACGTAAGCAAATTTTTTTACGTCCACCCGAAATAATGCACCTCATGCACCTCACTAGAGACAGCTTAACGTTCGTGCACCCAACAAAATGTCCCCCGAAACTTGCATTCATCAAAACGAACATCTCGGATCTTTCCTCAGTTTTACTCACCCACATCCGATGGCCATTATTTAGTGTGTCTAATCTTCATCGAATTAAGGAAATTAAGTCCATAATTATAATAATTAATTCCATATTGTACAAATGAGAATTAAGTCATTTCTTTCCTCGTATCCCTTCGGCCGGATGGAAACCAATTGGTTTCTTCCCCAACCTTTCCAAGTTTCCATCGATTCCATCTCCACGCGTACGCGTCCGTCCTGTTTCCAACGGCCACGGCCAGTCCAGAGCGCGGGGCTGAGAGGGCAACAAGGCACATCTGTTGCGGCAGCGCCAGCGTCAGAGTGGCATTGCCAAGAACGACGACGCCATGGGCATGGGGTGGCGCTGGCGGCTCGAATGGTGGTCGGCAGAGGCGGTGGCCGGCATCCTGAGGCGGCATCCGGCGCCGGTGATGTTCGGGTGCGGGCTGCTCGCCTTCATGGGGGTGGAGTACACCATCCCCATGGTCCCGCCCGCCTCGCCGCCGCTCGACCTCGGGTTCGCGGCCACCGCGCCCCTGCACGCCGTGCTCGCTGCCCACCCCGCGCTCAACTCGCTCCTCGCTGCGCTCAACACGGTAACGGCGACGCGACGCTGTCTATGCACAGCGTGCAGCGAGTGCTCCTCAGATTGCTTTGTGAGATCTCGTCGGGATTAGGTTGCCAGCTAACATCTGTGTCGCGTCTACTGCAGGTGTTCGTCGCGATGCAGGCTGCGTACATCTTGTGGGCGATCCTCGTCGAGGGGCGGCCGCGGGCGGCCATCGCCGCGCTGATGATGTTCACCTTCCGCGGCGTCCTCGGCTGCTCGACGCAGCTGCCGTTGCCCGAGGTACACGACGACGTTTCTTGAACCCATTCGATTCTGCGCTAGCTGTATTAGCTGCTGCTCGAGCTCGATCGGCATGCATGGTAGGGTGACGAGGTTTTGCCGCTGCCGTGTGTTAGGATTTCCTGGGCTCCAGGATGGACTTCCCCGTCGGCAACGTCTCCTTCTTCCTATTTTCTCCGGGCATGTTGCGGGCGCGGTGATCGCGTCGGTGGACATGTGGCGCGTCCGGCGGCGCAGGCTAGCTTGGCTCTACGACGCGCTCGACCTGCTGCAGGGGATCAGGCTGCTGGCGTCGAGGGGGCACTACACCATCGACTTGGCTGTCGGCGTTGACGCAGGGCTGCTCTTCGACATGGTCGCCGGCAAGTACCTGGAGAGCAAGGGGGTTCAGCAACAGGATGTGAGCTCATCAGACAGGCATTGCTGCACCTGCCAGACTCTTCTTGCATGAGCCCTTGCATCAACTCCATGCTAGATCCCAATCTCAATCCCACCGTACCCTACTAATCCTCCCAATTCATTTTTGTTGTAACTGCAAAGACATGTAGTCATCATTCACATCTCAATAAATACTTCTCCAGAAAGTGATTCAACATCCTGCTGCAAAACTGTGCTGACCCTTGTAACAGCTTAACATCCAATGGGTTTCCTTATAAAGAGCTCAACATATGTAGGTTATACTACCAAAAGGCAAAAGCAGTTTATGACATAATGTCCATCTTAATATACCATCCTAAATGTTAGGATCTACCTTCCAGAACCTGTGTTCTCACATGGACAGCTTTATGTTACATTGTCACGAGGTGTCTCGAGGCAAACAACAAAAATTTTGGTAAAGCCAAATAAAGAATTAGATCCTACAGGAAAGAGCACCAGGAATATTGTCTATCAAGATGTCCTAGATTGGTGAAATTGGTAAGTACTATTTCACAAAATTTTTAGCATGCTGTTGGAAATTTGCATTAGCTTTCTGTTTCTTTGACTTGGGCAATCATTTCCTTGTACTTTACTTTCGTAATACCTTATTTGTGGTTCTCTGTTCTAGAATCCTTGATTATTTTGAAAAATAAACTCTTGTTTACAGCCTACATCCGAGTGACGAGACCAAGGAAGTGTTTCTTAATTGAAATACTAAAATACAAGTGGAAAGACGATATCTATGATTGGCATATTGTAGTTCCAAAGTTTGTTCCAAAAACAATAGACCGGTAAGTTATTTACACATGATTAGTAAATAGTTAAATTTTTGTGTACTTACATATAGCAATTAAATGTTGTGCAGGAACTTGACAAGTTATTTGGTCATGAACTTCATGCACATCTAGAATGGTCAACAGTTTAATGCACGGATCTGCATAGTCGGTACTCTCTATTTTAGTAATCACTTTTTATAAGGTTGTAAAGTATGTCTATACTGATGATGCTCTACAATGTACTTACAGGGTTCACCTATCCTCAGTAAATGTTTCTTAATTGAAATACTAAAATACAAGTGGAATGAGTGCGCAGAAAACATCCCTCAAGACATAAGAACAAGTCTTACGAACATACGGAAAACGTTTAGCGAAAAATATTATTGAGTGCTATATCTTCATTTTTGTACTCGCATACGGGCACTGTGATTATTTATTATTAAGTGTTATATTCGTAGCGTTAGCACGGGCACTACACTAGTACGAGAAAAAAAATAAGGGTCCACTTATAGATAAATATAGATAAAGGCGGCATATCATGTACAAACAACATTTATTGTGTAAACTCCGTTAAAAGTTATATATACAAGTTTTTAAAATTTCTTAACAAATTGCTATACGTAGAGGAGGTGAGCTTCTACAACTCTGTAAAATTTGAAGATTAAACTCAGTCGTATTTGAAAGATATGAAAAAGATAAATCCAGGCTGAATAATGATTTTTCACTATTTATCTCGCTACTTGTCAATTTCATATCTTTCAAATGCGATTGAGTTTGGCCTTCAAATTTTATAGGGTTGTGCAAACTAACCTCCCATAAGTGTTGTAATTTTTTTGAGATTTTTTTGTAAACTTTTACATATGATTTTCATAAAATTTATATGATAAAGATGGTTTGTACTTGATATGTCCCATAGATAAAATAGGAGAAAAGGTGAGGCGAGAGAAAAAGAAGTGATATTTAATTTAGTTGCTGGTCATACGTTTAGGAGTACCAATTTGCCCTGCTGGAGCGGGGACTTGTAAGAGGATTATACCCACAAGGACGGAATGGGCCATTCATAGGTGAGGACAGTTCGATCGGCGTATTGGACGGTTTGGATCGGCTCAAAACCGGATAACAATGTTTTTGCTACATATTTATGCACAGTAAAAAAACCTATGCAGTTTTTTTAGTCGATCCAGACCGTTCGTTTTCGATCGGACGGTCCCACGGGGGCTGCTTAAGTTGTAGTCCCCACGGGACTACACTGGATCCGAGTCCGGGTGGGGAGGAAGGGAGGGAAGGGGGGGCCGCTGCGCCTCGCCAAATAAACATAATTTTATTCCATATATTATAGATTTTTAATATGGCATAGTTATTTTATCTTATATGCTCAACTAAAACTTGTACGTGTGCATTATAGTTTAATTTTTTCGCACTATGTATTGTGAAAAAGTATAAAATAATAATTATAAGTTAATAGCTAAAGCATGTTAACGGATACATTTTTATGTAAACTATATTTTTATTTCTGGTTGGATTCCGTGGGACTCTGGTGCTTTGCCACGGGGATGGAGACGGGGGACACTTAATTTCCTCCGTGAAGTTGGACGAGGGCGAGGCGGGGATTGCCTAGCGGGATCAGGACGGGGCTGCGAGGACGTTCTCCGGTCATCCCCGCCTCATTGCCATCCCTATTTAGTAATTGGTGAAAGAGATCACGCTGTACGTAACGTACCGACCGACCAGTGCAAGAGGCAGAAAGAAAAGAAAAGAAAAGGCGTACGCGCAATAAACCGCTGGTATGCTTGAGCATGCAGAGAGAGAGAGAGAGGGAGGGAGGCGGAGCGGATACATGGCATGGCGCGGACGAGGCGCGTGCGTCCATGTCGCTGCGCGCGGGCGACACACGTCTGCGGGCCAAAAGCTGACGGACCCGGCGGCATGCAATGCAGGCCATGTGTCTCGCGCGGGCACTTGTACGCGGACAAGGAAAGCCAAGCGAGAGCTGCGAGCCCATGGCGCTTGTTCGCCGCACAGCCTTTTTCTTCAGACCAGAGCGGCGCCGCCTGCCGATGGGACGGCCTCGGCGGCTCGAATCTCGCCGCCTAAACCTAAGCGGTCCTGCCTACATAAGCAGACCAGCGAAGCACCGCACGCGCTTGCAGGTGCTGGCGGCCAGCAGACGGTGGACGTGCGTTTGCGTTCCTCCCGCTCGTTTCTGCTGCGCCTGCGCAGGTTAATTTGTTCTGCTGCCTGTGCCATCTCCTATTTGATTTTCTGCTATAAATCTTCTCATCGTTACGTATTCACGTTGCTGTTTTTCTTAGGGATAGTGGGGGTGGAGACTAGAGATGATGCATGACCAACCCTCTTGCCTGGTTTCCTCTGTCTTCCAGGGGAGATCGATCTGTTTGTCGATGCGCACGCGATAGAATGCGGAATTATGCCTAGCAAGATTCCTGCGGTCCTAGGGTCATATGTAGGCTGACTGGTAAGACCAGGTACACGGAGATCTTCCCCCCTTACGTTTTCCAATCCATTTCTCAACCCTGGCTATTAACAAAGTACTGTACCTGCTACTTAATGCCTAGAGTTAGCTTTTGCTGCTTTCTTTATGTGATATATTCTTACTTTCGTGATGTACCTTGATGTAGCAAGAAAAAGGATTTCTTTTTTACGGGCAAAAACCGAACTTCGTTACTCCATGGGCCATCATGACCTCGTTGGTCTAGATGCTGGCTTTACGACTAAATAAGGCTAGTTACACAATATGTACATCGATCTAGCAAACACATCCCCAGCCCAACTTCCAGACCAGACCTACTAAATCCAAGGGAAAAAAGAACCACATCTCAGCACCCAGCAAGGCAAAAATCGAACAAATCCTTTTGCAGCAAATATCGAACTACGTGACTATAAAGTCAGGGATTACATTTAACCACAAACAAGCATAGTTTACATGAAGAGCTTTGCTGTCCCAACAGTGCGCAGCTTGATTAGCTAGCCTATTAGTGTACCGGAGTTCAAATCTCTGAAAACACAGGCTCATATCGAGTTTCCTTGATGATGTGGTAGACAGCCGAACGTTGCCTGTTAGCATTTTTCGGCAGGTAAGACAATCAGTTTTCATAACAACATGCGTCGCTCCTCTTCCTACTGCTGCTGCTCCACCACCACTCTGCAGGCCAAAACAAATAGGGTCATCAATGTAGTGATACTTCCTGCAACATGCAATCAGAAATTTCCCTTCGCCATTTCTCAAAATTGCTCCCGTGCCAGCCATCTTTGTAGCCGTATTCAGAGCCCCATCAGTGTTTATCTTTAACCATCCCGCTTAAGGTCTTGACCAAGACTCCTTTTTCCTCGACTCTGAAGACGTCAGAACACCACTCCAATGAGTATACGAGCTCATCAATCAATTTCATTGATCGTTCTGGAACAACTGACACTTTCTGTATCTGAAACTTGCAAAGTCCTTTTGCGAGATGCAGCATACCCCTTTTCGCAGATGTTTATCTCATGTCGTCGTACATCAACTTAATAAACATCTTGCACAGACATCTGTCAAGCACACCCCTGCTTACTGTTACAGCGCCAGAATTTTGCCATTTAGTTACACAACTCACAAGTGAGAAAGAGTAGCAGTAATGATTTGTTCACGGACAAAACCCAGCTTTTTACCCCATGGACCATGACCTTGCTAGTCTAGATGTCAGGCCGTATGACTACATAAGCTGGGCTATAAAACTTCTTCGTCGATTTAGCAAACACATCAAGGGGCCCAGTCCAACTACCAGACTTGCTAAATCCAAAGGACAAGGAAGCACATATCAGGAATAAAGCATGGCTGCATCTCATTTTTTTTTGAACAAATTGCAAGTACATATATCATTATCAACACAAAAATCTTATCAGGTGTACCATGGAATCAACAAACCTGGGAATAAATCACAACTGACACTTTTGTATGTCAGGCTCGCAAACTCCTTTGGCTACATGCAACAGTACATATCATTATCAACAGAGAAATCTTGTATCAGGCCGTATCATGGATCACAAACCTGGGGGACACCTTTTCTTCACAAACCTAGGGAGAATTTACAACTGACACCTTTTCTACGTCACTCTTGCAAACTCCTGCTACATGCAACACGCCACCCTCTTTGCATGATGCATGCAAACCTGTACCAACTTTAGAAGTAGTAACATCTGCATAGTGATCTTTCAGGTACCCACCTCCTTACGGCACCAAAATTTGCCATTCAATTGCATATCACAAGAGATGAGCATCAAACTACAATTCCTCGAGGGCCACTGAAGATTGACAGGTTCAAATAAACATCACACAAGCACACAAGTCAGTATGGTATATCAACAGGTTAGATCAAGCAGCACAGTCTCATAGGAAAACCCAAGGTAAAACAACATACACCAGGCCTCCTTTAGCAAGGACACACAATATTCTCCCATCCTTTTATTGAATCCTTACAAGCAGGGGCCTTGACAACTCTTTGCTTCCCAAGAACAGCGGAAGAAAGTGGCGGCAAGAGGCGCTTGCACTGTTTTCCTTGTACCAAATACATGCACAGGACACCTGTGCTTTGTGCTCATGCCCTTCCTTACTCCTGTGCCCTGGGCCCATTGGAGTTCTCTCCACTTGTACTCCCGCTGCTATTTTGTTTTGCCAATATCTGCACTCAAAACAAAAACAAGACCGCAAAGCTGAAACTAGTATATCAGGGGGACTTAAAAAACTAGATTTAGGAATTATGCACGTCGATTCAGAGTAGGCAGTAATATCCTGTTTTCAGGCAACTGACAAGCTTCATTGTGATGAATAGCACATTTTGGCTGTCATTTCAGGCAGCCGTCAATACAAACAGAACTTCATGGATGCCAGTTCTTATATCCCTATTCTGATGCTAGGCTTACCAATGCTATGGAATAAGACACAACTCCAGACAAACCACTTGTTGCAAACATACAAAAAAAAACATCAGTACAAACTTAATTAGAATACAACCAGAAGATATGTTGACATCTGCTACCTTGTCATCACAGGACACACTACTTGTGCCCACCAACAAAGCTTTCTCACAAGGCTTTTGATGGAAGGCCCACCATTTTCAGTACCGAGGTTAAATTTCTCTCTGCATATGATTGTCCGCTTGTATGATATCCACAAGCACATTTCTACACATTCAAGGGCTGTAGTACCAGTAGCAGTAGCACACATACAGGGTGCAATCGTTTATGCTGAATTTATGAAGTCAACTAACAGTTAAGAATTAACTCATGAGTTATCATGAAACTATCAAAGACTACCACATGCATAGAGATGTGGCTCAACGAGTTCCTTCGTAGGACCACTACTATCATTTACCAAGATGTAGGAACTAGTACACACACATTCAGGTCCATTGTCTCAAGCTGCACTGTGTGTATTTTATTGAATGTTTTCCTTGTCTGCTTGAGAATGGACAATCAAATGAAAACTCCAGACCCTACACCACTGGATAATAGCAACCTTTGTTTAGGAGAAAATATTTCTGTTGAGAAACCAACAGGGAATACTTATGTCGAGTCCAGCTTGAGACTGTTGAAACAAGATAATGGAAAAGCTTTGAGATGCTGAACTAGCTATGGAAAAAACCCACATTTTTGGAGTCATCTTAATCTTAATCAGGTGTAAAGATGGCAGAAACAAATACATTTAAGTATCACCTTCTTGGATTTCGTAGTCCTCAAAACATTTGTCAGGAGTTTCTCCAGTTTCTCTAGCTTATTAGCATCAGACTCGTCAGCATTATTTTGGAGAGACCTGCAGGTTTGTCACAATAATCAACTTAAGGGTTGAACACAGTAAATAACAAACTGGGAGACATCGTGAAAAGTCACAAGTGCTACCAGGCAGCAATCTCCCTAAGCCCTGACTGTATATTTGAAGAACATTCATCCTGGTTCAGCACCAAAATATCTTGTTAGATATATATGAGTACGGATACAGTCGTACAACCAGGCCAACTTGGATACCTCCCTAGTCTTAGAATATATATGATTCGTTCAGATAAACTAGTAGTTACATTTCTCAGAATTTTACCGTTATTGCTTTAGTTGCTGTTGTCCTGGTCCTGTGCATAGGCTACGCATGTAATCCTGACATGTAGATACTAGGTTCATATCATGTATAGTGTGTTTCCATGGCAAGTGCAGCACAGGTTCCATGATGGATCCCACAGTACGATCAAAGTTTGGCAGCTAAAGGTTCCATAACTAGACAAGCTGTAAGTTATGCATTGAGAAAAGAGATTTTTTACATTGTTGCTACTTGCATCTCCCTCATTCCTTCCGGCTCCCGCAAATTGCTGATAGCGGTCATATGTACCTTCTATGCTGAAAAGAAAAATATGTCAAGAGATTACATTGCCTATCGAAAAATCACTGTACTTGTCAAGTTTAATTCTAAACAATAGGGGAAAGTAAGAAAAAAATGAGCTTATGCCTTTCTCTTATAAGTTGTTGAAGACATATATCGGTTCAGAATGTTGTCTATACAAAGAATGTACTCTTTGTAATAGTCAAAACTTTGGTATCACAGTTTTTCTAAACTGCAGCTCTGTAAAACCTATTTATTTAAAGAAACAAGAAGCTTAAATTAGTCATAATATATCTTTTAAGCCTTTTTCCTAGTCCTCCATGCCGTGCCCCAGTTTCAAGTGCAATGTTTCCAGAACCGAAATACTAAGCACGATCGTTTTCCTCTTGATAGGATCAAGGATCGTATCATAGGATAGTAATAGATTCTGTCTTGAAAATCATGATTATGTAGATTATAAGGTCCGGAACGCTATTTTACCTTGTTCTTTATAGTTTACATCCTACAAAGGTGGATAGATATTAAAACTTTATTCAAGTGGAATAAAGGATCTGAGCCACATTGTCAAGAGGCATTGAGGATAAAATTAATCCTACAGTATATAAATAAAAAGGCAAATGTTATATTTGAAGAATAATCTTTTCAAAGGAGATATTATTTACCTCTTTTCTTGAATGTGCGGATGGGATGAGAGTTGGGGAAAATAAAATGTGGACGAAACTACATAGATATATGCTAAGTGCTCTCCTATATTAATGGAGATTATGCTGTACGTGTGCTTGGGAGCCCTTGCTATTTCAACAAATCATTATCTTACATCAATTTTGCAATTTCAATAAACTAAGATCTTACCTTCAATTTTAGAGAGGCGTGAACTTACAAGACTGGTGTCATCAGCAAATGGATAACTTTTCATATTATTAGGCTTAAGAATCTCAATGAGGATAACTCATAGACCTTATTTCATTTGTAGTACCTTCTTTCCTAGCATTATTTCTTGACTACAAGGTTTGTTACTGACGGTTCTTTTATATAAATTTGCATCCTAAGTGGTACGATCAATCGTACAAGGAATATGATTGGACATAATAGTATTTTGCCTTATAGGAATGTAGCAATAAGGTCCTCCAATAATTACAATTTGGAAAAGATATTCGTGGTAGCTAGTATCAAGGAACCTTAACCCTAGCTACCTTAGTCTTGAGACAATTCAATGGCACCTTTGTGCGATCTTGAAGAAATCGGCCAGAAACATAAACAATAATAGTAAGAGGAAAGTCCTAACCCTAATAAGGCTACTACCAACAGAAAATCAATAGCGCATCAACAAGTTGTGACTTTAACGCCACTAGAATCTTAAGACAATAGTGCCTCAAAGAACCTTAGTCAGATGCTACCCTAACTTCGATGTGGATTCAAGCAATGGAATAACATTTTTATTATATATTAGACACAATTTCAATAGTAAGTTCATAAATCCTCTATAATGTTCATAGATGTATATTCGAGCAACAATAGATATAATCATATGTGCTTTATTGCTTCGGCATGGCTATTTTAACTAGGAAACATAATGTAAGAGCTAGTGTATCTATGAACTTGTAAGAAGTAAATCAAATCTCTTACATTAGCGAGATAATCAAGTATCTTACATTAGTGAGTAATGGAAAAAAAAGTCGACCGCTAGTTGTGATTTGGCAACACTTAGGGCATTTAGTTTAGGGATGTTCAACATACTTATGGAATCTATCAGTAACTGCTTTTTTGAAAAGTAGCATTGTCGATTAGCTATATATGAAAACACTTTGTAATATTTTTGAAGGAAGAAATCCATATAGCACCCCTGAACTTTGGTTGAAAGTTTATCCAGCACATCGAACCATGAAACCAGACATTTAACCCCCCAAACTTTGCAATCCGATTCAAATAACACACTAACCCAGTTTCGCATAGAGGTATTGCTCGTGTGGCGCAATGAGTGGGCGGTTTTGCCATGTAGGATGTCACACTGGTAAGTTAGGTCAATGATAAGGTCAAATGTCTGGTTTTATAGTTCAGGGTGTTGGACGAACTTTCGAGCAAAGTTTAGGATGTTATATTACATTGACTTTTTATTCTTTTTGAATAATGGTGTTATGCCTATATATGTCTCGAGTAAGATTCAAAATGAGAATAGCAAGAAGATAATATCAAAGGCATGCTTGTTTGTGGATTCAAAATGAGAATAGCAAGAAGATGATATCAAAGGCATACTTGTTCGTGTACTTTTTATAAGTTCTATCTTGATCTATAAGCTCTTATTACTAGTTTAACCTATCTTAATTTTAAAAGAGGCATGCTATGCAAAAGGAGCATATATTTGATAGAGAGAAGTTAACAAATTAGAAAAATGGAAAACCAAACAAAATCATCATCTCTTTTATAAGATTTTCATATGGAAAACTGATTTTCGGAATAAAAACATAAGAGGTATCCGTGAGTTCTTTTTCTCCACAAGTTTTTGGCTTGAGCAAATTCCACACATATTGGGAAGCGATTTGCTCAGCCAACTTATTTGTTCATTTTACTCATTCTGTTAAGGAAATGTACTAGGATACAATGTCAATCACATATCATCATTGGTACGAGACATAGAAATAATATAGGAGACATAGTGATACCCATTTAGCTTTAAGGGTTAATGGGTTATGAATGTTAAATTAGTTTAAGTTGCTTAGTAGAAAGGATTTAAATCTCACTCATCTGGTTACTTTTGAAATTTTCTTATGTAAAGAAAAGTAGGTTATTAGCGAAATTTCGCATGACTCAAGGTTAACTTCGTATAGGTTGAAACTCTTAAAAACTACAGTACTCCTTGTTTTGATATTGATATTATGTAAGGAATGCTTATTTAAATTCTTTAATTTTATTTATGCACTAGTTAAGAATAATTTACTCAAGGAAAGCTTTGTAGGTTGTTTGAACATGAAAAAACTAATACTTATTGACAACTTTTCGTTGAGATCATATAAGAATTTTTTTTAGCATTAATACAAACAAGTCAAATAGGGGAACACCATTTTTTAGTTAATGAAATTTAGTATCTAATTGAGTAACTTTCATTGATGGCATTATTCTAGTTTACTAGAACACCAATTCAGTTTTTGTGGACTCGATAATTTGGAATTATGATTCTCCCAAAAAGTTCATAAAAAATCTGCCTTCTCATCGTTTGAAGCCGATGTGATACTAGCATGCCATATAGTGCCATCACATTCATTATAGCGTTTTACTGAAGTTGGGATGGAAGTCTTACATTATCGAAAAATAATTTCTAGCACCATCAAGATGAAGCTTAACATGCCATTAAAAGAATACATCTTAAAAGTGAAACTTTGCATATGAATCATATAGATCATAAAACACTACATCTTAAAAGTGAAACTTTTGCATATAAAGCATATAGATAATAAAATAGATAATAAAACACGAGCATTCCTAGTTTTGAAGTTGATAAACAACCAAACACAATGAATTTTATAAATGCTAATTAAAACTGTAAGTTATCTATGAATCTAAATCTACAACTCCCTATTCAAATTTGAAATAGTAAGGATAACAAGGCATTAGCAAATCAACTAAGATTTTGTATATGATATGCCATTTTCTCCCTAGTTGTCTTGTCTTGGAATAAGGGTAACACATCTTTCTTTCTATTAGAAAAAAAAAGTTTGGTAGATAGGGTATACATTAATTCAAGACCCCATGTTTTCTTTATTGGGAAAAATATCTTTTGAAATAAAATTAGAAATGGCCACTACAAGGCTAAATAATTTGTGTTTGGCAGTTAAAAAAGCATGTGTGTTACCAACTTTTCATGCGAGGAGGAAAATAGGTGAAATTCCTATCGTTTATCACTAAAGGTATTTTTAACCATTAAAAAGGAGATCAAATCTTTACGAAATAAACTAGTTTAAAAGAGAGTAAAGTTTCCTAATTGAGTACCAATAATAATATTGCAGCGAACAAGTTTGCAAAAGAACATAGGATTTGATCAAATCCAAGTACCTATAGATTAAACAATCATACGAGAGAATAATACCGATGGAACATTAAGATTTTTTATATTACCACTGTATCATTTATCACTAAAGGTAGCTTTAACCATATAAAAAGATATCAAATCTTTACGAAATAAAATTTTCAAAAGAGAATGAAGTTTCCTAATAGAGTACCAATAATAATATTGTAGCGAACAAGTTTACAAAATGACATAGGATTTGATCAAATCCAATTACCTACAAAAATGACGTAGGATCTGATCAAATCCAAGTACCTACAGATTAAACAATCATACAAGAGAATAACATTGATGAAACATAAGATTTTGTATATTGTCACAAGTAGGTATCACCACCGCCACATGTAGCAAAATTCTTGTAAAATCTTGTTGCACCAATTCCTACTTGTCTGAAAAGCTAATCAATAGGTCCTTGCCTATTTCCATGGAGACCATAATGCGAAGTCAATACGATGAGAATATTACCAAGTTGAATTACCTATGAACATCTTTTAAATCAAGTTAGACTGAAAATGCATAACCATCGTACTATACAAAATCACATCACATACAATACAAAGATCATAGACTAAATGCACCATGATGAGGAAGAAACCTAGATTATACATTGTAATATGGTATATAAAAAGAATTTTATGAAGATGTTTTATTTACTTAAGACATTGCGTTTCAAACAGTGCTGTGGCGCACCGTGTACATGATCAGGTTGTGGCTCTTCAGTATGTGCCTTCAGAGCTTCAGTTAGCAGCTTTCTTCACGAAGACACAGACTAGATCTCAGCACAGCTTTTATCTCACAAACTCAGTGTTGTTGATCCACCATGAGTTTGAGGGGGGTGTTAGACAGTATCCTTGTTACCTTATATAAGAGATTGCTAGTTGCCCTGTATAGAGATTGTTTGCCTTGTATAGATATTGCCTTATATAGGTTTTCCTTCTATACTCTCTTGTACATGTATATATACTAACCCATTGGCCTCATGTTCAATACAAGTGCTATTCATAACAAAAACCACATCTAAGTGGTATGCTGTGTACAACCGTAAATATCACAATATAAATTTAAATATTAGTAGTAGAAAAATCAACATACTAAAAACTAAAATGAATTGAATGTGTAAAAAGAATAATGCTCCATATTCTACTAACTCAAAACATCCAACTAATTTGGTCTTTATGAATGTAAAATTTAATTTACATGTCTTCAAATGCATTGTCCATGGTTAAAGAAGTTTTTGTTTCGCAATACTATTTTTTTATATTAGTATTGTAACAAATATTAATGAGAATGGGCACACCCATTTATCTACGCAAAGAATTGATGAAAGATAAATGTCACATGCAAAGATAAATGCTTGCAGCATATAAAAAAGTTGTTTTAGAAGGGCCATATATCTCCTGAAAACCAACCAAGTACTGAATATCTGTGAAATTATACCTTACATTGGGAGCGCATATTCTAAATATGTGGATTTCAAAATCAAATCCAATCGCACTTGTAAAATTTGAAAAAGAAACATAAAAAATGAGTTACACCGTTTATGCATAATATCTTTTCATATCATGAAAACATGACATCTAGATCGTAAAATAATGTATGGCTATAGAACAGTCCCTCCACTATATTTAGTAAATTTATGAAAATTTCTTGAAACTCTTACGCCCTAGTTCTCACGGTTTATCAAAATACTTAAGCCCGTTTTCACTGTATCTAGATGTGTCCTTGAATGCCTTAGCACAACAAGATTTGCTAAAACTTCCAACATATTTTTCATCGGAGTACAAGTTTTAGCACAACTTTTCTTCAACATTGCAAAGCCCATAGGTAAACTTCGAGAAAAAAGTCCAAAACTCGAAGCTAAGTACAAAGGAGGGCAAAGAGGACATCCACAAAATGGCTAAACTTCGAGAAAGGGAGATAGGAGATTTCAACCAAGTTAAATGCATCAAAGACGATACTAAATTTTTTTTGGTGAAAACGACGAGATCAAGAATAGATGGAGAGACTTTGACAGGTTGTATAACGGAGACAACGGGGATAGTATATGATTGAACTAGATGTTTTTGAAAACACCAATAGGCAGTTCGTTTGAAGAATTCAAGAGTTTGAAGTGAGAAATGCCTTAAAAAGGATGAAAGTAGGTAAGGCTTTGGGCCTGGCAAAATTCCTATCGAGGTGTGAAAATGCCTTGGGGACATGGCGATCGTTTGGTTAACTAAATTGTTTGATATCATTTTTAGACCGACAAAGATACCTGATGAGTGGCGGAGAAGTACATTAGTGCCAATTTTCAAGAATAGACATTTAAAGTTGCACTAATTACAAACGAATTAAGCTCAGGAACAACACACTGAAGCTTTGGGAGCGAATTAGTGTTGTTTAAGAAGAATGACCAGTGTGACGGAAAACCAATTTGGTTTTATACCAGGGAGGTCGACCATGGACGCGATCTTCTTGACACAACAGTTGATGGAGAGATATAGATAGGAAAAGAAGGATCTACACATTATATCGACTTGCAGAAAACTTATAACAATGTGCAAATAAAGGTTGTGTTGTGGGCGCTTAAAAAGAAAAATGTCCTAAAAAAGTATGTTACCCTAATCAAGGACATGTATGAGGATGTTGTGACTAATGTTAGAGCATTTGATATCTATACCATTTGACTTTCCTATTAAGCATCAAGGGTCAGCGTTGAGTCCCTACATTTTTGCTCTAGTGATACGAAGTCACACGGGAAATACAATGAGAGATTCCTTGTATGTTTTTTTTGTTGATGATGTGGTGCTAATTGATGAGAGTAGGGTAAGCGTTGATAGGAAACTGGAGTTGAGGAAGATTAGGGAAGATTAGAATCGAAGGGTTTTAAACTGGAGTTGTGTTTTTAGCAGTGCTATGGCAGAAGGAGATGTTAGTCTGGACGAAAAAGTAGTGCCTAGTAAGAAATCTTTCGATATTTGGGATCGATGCTATAGTGACAGGGAGATTGATGAAGATGTCAGCCACAGAGTACGAGTGGGGTGGGTGAAATGGCACCAAGCAACTGGTGCCTTATGTAATAGAAATGTCCCTCAAAAGTTAAAAGGTAAGTTTTATAGGACGATGATCAGACCTGCAATGTTGTATTGAGTAGAATATTGGGCAAAAAAAGACATGTACAGAAGATGAGTATAGCAGAGATACGGATGTTGCGATGTATCTATGGTCATACAAGGCGAGATTTAATCCGCAATAATGATGCATTTGATAGGGTTGGGGTAGCAAAAATTGAAGAAAAGTTTGTCCAACATCGTAGATATGACTTGGACATTTCCAACGGAGACATCCTAAGGCACCCACGCATAGTGGAATTTTAAGTCGTCTCCAAAAACATAAAAAGAAGCAGAGGTCGACCGATACTAATGTGAGAAGAAGCAATTAAAAAGAGACTTGGGAGTTTAGAATGTATCCAAAGAGATAGCGCTGCATAGGCGTGCATGGAAGTTAGTGATCTATGTACCGGAACTATGATACAAGGTTGAAGGTTTAGGGGTTTTATTATTGACTTTCGTTCCTAGCTTACCCAACTTGGTTGAGACAAAAGGGTTATTGTAATTTATCCTGAGGAACTCAGGAAATTGCATAGTATGTTTCTATTTGTCTTTGTGCTATGGTGGAGCCAAACTAAACTGCATGAGGGGAAAAATACCTATGTCAACTAGGTCTATTTCTTGAACTTTGTTACACTTGGTTTGTTATGCAATTTTATTTAAATTTTCTAGGGTAAATTGAACCCGCATTACAACGTGGCTGCGCCACCATCTTTCAGCTGAAGCTAAAACCAACTCAAACAAACCAAGCCCAAACAATTACAACATATGTGTGAAAGTACATCTTATTCTAATTAAGTCTGTCTCAACATATGGAAGAATTCGTGGAGTACATGTTAATGCTCTAGCACTAGTTTCTGTTAACGAATGGATTTCCAACCCGAATTCCAGCACAGTTGTACCAACATGTACAACCGGACAGTCGGAGCTTGTATCTACACAAATGTAGTTGAGTTCAATTCACAACTCCATTTTTTGTGTACTAATTCAATGCATGTGCATTGCTACAGATAAAAACATTGCGTTATTCCTACCCGTCGAGCCACTGTTGCCATTCTTGGCCTGTGCCATATGCCCTTAGGTCCACCATGGCAGCCAACCAAGCCACACCTAGCATGCATTGCTGTGCGCCTTCGCTATCGTGGTCGGCCTGCATTGCGCCCTTAATTCTGCCACCGTGGCCGCTAGGGATGGCAATTGTGCCCGAAAAACCGTGTGCCCACGGGTAAATACCCAAATGGAGGCGGGTATGGGATTATTTTTTTGCCCACGGGTACAGAAATGGGAGCAATTCTTTCCCTATCGGGTAAACGGGTACGGGTATGGGTGAGCTCTACCCGTACCCGTCCTACCCGTTTACCCGTCAACCGGACTAACAAGTGGGTGCCCCAGTCGTTCCAAAATCCCTAGCCACTGCTCCAAAATACCCAATCGTCTTTGCTCCAAAATCTCCGGTCACCGTCGCCTACCAGCCCGACGCCTCAACCGTCATGCGCCCCTACGACCCTACCCCTTGTCGTTGCCTACTAGCCCGGCCCCCCGGCATCCCTGCGTCCTTGCTGTCATGCCCCTTGCCGTCGCTTACCAGCCCGCCCCCCTCTCCCCCGGCCACCCTACTCCCTTGTGGTCGTGCCCCTTGTCGGCGTGAGACGATAGGATGGCAAAGAGGAGAGAGGGCTCCCTTGTGCCGCCTCTTGCCGCTGGATCTCCCAGACCGCCGCCACCAGGTCACCGGAGAGGGGAGAGGGCTCCCTCATGCAGCTTCCTGCCGCTGGATCTCCCCGCCACCGCTGGATCTCATCGACGGGCACGTCGTGCGGATCCCCAAGGCGTTCATGGTGTTCCAGGCCTGCGAGGTCGTCGGCATCGACATCCCTCGCTTCTACTACCACAACCACCTCTCCATCATCAGGAACCGCCGCATGTGCCCCGTCGAGGCCTGCCCTCCCAGGTTCCAGCTCCTAGACTCTGTCAGCATCTTAGGGTTTTCGGGTAGATTTGCATGCAAACTATTGGTTGTAGAAAATAGAACCTGAATTTCATTAGTGATTGTTGGAGTATTGAATGATCAATCTTGCTGATGAACCGTCAGCTGGACTGCCCAATCTTCGATCAGGGTGGGGAGTGCAATCTCCAGGATCAATCTGTGGCGTTTGAGGCTAACCGTGTCAGGTAAATGGGCATGCCCGCGGGCATCGGGTACCCGCGGGTAACAGGTATGGGCTAGGTTCTTTGCCCTTTGCCTTTCGCGGGCATGCCCGTGGGCGGGAAATTGGCTGGCATGTACGGGTATGGGCGAGCACTACCCATGCCCGCCGCGCCCGATTGCCATCCCTAGTGGCCGCGGCACAGTCACTCTTGCGCCATGCCGGACCTGCGTCGCGCAAATTGTACCCCGCTAAGACTGGGATAGACGGCCTCAATCGATTCCAACAAAGAGGATGACCTAGCGGGGACGTGTCTACTGTAACCTCGTGGTATTGGCATGTGGGGAAATTGAGAGGACGTGGAAGGAACTAAGGGAGCCATAGAAAGAAATTTGTGCGAGAGAGGAGATTGTTAGGGCAATTTTAGGGAGGTGGGTTTTTTTGCTTGTTATTTGGAGGGTTTTTTAGGGAGGTACTAAGGGTAAATGAATCAGAACCATTTACAGTAGTAAAGATCTCAATAAGGTAGACCTACATTGCACAAATGTCTGGAAAAGATGTTTGTCGTGTGAGTTGTGACGTGTGTTTGCTCAAAATTAATCATCTAAGGATTACCAGGAATCCTTCAGTAATCATATGAGATTACCTTGTTTAGTAAAATAAACAAGAATCCAAGATTACCTTGGGATCATATTACCATCAATTCCAGGAATATGTTTCCGATAGAAAAGGGTGTAAATCCTAGATTACCAGAGAAATGAATCTTTATCGTTGCGCCTTTTATCATTTGCTTTAATTTGTCACGGTCAAATTTTAAACTTTCAAAATTCAAATTCAAAATTATTATTTATTTTAATATTTGAATATCTGAGTTGTGATTATATTTTTTTGCAAAATATGAATTTCGAAACCCAAATATCAAAATTTGAATCTTGAATTTCATAATCTTAAATTCATACAATTTAAATTTTTGGATTTCGAAAATACATTTTATGATTTTTGAATCATAAAGGACCCCTTTGGGGTAGTTATGAGAATGCAGATTCTGTATTTTGAGAGAATCGGGTGGGTGATAGCTTCTAATTTTATGTACAAATTTTGCTTTTGATTAGGAGTGGATTTTGGAAAACTTCTCCCACAATCAGAAGCAGAATTTGTACACAAAATCAAAAGCTATCACCCACCCGATTCTCTCAGAATCCATAATCATCATTCCCATAATCTCTCCAAAGGGGGGCAAATTTTGGAATTTTGAATTCTGGATTTTAGATATACAAATTCTGGGAATTTAAATTCTATAAATCTCAAAAATTTAAATTCCAAAACTCAAAATTTCATATTTCAAAAATAAAAAAATGAAAATTTGAATGATGCAATTTTAAATCGTAAAATTTAGTTTTAAATTTAAAGTTTATAAATGTTAACCTTCGAGGTTTAAAATTCCAAATCTAGAAATTTAAACTTGTGAACATGTTGGTTCGAGTTATGAAATGTTTAAACTATTATAAAAGCTATTTTTGTAGTTTCTTCAAACCAACCAAACATTACAATCTTATATTAAGATAACGTGTTACCGGTAATCAAATTGAGGAAAATATTAGATTACAAGGAAATACGAGATTATACATGCCAACGGACCCTAACTTGCAAGTAGCCGTACCGATGCTATCTTGCGGTCATGCTCCCCGGGCGGGCGCG
Source organism: Otatea glauca (assembly GCA_036346275.1). NCBI lineage: Eukaryota > Viridiplantae > Streptophyta > Magnoliopsida > Poales > Poaceae > Otatea > Otatea glauca. Next base: position 51,054,323 of record CM070712.1, on the reverse strand, counting down.
ACATGTAGCTTATCAAGGACTTAAGATGACGATACGTGGCGCACCATCACTACTACTACCACCACTCCGGCTCGTTCTGTCGAGAGAAAGAGATACGGAGAGACACAGGGGAAGGAGAGGCCGCTGAGCGACCAGCTCACGCGAGAGTCGGGACACCGGCGGGAGCCTGCACCGTCATCGGAGAGGTAAACTCTAACCATAAATTTGATATTTTTTGAATCGATGTGAATTTTCTTGAAATGAGTTGAAATTCCTCCGAAATTCGATTTGAAGTTTTCCAATTTAGAAAATTTTCAATTTGAAAGTTAAAATCGATTTTTGAAGTTTTAAAATTTTCAATTTGAAAGTTTACGATCTGAAGTTTTTTCGATTGAATTTATTCTATTTGAATTTTTTTATTTGAAAAACACAAAAAGCTGTGCACGCCCTTAGTCTTAAGAGCCGGAGCGCCGACCACGAAGCCCCAGAACAGTACAAACAACACCCTAAACAAGCTCATATGCACATGCAAGGTGGTGGTACTAATACTAGCAGCTAGTGCCCAGACTAGAAACCAAGATCCTAAACAGGGTAATGAAGGTGGTACGCCTCTGGAAGATTGTCTCGAGCACATGGCGTGCACGCGCAGAGCAGCTGTCAGCTACCATTACGAGAGGCTAGGAAAAAACGGGATTGGGGCGAATCGATCGAGCGCACGCGGCGGATCCTATTGGGCTAATTCGGCTGGCTGCGGAAGAGTGAGAAGCGATTCGGGCAAATAAACGGAGGAAGGGCTCGCACCTGGAGGAGGAGTACTCGTAGAGCTTGCCGGCGGGGGAGAAGACGAGGAGCGCGACCTCGGCGTCGCAAAGGAGGGCGAGCTCGAAGGCCTTCTTGAAGAGCCCCGCGCGGCGCTTGGAGAAGCGCACCTGCCGGCTCGCCTTGTCCTCGATCCGCCGCAGCTGCACGCGCCCGCGCCGCGCCATCGATCCCGGGGAACCCTAGCCTCCGCCTCGCGGCTCCTTATCTGTCGTCGGTGAAAGGGGAGGGGACGCGAGAGGCGAAGTGTGGTGTGGTGGGGAGGGGGCGGGTCCCCTCCCCCAGATTGACGAGCTGGTTGTACACCTCAGAGGCGGCGCTTCCGTGGGTACTTATCTTGTGCTCCCAAGCGGCTGCCCGTCACCCGTGGGTAGGTCGGTTTCGCCTCCGGATTTATTGCTTCGCGGACACCATGGCCCACGTAGTAGCGCTTTAGAGGATGTTTAAGTTTAAAGTAGCTTCAACTTTTGAAAAGCTAGTAAGTTCTTCTAAATAGTTTAGTTTTTAAGCGATTTTTACTCTAAGTTAAAAGTTATATATAACTAACAAAAGCTAAAAGCTGAAAACTAGGTTGAGCCTGCTTTTGCAACTTATTGCTGAAAAAAATTAGCTATGTATTAAACGGTCTCTTATAAGAAGCTACAGCCAGGGGCGAATCACCATTGGGGCTGGCTGGGGCGCCAGCCCCACCTCCGGTAGGCCGAATCCCCCTCCTCCAGTATCCTCAACGCCAGAAAGAAGCAGAGACATGGCGCCATGACGGCAAATCGGTAGGTTTAGTAACTGTCAACTGGAAGTAAGATGTAATAAGAAAAGTAGAAAACAATACTGTCAGGCAAGTGAGTCATCAAAATTAGTCATGGGATCCCTTACTCTCATGGGTTTTCATCTGCATACGATTTCAGCATCCTTTCTCAGTAGCGCAGCGCGGACCGTGAGTTCGAGAGATAACAAGGTTTGTCGTCTTGCGGCGACAGACCATTAGACGGCGATCGCGCCGAACGCATCATCAAAGGAGAGGAATCGGCACTGAGCGCCGCCTAGCCGGCAATTAACACGCATCTCCAAAACCTAGAGAGGAACCAAGGCTCACTCCGTCCACCGCGGCATTAACGCAAGATCGCCAGAGCCCGGATAGGAACCGAGGCGATCGGCAAGGAAGAGCGACCGAGGACGAGGAGCCTCTCAGCTTCGTATTGATCGCTAGGACGAGGACACCAGAGCCAGACTAATTCACTAGCGCCACTGATTGCTTTGCTCGGTATAAAAAAAATTGCCCCAAGCCCCAATGCAATGCCTCATGCCTGAATGCCTTTTGTTGTGATAACTGATGTCTGATTTTTGTATTCTATTGCCCCAAGTCTATATTCTATTAATTGATTGATATTTTTGTCTCTCTGATTTAATATGATGAATTTGTAATTTGGTTGGCAATATATCGGTAGATGTATCATTAGTATGCGTATGTTGAGTTAGAATTTTGACATAGGAGCCCCACCTCTACTTTCATCCTGGATTCGCCACTGGCTACAGCCACTTTTCAGCTCAGAAAACCAAAAGGCAGTTTTTCAGAAAAGCTATAGCTTCCCAAACAGGAACTTAGTGTTCTCCCAACTCCCAAGATGTACTATTTTGTTCTTCTCTTTGGTTTACTTATACTATTTTTTTTCTTGCAAAATCTTGGCCTTAATAAAGTGGGGCTGTTGAAATAAATATAAGTAGGGCCATGTTGAGCATAAGGCAGAGGGAGCTATATGGATATAATAATTGAGGAATATGGTACCGGTGAAAAGAGATCCATTGTAGTTCCCTTGTAACTGCAATTTTGGCAGTTGCACGTTAACCATTGGATTAAAAATTGACGGTCAAGATCTTTTCTAAAGTATTGTAGCAAAAACAATGTGCCAAGTTACTACTGCAGCAAACACTGTAGCTTAGCACTTCTGATTTATCCGAACCGTTCGTTGCCATAATGGCGCAATCCAATGATCCGAATAGATAGAGATGGCTTAAGTCAGAGTCCCCTTGAGAATTGCACAGTATCTCTATCCGGTAATCTGTAAATGCCAGAAGATATGTTGTGGTTGTAAACCAGTTCTGTAGCCAGATGTACACTATATTTGATATACTTCTATAGAATGTCGATCAGTTGACAACAACAAATTATACATGTACTGCTATACGTTCTAGTACTACTGCTTCCTTTGTTTCATTCTATAAGCATGTCTGTTTGCAATCTTGCTGCAAGTACAAGGGATAGAAACAACTTCGAAGATTCTTCTCTGTCTGGCCCGTATTTTTATTTCCTTCGGCATTAACAATTATTTTACTTTTTTACGAGGGGCAAAATTTTACTAGTTACTTTTATCTTCCGTATCCAATACATTAATACTGTGGATAATACAATTAGTTCCATGTACCATTAGTTCTATAACTTCCTCGTTGCACGTGTTTGGTCAAAATAGGGTTTATAAAAGTAAACAATATTTTTCGAGAAAAAATGCTTAACAATGGTAAAAAAAAAGGAGCAATTTTCACCGTCTCTACATCCATGGACTACCTTATGCATTACCATTTCTTTAAATAAAAATTAGCTTTTTTATTTACCAAATATGTAGAGTCAAATGCGAAGGAACCCTACTACAAGTTTGATCACTGGTATAAGAGAGGAAACCAAGAGGAACCAAAATTATCTCTTAGTAGTAGTATTGTACCAAGTTGCCTACACCCTTTTTTTTGGGAAATTTTTGAATACAGTACAAAATACTGTCGGAAATTAGAGAATGATACAACATGTTTGCGTATTTACGAAAAACCCTACCATACCCGGAATCTGAAAATCCGTTAACCATACCCGAGACGCCAGAACCCGGTTAAGCCATACCCGGATTTTGAAATTCGGGTATGGGGTCTCATTTCATACCGGATTTCAAAACCGGTATGGGGGGCCCCATACCCGGTTTTTCAAAATCCGGTTAAGCCTAGCATGCGTATTAGCACAAAGTCACATGCATTCATGCCGATTAGACACAAAGTGACATGCATGCATCTTGATTGGTCTCGAAGGCCAAGATTCCATGCATGCATGCATGCCGATTAGGCAAAAGTGCATGCGGATGATTAGTGCAAAGTACATGCTTGATTAGTAAAAATTATAATTAGTAAAATAATTAGTAGAAAGTATAATCGGAAAAGTACAATTAGTAAAATGATTAGTGAAAAGTATAATTAGTGAAAGACGGGGCTAGCCTCGATTGGTTGGCGTGGCTCATGATTATTGGTATTTTGGCGACCAGATGCATGCGCCCAAAGACCGAAAGCAAAGACAGTCGAGTCGATGTCCCTCATTAGCACTTTTTCTCGATATAAATCGGAGGAACGCAGAGAGCGGCAATGCATTCACAAGATAGTAGTAGAGAGCAAAGCGAACCGAGAGCGCCAAGACGGAGATTAGTTCGGTGTTTAGTTTGTTAAAATTTTCGTAAAGTCTAAAAATTTTCAAGTACTTCATTTGGGATTTGTATTTTGCGGTATTTTTAGGAATATTTATTGGTACATTGCTCGTGCTTTATTGATCTTTGGTACAACTTTCGAAAGGTTAGTTACAAATCTTCACGAGTAATAGTATATTATGGACGATGTAGTGTATTATGGACAAATCTTCATGCTTGAATAACTACCCGTATATAAAATAACAGAACATAGCATAAGTAATGGCGAATTATCGGTGTTAATATTTTGTAGGAATTTATTCGAGCTATCTTCATTCTATGAATTAACTAATTGGTTCCCATTTCACACGTGACGTTCCAGAAGGTGATTTTGCAAGTTGGCGAGGTTTTCGATCTTCAGTTCTGACTTCACACAAAGTTAGTTTTTAATATTTAGGAATATTATTGTGATATTGTTATAATACAACTATGATAAGTAGAATATTAGTACAACTAGTATCACATACAACTAGTATGCCCAAATGGCGGAGGACTCATTGCTACACCATAATTGAGATCTTGATTTAATCCTAAGTGTAGTGGAAATGACTCAAAATCATACCTTGAAATCATGCTAGTTGCATTTAGAACAAAGTTTTAAATGTTCTGTTTTTTACCTAAGTTTTCGCCGGACTACTTGTCTTATGTTAAAAATCGGTCTGCGTTGAACCAAGTTTTTCATTCAATTTGGAAAAATTGAGAAAGCATTTTCATGCTATGAAAAATTTATGGGAGTATCATAAGATATGTAGGATAATACATAAAATTTATGAAAAATTTTAACATCATTTGTTATGTTTTAAAAATCAAAATCAGAAACAGAATAAAAATCAGTTCACGCCGGACCACTTGGAAGTGGTCCGGCGCAAAAGCCCGTTCACGCCGGACCACTTGGAAGTAGTCCGGCTTCTACTTCCAAGTGATAAAAAAACCTGAGCGGCTAAGATGCCACGAAGGGTAAGAACCGACTTGGGAGACGAGCTGCTTTCTTACCGAGGAATCCGAATCATAACTGCGGTCAAAAGATCGGCGCTGCAATGCGCAGGGAGCACTTTTTTGTTCTTCCTGCACAGTAGTGCTACAGAAGAGTTGGCCATGCCGCCGCTATTGGATGGATATACCTGTTGTTTGTACTTTGCAGACGACAACATAGACGACATCCAACAAACGTTGAATAATAACCCTACTATACTTGAAAGAATCCCTGGATGGAGAGGGCATCCACGTGTCGCCGGAGTCGGCTCGGCTCGAGCCGCGAGCCGAGCCGAAAAATATTTACGGATAGGTCTTTTTTTATTTACGGATAGGTCTTTTTTTTAAAAAAAAAATTACAATCGGGTCCTTATCCGTAAAAAAATTACAAACAGGTCCTTCTTCCCGAAAAAGAATATATATTACGATTTGACCCTTTATGCGTTTTTAAGGCTTGCGCTCGGGTCCTTTTCCACAGAATCAAAATTACGTCTAGGTCCTTTTACGTTACGAATAGGTCCTTTTTTTCCAAAAAATATATATCACACTTAAGTCCTTTATGCGTTTTTAATGCTTGCGCTCGGGTCCTTTTCCACAGAATCAAAATTACGTTTAGGTCCTTTTCAGTCAGGAAAAAAACCCGTACGGATCCTTCTTCCCGAAAAAAAATATATATTTCTTCTCTTTTTTTTACCATTAAGTTTAAGCCTTTTTTCCGAAAAAAAACTCAACTTTCTTGTGTGTAAGGCGTCGCTCGCGGCGTGGCACGCCGCGTCCAAGATGCTAGTAACATATAAACAACCCCTGTAGCTAGCGACAGGATTATACATGGAGATAGTTGTGATGAAGTATCTGCTTATGTTCATTCAGCAATCTGATCGGTCTTATGCACAGTATACTACCTTTAATTGGGGATTTCGGCCCAGCGCGCCACATCACCTCTGTCGTGGAGGGGCCTTTAAAGTTTCAAAATTATGTTTAGGTCTACCGGTTATTTTGTAAATGGCTCTTCGAAAATTCCGAAATTATGGTTAGGTTCCTTCAGAAATTCTAAAATTGCGTTCAAGTCTCTCCACTGGGTCTTTTGCAAAACACCCCCTTCGAAAATTCCAAAAATGTATTTAAGTCCTCCCACCCTGTTTTGCCAAAAAAAACTCGTTGTTCTGCAAATTCGAGTCAGGCTCCTTCTCGAACCCTTTTGCAAAAAAAAAAACTCGTATTTTTAGATAATTGTATCTAGGCCCGGATCACGCCCTTTTGCAAAAAGAGTCATCGAGGTTCTAAAAAATTATGTTCAACTATTAGAGCATAGCCAGAGGATTCTCTGGCCAATGCTTCAATTCACTGGCGTTACTCTCAGGTGGCTTGCGCCACATGTCTGCATCTAGTGCATATGATAAAGCATGCATATGTAGATTTTTCAAAGTAACTAAATTGCTCCCATTTAGGACGTGTTCAAACGATTAAGACGGAACTTAAATTATACTATCCAGCAGTTGGTCGAACCGCTAGATAGCTACTTGCGCCTAGATTCCTCGGAAAAGAGGCGTCGAAATCGTGAAGTGAAGAAAATCTGCGATGCACCTCTCGAGTCTCGACCAAGTTTATATATATAGTGTATTTCTTCTTACCACGTAAAATAAGAAAATATTAAAAATAACTAGACTACTTTTGATTATTATCACTAATCACTACACTCAATACATGCATGTAGAGATTGCAATTGAAATATAAAATACACTCTACATTTATAAATAAAATTATTAAAAAATATGACTTATAAATTTAAACAAGAGAGTATCATCTAATATACATGTCTGTGTCCAGCTTTTATTGTCCAAACCTCATAGCCGAAACCGGCATCAGAGATTCAAGCACTGTTTGGAGGGTTTTAAATCAACTTTAACTTCTGAAAAACCAGTAAGTCCTCCAAACGGCTCAGCTTTTAAGCGATTTTTTACATAAGCCAGAAGCCATATATATATAACTAGCAAAAGCCAAAAGTTGAAAGTTAGGCTAGATTTATTTTTGCAGCTTATTGTTAAGAAAAATTAACTATTCATCAAACGATCTCTTATAAAAAAAAACTACGACTGTTTTTCAGTAAAAAAAAACAGATTTTTTTTTTCCAGAAAAGCTACCTTCCCTATCCCAAACAGGCCTTGATCAGCCTCAAAAGGCCGCTTCATCCACACTCGTGTCTTGACATGAGCACACGTGGAATCTCAGCTCAATAGCCGACGCTGAATGCCCAAACCGGGTTCCGTGTGTATGCGACTCTGCTCGAAAGAGACGCTTCGCAAGAAAAATTAAGTTTTCCTGTCACGTGAGATGAATAAGGTGTTTATTTTAAAGCATCGATATTTAATTAAACACTGATAGTAAGATGTTTAATTAAGTGACGATGCTTAGTATGTGCATATGTAGGGGCTATCCATGACAAAAAAAAAAAATAGGGGTGCTAAACCGTTATCGAGAGAATGTTAAAATAAGACAAACAAATCAAACAAAATAGAACTATGTATTAACTATTGTGATAAAAAAGCATACATAATTAGAAGATAAATATAATGAAAATATGAAATACAACAAATATAGTACCTCAATAATGCCATAATGGTTAGTGTGTTCCCAAAAACCTGTAAATATGTGTAAATAGTTACTTGTACATCAAAATTAGCAAAGTTAGTGATGCATTCATCATTCATGAAAAATGAAACAAAAAAACTTATACCTCTTTGTCATAGATGACTAGATGCTTGATGCCGTCCACTCTAGTACTCCACTCCACACAAAAGCCCTCTCACCTCTTAGTCCCCTCTGGCCTGTGCCCTTTGGCTTTGCGCCTCTGCCTCGCCCCAGCTTGGTTGATCGCCTCGGCTCCCCTTCTGCGTGCTTGCCTCCTTGAGCTCCCTCCTCGGCTGGCCGCCTCTCCTAGAGCTCCCTCCTTGGCGGGCGCCCCCCGGTCACCTGCCCCCTAAGCTCCCTCATTGACCTTGCCAGCATCAACTGCTCCGTCGACCTCGGGCCTTTTCCTCAGCCGACCACTAACCTCCTTACCCTGCCACTGACCTCACCAACCTCGATTGCTCCACCGACTGTCGCGTGAGGGCTCGGGGAGTCAGGGTCTCAAGGCCTCGGTCGATCGCCGCGCTCGCCCCACGGGGTTCAGTCCTTCTCGACGGCTCGGTCGGTCACCGCTCAAGCCTGCTCGACCGATTGGGGATTCAATCGTGGATTTCCATATTTAGGAATTGGGATGGGGAATGGAGATTAGGGATTGGGGCAATGGCATATTGGTAGTGAGGCGTTGTTGGTGGTGGCTAGTGGATTGGACTGGCGTGGACCGCTTGGCATGTGGTGGTGCTGGCCCAGCTTGGTGGTTCGGCACCTCGGCCTATGTAACAGAGCCATCGGTAAGTCCTTCTACCTCCGGTCTTTCATTTTCCTTCTCCTTTCTGCCTTCTAGGCTTCCACGGTGGCGTCCATGGCGCGATGGTGCCTCACGACGGGCAAGGGGTGCTATAGGGGTACCCATGGTCTCTTTGGGGGCAGGGTGTGCCCTAGCCCCCCTTGACCCCGGATGAGTCTGCCACTGGTAGGGACGGAGCCAACCCATATTTAGGCCTCGGGTCAGGCCAGCTGGTCCACCAGGCTAGAACCTAAGAATAGTTGGTCCATCGAGCCCAGGTGATAGCCTTTTGATCTCAGGCTTCAGGCTATGGCCTAGGTGGCCCGAGGGTTGGCTCCACCACTGGCTATATGTGATTAATAGGCAATATAATAACTAAGCACCTATAAAAGATATGCTTGTGTTGGAGATAATAATTTTTTATATAAATATTTAATGATATGCCTATATTCTCTATCTTTAAAATACTCATATATATATTTATTTATGCATATTGTATTTTATATGCTCTCCGACGCCTAGCCGCTGCAGATTTTGAGGTGGCACGGGAGCACTGGGGTTTTCTTTAGGAGACTCGTTCCTGGCCGAAACCATGCCTGGATTGGGACGTCTTTGCCGCCACGGAAGCACAACACAAATGGTGGGCATTACGCCCTTGCTTGGGTCAGGGCTTATAGGCAGGGGCAGAAATAGGCCTCAGGGCCGAGGCCTAACCTGAAAAACTCATATAAAATATATTAAAAAATTAGTAAAATTATAGATTAACTTAAGAAGGTGTGACTCCCCGCCCCTACAGGCCAACCCGTAGGAAAGCATAACGGCTGGACTCGCCCGCATGCTCAGCCCAGATCAACCGCTGGTGTACGGGTTGCACCAGCTTGCCGTGGATGCATGCTAGGGCCCCCACCCACCGGCCCTACAGCGCATTCAGAAGTGAATGATTTCGCCGCGGCCAGCCTCGCAGGGACGGCCCGTGGAATCGGCAACGACGGCAGCGCTATCATCAGTAAGTACGCCGCCGCTGGTATGCACGTACGGCGCCGAGTTTTGTTTCACCCCGAAGGACGGACGATGAGCGATGGAAAGCCGGGCGACCATGACGAGTAACTACAGTGTTTGCACGGAGAGAGCGGTTGATTAAAGGTTCTTCTTCTTGTTTCCACTGATTCTTTGGTTCGTTCTTGATCTTCCGTCTTGGTGCGAACTCCCCTCTTCATTTGTATTTCACTCATTTAGAAAACAACATGGTATATGGACGCTATAGCTATAAGCAAACCTTTTCTTCGAGCTAAGATGATACGGCCGGCGCTTAGTCAGTCATCTGATACTGATTAGTCATGTGCCCGTGCGTTGTAACGAAAACTCAATTTGCGACAAAAAAATTATTTGCAAAGAATACTAATTTTAGTTATGTTTCAATAGTAGGAAAGGCTTGTTCCTCCGAAGAGATTTGACTATTAGGTTAAATCATCTTCCATCTCAGTCGTTTATGTCAGATCTAACGAATCTATTAATCTGAAAGAGAACGGACTACCGCCACCAACTCCTAATTAGAATTAGTAGAGATGATGGTCAGCCGGCCTACCGGACACGATTCTCCCAAGAATTGGAACGCGGATAGGATACCACATACATGGCTTTTGCCGTGCGCATCCACATATGCTTGATTGCTTGGTCAAGTCGTCACCAACGTCCAAGAGGCAGAAGCAGGCAGGCAGGAGAGAGAGAGAGATGCGTGTGTTGTTCAAGTAATCACTACTGGAGCACTGGACTCACCGGGTGAGATAGTTTCAGAGTGGGTGTGGTTTTCACCACGTCGTAAAGCGCCCGCGCTAGTTTCAGAGTGGGTGTGGTTTTCACCACGTCGTAAAGCGCCCGGGCTTTTCCCCGTGGAAAGAAGCTTCGGATTTCGACCCGGCGGCCACCGGTAGATTTGCTTCATCCCGCAGGCGAATCCAGACCGATTTGCTTCATCCGGCAGGCGAATCCAGACCCAACGCCTGCACTTGCTAGTGGCCGTCTCTCTCTAGCAAATCTCAAGAAACATCAATTGGATATTGTTTCCATTTATGAATGCTAGTTGTGCAGTTAATTGGTGCTGTGCATCCATGGATCCATTGATGTTTTCATGCCGCTACATATTGTTAAAGAAAATCATGCAAAACTAGAGGTGATCAGATCCTTTTGGCTAAAACGTTAAAAATTGATCTTCAAGAGAGGCACCTCATAGACTCTTAGTACTTGGGAACCAGGACATCTAGCTCATGTAATGTTTACCAGACAGAAACCACATCTTTTTTCCATAGGTTCATTCTTTGTTTCTTCTCCTCACTTCACAGAAAATTAGCGCATCAAGTTCAGTTCCCAAGTATATGTGCAGTGCCACCCAACCTCCGGAGACTGGAGGAATAGATACACAGAACCTACAGCCATAGGGGAAGTGATGGCTGTTTCCCAAGGATAGAGAGGAATCTGTTGATCGGATATGATAACTACCGCAATAATATCTCCGGCAACACAATGTTGGAATAGGATATCCAATGCAATCTTTTCTGATCTGGAAAATGGAAAGAGACTGAGGCAAAGAACCTTGGCAAGGAGGTGCATATCTGGATTTTATCAAAAGACCAACCGTATTATTACCATGGTGCATTGTTGCAACTCCAAAACATTTGAGAGCTTTGCTTCACTCATCACTCGTCCCTTCTGAGCTTGGGACTTGCTTGTCAGTGACTGGTCGTAAACGCTTCGTGCGTAACGCTGGCCAATAGACGGATGATTATCCTTGTTGTTGCATGCATGTTATCCATTTGCATCAAAAAGCTAGATGTGACCTGCAATGTCTCATCTCACACACAAACCTGCATATATAGGGGTAGCTCCTCCTGCACTGCAAAGTAACCACAACCAAGCCAGCAAGGCAACAAATATAATGGAGGCAAACATTAAGAGTAGTGCTAGAGGAATCAAGGGGAAGGTGGCGATGGAGTATTCCAAGTACGTCAAAGCCCAGAACAACTCTGCTGTAAGTGTTACACAGGCTTACGAACCAAACTACTCTTCTCCCATTGATGCAGCTGCAAGCGCCTCCTACAGCGGTGGCAACGTCGATGAGAGGGCCACGGCTTATATCTTGGCCGTCCGAGAGCGTTTCAGGAATGAACGGAAGATGTAGAAGGTCGATATATCCAGGCTCCAGAAGAGGTTTATATTTGCAAGAATGTCTTCTGGGTGGCCACGGATGAATTTAGGTAGTAGTAGTAACTCATACTTTGTACTTATCATGTTCTTCCTTCTCTTTTTGTGAACTACAGTTTGACCAGAAGAGTGAAAGGAATGAATAATAGCTTCCTTTTCTGAAACCTGTAGAGATTTGCTTCTCTGGAGTACATACTTGGGTAAAAGAGTGGAAGGGATGAATAATATTTCCCGTTTCTGAAACTTTGTGGAGATTTGATTCTCTAGAATATATACTTGGTTGGTTCTGAATAATTTTTCAAAGTCCTAACTTAAAAAATAAGCATAATCTGTTAGGATATCAGCGTATGCCTAAGGTCACCAGGATAAGTACGAAAGAAAGAGTACATAACATCCATTTAACGAGAATTGATCATCAGCTAACACAAATAGGAGGCACCTTGTTGTAAGGTAATATGGAAGATGTACAATGGAAAACGAGGCTGATAGGAAGTTCGTACAATTCATATGTCTCTACCATTTTTTTTTCCTTGAAGAGTTTTCTGTAACAAAATCCCTACACAACTTAAACAAAGTGGATTGGAAGCAAATGGTTGAGATCAAACTCTACCAAGTGGATTTATCCCCTGATGAAACATGAACAAAATTTTAAAAGTTTTCTTAGTAAATGGTACCAGAGGGTATCACCGATCAAGATTGTAAATTAGTAGCAGCTTACGATAATATTACGAGCAGTGCTTGTATGCTCTATAAAAAGTATAATAGTAGGGCTTTTTTTTAGAATAGGATTTTTGGTGAAAACTAATTGTCACCAAGGCATAGTGCGATTGCATGTTAACAAAATGAACCTGAAACTAACAATTCCCTAGATGGTAAAAGAAATTACTTGATGGCATTCTTTTGAGGGATTATTTGATGGTATGATCCTCCTCCAGTCATCATTCGCTCTTGAGATATGCCAAAATGCACTGAAATTGGACTTTGGAGGAATTTTGTAGCTTCCAATCTGTCTTATCTTTAATAGATACATGACACAGCAGATAGCATGGATGATGGAACCACACCTCTTAACAAAAATGCACAGCAGTTCCCAACTTTTTTTCCTCTTCCAATGCATTCTATAATCTTTTATTCTCGAGGAATTAAACTCTTCTCAGTGCATTGTAGACGTTGATCTTTCTCTTCCACCGAGCTTTGCTCCATGATGACTTTGTTTGGCGACGGACGACGGGCGGTCACTATTCAACGAAAAGTGTTTATAGGGTTCAATTCCAGGGCTCCACGGTGGATCACAGTTACAAAATAATCTAGAAAGCGAGTATATAAAACAAGTGCAAATTTTTCGCATAGCTTTTTATCCATGACAGGATCCTCACGGCCGACAGGTTGGCAACTAAAGGTCGGCCTTATAGCACCTCATGCCCCCTCTGCGGTTCGGAAGCTGAATCAGCCACACACTTGCTGTTGACATGCCCCTTCGCAAGACAAGTTTGGACGAAGGTCTTCATCTGCCTGCAGATCCAACCTACACTCCGCAGCCGGGGACAACTGCTGCGCAGTGGTGGGAAGCGGTCCGATAATGGACCCTGAAACAGGTGAGCAAACAGATAGACAGAGCTATCATCAACTCGTGAATTTTGTGGATGGAACGGAATGGAAGGACTCCAACAACCGATATCAGACGACAGAGACTGTTTTCAGCCTCATTACTCAACATGTCGCCAATCGAAAGCGGGCTCTTCACAGCTCGTAGTGAAAGCCATCGGGAGGTCACAGCTGTTGGGTTTAGCCCTGGATCACGAACACATGCAGAACACATATACTTTGGGGCAATTTTCTCTTGTGTTATTCTCCTTTGTTATTCTCAAACTCATGGGATACATGCCCTTTTATAGTGGACAAACAATCTAATCAACTTAGCAACCAAGGCAAACACTAAACATGGAAAACCTAACTAAGGAAATAAACTAACTAATTTGATGTGATTGTCGATTATATCATGGTCTTTACTTGCCTTTCATGATACGGCAAATCAACAATTTTAGCAAGGTTTGATTAGTTTCCAACAATCTTCCCTCTAATCAAGACTTGTCGACTCTACTTGCCCAACTCATACTCGACACATACTCAACACAGGACGGTAAACACATCTTCTCAACATCTCGGACTCATCTTCGACGGACTTGACTTTGGACGGCGAACACACCTCTTCAACGCCCGGGAGTAAACTTCGACGGATACGACTTTGGATGGCGAACGCATATCTTCTCAACGTCCCGAACTCAACATCGTGTTGCAAGCAGACTCATCTTTGACTTGCACTGCACACACAAAACCTGCTTCTCTGGTGTCGCTCTCACTTCAACGCGTCGCTCCACGACGATGGCCTGCTTCCTTGGGTGCCACCCCGAGATGAGGCCGATTGCCTTAACAAGTTAGAGTTGTTTTATAAGACTAGTATAGTGCCTGTGCTAACACTACGACGGCAGTACATCCGCTTATCAATTAAATGAGAAGATAAGTATGAATACAACACTTAATAATAAAAGAGAAATTTAGAATTTTAAATGAATTTAGAAAGAAAAACAAAACTAAATGGAGGTCGAATAGGTGAAAACGGGCTCCCAAAAGATTTTAAATCAAGAAAGAGAAAGAAAAAAGAATTTTCTGATATTAGATTATTTTTTTTGCAGCTTCCACAGAGAGCACAACAGGTTTCTCTCTCTTGACCAGGCAAGGGAGGAAGGCTGGGGTGACCGGCCGGTCGCAGTGGGTCGGCACTGGTGTGACGAGATCGCCGGCACCGACGCCTGCGGGGGAGGAGTCACGGTTGCGGTGAATTTCACCGGGAAAGATGACGGTGATGGCTTGGGTTACCTCCAAAATCCGGCGATCTTTACAAGAGGGAGCACTTGGGGATTTACGCAATGCGATGGGGTGGAGGAGAGCTCGCCGGCTTTTATAGCACCGAAACAAGCATATTTATGGAAACCATAATTTAGGATCAAATCAGATTGGGAGGAAATTTTGGCAATAGAGCACGAAATTTGGGGAATTAACACCATAGATGGAAAGAGGAGATTTGGTGCGGGATTGATGGAGCTTTGGAGCTTCTTTCTTGCTTTAATGGAGGAGGAAGAGAAGAAGCTTCTGCAGTCTGGCCGCAGCTAAAAGAAGCTACAGTGAGTTGCCTTCATTTTTTAAATATAGAAGGATTTTTGAAAAGATAGCACATTAGGTTAAAAATTCTAGAAAAATTCTCAAAAAACTTTCGATTATTTTGTACTTAATAAAATTATTTTTAAAAATAAATTATAAATTTACGAGGCACTATGCCACGAGGTCGCCGACCAACAACCTCGCCAAGTCATAAAGCCACCGATGGCGACCGTGAAGCCATTGCACACTGTTCTCCGGCCACGCCCCATCTCCTGCTTCCTTTTCCCAAAGACGTAATGTATGGTCCTTTCCTTTTCAGATGTTTTTCTTTTCCTTGATTCCAGGACGTTTGTTTCCTTTTCCTTGTTGATGCTGGAGGTGAGGGAAGGTCTGTTGTGGGCCACATGGATGATTTCGGAAAAATATGGAAAAATAAACTGCGCTCGCCGACCACGGATCCGCAAGGAAAAAAGATAAAATTAAATAAAGGTCGCTCACTACCGGTTCCGCAAGAAAAATTAAAAAATTAAGTAGCACTCACGCATACAGTTGGTTCCTTAGATAAAAAATGAAAACAAAAATTCAGCGCTCTCCGTGCGCTGAAATTAGGCTCTATGGGGCTAGATCCGTAAAAAAGTCTCGAGAAGGGTCATATTCGGAAAAAAATACGATCACAATGCCAGGATAATAAAAAATTCAAGTCTTATTTCCTTGCATGCGGATCCTCCCTGTTTATTTCCTTGTTTGATTCACCCTCCTTCCAAATATGTAGTACGTACAATTTTGGCTAGTAAAAAATTCAAATCTGATTTCCTTGTATGCGGATCCTCCTTATTTATTTCCTTGTTTGATTCGCTCTCCTTCCAAATATGTAGGTGGGGGAGGTCTGTTGTGGGGCCACAGGGATAATTAGACACACTAAATAATGACCATCGGATGTGGGTGAGTAAAACTGAGGAAAGATCTGAGACGTTCATTTTGATGAATGCAAGTTTCTGGGGACGTTTTGTTGGGTGCACGAATATTGGGCCATCTCTTATGAGGTGCATTATTTAGGGTGAACGTAGGAAAATTTGCTTAGGTGCATTATAAAGGTGTATAGATTAAGGTGATTGATAGAATTAATTTTGTAATTAGAAAAGTTTGTTTTGGGAAAGTTTAGTTTGGAAAGTGTTGAGTTTGTTAAGATTAAGAATTCTGATTGCTATCCAAGTTAGCATGTAACTTTTAGTATAAATAGCAATGAAAAACCAGAAATGCACTAGCTAGGGCATAGTTATCTGAATTCTGAACTTGTGCGCTTAGAACAGCGGCTACAGAAGTGGTCCAAAATGCTTAATTTAATGACTGTTCTTCAACAAGATCTCTGTTGATGTACAGCATGTGAAAAACAAGCAGCTACACACAATTAGAATAATCAATGACCCCCCCATCTTTTGAGGCTAATTTGACTTTTCAGTAGAGTCTGATCTGTATAGTTTCTGCTGAACTAGCCCTACCAAGCAAGTATATAGCCAAATGTACAAACCAAACAAAACAGTACTACAGAACGACTTACAAAATTTCACACGCTCAAATGATGCAATTCTGAATCGTTCCGTAAATTAGAAATATCAGTACAAGTTGAAGAATGGACATATCTTGGTGATGTTTTCAGAATCATCAAGACTACTATTATCAGGGACATATTTGGTGAACAAATAATACCAACTGCCTAGGATCTGATTGATCAGAACAACACCCCTTACGGGGCGAAATCAGGTTCAGGAACCCCTCTACCGTACCATGATGAGAAGGGAAGGATCTGTATGGCACCATCTGAGTTGCCCTCTTCAGCATTCACATGGTAGTAGCCATGGTATTGTAGCTGTGTTGCAGCAGAGCTGGTAGTTGTAGCACTAGCAGTAGCAGTGTGGCTAGTACATGTGGCCAAAATGGACGTGTTTTTGTCTTCCGCCCTTACATAAGACAGCCCGGTGAGCGAGACGTCGCTGTCGTTGGGCAGCCGCGCCACGCTGCCGTACTGTATCCCTGCGCCGCCAAGAGGCTGCGCCGCGGGGATCATGATCTGCGCCGGTGTCGGGTTCTCTGACAGAAGAGAGAGAGCACAGTTGTCCAGACCCCTGTCGTGGGCGAACATCTTTCCGTTACTGTGCCTGCTGCTGTTGCTGCTGCTCTCTGAGGAAGGGGTGATGGTGAACGGCTGGAAGCTGAAGGCCGTGGCCGCCGCGTCGCCGTGGTCCGTCTGGAACGGGAAGTGCTTCCTCTCCTTGCCGTGGAAGAGGGAGGCGGCGCCGTTGAGGTGGAGGGCCGGGTAGTACGGCTCGTGGAACGCGTTGCTCTCCGTCTTCACGGCGCTGGCCGGCCACTTGGGCTCCGCCATGGATGTTATGGAGAAGATTTGCGGGTACGATGCAAATCTTGTTGCTCCTGCATGGAAAGCAAACCGTTAAGACGTTTACAGTGACGGTTGCAATTTGCAATAGACACTACATTACATGTACAAACTGCATGTAAGTAGTTTATTACTCCCTTCCAAGTTGACGTATTTTCGAATTATCTTTTTCATAAATATATGACGTATTTTATGTTTGAATGCAAAATTAGCATGATGTTTCCTTTATAGCTGTAATGAATATCCGGTTTTACTTGATATTCTCTATATGCATACATTGAATACAGTGCATATAGATAATAATTAGAGGTAATCCAATCATTTTCAATATCTTTTTAGTGAGAGGTGCTTCAATGCTTTTCTTTTTGGCAGTTGCACAAAAATTAAAGTACGAATGAATGGTAAATGGTAATTACTTGCCCATTCGCTTGTTTCAAGATTTGTGCAACTTGTATTAGAAAAGAAAGCATTGAAACACTGCTCCTTCTTAGTTTATATGCCAAAAGAAAATACGCCATAGAAACTTGAACGGATGGAGCATAAGGAATTTCAAGTGAATATTTTGTTGTTAGGCTAATAATTGCATGTAAGTGGTGTTCAATTTATTCAGACATTATCAACTGGTTTCACGTAAGTACAACTGTTCACGAGCACAGAGTTTCAAAGAAATGTCAGGCCTACATGTTCTCTTGCTTGATGATTCCAAAGGAAGTTCTTGGAAATGGCCAGTCAACAACTGAAACTAGTATGAACTTTAAAAGAACAACATGTTCATAATGATAGTTCAGGACTTCTAGTAGTCAACTTCCTTTTCCCATCCTTTTTGGAAAGAAAAAACTTTGTGCTTGTCAGCTATCACGTGTGAAGTGTTTTTGTGGACAGTACTGCCAGTCAACTGAAAGGGTATAAAAGGCCCAAAAAAAACTGAAATGTTAAAACTAAGAGCATATGATCGACCAAAAGCATCATCTTGACGCCATAAATATATAGGAGTGTGCTTGCTTCCTTTTGTTTCAGGTAAAATGACTACTCTGAAAGCGCCAGAGCAGAGCGCTGAAATGTCAAAATCTCTTCTTTCCATCTCATTGCAGTTGTTAGCTCTAACAAAATTAATGACGTCCTTTTAAACTGTACGCTGATGGATGCCTATTCCGGACGCTCGTTTTTCATGTTGTCAAAATATTCCCAAGGATGGATTACCGTGGTGATTAGCAAACAAGCCGCCAGGGTTCAGAGGATCTGGCTGGGGCTTCCGGCGGCGCCTGTTGTGTCCATCCAGTCGCTTCCTGCAGCTCCTCTTCACCTCATCAAACTCCCCAAGCAAATGAAACCTACAAAGAAGAATTCCACCAATCATAAGGATTTTCCGAGTCAAATCACCATAGATACAAAGCCTGAATCTGATTTCACCATTGCGTGAAAGCTAGTGCAAACCGACCAAAGGTTGTAAAATGCCATGTTGATGCTACAAAGAAGAAGACTGTTGAGTCACACTCACACCTATATGGTCAAACTTCCACATTGCTTCAACCTCATGTCATAGATCTACTGTAGTAAAAATCAAGCACATGGAAACATGCCAACTTCAAGCTTCTCTGTACACGAGTTAGCATGTACTCGTAACATTCACGGCACACACTCAATTAGATGGCAAGAAAGCTAGTCTTGCTCCAGATCCTTTTCTTCTAGAACAAGCATGGGAGCATTTTTCTGGCTTGGAAAACATTTGGAATGTGGAACGCATGGATGCGTCGCGACAAGCAACGGCGACAGGGACGCACGCGCAGGACTACCAGAGGAGAAATTGTCATCCGAGTGAGCCTTGAAAACGACGGGAGGCATAGACCTGAAAGTCCAGTTCCATTGTATGTGCTGCATCATCGCTGTAGGGACACACAGAAAGCACGGGTGGGTACGGAGTGATTCCGCAGAGCAGCTTAACGGTGTCACAAGGTTGAGGAGGACGACGGAGCGGCTGCTTGTCTGGCTCACACCTTCAACAATTCTGGACCAGAGCTCAGAGGCCGCTCAAAGTTTCATCTCGAGGTTAATTCTTCTTCCTTTTCTACTTCTTCTCTTTAGGAATTTACGTTAAAAAAAAGCTTAATTCTGAACTAATTTTAGTTCTTCAAATGTATTTTGTAGAAAAATTGCAGCTTTTGCATAAAAATCCGATTCTTATGGATGCTTGAACTGGTTTCAGTGCTTGGCAAGTTTGTTTTTCGCGTTTCGCCGTGAGCTGGAAACAGATGGATACCAGATGTTTTGGCTGGTGCACGTCGGTTAATTAACTGCAAACGCCAAACATCATGATAGCAAAGGGACAGGAACTGCTTCGCCTCACAGCGAATTGTTGTTCGCCGAAGCAGGATTAAATGACCGTGCTTAATGCATACTCCAGTAATTACCAAGAAATTTACCCAAACTGACGCTTTCAAATAAGAAGAAGAAATGCATGCAACTCTCATCAACAAAGAAAGCTTCATTCTTTTCAAAAAAAAAATTTAATGGCCAGAGCTGCTCTGACATTCATTATAAAAAAGAACAACATATACGCATACACACTCCACACGCACACCCCACCACCACTGAGCCAAGCTCAGTCCTCTTTTCAAAATTTTAAAATGTTACGAAAAACTGTGAATTAAACAAAGAAATAAAAGAATGCACGGCTGGTTTGGTCCTAATTAATTACTGTACCTGCTGCACTGTTGGCAGAAGCGCTGCTGCTGGCCGGCGACGGTGACGACGGGCGTCTTGGAGTGCGCCTCGCAGACCTTGTGCCGGCGGTGGTACTCGCGGCACTTGGACAGGTCGGCCATGCACCCCTCCACCGAGCACGCCGGCACCGCTTGCTGCCCCTGCGCCGCCCGCGGCCGCTTCGCCGGCCCGGACGACGGCGGCACCGGAGCCACCGCCGCCGCCTTCCAGCTCGTGGGGGCGCCGAGCTTGAGGTCGAGCGCGCCACCGCCGGCGACGCCGCTCGGGCCGACCACCGTGCCGAGGTCCCAAGAAGGCATCTTGGCGTCCCAATCCATGATAAGAAACCAAGGCAACCAGAACTACGTGTGTGTATTACACGCGCGCGCGCGTAGAGATGTATATCTCGGGATCTTCTTTTCTTGGGATTCAAAGAATGGTAGCAATTTCTTGCTTGCTCGTGGGGAGCTTGCTGAGCTTCTGCTGCCTAGCGATGGCCACTGACAATCAAATTGGTGGCTTAAAAGGCCTTCTTTCTCGCCTTCTGCGTGTGCACAAGCTGAGACAACAACTGCTTACCCTTCCTGACCCCTTTACTCCTCTCCTCCCTCTCCTCTCCCAAGAAAAGTACACACACCAAAAAGAAAAGTTGATCGGAAGCAAAAGCTTAGCGGGACAGGGAAAAGGAGGGAGATGTAGCAGAATGGATAGAGAGAGAAGGAAGGAAAGAGATCACAACAACAGCATGCAATTAAGAATCCAAGAACAGCTGAAGCCAACCACCAACCAGGGAGGGAGGGGGGGATCAGGCTCAGAGCTGGCTAGCTGCAGTAGTTTAAAGCAAGATGATGGATGGAGGGAGGAAGCAGTGAAGCACCAACCCCTATAAAGAGTGAGCAGAGTTGGCAGATGGTAGTAGATGGGCAGAGAGGGAAGAGACAGTTCTTGCAGACAACACAGGAGGAGGAGAGGAGACTCCTATTGGAGGACTCCCAACTCCAAAGGTGGCAATAATTGCCAAGAGGCGGGCGCCTCTCTCTCTCTCTCTCTGCTGCACTGTGCACTCACTTTAATTACCAATGCCTGTAATTTAGAGAGAGAAAGTGAAGGCAGGTATGTGTTAGGGGAGAGTTGGTGGGAAGAACAGATGTGGCAAGAAGAGGAGGAAAAAAAAACTAGTACTCCATATGGAGCAAAGGGAAGAAGATGCAGAGGAGCAAACCAAAACCCAAGGGGAAGCTTTGGTGGTAGCTGCTGCCTTTACTCCCCTAGCCTTTGCCTCTTTGGGCCTTTGGCGCTTGGTCTGTTCTTTTTAGGGATGGAAGCTGAGTGCAGCTTTCTGTACCAAGAAATGGGAGGGGAGGAAGGAGGAAGAGATGCACTTAAAATAACAGGACATGTGAGGGCTGAGAAGGACTGAGTGCAGGGCTTGCCCCCTCCCAGCCTCCCTTCACCTTTTGTAGGGAGTAGAGGCTGAAAAAAAGTACAAAAGCTGGGAAAGGGATGGATGCATGGAGCAAGGAAAGGAGGGTGGGGGAGAGAGAATGAACGGAGAGGGGGGCTGATGGCCTGATGCTGCCTGCTGATGGTGCTGGAGGCTTTCTGTGTTTGCATTGTGTGTGTGGACTGTGGACTGGAGTGTTGTTGTTGCCTCATTTCAGCTGACATGTTGTTCACAAATCACAACCATTAATCTCATGTGTATTGCTTCTTGCACTTTTAAATGAACCTTCGTTTACACTATGAAAATGTACGAGGTCATGAGCTTATAGCCTGGTTGTATATTTGATCTGTGGTTTTAAGCTGCACGTGGTGTATATACGTAAGTTTGATGGAAGATTAAATATTTTTAGGTAATAGACATGTGAATTATCGGGAATAGTGATGGACGTGGAAAACAATGCAATAGATCCCAATGTGATAGTACTATTGAGATTCGCGCAAAAATAACATACTGGTATTTTAGCTTTACAATAATAAAAGCACGGGTTTCATATCTAAAAACACATACAACCGGTAAACCAACAAATGAGATCTTAAGGAAATAATAACTTATTTGTAGTTACGCGGCTATTTTTTATAAATATATTGAAAGTACTCTCCCTCCTTTTAAGGTTTATAAGGCATATTTTTAAATGATCTTATTCATAAATACAGGATATATTTTATATTTCAATACAAATTAGTGCGATGATTACCCTATACATCTAATAAATATACACCTTTACTTTATACTCCTCCGTCGAAGTTTATAAGACATATTTCTTCTTGGCACTTAGAACAAAACAATGTTGAAAACGATTAGATTACCCCTAATTATTATCATTAAGCACAAGTATAAAGTAAAGATGTATATTTATTAGGTGTATAGATGAAACATCAAACTAATTTTGCATTAGAATATAAAATACGACATATATTTATGGACAATACTATTCAAAAATACACCTTATAAACTTAGATTGTGAGAGTATTTCCTATATACATGTATTGAGTATAGTGTTTAATAGTAATAATTAGAAATAATCTAGCTATTTTTAATATCGTTTTAATACATGTGCTAGAAAAATTCGCCTTATATTTACCGGGAGGAGTAGTATTCGAAATCAAAAGCAGCTAGGACCGGAGGTTTTTTCTCTGCATGTGCATGTGCTATGTGCTCGTAATGTGGTCCCTCTAGCAAAGGTATTTTTGCCTTTCTTTGTGCATAGTTATTCTCCTAATCAGATTATTTATCACAACTGTCGATGCAGCTATGTGAGGTCCAAGTTCCAACTCTTAACGAGCTACGATTCCTAGTTTTCACACATTGATCAATGGTCAAGAGTCATATAATTACTTCAGTAAAAAAAGGTGTCATATCTTTACTTTACCGACACGTAGATTTTGTATTGCCACCTTGATACCAACACTTGTATATACTCCATATTAGAATTCTATGGGTTGCTACGGACGATTCCTCAGTTTTAATAAGAAGAGAGAAAAATCTTTTTGAAGGAAAAAAATGAATAATTAAAAATTATTGTAGCTCAATTTTAAGGTAGGAGGATTTTTTTTTCAAAAAATAAAAACAAAAACAAAAACAAAGATACAGTAGATGCGACACTGTCATTTCTACAGTGCCAAATTACCATGTGTCAGGCTGACGTCGATCTCTCTAATATTATTGATTTTTATAGATATGGGAAGTCGGAATGGACGCCATAGAACCTAGGCACCACAAATTTAAAGGCACGGATTCAAATCATATTTAGGTATATGTTTTGAAATTTTTAGTTTTATGGTATATACTCATATATAAAGATCCAAACGAAGCACATACTTTTGGAAAAAAATATATACTCGAATTCAAAGATTTTGAATGAATTTAGATCACATGCTTTACTGATTTATATATAAAATCAGTATATACCTACAATCAAACTATATTAAAAAAGAAAAGGGTAAATTTCATGAAACTATATGTTTTTTTACAAACTATCAAAAAATTACATATTTTAATTTCTATTTCACAAAACTACATATTTTAGGTGTGAAATTAAAGCTAAAATCTGTAGTTTTCTGACAATTTGTAAAAAAGTTTGGTTTTGTGAAATTTATTTAAAAAACACTGGTTTGAATTTTAATTCAAACTAGTTTGAACGGTTAGTTAGTAAATTAGTTAAACTCAACATCCTACAATTTAAAAATAAATTATATGTAATACATAAAAATATACCAATTTTGAATCATGATACACAGGCTCCATGCATGGTGCCAAGTAATTATACTGTATATAGTTACGTGTGTGAGAGACAGATAACAGATTCACATGCACTGTTTTGTGGACCATCAAAATAAGAAGACAAAAAAACATGTGCAAGTTATTATTACTGTAATCGTTGAATTCTGGCTGAGTCGAGCGGAAAGCTGGTTCGACATTTGAGCTCGCCAGATTACAGCTCTAGCGGCCAGAACAGATGCACGCATTTGTACTGCGCTACTGGCAATGCAGGCTAGCAAGGCAGCAAGAAACATGTCAAGACTCAAGAGGCATACACAGGGCCGCACCTAATATTTTGGAAGCTCTGTACTAAATTATAAAATTAGACTATACATAATAAAAATTAATTACTAAAATAATTATTTGATATTACAGTTGTAGTATAATTTTTTCTTATGTTACAAAGATTATGTATTACATTACGCTAAAAAAATTCATATATGACATTTACTTGGAAAGCATCATTCTTCTAGTATTATTGGAAATAGTATCTTCAATTATCCTTGTAATTAGTTTTTTTCAAATTAACTCAATTTCAACTGCTTTTGTTAAGTCTTTTCTAGTCCATTATAGAACGCAAGTAGAGCTACAACTTCAATCTATAAATTATAGCTCTTTTATTTTGCATATGCAATAGTCACCAGAATTATCAACAAAATTCTATATGCAACAATTGCATTACGGAAATAATTTAGTTGTTTCAAAAACTTTAAAATATCTACAAGGCTCATGGTTTTGCTTAGGAATGATTTTTTACAGTAAAAATTAAAAAATGAAAATGAAGAGAATAAAACGAACTACTCATCTATTAGTTCTTACTCTTACTAATACAAAGATTAACAAGTAGTAATACAAGAATAAGTAAATAATGAAGCCTTAACTTTGGGGTCCTATGTAACAGCCCATGCTACAGGCCTCTTATGCGAGCCTGGACGTACATGTACTATACTGTGCATATTCACACAATTATTTATGTTGCTAAAAGAAAAAATGGGTGGTACTGTATAAAATGTGCCCACAAGGTGCCTACACGTCAATTCTTCACTAATAAAAAAAAGCATCAATTCTTCGCTAATAAAAAAAAGCATTCATGTTCTGATCAATTTGTAACCTCATCACAGTAAACTGTAGTAAATTAATTAAAACACCGAGAACATGTCAAATAGAACAAATGCAGCAATAAGCATGCAATAGCATGATACAGGCAACAATACATATTTGTCACGTTTATTAGGGTAATAATAGTAACCAGTTAAGGTCGCGCGCTACGCTGCGTCGTGCGAAATTTGCTCATGCGACACTGTGCCTTGCGAAATCTGGTGCGACGATTATTTCTGAAAAAAGGTAGCTAAGGTTGCGCGCTACGTTGCACCGTGAAAAATTTGGTCGCACGACGCTACAACGTCCGAAGTTTGATCCGATGGATATTTCTGAAAAAAAGGGTATGAGGATGTAAATGGGGAATCGTTTTTTCTCGGGGTTTTTTTTTGAAAAATGTGCTAGTTAGGAGTCATTAGCAATTATGTGGCACCATGGGTCCTAAGTTTGGTCCGATGGATGTTTTTGAAACAAAGGGTATAAGGACATAAACAGGGATTCGTTTTTTCTCGATGGTTTTTTTCAAAAATGTGCTAGCTAAGAGTCATCATTGAATTTGTGGCACCATAGGTCCTCTCTGTGTCGTGCGAAACTTGGTCCAACGATTACCTACAGAAAAAGTTACGAGGATACGAACATATTTTCGTTTTTTGGGGGGATTTTTTTAAAATGTGCTTGCGTAATTTTGGTTTTTCTGTTTTTTCTTTAAAAAAAAGTTGCTAGGAGCCATAGGCGAATCTATAGATTGCTAGGAGCCATCGGCGAATTTGTGAAAAACAATTTGGGAGAAAACCGCGAAGGGATCTAAACATAACTTTTTTTTGGCGTAATTTTGGTTTTCTTAGTTTTTTTTTAAAAAGGGTTTCTAAGAACAGTCGGGGAATCTGTGGATTGTTATAAACCGTCGGCGAATTTGTCGGTTTTTTTGGAAGAAAAACGGGAAGGAATCTAAACGTAATTTCTTTTTACGGGTCCAGTCTACTAAAAACTGATTTATTATTTTTCTTGGTTTTTTTAAAAACGGATTGCTATAAACCGTCGGCGAATTTGTTGGTTTTTTTGGGAGAAAACCACGGAGAGACCTAAATGTATTTTTTTGGGTCCAATCTGCTAAAAATCGATTTCTTGGGACACAACCGTATTTTTATTTTTTTCAGGTCTATTTTGTTAAAAACTGTAGGGAGAATCTGAACGTAAACCGTGGAGGGACCTAAATGTAATATTAGTTTTTTCGAGTCTATTCTTGTAAAAACCGACGGAAGGGCCTAAACGTGATTTCGATTTTTTTGGAGGGACCCTTTCGCGAAGATGATGAGGTGGCATAGCTGGGAGGTCTCCAATCCTCTTAGCTTTAATACAAGGTATACATATACATACATACATTAATACAGGCAACAATACATATGCCAATACATGGAATTGTGTATTGGAAATATGCTTATGTTTCTTGTGTAGTCAGCAAAATCTCCATCTCATCTCATCTCATTGGTCATGGTCGGAAAAAAATCACAAAACAAAAGAATGTGCTTTTTCCTTGCCTTTCTGCCGCTGCATACGCGTCTGGACATGAGAAATTGACATAAAATATTTGACTGCATTGCATGATGACAAACTCATACTATGCTCCTAAAATATGTTTTTTAAAGGCTGCTTGGCACTAGCTAATGGCTACAGTGCTAAGTACTGTCCCAAAGATGGTGATTTGTTGTTTTGTCATGGGGTTAATTGTGGGGTGCATATGCTGGTCGCTTTCTACCTGCTGTGTGCATTTTATTAAGGGGGAAAGTGGCTTTAATTCTCTTGTATTATCAAGGTTCAATAGTGCATGAAGACAGTGCAGTGCTGCTTTAGGGTTCAGAATTTTTTTAGAAGAGATTTTATTATTTCTATGCTCCAAGCTATAGATGAAACGAGTTGCCTTTTGCAACCAGTGTAAAGCATTGCTTATTTCTTTTTTTGTTAGACGTTGAAGTGCCGCGAGCATTCAAGGGTGAAAAGTTGATTTAAAGTAAGGTCAAGATCATTATTAGAATTTGTCTCAAGATAAGTTATACTTTGATTTAACTCAGTTTTTGGGACACTATTTTGCTTTAACCATTATCAACTAGCGTTGGCTGCCTGCTCTGGTTTCTGCTTCTGGAAGCGTTGAACAGCAAAAATTTCCTAGAAGGCAATAATAGGTAGTACGGCCGGCCAAGAGAATGAGCAGTCAGGATTTTACCACAACGTGGCGTCGTTGCATTGTTCCAGAACAATGACACACGACCCATTTACAATGTCTGATATCTTGTTGGCGACAAAACGATTATATATTACGTAGAAAATCATATCATAGGCGGTTCAAAAATATCAACATAAACGGGTTTATGAATCATCTTATGGACATTCAAAAATATGAATCGATCCTCGCTCATATGTTGGATTTAGAGGTGACACCTATACTCCATCTAAGTGTATGCTCACTGTCACCTAAAAGTCCCGTGTACAGAGTATTAACAAGATAGCCCTCACTCAAACAAATATGAGCCACCTAATAGCACCGTACACACTTACGTGACCAAGAGGGTTTCGATTACATTCCGAATAACCGAACCGAGATTGGATCCAACCCATCTGAGCATAGCACACGTCGTCCGTCTCAGAATCTTGGTATCGCCCATATTCACCGAGGGGAGCGAGTTGCAACAGTTAAGGAACGACAGCCGCACGTGCATATGCATTGAACGGTTGAGAACAACTCCGGGTACCCGGATATGTGTCTATCGCTAGTTCCCAAGATCAACGCCTGCACCCACATATCCCACGTTCGAGATGTATCATTAATCATACATATTTAACTAAGCATTTGACATATCATAAACTTAAACTAGAAGCTATTACATCTACTTGATATTACGAGTACGTGGCCGACCAGCCAAATATTACATACAAAAGTAGAACGCAACGGAAATTAAGCATAAACTAAAAGTAGGACAGCGGTATGCCTATCTATAAACCCATAGGCAACCGACTAGGAAGAGCCCTAGTTCATCCATCCAAGTAGTTGTTGCACCCCGTTGCAAAGTACGACTCGTTGGGGTATTCCTCCGTACCTTCTTCTATATATTATAGATTAAGCAACGGTGAGTATACGTATGTACTCGTAAGACTTTAATGTATAGAAATAAAATAAATGCAAGGTTAGATCAACGATAACAAGCCACTACACTAAGTCTCATTTTCAGCACAAAGTAGATTTTATTTCCAAGAAAATGTTTGATCAAACGGTAACGGAATTGCAAAGATCATTTGGTATGAAGCTAATAACAGTAAGTAAAGTTTAATATCATCATTTCACAGCCCTCCTTAGCTGTGAACAGCGAGTAAACACAGCCATCCTTGTCTCACAAGTTTACCAACCCGTTTCAACACCGTTTTCAAAAGTTTTCACAAAAAACAAGACTATACTTGACATTATTTTCCCAAGTTGCTCATGACCGCAAGCACGACTAATTAATTAAATTTAAATCTCTACAGAAAGTGTACACTTTACCCACATGATACATTCTAGCAATCATTTCAACCATGCCTCATGATACGTACCGTACCCGATTTGCTAGATTATGACAAAACCGTTCAACTAGCTAAAGTCTAGCCTTGCACCAGCCCTGGTGATGACAAACTTTTGCCATGGTCCAGAGATCCGGACCTGCACACACAA
Source organism: Otatea glauca (assembly GCA_036346275.1). Classification (NCBI taxonomy): domain Eukaryota; kingdom Viridiplantae; phylum Streptophyta; class Magnoliopsida; order Poales; family Poaceae; genus Otatea; species Otatea glauca. Next base: position 51,025,637 of record CM070712.1, on the reverse strand, counting down.
TACTAACGATGGTTTACGTCCCATCGCATCCTCTCCCCATGGTAAGGCATACACCGTTGTATTGGAATGCTTTGGCCCCAACACCTCGGTGAAAGAAGCACCTACAGCGACATCGTACCCCGGAGTGTCCTTACTACTTTGGCCTACCAAAATTCAAGGCTAAACCCTAGCTAATCTACTAAGCTAAGGCTATCCCATACTAGCACATGTGGTTTCACCAAATCACTTAGGTGATAGCATCAAGTTCGGTCCTTAACTGACCCGGGCGAGAATCTCCCTCTAACTACGCGTGAGGTCCCTCCTCACGCCTCAAGTTTAAGTAGTAACTCGCCCACGTATAAACCATAAGTTTTGGGTTGGATTTTTACCAAAATACACGGAAAACATAACTCGGCCCTGTACCATTAAAATTTGCTCAAGTCTGAATAGAAATGCATCCCAACATTTAAAAGACGTTTAAATAATCATGTCTGGACATTTACATGAGATATTTCGCATTTATTACCCAAAGTGATACTAAATAATGTCTACACCATAAGCTAAGGTTACAATAGCAAGTGACAAGTGTCAAGGTAACGGGATGCATTCAAATGGGAAGTAACTACCGATACCCACAGCATAGCGAGTTTAATATAAACATACGCGTGTGCATATAGTTTGATAAAACAACATAAACATCGTAAAATGATGGGATCAACATGATCAAAGGAGGGTGCTTGCCTTGTTGCTCGTCTTCCGATATGTAATCAGGGTCGTAGGTGAGGTCGTCGTCAACGGATTCTGAAGCATCGGCGTCTACGCGTTATATAATGAGAATCACAACATATAGCAAACTACAAATTGTCAATAAGGGCAAAAAGAAATCAGTTATAAAAACCAAATAAAACTTACCAAAGGAGAATAGGGTGGTTTAGTTTTTCGAAGTCATTACTTTGTGCATAATAGTTTCATTTGTTCCTTGTTCTGAGTTTTGGTTCTTCTGTGTACATGTTACTTTTATTTCTCGAATTCTAGAAGCTAAAATTATGATCATGTATGTGAATACTTACGAATTCAAGAGGCTAAAGTTATATATCCTTGAATTTGTAATTTCGAATTCAAGAGGCAAAAATTATTTAGATTTAATATGACTAAGACATTAGTCAAGGTGTTATGTATGGGCAGTACTTAGCCCTAGATGTTTTTGCACAAAAGGTAATTTGTACATGTTAGGTCTATTAGGTTTAGGCTACTAGTTATACATTCATGGTTTTAAGATGGTTCTTGTGATACAATTATCTTAACTACTGATTTCTTAAGCTCGTTTATTCGTATTGCGGATTTTAGCGTTCATAATACTTAGAGCTATATCTTTAACAGGATTAAGATGCAAAGCAAGTTGTAATAAGATTATTTCTTCAGAATAAGATAGTCTCTACCCTAGAGAGCATTTCTAGGCTAATTTTATTAAAATTGTGTTTAGCCTAGATGTTTTATTCATTGTTGAAATAGCATATATGGTTTTAAGGTTTACGCAATCTATTTCCAAATTTGAATAAAACTAAATTAAAATCTAAATATTTTTCCATATTTGGATTATTCGTGACCTCAGCGACATTTTCAAATTCATTTCATGATTTAAAGAGTTATGGTTTGCATATTTGTAATAGTAACTATATTAATATAAACTCAAGTTTTATTTTCAAACAATTCAAACTCTGAGAAAAAAATTAAATATTTTTGCACAAATGAGTTTATTATGGTCTCAGGAGCACATGAAGATAATTTCATGATTTTAGAATCTAGGGTTTTGAATTTTGTATAAAGACCATATTAGGGTTTTATTTCAAATTTGAATTCAAATAATTCAAACTTGTGTTAAAAATTAAATATTTTTGCATATTCTGATACTACATAATTTATCATGATTTTATAAATTTATTTGACTTTAATTGGACCTAAAATGTGGAAGCTATTGCCATTTGAATTGCGTCGGTTTGAGAAATTTTCAGTTAAAAATACGAAAAGCGCTTTCTTCGTTAGTAGTCATATTTACCGGTTTGAACTGTCCTTGCCTGCCGATTGAATGTTGGGACCGGCAATGTAGAGACCTAAGGTAGAGCAGCTCGGCCATGGCCTCGCCGGTGGCAGGGAGAGGGTGACGTTGGTCCGACCGGGGTCCAGAGAGTAGGAGGAGGTTGACGGGGACTTAGGTGAGGTCTCAACCGCGGGGTCTTCACGTCACAGAGGGCTGCCAACTGTGACTTGAAGCAAGAGGCTCGCCCGAACGGAGAACCTGCAAATGAAACTAAATTGGGTTTAAGCAAGCTTGAGGTGAGCATCTATGAGCTCCAAGGAACCCATTTTGCTTGGTAATGAGCCGACGGCCGGCCACGAGGAAGAAAGCGAACGATGGCAGCAAGTTTCAGGCAATACGAGCTAAAAAGGAGATATGGGCTGGGTTCAAGGATGCTTGGAGATGCCCCATGCTCAAGGAATTGGTTTGGCGCTCACCGGATTGCTCGGATTGCATCCCCCCTTTTCGGCAGAACCTAGTGGCAATGGTGCATTTGGCTTTGGTTTTGCCAGATGCGGGCCTAACTGAGCGGCGAGATTTTCAGGGAGGTGCAGTGCCGTGGGAGCTCTGGAATGTCTTAAGGCTGGCGCGGCAGAGTAGACAAGGCAACGGAGTGGACACACAGCGGAGTCAGCAAGATCGGGGTCGTGTGGCACATGTCCTGCCCGTGCCAGTGCGTGGCGCGAAGCTGCGTCTCGTCGGCATGGGCAGAGAGAGGAGGAGAGGGGTGAGAATGATGGGAAGTGGCTGCTGGTGGGGTCCCCAGCTCATGCTCGGCCCTCTGCCAACGACGGCGAGCATCGGCATTTCATCGAGCACCCCATGCACATACTGTAGCAGTCCCGAAAATTCAGATTTGGTTAGCCAGATTGTGGTGGTATAAAAGTGACTTTAGGTGATTCTAAAAATGATGAAAAATTTTATGAGTAATATGTAGACAGTTTTTACCTTACTATAAAATTTTCAGATTAAAATATTTACAGAAAAATTATGGTAATTCTGACAACGCTGACTACCCAATTTTCATGTTTCAGTTTTTATTTTATTTGAGGATAAAAATGGATTAAATAATTTTTTAAATTTTTTTGGAGAGTTTTATATGGACTAATAATTATTTTATAAAAATTTGAGATCAATATCATGCATAATTATTTTATATTAATTCTGACATTGCAGATTTCAGATTTCCCTATTTTCTATTTTTGAATTATAAAATGCATTAAATGTAATTATTTTTTTATATATTTTTACCAAAGGTTAATAATATTATTAGGAAGGTATTATAAAATTTTCAGCCAGATATAAATTTTAAATATTTTTATTAAATACAGACAACTCACTATTTTGTAGTCAAAATATGCCACTTCACAATCATTTCATTATACAATGCATTTAAAATCTCTTGACAGCTTAAAAAGGTCACTAGAGACTTCAAAATTTTAATATTATTTTTGTAAATTTTTACTGGCATTTAATTTTATATTTTTACCTTTTCACTTTTATCTTTTTACTAATTCCATTAAGTGATTTTCCTTTAAAGCCAAAAATCCAAGAAAAGTTAATAAATCCAGAAAAATTAAAAAAAGATGGGAATTAAAAATAAGATTACATTTTCAACTCATTTTTCATAACTTGTTCATTTTGGAAGAAAAAGCTTTGTTATAACAACTTATACTTTTCCTAGGACTTGAATTCAAGATAAAGAGGAAAAATGATGATGTTTAATTTAAAATATTGATTCCAATTAAAATTTTTAATTGATTATATTTTAAAATTTTAAATTCTTATTTATACCATTTTTGAAATTTTGGGGATGTTACACCACTGTAATTATGTATCACTGATTACAACAGTACATCACAGACGTTTCTCAAACTGTGTGTGAAATTCACATCACATAAGGTTTCTAAGTGAAACCATATATGATGTGTAAGACAACATTGCACCACAGACGGTTCCAAACCGTCTGTGATGCTCTATACATCACAGACAATTTCCAATAATAATCGTCTATAATGTTATATTATCACAGACGGTTATCTATAAAAATCGTCTGTCATGTTATATTAAATTGATGATGCTTTTGCTGTTTATTGGCTAGCCTTAGAAGATGCTAGCCATGCCCTTTGAAACAACTAGATTACATATTACACCACGTTGAAAGTTCAAGCTCCATTAAGTTGGTTTTGGTGTTAATGATAAATCTAATATTGAGACTAACTCTTTTGATAATCATAATATATTGATTAGTCTCAATTGTTAATTAATGACAAATATTTTATTAGACTAACTCTTTTATTGAGCTTAACTCTTATTAGTCTCTTTTGAATGAAAAAGATGGAAATATCAAAGGTATGCATTCGAGTTCATATTATTATATTTTGTTGCATTCTTTGATCTCAAATATGTTATGATTTTATTGATAAATCTAAATGTGAAACTAACGTGTTTATTGAGTATATTTTTGAATAGTCTCATGAAAAGGAAAAATAGAAATCCAAAAGATATGTATCCAATGCAACTTTATTATTTCTAGTTACATTTCTTGGATTCAAGATAAAAGGTGAACTCCAACATTGTTTTAACCTTAAGATGTGCATTTTATTTCTGACTCTATATATACATGAATGCACACTTTTAAGGGGAGTTTATGCTTTACGTTGATGTTTCAATAGTATTGATCTAATTCATCTTTCTATATCAAGGATTATTACTTCGAAACAATCCCTTGAGTATATTTAACTTGTTTAGTTGTAATATACTTATAGCATTATAGGATAAACTCCAAAGCAATCTCAAATTGATTATGTGTATACTGATTCCATGTTCAATTATTTATATGCACATATATGCAATGGAGTTTATTATATAATTAATGGTTTTAAGAGTATTGATTCCTTTCCACCACTCCATATAAATTGGATCATTACTTTTAGATTCCATCGAATTGGGTATATGAAACTTGTGTAGTTAATATATACTCATAACAATTTAAATTCAATTTAAATTGTATTAGGTTGCCATTAAATCAACAAAGAACTAGTCATGTGTTGGTGATTCACTTTGTTGATCCTAGCGCAATCGAAAGTTCTTGAGTATATGAAGCATTAGTTGCATTAGTATACTCAAGATACAATTAATCTTTCAATCAATTTGTCTTTGGGTTGTGGTCAATCATCAAATGATAAGATCAAAGGATCTTGGGAGCATCCATTATGTGTTAATGAAGTGCATTGATGATTGAGACAACTATGTGTTTTGGACTAACACTTTCAGTGAGTTTGAAATAGATTAAGTGCAAGGTTGAGAAGGATGAACGTGATAAGGACGTCATCATGTGTTGATGAGTATCAAGAGATGATCTCGAAGTTAAGACAAGGGGAGTTCATCATGTGTTGATGAACAAGACGAAGATCCCAACTTGGAGAGAAGATGATGGAAATTATAAAAGATCCAAGTGGATGTGCTAGAGGCAAAGGTATAACTAGCTAGGACTAAGGATGTATTCCTAGTTTTTTATCGGTTTCGGTGTTTGGATGGGAGACCGGGTTGCTAGTTAGGTGCCGTACTATTAAGAGGGGTTAAGTCTTTTAGCTTGAGCTTCATCATGTGTTGATGAACTCAATCCGGTTCACTCTAGCTCACTCCCTTGGTTGATTCTTACATGAACTAAGTATTTGCTTGTGTTGCAAATAAGGGAGCCGACGTTTGCTTCTTATTAAATCTTGATTTGGTTTTTGCATAGAGCTATGTATTTGCATGTGTTGCAAAAAGGGATATAGCTTATGCAAGTTGGTTTAAGTGGTTGTTTGTATGGAGCTAGATATTTGCATGTGTTGCAAATAGAGAGCTCATGCATCAGAGTCTTAGCTTGTGATTTGATCATGTGTTGATCTTCACAAAGGCTAAGATATGTTTATGCTTTGTGTTTGCAAAATGAGTTTTTGCAAAATATGGTTTAATTGAATCTTATCTTGGAGCATGTGAACAGAGTTTGCAAATTGGTTTGATCATGTGTTGATCATCACATGGCTCAAAGATATGATCTTGATTGTTCTTGTTTCCAAGATTTATATTTGCAAATGTGTTTTACAAAATATTGGTGTTCATGCATTTGATATTGGAGCATGTGATTAGAATTTGCAAGTGTGTTTTGCAAAATTATTTTGATCATGAGTTGATCATCACATGGCTCAATATTTGATCTTATTGACTCTCTCTAGCTTGTAGTTACGCTCTTAATCAAGTCTATGTGAGGGATTTCGAGAAATCAGATTTTAGACTTGAATGACTACATTATAGTCTTTATTTTTGTGATATTAAAAAATATCTATGGTTGATTAAATCTTAAAAATGGGTGGATATTGTATCCCTCGTGATAAGCTTCGCATAGAATCAAAGATCACCTAAATTGGAGTTCGGAGTAAAAAGTTATGAGTATTTTAGTGACTGAATGAGTGGTAGCACTGCCCCTAGTAGGGCGGTAGCACCGGGTTTACTACACTTTTAGCCTGGGAGGTGTAAAAAGTCCAAAACGTGTCTTTTTAGCCCGAGAAAAAAGAAAAAAGGCCCGGTGCTACCGCCCGAAGCCCGGTAGCACCAAAATTTCTGAGTAACGGCTAATTTTTCTAGCAGTTAACCAAGAGGCCGGTGCTATCGGCCCTAGTAGGGCGGCAGCACCGGGTTTCCTGCACTTTTTGCCTGTTTTCCCCCCAACGGTTAGTTTTCTTTGGAGAAGCTATAAAAAGAGCCTTGGGGCTGGTATTTAGGTGTTGCTGACCTTGGGAAGGTTTGTGGGAGTTGTGTGCATGTGTTGCTCTCTTCCAGTTGGTTTTTGAGATAAGAGTGAGTCCTATTTGTATGTGTTGCATTTAGGAGAGGATTGAGAGCCTCTTGTGCATGTATTGCACTTGAGGGAAGCTTTGTACATGTGTTGCACTCGGTGATCACCCTTGTGCATGTGTTGCACTTGGTGAGGATCAAGTTAGAGGGCTTGACTTGTTACTCTTGGTGTTTGCCGACACCTAGACGGTGTGTGGAGGTATCGTGCGCGGTGATCTACTTAAGGAGATTGTGAGAAGGCCCAGCAAAGTTATGAAGGTCGATGCTCGCCTACCCGGAGGGGGAAAGAGCTACCACTAGTGGAATCGAGGCGGGTGCTCAATTCGTGGAGCAAGTCCAAAATGGTTTGAGCTTGCGTCAACGTGGATTAGGGGAGACCGGTAAGTATTCGAACACCACGGTAAAAAGTATTGTGTCTCCTTGTGTATGCTTGCAATTCCTTATTTATATCGTTGCAATTTACATTCTTAAAATTAAATTGCTTGCTTGTCTTTAGAATTGTAATTTATTGTTAGAGACATAATTAGCTAGTGCACTTAGTGAGCCTAGTTGATTTAGGTTTTAATTTATTAAAACCTTAGTTTATCGCTTCCGTATTGATTATTGTTTAGGTTTTGACATAGAGATCAATAGAGCGTGTATTTAGTGAGAAGAATTTTTAAAGCCGCATATTCACCCCCCTCTAGTCGACATCCTTGATCTTACAAGCGGTATCAGAGCTTGGTCACTTATTATTAGGCTTTACCGCCTAGAGAGTAAGGATGATGACTAATAGTCTAGTGCACTTCACCGATTCAAATATTTTTTATGGTTCAAATTATGCTTCATGGAAATTATTTATGATTTTTCATTTTAAATCCATGAGCCTCAAATTTGGTGGGTCGTAGATGTTGGCTTTTCTCTTCGGTTGAACGAATTTGCTCCAACTGAAGGAGAAGAAAAATGCCTACATCTCAACGCTCAAACTACTAATGCTTTATTTAGTTTTATGAGCGTAGATGTCTTTAATTCAATTTACAATCTTAAGAGTGCCCATGAAATATGAATCAAGCTTCAAGAATTATTTGAATTATCCACATCAACAAATGATGATTGCATTGAGTATTGGGCATCGATAGAAGAAACCTCCACTTTTACCTCAAGTGACGAAGATGATAAGCACTCAATTCCAACTTCACCATCGCGTTGCTTTATGGCAAAAGATAAAATTGAGGTAAGTGATGATGATAATGATAATGAGCTCTCTTATGATGATTTAATGGATATGTTAGGGGACCAAGGAGGAAGGTTGTAGATACAGAGATTCACAGGGGGCCTGGAATTAAATTATCAAAACCAAATTAAATTGGGGGGCATAGATGCTTTCAACGACGCAGTTCATGTAGCCCCCTCCAGCGACGTAGTTCACGCAGCCCCTCCAGCGACATAGTTGACGCAGAAGGACTACAGCACCTCCTACGGGTACACGTTGCCTCCCCGTGAGCATCGCCCGGTGCAGCGGTACAGCCCTTCAGATTACGGGCAGTCGCGATCGTCATAGGAGTTTCACACATGATCTCTGGATGATACAGCTGCTTCAGTATGTAGGGCAAAGAGAGGTCTTGTTAGGAGTAGGGGTCAGGGTCCACCTCAAGGGGTGCTCATGGTTAGTACCTTATTGTTATGTTGTCATCCTATCCATGTTTTATACTTCCTCACTTGATGTATATTTTACTATTTCACATCGTTAATTGTGTAGTCATCACTTTTTACTTCATTCATCGTTTCCAAAATGTAATTTACTTTCTCAGACGACGTGACAACACAACACCTGATACCGATGGGATCTATAACCTTTTCAGACTACGTGACATACCAGTCTGAAATGACTCCTCACTGCACACAATATAGTCCGACGTGACTACTCACTGCACGCTACAAAGTTCAATCGGTACACTAAGTACACACTAATTGCACACTGCACAGTCCGAAGTGACTACTCATTGCCTACTTTTAACTCTGAAGTGAACACTTATTGCACAGTATATTTATCAGTACTGACACCTTGCATGCATGACTGCCTTTTCAGCCCGACTTGACTACACACTCCAACGTTTTGCTGTCCGTCTGCACGTTTGAATCTTACTTTCCAACACTTAGTCCATACACCACCCCTTCGAGACTATAAAAGGCCAAACCGCAGGCACACATATACAGCTCCCACTCACACTTCACCATGGCTGGATCCTTTAGCAGAGCATTCTCGTGGACACCTGATATGAGCAGCGTAGTCCTTCATTACGCGTTGAAGGTTACGCGTAATGAGAAGGATGATCCGTTCAAGGAGTAGAACCTAACTAAAGTGGTGTCCAAATTGCAAGAGTGGCGTCCGACATTTTTGAACCATATCGTGACAACCTCTGGCCTAAACCTTGTGACCTCCGACGACCTTAAGGCGCACTTGCAAGAGTGGCGTTAAAGGTATCTTAGGGTGTGCGAGCTAGCCGACCACCCTTCTACTACAGGTTTCTCTACGAGACTTTATAGGGTACTGATGCTACCCGATCAGTATGCAAATCATATTACGGTTACTTATTTCATATTTGTTCACCCTACTAAACTTTTTAGCATTATCCATAAGTTCACTAATTCATATGCACGTCTTGTGTGTTAGTCATTCTCGGATGATAAAGAGTTGCTGAACGAAGATATCCCAGAATTCGTAGCGATGTTTATGCTCTTCGGCGGGGGTGTGATGCCTGATTTGTGCAGAAGACGCAGAAGAGGATCTAACTGGAGGGGTAGAGGTCCACCTAGTACTGTTGCAGCAGAAAGTTCAAGAGGATATTCAACCACCACCGAAGGAGGGCTTGCTTCTAACTTTACAAATGGCGACGACGATGATAATGATGACGATTTCATATCACCTAGACCTTAATGTTCAAACACTATCAGAACAAGACGTTCAAGCACTACTACAACAGGTCATTCAAGCAACATGCAAGAGGACGTTCAATCAGTACTGAAGGAGGGCTAGCTCCTAACCATACAAATGATGATGACGATTTCATGCCACCTAGGCCACAAACCTTGCGTCCTCACAGTCCTCCGAATCCTGACGATGATATTAAATTAAGCCCTATCAAGTATCCAAACGTAGTACACCATCAGGAACCAATAGATAACTATCGTTATTTTGACCATGCCGTATTCCGACAACCATGATCATATAATGTATGGTTTTATGACTTAGTCCTTCATCAGAGGCATTTACCTATGTTGTATCCCAGTTTTATGATTTCCTTCTGTATTTTAGGTGTAGTTCACATGCCATGCTATTGTAGTTGTTGTACTTACTGCACTTTGTAATATCAATATCGGGTTTTATTCAATATTTTACTATGATTTGTCGTCAAATTTTTCGCACACCGAAATGGAATGAGGAAGAACGAAATTTGATTTTTTTGTCAAAAAAATAACTAACAAACAATTTTGTAAAATACTACATGAATTATCACAGACAAATATGAATTTTTCTAAATTTATTGAACCCTGGTTTCAACTCTAAAATTCTAGCAACTGTCAAAATAACACTGACTTTTAATAATTAATGCTCATAAGTTACAACAAATTTTCGAATAAAATCAGTGCAAAAATGTCTCTCATAAATTTTATTTCCTTAAAAAAATATAATTTATTTTGTTTTCATATTTTGTATGAAGCCTTGTAGTTGCCGTACCGTGTGGCGATAAAAGGTTTTCGCCGAACCGTAAGGCGACAACCTATTGCCGCCACAGTACGACGACAACATGCATGTGTCACAATTTGCTCTGACGACAGCGCCGATACAATGCTAATCGCCAGATTAACGTGTTGTCGTCATACGGTATGGCGAAGATAGGCTCTTCGTCCATCTCGCTGGCGACTACTCCAACTTTGCCATACCGCTTGGCGACCGGGTGTTATTTTTGCAAATTTTTGGTTTCGCGTATTAATGTCGCAATTAATTTTAGAAAATGTATTATTAAAAAAAATTCCCAAGGAAGGGTAGCACAGGTTTTTTTCGGCTTTTTTTTTGCCTCCGACACCCTTGCCTTGCAAATGTAGCTCTCATGCGAAGAAATTTGCAAAACTAGCCTCATCCTTGACCGTGAAAGCAACGCCGGATGATATTTGTCACGAGCCATGTTCCCGTACCGCTGGAGCATAATCCATCATGGCAACGGTAGCTCTGAGATTGGTAGATCATCTGCCTCACAGTAGGAGCTCGATAGCGAGACATGCAGAGCTGGTAGGTAGGGTGCTCGATTAATTAAGCAGCTTAATTAAATGATTAAATAATTAGAGATATGATTATTTGATCAAAGTGTCAGGGAAGGGGATGTCAGCGTAAAAATCATACCAAGGTACAGAGCAGTGAGTACCGTCTTTCCACGATCGACAGGAAGATTTGAAAAAAAAAATTATCGAGGCATAGGAAAGAAGGCTTCGGTAGCCGATGCAAGGCAGCCGCCACGACCGACCTGGACTCGATCGAGGGTTGTTTCATGCACGCACGGGTATGTGCATGAATGTGTCGCTTTACACATGGGTCGATCGCTCCAGTCTCCCGGGCCAACTTTTCGCGTTTTCTCTTTCTTCTCTCTCTTTCTTCCTTTGCCACGTACCGTGGTGGGCGTGGTCCAACCGTTTAATTTGGTGTACTGTATTACGCTTTTGTGTTGTGTGTCTAATCTGACTAGGCATTGGAACCCCTTGCTTGGCCGCCATGCATGACGCCTCTCTGATACATAGCTAGATAAAGATGGTATATTTTGGACGGTGTTAATCGACACATTTTCCTAGTGCGTGCAAGTGTGCGCGCCGGTTACATCCATTGGGACCAGAGGTTAGCACTCGGGCCGGACTTTTTTAGGCCGGTTGAGGCACGACGTTATGGTCCGGCACAAGGTGGGCCGTGTCGGGCCAGTACGATACTGTAGCACGGGCCGTGCCGGGTTCGAGAATCGGGCACGATGGGCGGCACGGCATGGCACGACACTGTAGAATGGGTCGTACCGAGTCCGATGACCCAGGGTATGAGAAAAAAGCCTAGCATGAAGGTCACTGACTCACAGAGCATGACCGCTATATATGCATCTAGTATCATGAACGTCACCCCTATCGTCGACACCTGAAAGAGACAGACAAAACAGGAGAGAGAGCTGAAAGAGATTGAGAAATGGTGCAAGAAGGTGCTCTCTCTCGCTCGTCCCTCTCAATCTCTCAGCTCTCTCTCTCACCAGTCTCTCTCAATCTCTCTCATCTGTCTCGTTCACTCTCTTTCTCACCCATTGCCCCCTCTCTCGGCCGTGTTGAGCACATCCTCATCGCTCTATGTAACCGTTCAAGAATAAATAAATTTTAGTTCTTTTTCTCATAATATTTGCATTCACTGCCTCAATTCTATGCGATTTCGGCTCCTTTCCTCTCATTGCAATAGTGCAAATGGGTCGGGTCTGGGTCGACACGGCACGAAGCAAGCACGAAGTGCAAATGGACCGTGCCGGCACGGCACGGCACGGCGGGCACAACGGGCCGTCGCGGCCCAACACATTTCAGGCACGAAGCACGATAAATCCGTGCCGGACCGGCCCGACACAGCATAACGCCCACCTCTAATTGGGACACCCGGCTGATTTGTTCTGATTTCGGCGGTTTTTACCTGCAAAATTAGGTATTTGGTTTGCCTCCCATCCCCGCGCGCGCTCTCGTCGTTTTCTTGTGCTGTGGCTGTGCCTGTGCGGTGCAACCTGTACGTACGCGTGCCTGACCCGTCATGATGTTATGTATATGATAATCTGCCCTGGACAATTCCATGGCAGGCGTTTACACGTGACGTGGCCCGTTGCCATCTTTCCTTACGGAAGGTCGCATGCAATTAATCCATATATATATATATATATATATATATATATACGGTAACTAATTAAGGGCAGGTGGCCCACAACATGGTCCGCTATTGCCACATATTTTGTCGCGCTCAAGTTAGCTAGAGAAAATTAAGGTTCATGTATTAGTACGATAATTTCTAGCCTTGGAAACAAAGAAGGTATCTTTAATCTAGAGAACTCAAGGATCAGGTATTACTACGATAATTTCTAGCCTTCGAAACAAAGAAGGTATCTTTTATCTTACAAATTGTTTATAAATTACACATTGATCGCATGTACTAATAATAGTAGCCATCTGCGAAGTTACTACCTAGCTGAGCCTGCTCTCTGTTTCAGGGAGTATGCAACTGCTAGCGTATCAAGTGCTAATACCAATAGTAGTAATTAACCATCATTGAAAAGTGCATTCCAGGTGATCCGTTAGCCTGGCTTGATCCCTGGTTGCCCAGCAAGCAGAACAGAGAAACTGTTACAGGTAGTATAAAGCAAAGAAAAAAAGGTAAAACACAGTTCTGAAGCTGCAGCACTCCTGGCCGGACTGCAGCTAATCTCAGTTTTCAACCTCAAAGCTGCTATCTTGGTCCTACCATTTGAACCTTTCAATCTAACACAAATACAATTCTTTCTTTTCCTTTGAACTTCTGACATGATCATCGAGCGATTTGCTCCTCACATGGACAAACAAAACCAAACCGATTCAATCAACATGCATGTGAGCATGGTTGGGCTCTAGCTCGTACATTTCGGTCCACCCCCTTCATGCGTGACCATTTTATACGTAGACCATCCCACCTTTCCGTTGAATTCTTCGCTCCATGGTAAGATCTCCAGTGAGCATCCATATACGTTTGATGAGAGAGGCGAGGATTAAATCGTTTCTTATGAAATTTCTGTGAAATTCATGTGTTCCAAACATAGCCTAAGTCTTAAATGTTTAGGAGGCCCGTTTGGAACCAAGAGTTGAATCATTTCCTATGAAATTTCTATGTATCTAAGTCCCAAACATTTAGACCCGTTAGGGTGTCACATCTGGTGTACTCTCTTCGAAGAAATTAAAGCGACCAGACGAACAAAAATAAAATGGCAGGTGATATATATATATATATATATATATATATATTCTATACGTGCGCGTAGAATAGGATATTTTAGAGCCGCTCAGTTTTGCAGTCCGATCGAGCCAAGCGTTCCACTAATTAGCGCTGCGGAATTCGCGACTGAGCCTTGGAAGTTTAATCATTCAGAATTAATTTGCATGTATATGTGTGACCGAGAGATGCAAAGATGCATTTTGCTAGTAATACATTAATATGATTTTTATTTGTTTTAGCCATATCTTTTCATTCGCAGCTCCGATTCATGAACAAATTTCACCATTAGATTACTAATGACGAGAGGAACAACATGATATAAGTCTCGCTAATAAACGTCGCATAAATTAAATTTTACTGCTAAATATACATCAATTTACTATTGTATGATAGTAAAATCTATGTATACTGATAATAACATCTATGTATACGGATAGTAAAATCTGTTTTATACGCCGATACTTATATCAATGTGTTGCTCTCATCATCAGTAACCTATTGGTGAAAATGGTTTGTAAATTAGAGCTTGTCAATAAAAAGTTATGGCTAAATAAAAAAATATACTCATATACAAACTACAAAATTTTGCATGCATGTATGTGACCGAGAGATGCAAAGATGTGTTTTCTAGTTATACATGAATCTGATTTTTATTTATTTTAGCCACAACTTTTTATTCGTAGCTCCAATTCACGAACGAATTTTACCATTAGATTACTAATGACGAGGAGAATAACATGATATAAGTTTTGCTAATAAACGTTACATAAATCAAATTTTATTGCCAAATGTATATCAATTTACTACTGTATGATAGTAAAACCTATGTACACCGATAGGAACATCTATATATACGGATAGTAAAATCTGTTTTATACGCCGAGACTTATATTAGTGTATTTCTCTCGTCATTGGTAAGCTACTGGTGAAAACCGCTTATAAATCTGAGTCATTAGTAAAAAGTTATGGCTAAATCAAAGAAAAAACATATTTATATACAAACTACGAAACACATTTATTAGTTGTCGCGTGTATACGTTCACATTAAGTGTTAGCGTTCACACTGAATTGTTCAACAACATAGGGTTACGGCTCGCGCATAGAATAGGCAGAGTTACGCTGTATGATAGTAAAACCTATGTACACCGATAGGAACATCTATATATACGGATAGTAAAATCTGTTTTATACGCCGAAACTTATATTAGTGTATTTCTCTCGTCATTGGTAAGCTACTGGTGAAAACCGTTTATAAATCGGAGCTGTTAGTAAAAAGTTATGGCTAAATCAAAGAAAAAACATATTTATATACAAACTACGAAACACATTTATTAGTTGTCGCGTGTATACGTTCACATTAAGTGTTAGCGTTCACACTGAATTGTTCAACAACATAGGGTTACGGCTCGCGCATAGAATAGGCAGAGTTACGCGCAAGTGCAGATAAGCGTTACCGTGTGTGTATATATATATATATATATAGGCAATATATCTAGTGAAAACTATTTTTACCGTGAAATCCACGTGTTCAAGTTTTGAAAAAATCTCAAAAAAATTACCATACGTAGGGGAGGTGAGCTTCTACAATCCTACAAAATTTGAAGACCAAACTCAATTGCATTTTAAAGATATAAAAAAGACAAATTCAACCTAAATAGCGATTTTTCACTGTTTACACTATTTATTTCGCTGTTTGTCTTTTTCATATCTTTCAAATGCGATTGAGTTTGGTCTTCAAATTTTTAAGGATTGTAGAAGCTCACCTCTCCTCCGTATGGTGATTTTTTGAGAATTTTTTAAAACTTTTACACGTAGATTTTACGGAGTTTTCACGATAAAAATGGTATCAAAAGACGTGAGGTATATACACCTTAGATCCTTCACGGTACTACAATGAGACAGTTAATTAAACGAACAAATACTGATACATGCCAAGCACAAGCAGCAGCGGAGCCCTGTCTTGGTGGGCAAAATATGGCTGGCAAATGGCAATCCAGCGCTCACGAACGCGGCCACCAGCACGCACTCCCGCGGATGCACACACTGCAGACGGCACAGCAGGGAAGGTCGCGCGTGCGAGCGTGCGTGTCCCAAGGAAAAACACGGCGTTTCTCCGCGAGATCTAACCAAATTTAGGGCGCGCGCGTCCATTTCCATGCGCTGGGCCACACCGTGGGTGTTCATGACGATTTGCAGAGAGATTCCAACGAGGATACACACGAAATCTAAATTACCGGTCGAATAAAAACACTTAAAATTGTTACAATATTATTAATTTTTTCGGCCAAATTTTGTCGAAATTTTATGATTTTGGCCAGTTTTTGAACTTTTAGGGCCGGATTTGACCGGTTTTGGTCCAATAACCCTTATGAATGTCACATTATATAAAAAATTGTTGAAAAACCGAATTTTTCAGAAATTCTAAAATTTTGACACAAATAATGTTAGATTTTTATAAAATTGTAAAAGCTTGATAATGATCTGAAAATTTTATGGTAATATATTTAGTAGTGTAGGATCATACGAAAAATATTTCAAAATAATTGAACTTCATTTGTTATCTTTAAAAAATTAAAAACATAATGAACATAATTAGGACAGTAAACTTTTTATAATTTTATAATTTTTTTCGAGTGTGATCAAATCTAAAATTTTTATGAGAGATTAAGAATTGCCTCAGTACCATTATATAAAATTTTCAAAAAAATTCAAATTTTTTTGTTTGGTCAATCAAATCTACATAAGCATTGAACTTCATTTGTTATATTATATTTCAAAAATCAAAAAGAGAAAGAATATAAATGGTATTGTGCCTTGTAAAAAAATTATAAATTCACTGGATTGTGATCATGATTCAGGATTTTTATGACATCTTAAGAATTTACTTATAACTCTTCCGTAAAATTTTCAAAAAATTTAAACCTTTTTTTTATTACTAAAGCAAATTTATGTATTGATCATGAGGCTTTTAACATGACGTAGCACTGTCAGAATTTTTAAAACTTCTTTAAGCATTTCCATCATCTAATTTTTTTTAGAAACATTAATGTTACATCAGGACTGTCCACAAAAATTTTCAAAATTTTCTAACATGGTGTGGACCATTTTTCCTTTTGTTCAATTTTGTCGGTAAGCCTTTTAACAAGGCAGTAGTACTGTTCAAAATTTTGAAAATTTATGAAGCTTGATCATCATCTGAAAATTTTATTATAATATTAGTGATTCATCATAACATGCACAAAAAATTTCAAAATTTTCTAACTTGTTTTGATCCATTTTTAATTCGGTTCAAAATTGTCGGTCAGCGTTTTATCAGGACAGTAGCAATATTTGAATTTTTAAAAATTCCACTCCCTTCAGAATTATCTGAAATTTTTATGTAAATATCACCAATATGTGAGGACTCTCCAACAACAATTTTGATATTTTTCATTGTCGTTTGACCTACTTTTCTGCCGGTGAAAAATGCCAAAATTTTAGTTATTTCATCTGAAATTTTGGGTTATACGACCGAATTTCGGGATTTTAGGATTGCAAATGGACCGGATTTGAATTTTGGTTTTCAAATTTCGTCTGAAATTTGTCCGAAATACCGAGATTTTGGCGAAATTTTGAATTTCGATTCTAAGCGATATTTTATCCGAAAACAAAATTTAAATCATTGGATCCGAGCACGTACGTTGCCCATCTAGCCGTCGACGCGCGAGTAGACGCGGGTGACATATTTCTTCTGGTTCGAAGAGAGAAATCATGGCTTATCTAGTCCTTTACATCTTATTTTTAATCTAGTTTCTACGTATGTATTTGTAAATTTAGCGCTCTTATCTACCGCGAAAGGCATGACTGACGATATATGTCCAATGTCCCCTAAGGCACTAGAGAAGCTCGAAAGTCGGTAGAGCTCGGTCAACCGTGAGAGTAGTGTGGCCCACCGCGGCAGGGTGGCTTCCGTGCTATGTGGCTGGCAGCGAGCTCTAGCAGCGTTCGCCCGCTCACACGCCGCGCTCGGTCGCCTTACTGTGTGTTGGTCGGCTTCCGCGTTCTCTGAACGTGGCAGAGACACATATCATCTGCCGCATATTTTAAGGTGTGAAAGATGACTAAATTTATAAATATGTATAGAGCAGTGTTTCAGTACTTTCCCTTCTAATACAACTTGCACAAAGTCTTAAATCAAATGAAGGGGTAAGTAATCATCATATACTCTTTATTTATGCTTTAATATTTATGTAACTGTAAAAAAAAAGCATTAGAACATCTCTTATGTATATATTTAAAAACAAAATTACATAAGACCAAAAAGCAAATGATTTCTCGAAGAGATGACTCAACCCGGTCTGAAGTCTGAACTATGCTCTGATCTGACCGGCAATCATACCTCCATTAAATTTCGAAGAATTCCCGGGTTGTGGTTGATTTGAGCCGGCTTGGCGGCGGCTCGGCTAGCCGAGCCGCGGAAAAAAATAAATTTGGGTTCTTTTTCAAAAAAATTACGTTTAGATCCTTTTTTGGGAAAAAATACGACTAGGTCTTTTTTTTAAAAAAAAAAGAATATATATTACGTTTATGTCTTTTATGAGTTTTTAGGCATTGCGTTCGGGTCCTTTTACGGAAAATCAAAATTACGTTAGGTCTTTTTTTCGGAAAAAAAAGTACGTCTAGGTCCTTTTTAAGAAAAAATACATTGCGTTGAGGTCCTTTTTGTATTTTTTTAGTATTATGTTTAAGCCCTTTTTCGGAAAAAATTCTGTTTAGGTCGTTTCCGGGAAAAACAGAATTTAAGAGCTTTTTTCCGTTTTCCGTTTTTCCGGAGGCGAACCTTCCGTTCCAACGAAATCGCAGATTGTATCCTTTCAACCGTTCCACGGTTTCCTCGATTTGCTCGCATAGGGAGTGACAGTCGCACATTTTTTCGATTTGCTCGTGTAAAAAGTGGCACCCACGATGTAACACGCCGCATATGATTACCAGTTAATTTTAGCCGATGAAGTACACGACTCCAGTCGTTGATCAAACGTAGCCAAAATGCCAAATGCATGCTTCGCCCCTGGCTTGCCTAACTACAGCTACAACGTAAGGCAGTTAGGACTTAGGACTCGAGTGTCCAACTCACGCGGGCGTCTCCCAAAGCGAGTACGCGTGAGTTCTCTCATTCTCTGTCTTTGAGCTTGTCTGGTTGAAGAAATCGACACCTGGATCGCACTGATCAGGCGAAACGAACGATTCAATGTTTCTTGCGCGCGACATATATAGCTTGCTGGTTGCTGCGTACTATGGTGATCATTTTGTGAGTGATTTTCGTTCGATATTTATCGAAAATCGAGTTATATTCAGCGATTATCGTGATATTTATGTCGTATAAATTTTTCTGAATTTTTGATTTTTTTTTAATTTAACCAGTTTATCGATTGGTATTGTATAACGTACCAACTCGATAGGATCGATAATCGCGATATTCGAGCGAGACGATATTGCGAACCCTGCCTAGGTACCATCAATCTGAACCAAAACCTCTTGAAGAAAGAAATACGGTGATAGGAATTAATTTATAGGCAGGAGTAGGAGAACATTCACTGGATAATGGGCCCTCCAAATTCTTCTAGCTCCATCGGTGTGCACAAAACCCAACAACGACTTGCCATTGTTCACAAAAGCTTAAGAGACATCTCCTGATTGTACACGCGGAAGCAGCGTACATGCGTATGTGGAAGCGACTGGCCAATTACTTGCAAAGTCTTTCGTGCATGGGCAACGACTTGCAGTCTTTCGTGCACCGACCATGTATGCATGCAACCCCGAACAACACGCCGGCCGGCCGGTGACGACTGACGACACTTCTCAGGCCCACCATATGCGTCTCGCCTCTCTGAACACGTCACACGGTTTCTTGCATCAACTGGTACTGTAGCTACTATTGGTGCAACCCGTCCGGTCTGAATTTTAAGTCATCCATCAGTAGCGAACAGGGCATTCAGCACTACTGCTGCAGCACGCTGTTGCTAGCCTGTTACTACTAGTAAATATCTCGGTCAATATGTGCATCAATTGCTTGCTTGATTCACAAGCTATGAAGCTACTCGTCGTTTTTCCAGAACGTTTTGATCGTATATGATATCGAGTTCTGCTGGACTTTCACAAAGGGCCAATATTAATTAGTAGCGATCGATCGCCCGGCCAGGGAACTGAAACTGACGGCACGTCAAAAGGACTTGGATTGGATGCCCTCCGAATCGATCTGTGACCACAGGAAAATGAAAAAGAAAAGAGAAAGGGAGTGGACGGCGGACCCGTCTGGATGCTGGCTTAGATAGATACTACATATAACAGCATATGATAATTGATAAACACAACACAACTGTGGAATTGCAGTGGCTGCTCGGTGCTCAGAGCCAGACGCCGTGCATGCATGTAGCCCTATCGCGACGCCAGTCAGGAGTCAGCGCTAGCTGTTCGGTCGCTCTGCACGTCTCGGTCTCTCCCCTGCTCTCGGCCGATCGTACTTCCTGTGTCCAACTTTCAGACAGAGCCTTTTTTTTGAACGAATTCCGCTGATGGATGGCGAGATGTCGCATAAGTTGTGTTTGATTCAGAACAATTTTTTGCTGACCAATTTGCTGATAGTACGTCCAGTACCTCACCTTAGTACTTCTTCTTGTTATAAATATATATCGTTTTGATTCTTTTGAACATTGACACGATCCTTAAAAAAATAACTTTCACGCTAATTTCTTTATAAAATCCAATATAATTATAACGTTATAAAAATATTTTTTAAGACAAATCTATACGATTTTTATGCATCAAATCTAAATATTTTAGAAAACATTAATAGTTAAAGTTAAACTTGACTGCACGTACTGTAATTTGGAAGTCTAGCGTCCATGTACTAGTACTAGTAAGCAACTAAGCACTACACTAACCATAGCTAGTTAATCGAATTGGTACTTGGTGCCTCGGTGGTAGAAGGTGCCTAGTAGATCAATTATTAACCACAACACATGCATGGTGCTCTCTAGACCACACAACACTGTGCATCTTTCGAAAAGTATACTAGCAAGCACCAATCTAAACGAATCCAACCTGCCCACATTTAAATAAGGAGATGGAACTACTTCTAATTAACAAATGGATTGCGTTCTAGCTATATACCTCCCCCTCCAACATCATTGTTGACTACATGACTTGTTTGAGCTAATATAGGCACACATATGTGATATGTGAAAGCTAACTTTATGTAGTACAGTGTTGCTAATTTATAAAAGGAAACTTTACAAAAGGTGGGCGCGTTACTATTTTTTCAAAATGAACGGATTACTATCCACATAATCAATGATCCTCTCATTCTCGAGGCATCTCTAATGCTTTAAGGTGCGGCAAGTGATTAAAGGAGCAGTTTTCTTGCTACGTCGATGTTTTAAAACTTAAGATATCGTGCTTGTATGGTTGTTTTGTGAGTTTATGTGAGCGTGTAGCCACGTGTATAAATAGATGTTTGCGTAGGAGAGCTGATTCTTAGATGGCTATTTTGCAATGCAAAGTCACTACAAACCTAATGATCAAAGTGGTCCCTTGATTCACGGGGCAGGGCAAAGACGAGCATGAATTGAGCTTTAATTTGATGAGTTTTTTATTTAGCTTTGATGTTATCTAGAAGAAGACCCTTAAAGGAAGAGCTGAGTTCGTGACTAGTAGTGGCAGGCTGGCAGCACACAAAGCTAGCGTATATATATCGCGTCTTTGGCACGAGAAACACAATACTATAATAGAGTAGTAGTAGTACTACCTGCGCGCTTAATTAATCTGTTTATTTGGTTAATTTGCTTAGTTAAACCCTATGCAACGTGCACGTAATTAACCCGCGTAACAGCTGCATTTGATTGGACCACTGGTTTCCTTTTAAGCATTGAAAGCTCCAGCTTCAGTGTACATTCTTTTTAAATTTTTTAGATCAACTTTACCTTTTCTTTCTCAGGACTCAGGAGTCAGGACCTTTTTAAAACGCAGAAACATTACAACGGAAAGGAATGGCTCAAAAGAGCGTGTTTAGGTGTTTGACAGGAATATATTTTGTGGGAATTTGAAAAAAAAGAGAGATCATCAAGAGGGTGCATGTTAATTACATGTAAAGTCTTCAACATAGTAGAATTTCCTAGTGGATATATGAATACTACGGTTTTTCATATATATATATATATACACACACGTGCGGTATATATATGCTATCACCACCGTGAAATGTGTCTTGAGATTGATGCAATTTTCAAAATTCAAACAAACATCCCATCTTCTAATAATTGAATATCCCTAGCACAAATCTTGATGCACTTCTAAGGGTTAAGATAGTGTGTGTGTTTTTGGGATATATTTGGTGATTTCCAATTGTAAAACAAATTCGGGAATAAGAACATCATAACCCTAGTAAATCAAAGCTAAGCTAGTCCAAAGCGAGGGGGGAAGCAGTTCTTAACTGAAGACAGGAACACCGAACAGGCATGAATTGTTCTGAAAGCAGTTCCGAGCGATCGATGTTGCGTACAAAGATCAGAGTAAGTACAAATCTACAAATACAACCAAAATCCAAAATCACGTACAGATAGCATGTACACATATATAACAACTACGTACTCACAGTTTCCGTGCGTTGCGTGTAGATCGACTTAATTTGTCGCATGCATGCAGCTGTACGCACATGTACGTCCCTTAATTTGGCCAACTTTTGTAGGTCAGTAATATTGTATTATTCATGCATGCATGTTGGTGAACTACCAAACACGTTTAATTTAGTGGTTTCGATCGGTACGTACCTGTGGTCCAATTAACGCTGCTAATGAATCTTAACAAACTTATTTATCTACGAGTACTATGTATGTGGTCCGCACACACATACGTACGTGCGTGCGCGCACCTGGCCTGCCGGTAACCTAGTACTACGCACACTGATTAACACGAGAATGTGAGATTAATGAACCCTAGGTCATGATCGTTGGCTCGGACAAAACGTAGATTAAGGGACCATTAACGGTGTCACCATGCTGTATTAATCAACTAATTAACAATTAAAATGAACTAGATTCTGCTAGTAGTAGTATACCACTAGCTATCTGTACTTATATTAAGTACATGTGACGAGTCTAAAAGGAAAGTACCACTACTACTCAACGTGTAAAAAAGTGCAGCTTTCTTTTGTCTTTCGTTCGGTATTTTTTATGTACAATTTGCACTTTCTTTGTGCCGCTTATGTTATTTTATATGCTTTGCTTGTGAATCAAGGTTTTGCTTAAGACAGGCTTAATTGCCCGTGAATCCGGGACCGTGCATATGTGCACCACGCATTGAGTTAACTGCAAAATAAAGTACTACTAGCCATGCTGCTCTCAATTAAGTACTAGCGTGAAAAGAAAATTAATATTGCTCCGTCGCGTTGATGTAAACATGCTCTGCACATTCTCTGCCAAGCAAATTAAGCTTTAGTAGGGACGGCCTCTCTCCCATTGTTTAACCAAAAAAGAAAGTACAGAAATGCTTTAGCAGGTGAAAAAGCAATTAATCACTTCATTACCAGGAACAAGGAATCACCTAAAACTAACGTGAAGTGGTGAATTTTGATTGATTGATTCCACCCTTTTGCCTATCCTTTTCTTGAGATTGTTGTTTCATGTGCAACTGGCTAGGGCTTCCAGATTCCAAAAGGTTATGAGCATCATATGAATGATAGTGGTTATTATAATGAGTGCAGGAAGGCAGTTCAAGTTGAAATACTCTATCAAGTTATCAACTCAAAGTATGAAAACGCGAGCTTACACACACCTTGCTTCAGTTATCATAAATACAGACATCTAGAGATTGAAATGGAAACGAGAACATTTATAACAGATGGTATCATGGTACTGGGTTACCGATATTGCCCACACACCGAAGCACGCTGGGAACAGATCGGCCTGCCCTGCACCGTACGTATTTAGCATCCTACACATGACTGACATCAGTGAAAACATCAAGCAGGCTAACCAACATAAACAACTGTACGTGAAGTGCATGGAGATACTCTGATCTACCTAGCTCCAACCGATCAACACTCAGACCGCAGACTTTTCGCTCAGTTTGATGTTCGTCTGCCGATCGATGTCTATATCCCGTGATCGAGAATTAGCCTGCGCGCGTACGATCGATCATATCAGCTAGCCAGCTATATATGAACTTCACTCAGGCAAGCACTCATGTCATCATCAGCTCTACTAGAAGCAGGTGCTTGTTGACTTCGAACGGTGAAAACTCGCGGCGAAATGATGGATGAGTTAATTAGCGTACGTCATCGATCCTCCATCGCGAGACTCGTCTCCATCCTCGTTGGTGCCCTATCGATATCATACGTACGGAGCTGGCATTTTTCGTATATATAGCCAGCCATTCTGACCTGAATCATTCGATTACGAAGTGATCACTATTCTGGCCCATTGGGCTCCCTCCCTCTCTTTCTCTCTTGCAAAAATAGTGCCCTCTTGAAAAAAAATAGTAATTTTTTTTTTAAAACTAGCCTTCTACCCACCGCGGAAGGACCTCTCGCGCTTCCCCTCCACGGCACAGCTGCTCCCACTCCCGTGCACGCCACTTGATATGCACACTCCTCGATTTAAGATACATGCATGCAAGTTTGGTCCCGATCTTCTGTCGTAGGAGAAATCCGATAACTTGAGTTGTGACCTTAACGAAAGGGAGGCTAACCACCATCCAAGAACGTGATCAGCAACCTCACAATTGCTAAACCACTCCTCGATTGGTTATCAACCGTGTCAAACACACGACTAACCTATTCACGAAGAACGGCTCAAGCAAATCCACAGGAAGAGCAAGAGCAACAGCGGAACAACTCGCTAAACAACAAAGATTCAATTGAGACTTCAAGTTTGCGATAAAGAGCCTTTACAATAGCAATAGCTAAATCCAAAATCAAAGTTTGAAACTAAAAGCTAGGGCAAGCTACAAAGTATATAGTGGGTGGGGCGCAGCCCAAAAGGACACAATTATGGACTTCGATTCGGAAAGGACTTAGTTCTGGACTCAAAGTATTTTCCTTGCAGCGTCTGGTATATTTAGAATCTGTGGCTAGCTGTGCATCCATTGGATGTGGCACAAAATAACCATTTAAACGAGTCCTTATTCGCTCTGGTTGGGCTCCATTTGTGAAAATTATGGCTTTTTAACTGAGACATGTCCTCTGTTTTGAGGTGGAAATCCCATCAGAATCCTCCTCTGATTACTGTCTGAAATTGGCTCCGAACCTTCCTCGGTTTTCTGTCCGAAATTGGCCCAAACTTCTTGGAATCTCTGATGCTTTATTGACCTTTCTTGATTGCTTGTAAGTCTTCCCTTCTTCCTATGTTAATCCTAGCACTTGGTGTGTTCTTTGTGACTCAAAAACCGACATCGTCCAGTAGTTACTTTCTTTCAAACCTATACATGTAATAATCAACAAAGAACAACTCTTAGGTAACAACATATTCTCGTTAATAACATAGTTAATTTGGCTAAAGAAAGAAGTCACCTACTGGCCTAATCGTTGTGCGGGTGCACGAGTCATTGGTCCTTGCAATGGTTCTAGAATCGGAGTTTCTGAAATTGGTGAAGTACTTGATGTAGGGATGTCCTCATCACCACCGCTCCTACTATGTCCTGGCTGTTTCCGCACCACCCGAGCGCGATAGCCGCCTGCAGCCACACTCGATGCCAACTCCCCCGCCGCGCTCCTCCCGCGGCACGCCAGGTTTTCGCGCTCTGGTGGCACAGTAAGCGACATGTGTCGCTGCCGCGTCCTCTATGATAGGAGAGGGGACTAGATTTACAAATTTTATTAAAAGTAAGCTATTTTTGTAAATAAAAAAAATACTAAGGAGAAAACTAGAATAGTAATCCTAGAACCAATTCCACATTTCCACGGCTTGATCAGTCGGGTTTCAACATTCCTGTTTGGCGTTCGTACAGATACTATATAGTGTGCTGACAATTGACATCGTGTAAACCTCGTCGATGTATGGCTGAATCCGGTGAAACAGGTACTGCTCCTGCTGCATAACAGTGAGAATTAACAAGAGCACCGTACCGTCAGCGTCACCAACCTAGGTCGCAATGAACAATGAACCGGTTGGCAACGTACGGCCCAAAACTACCACGTACGCGCAGCTATAGAATTCGGCAGTAATCTATATCGTATTTCACAGTAAAAAAGTTGATGTGTATATTAACAAGAACACGTACTGACTAGATAAATCAGAACGTGCTGAGAACACATTTTCTACTTTGTACATGAATCTGTTATTACTTTATTTCAGCCATATCTTTTTATTAGTAGCTCCAATTCACGAACTAATTTCATCATTAGATTACAAACGATGAAAGGAACAGAATGATATAAGTCTCGCTCATAAACGTCATATAAAACAAATTTTACTACCAAATGAATATAAATTTACTACTATATAAACATCAATTTACTGTTGAAACGCATTACTACTTAAATCGCGCTGAGTTGGTTCGGTATACAAGAGTTTGTTAGTCAGTTTTTTCAGTTAGTTGCACACGTCTCTTCATCTGTCCTTCCATGAGCCCGCAAACCCCTTTCAAAGAGAGTTGAGATGTTACTCCGCTGCAATTCAATTGCTCCTGCAAATCAGAAATAATGAACGCTGGTAAAAAAAATTAGTGCCTATTGTTTGGTAGAAAGGTTTCGGGTTTCAGAGAGAGAGAGAGCCGACCAGGTTCAAGTATTGCGCCTTTCAGTCTCAAGGCAATTTGGTTCATGCCAACTACTTATACGGTTTGTAAAATCTATATATACAGATAGGAAAAAATATATATATTGATAGTAACAACTATAAATTGTAAGATTTTATTATTGTACGAACCACAAGCTGCTGAACGCTGGTATGATAGTAAAATCTATATTATCATGCCAGGAGGGTTCTGCAGCTAGTGGAGTCAGTGGAGTGGTAAAATCTTATAACATATTCAGTAATTTGGGGTTCATTTGATAGTAAAAAATAAAATAAGTATATATATTACTGCTACACAGACTAGTAGCCTAGGACGATAGAAGTCGACCTCAGTGGGAACACTTATGCTCGGTGCGGCCTCATCTGTCGTGGCCGACGCGTCCGCGCGGTCGTCGCTCGGTAAGGACGTGTCGCTGGCTCGAACGGCGTTCTCTTGTATGGCGGCGTCTCCCGATGTCATGACTAGTGACTAGTGAGGCCGTGTGGGCGCCCGGCAGGGAGCACATATCCAAGTTCTAATGAACAAAAGCTTTTACTCCTATAGTCCTATGCATATTCATTATCACATTATACATAAACAACATGCTACCAGTGTCACAACTTTTGTGGTACTAATAATCGGGTCAAAAAGAAAGCCTTAATGGGAAAAGGAAAGTTTAAGCTGGGAGCCTAGCGAACATATGTCAGGATCAAGCTCCCAATCTGAACATAAATACTATTCAATTACTATCGGTATATATAGATTTACTATCATACCAAAGGTTCAGCAGCCTGTGCGGTAGTAAAATGTTATGATACATTCGGTAAAATGACACTAAAAACTCATTCGTGCAGGGTTTCTTAGCGAGGCTTAAATCATTATGTTGCTCTCGTTGTCAGTAAGTTATTGGTGAAAACCGTTCGTGCATCGGAGCTATCGATAAAAAGTTATAGCCAAATCACAGAATACATATTCATGTACAAAATAGAAACACACTACAGAAGACATTTTTACTAGTCCATCATGTGTCATTAGTAATGTGTTTCGTAGTTTGTATATGAATCTATTTTTTCTTTGATTTAGCCATAACCTTTTATTGACAGCTCCGATTCACAAACCGTTTTCACTAGTAGCTTACTGATGATGAGAGAAACATACTAATATAAGTCTCGGCATATAAAATAGATTTTACTATCCATGTATATATAGATGTTACTATCGGCATACATTGATTTTACTATCATACAGTGGTAAATTGATGTAAATTTGGCAGTAAAATTTGATTTATGCGACGTTTATTAGCGAGACTTATATCATATTGTTTCTCTTGTCATCAGTAATCTAATGGTGAAATTTGTTCGTGAATCGGACATGCGAATAAAAAGTTATGGCTAAAACAAATAGAAATCAGATTCATATATACGTCTTTGCATCTCTCGATCACACACATGCATGCATTAATTCTGGACGATTAATATTCCAAGGCTCAGTCGCGGATTCCATGGCGCTAATTAGTGGAACGCTCGGTTCGGTCGGACTACAAAACCGACCGGCGAGTAAAATTGCTTAAACTACACGCAACTACAAAATAGTAGATCCATGTACGTAGGTACATATGTATGTATATATGTATATATGTGTACATATGTGTATACATATATGTAGTTATGTGTACATATGTATATATAAACAATTGGTGATATTTAAAGCATCTTCTTTGTTTTAAGGGCAAGAAAAATCGGAAGGAAAAGAGAAGAATCTCTGCCACTTATTTTAGTGGGGTTAGATTATAACGGTGCAGATTAATCATATATAACAAATACAATTATATTTCAATAATTGAAAGTAGAGTTAGATATCAAAGAAAGGATCACCACTCATTTTGATGGGATCAGATTATAACGGTGCAGATTAATCATATATAAATAGAGTTATATAACAAAAACAATTATTTCAATCATTGAAAGTAGAGTTGTATATCAATGACAATTGTATCATAATATCTATACGCGCAGTTGCGCGGATAAACCTATTAGTTATAATTAGTCACAGAGTTAAAAAGATGCCGACGCTAGCACCGGCCAACAAAAAGCAGATATAACACTGCAACTGCAACCAGAGAGAGCTACATTTTCCGCAGTTGCAACCATGTTTCAGGACTACACCTTGGAGATCCATTGTGGAAATTGGAATCAAGCACCATTATGTGCTCGTAACTCCTAAGCCTTACTAAGGTAATTTAGGTTAAACAGCCTGAGGCTGTATGTAGTTCTTCAGGGGAACCAGAGCCATCTTTCCACCGTACATATCTGGGAGCTGGCTCTCGTCGATCTCCCGGTGCAGCGTCTCTTGCAGGCTCTTGTCGTCGATGAAAACAAACTGAAAATGCATTGGGCAAAGAAGTAAGGAGGAAAATTAAGAAAATGGAATGTTCAGTTTGCCACCTGCAAGAAATTGGAATCAGGCTAATTATGATTTGCTATCATTCAGTCGCCTTCTCCCTGGTGTTGTTGTCGATGAATGGGTAAACCATCTTCCACGCCTTCATGAAGATGTAGGGCACAAGGATCATCAGCGCCTTGCCAAGCCTCTCCGGGTAGTAATTCTGAGGGAGAAAATCAGAAGAATCGTCGGCAAAATGCTTTCAGAAAAATTCGTATTCTCGGATTTGGCCGCGTGCGTGTTGTTTCCATGTGCAGTTGCGCTGTTCAATTGTACTACAGGACAACTTTTTGTTTAGCTCAACTGAAGACTGAACACAGACCTGCATGATCTCTATACATGCAATGTAAGCCCGGACGTCGCAGTTTGCGTATCCCCAGCCCTTGAGATCCACGATGCAGAGGAACTTCTCCTGGCCTTTAGGGATATATCCTGAAAATTAATTGGTCCGTGGAATAAAAAACAATCTTATATATGCATGGCATGCTAGGACTCTTGTGAATTGCGAGACAATCTTGTGAATCTTAATTATGTTCCATTACAGCTGGACTACGAAGACAAAAAAGCTCGATCGATCGATCACAGTGTGTTGCAGAAGACAGGTAGTAACAAAAGTACCTGGCACAGATCTTGTCGAACGAGTAGACAACAAAAACCTGCAGAAGAAGATCGATGTGCACTGATCAGTACTCATCAGATCAGCAAAGATGACTAGGATGCATGAAGGTCATCATACTCTAGAACTCGTCCATGTCCCGGTTTGCGGAGTAGTGCCTGGCCGGGAAGACATTGAGGACGGGGCGGCCGGCCCGGTCGACGCCCCCCATGCAGACCTTGTCATCCGAGAGCTCCCTGTGCACCTGCTCCGACGGCACGGAGCCGCCCGGCGCGGCTTCCTGCCGCCACTTGAGGAACTTGCGGAACATGGCCGAGGCCTTGTCCATGTTGTGGACTTGTGGTCGCGCGCGCGCAGGAACCTCCTCAGCGTCAGGTTGTCCACCTGCACATGCACGCGCGTGCATACATGCAGAAGCAAATCACAGTTCAGTTTCTCGACGAAACTAGTCAAAAAATATTATCATCCTAATAAATTGCATCGATCGCTGGTACGTAGGTCCCTAAACCTGCACGGGTGTGTCTTGCATGTGACCGTAGACAGGTACTCAGTCCGATAACGCGTTGATTATTTTTTAGACGCGAGAGAAAGAATGGTCAAATTTGCATATCCCGTTCTTGTATTACACTAGCCAACTCTATCAGGAAAAGTTGTTTGCTTGCATTACAAAACGGTAAGCATCTCTATCTAGGAACTGTTTGCTTCGCTTGCATTAGAAAAGCATAAGAACCTTGCTTAGCGTGGTTACAGGCTTACAGCTAGCTAGCTTAATTTATTCATCCCATGATCTCATCGATCAACTACCAAAGGTGTTAGTGCTAATAGCATATACTATATACCCTGCAGGTAAAAGCGACAAGTTCGGCCACACCTTTCTCCATAATTAACCTATGCAGCTACTGCAACATAGAGTATCTCTGTTGTGTATGTCTCCCAAAGACCAGGAAGAGCAGAGCAGAAAAGTAAAGCAAGCATGCAGCTGGTCATCAAGAAGAGACCGAGGAAAGCACAAGAAGTCAAGAACATGGTAACTTATTGCACATCACCATAATCAGCAAGCTAGTGGTGGTAGATACCAGTAATTTAGCAAGCGTCGACAAATCATCCCGCAAAAAACTAAAGAACTGCCGTCAAATCGAACACTGCGAAATCATCATCGACTTGATTATTTGCCTTATGTTTGCACCAAAATTTGGTAAAGTATGGTCAAAATCGTCAAGCTAAAGATTGATTGTTTTTTTTGTAGGTATGGGATAAAGGAAGAAAGATTAAAAATACTATGGCCGATATCGGATAAAATAGATAGTGTTGCAACCGATATTAGTCCAAACAAGGGAAGTATTGTCCGAGTTAAGGTCGATACGGATCATGGTAAACAGCGTATTGGATGTGGATACGATCGGCCAACATCTATAAAAGATGATCAAGAGCAAACGAGAAGAACACAACACAATCAATCAAACAACTCGTATTTATTCTTTTATCTTCCTGTCGACTATGAGTGGCTTTGTAATTTAGAATCATCCTTATAATATGATATTGATCAATAAAGTTGTGCATCGTCGATTGTTGATATTCATCAATTACGCCAATCAGGTTTGATTTTCTTCGATCTTACTACGCATCGCCTTTTTCGGAAAAGTCTACTTCTTACCATCTGATTAGCCTTAATCGGCTAATTAGACTTATCGTTACCATAGATTTAATCGGTTTTTAGCTGTTTAGATCTTTGCCGATTTATCATGATTGATCGGCTTTGAGCGTATTTTCTGTTTATCTTACCAATTGCAGGATCAAATCAGTTGGCACACCTCGAATCCTTGAATTCGACGTTCGTCGTGTGCGTTGTGGTTGATAGACTTTTTTTTCGGCGCCAACACCTTGGCACACGGGTCCTGGGCTTCCACCATGGCCCTCAGCTCTGCCACGTTGAGCCACTCGCCTTCTCCTGCCGCACCTCCTCCTGCTAGACGGCCCGTCATCTCCTACTCCTCCCCCACTCTCTCTCTAACTATATCGTACGTTTGTAGAGTTCTGCTGCAGCGAAGCAGTTAGGTATATCATCTTGTTGACATATATGAGGAGGAGGAGGAGGAGGAGGAGGAGGAGGAATAGTCGGAAGGGAGAAAGATGGTGGCCGGGGCCGGTCTGAGGAGGCTGTGGAGGAGTAGATTAGATAGCAACTCGTCCTAGCTAGTTAATAATTAATAACTGCCCTGCCTAATCTAATCTTTTATTGGTCCTTTGAGCCTTTAGGGTAATGCTAGCTAGCTCTAGCTTAGCAAGAAAACCCAGTGGCATGCAATAAGGGCGCGTGCGCGAATGAGAGCGAAAATTTGATCTGAATGGCAAGCTGGGGTCGGCTTTGCCGCCCGTGGAGGGCGCGGCGGCCGAACCTTTGTTTTGCCCTTTTGGAGCAGACAGCTAGCTAGCAGCAAGTATTGGTTAACTGTTTGTGTTGCCGATCTTTGTGCGCCCGCCGTCCTCCCTTGAGAATTTTGGCAACGATTTATTAGGGCATGCATGGCGCGTCTCTAGCTCTTTCCATGTGTTTCTACTGCTCATAGACGTACGTACATGGATGCACCAGGAGGGCTTCCATTGTACAGTATACTAGCACTACGAGTCTTTCCGGCTCTTGAGGGACCTGATCAGCTGCAGGTACTACGTACTCTTGCCATCTGCCTGCGTACCAAGTTCCAGTTTCAGAACCACAATACAAATAAAGACACCCCCATTTCTGTAATTATCACCCAGAAAAGCGAGTGCCAACTTCCGTAGGGTCGTGTGGTCGAGGAATGCAGTTGCCGTGGTTTCTGCCGTACGTACAGCAGCCCATTTGACCTAGCGCCATTGATTAGAGTTGCCAACATGATTGGTGCGCGCGCGCGTTACTCTTTCATCTCAATTTGTATGTAGTACCATATTCAGTTCATGAATCACGACACTGCGTTTGCCACATCCTTAATCAGACAGCACCTTCTGCAATAATAATAATAAAAATCGCATAATCCTGCTGTTCCGGCAAGTAGTACGTACGTGCTGGCTGATGCTCTTGCTTCGATTCCTCGTCAGGAAACAGTACGAAAAACCGCAAACCCTTCGCAGATTTATATTGATGTTCATGTATATCCTGTGTGGTAGCGGCCGGCTGGTAAAGCGGTAATGATCGGTGTCGATCGTCGTCGTGGATACCGACCTGGATTTCGGCTGTCGGGGTGCAGAAACCAAATTGACTCCACTGGATTCAATCATCGCGTGCAATGACACGATCAAGCAGCTTGCACTGCTGAGGCTGCGAAAGTGCGGATGCATCAACAACACCAGCAATGCATGAGTAATATATGCCTGCTTCTTCAAACCTCTCGCGCTGAATCGTAATTCTTCGTACTTCCTTTTCAAGGCCCAAGATATAAGTCTTGAGTCTACTGATTCTGGACTTTGGTGGGGGTTGGAGGTAAGAATATCACTGATCGATACCGACATGTGATCTACTTGCGCCAATACAGGCATCAGGTTGCCTATCATCGATGAGTGACGGCTCTTATCACCTGTTGTTGGCACAGTGCTTTTGACATTCAGAATGACACACCACCTGCGGCGGTGTGCAATCGCAGCTCTCGACCATTCCTGTGGCTGTGACCCCGTATACGCTTTGCATGCTGTTGCTTCCTCCAACTAAATTTCCTCGTGCCTCTTCTCCACTTCTGTTTCCAACCAATAAGACGTGCATGTCGATACTAATTAAGTCAGAACGACATGTAAGAAAAATGAAAAGTAAGAACACCGTGGATAAGAAACAAAGCTCAGAAAAATGAAACAAAGAGGTGCAAATTAGTGGATCGAGTAATTGGCCACATTTTGTAATATACTGCTAGTGTATATGCTTAAATATCCTGGAGATGGATGGAAACTGAAAGCAACACCCAAGCCACGTGTTATATATTTGCATGTGTCACGTTCAAGGAGGCTATACAGACATAGGGGTGAAAACGAGTCGGATATGGGTGGATATTGCTCTTTCTGTATCTTAACCCATATTTTTTCCCAGATTCGATACCGGATGTGGGCTAGCTGGATACAGATACAGATCCGAGTTATTCGGGATACAGATACCTGATAGATATGTGATGGATTCGGGTCAAAAACGGATAAAGATATATAGATAATGCTCGTATATATAGAGTAATATATGTGTGAATTAAAACCATACGAGTACATTACCACAGTAACAAGTTATATATCAATCAAACTCAATAGACATCGTAGAAAGAATATGTTACTTGAGAGTCAATAGAACTAACTAATTGTTAATATAAATAGGTTGCCATGGGAAAATCTGATGAAAATGGGTTGGGCGGAAGATATCCGACCCGTTTTCACCTCTATATAGACATTCAAACGTAAGGCAATCTATACCGTTTTCGCTTGCCCTAACTGGCAGCAACGCTAATTGAGTACTCTCTCCGTCTAGGTTTATAAGATCAATTTCTTCTTAGCACATGGACCCGACGAGGATTAAAAATCAGTTACTCATTTGGGTCCTCAATTATGCGTGGCTATACTCTATTAATGGGTCTATAATACACAGAGCCCATAATATATAGAATGAGACACACCCTTATTCGGACGGATACGTCTCTGATAGTCAATAACTTTGCTTCATATTGGTCATCTTCGATCAGTAAAATAGTCATCCCGACCAGTGAACTGATCGAGAATAAGCAGTTACCCCCGCACATGTTTCCATGCGGACAGTTGTCTAACAAGTATGCATAACCACCAGGAAGTTATATCTGGAAAATGCACCCTTTGGCAAAAAAACACCATTTGGTGGAAAAACACCTCTCGATTACACGACGCCCCTATGGAGAACAACTGCCGCCTCTTCAACTGATATAAATAGCTAGCCGATCCATGCTGTTAGAGGCATTGACAACTTACAATCATTCTGTTTCACAATCAGCTTTGTAATCTCTTAAAGGACCGAAGTGGCGATCAAAGGGGATGAATGATCACAATTAAACCCCCACTCAATGGATCGAACCAAAACCTCACTTGAAACACTCAAACGCAAATGGGCAAAACAAAGAAAATTTTAGTCTTGAACTTTCTCGTGGGGTTGTGATG
Source organism: Otatea glauca (assembly GCA_036346275.1). NCBI lineage: Eukaryota > Viridiplantae > Streptophyta > Magnoliopsida > Poales > Poaceae > Otatea > Otatea glauca. The sequence goes on along the minus strand of CM070712.1, from coordinate 50,990,801 downwards.
ATCAAGATGATCTTGGATATTCTCCCACTTGTCACAGCAAGCAAGAACACCAGAAACAAAAACCTCAAACGCGATATTCAAAAATTTCTCAGAGATTAAGTAAAGAAATTGAGTTCTTGCAAAGAATTGCCTAGATGATGAGGATATGATCTAAAGAAGATTCATCCATCAATCATACTTTTTCGGTACAAGAAGCACAAGCAAGTAGAAGGAGGGGAGGCAAATCCAACTTGCGAGAATGTAAATTGCAAAAAATTAAATTGCGAAATTTAAAAGCAAGTAGAAGGAGGGGAGGCAAATCCAACTTGCGGAAATGTAAATTGTAAGAATTTAAATTGCAGAATTTAAATGTTAAATTTAAGACATAACGTAAATGCTAAAATTAAATTCAGAAAAATAAGAAAGTAAAATTTTATTTCTTAGAAGGAAGGTTTATAAAGCCTCACAACAAGATGAGCAAAGCTCAAAGGAGCACAAAAAACCTTTAAGAGGGGAGAGTTACCCCCTTTATTTATACTACTCATGATTCATCCTCCACCCGTAGATGAGTTCAACTTGGCCCTCAAGTAACCTCATCAAGGGTTGAGATTGAGTCATCCTCCATCCTTAGATGAGTTCTACTTGGCCCTCAAAAAACCTCATCAAAGGTTGAGATTCACTCAAGCTAACTTGACCGATACTCTATCCTCTAAACTGCAACCCAACGGCTCTCCTTGATCTGAGCAGCTTCAAGTTAGTATTTCAGTCGTTCACTTGTCTTCTAAGCTCGCAGCGACTCCGTCTCCAATCATCCTTTGGTGATCCCCTACCGTCTGGACCTTCGGCGCACCTCGCCTAGTCCCGGCCATCCTCCGCCTCACCATGACCTAGTACTATCGTCCTGCAACCATAAAAAACAATGAAACACATCACATAGCAATATCCAAAATGATATACAATAATTATTCAATTGCTAAAAATAAATCAGATTCCTAACTCAAATACAGTCAAATACTCATCACCAACATGGGTAGACCTCCACATAGTCTTTCATCTATATACACTGTTAAGCCGCTTGGCCAATAAAAAAGCAATCCCCATATACTATTTTCCTCATTTTTTCTCTAAAAGCCCACGATTATATTTTCGTAAGTTCGGTTAAGGGACCCAAGATCCTAGACATCGACTGGACCAATAAGATATTAAAAATAACTAGATTACCCATAATTATTATCACTAGTCACTATATTCAATGCATATATGTAGAGAATATGAAGTAAAGGTGAATGTTTAATTATTAGGATTATAGAGGAAACATACACTAATTTTGCAATGAAATATGAAATATGTCCTATATTTGTGGATAAGACCATTAAAAAAATACGCCTTATAAATTTGGACGGATGTATTATTTCACAGTCAAAAGTTGAGTGACTACTCACTAACTTCGTCAATTTAGGGGGTGTTTGGCACAGTTTCAGCTCTATCAAAATCCGTAGAGTTGGTGGAGTAGGGTATTACTAACTCTAGAAATTTATAGACCTAGAGTTGTGGATACATTAAGAGTGTTTAGATGGATAATCCTTTTTTACATTTTAGACTAAAAATATAAACTTAATTTACTTCATTTTAGCCTACAAACTTCAGATCTAAAGTGGAGCTGGGATCTAGAGCTATGTGAAACAGGGCTTTAGTTAATTAATGCATAGATCTCTTGTATATGCCAGCTGCTGGTTATATTACTACTGGCCTAAGTGCTTGTGCATAAACAAATTTACCTGTCGCTGTAACTTAGACGCACTCCGATCCAAGCAGTAGGATTCGAGGGTCCATCTTGCCTGATCATTAGAGGGTGGTTTGGTTACTAGCTAAACTAGCTAGCTAGAAGAAGTAGCTTTTTGTGGAGGTGATTAGTTGGAACTAATATCGCGTGCAATGCAGTCATCTTTTATGTGTCATCCCTTAATTGTTTAGAATATTCTAACTTGCAGTTGATCCCATTCTCTTGTAACAACCAGTGGTTTGGATCGCGGAGTTACCACATTATTTTTTCTGGTGCGGTTCGCTGTGCTGATTAATTATGCGTGTAAATATGTAATGATCCCCATTTTCGTATAAATGCAAAAATGGAAATCTCATGTGCATACATTACTAGTCCAATGATCAATGGTTACCACGCACATTTACAACAATTGATATCACATCTATACTCTTTATTACAAATGATAATGGTAATTTATACAATAAAATCTTACAATACAGAGTGAAATGCAGCGGAAAGGATCAAAATTCGTGGTGTGCCCATCCAACCCTCAGGCAACTGACAAGGCATAATCCCTAGAAAAGCTCATCGTTAATATCCCGAATCCTGCGACAAATACGTTTCATCGGCTAATCTGATTCTTCACCTAAAAACAACAATTAAGCAAGGGTGAGTAGTTTCGTACTCCGCAAGACTTTTGCAAAACCTATAATATATGCAAGCCATTTCAAAGGAAATACTAGTATGGTTAGTTTGCATAAAGCCGATTTGAAAAGTAAATACAGAATAGCAGATTGCAAAACGGAATTTAAGTAAAAGCAATTTAATACGGAAAGTAACAGAATATAAGCATAAATGAGTCTCATGTACCTGGGTATCATAACCATATCCACGAACCATTCCCACTGACACACAGTAGAAATCACCGACACATGGTGGAAACCAGATTTTATTAAAATAAAAACATCTAACTAGTGCTGGCGCACCAAGATTCCCATAACCGTGGGAACATCTTTTCGAAAAGTTTCACACTTTGCAGATGTGTACATCTTTACCCACAAGTCATGACCTTTTCCTTTTGTCGCATATTTCACGCACCTTTGGCGTATTGGCCAGAATGTTCATGATGAAAACCTTTACATTATCTAGGCTAACTTTGCACCAGCACGGTGACGATAAACCCGTACTATGGTGTAAATGTTTGTACAGTCACTGCACAGTAATGAATAAGCATATCCATAGTATGGCGTACACCGTTGTATCAGCAAACGTGACTCCCAACACCCCGGTGTGGGGGCCCCTCCGAGCAACCAGTCACTGACGAAGCTTGTACTGCTCCGGCCTACTAATGTGCAAAGTTAAACCAGATAACTTAATTGGTTTAAGGCTGTCCCATACCAGCACTTGTGGTTGTACGGTAATTCTTGGGTTTAACGAACACGTGGTTCGGTCCTTAATCCGACACGGGCAATAATCTCCCCCTACACTACGTACAAGTCCCTTGTACACCCGGCTATTGTCAATAATTGCCTGCATCAAAACCATAGTTTTATTTTCATTTTTGATCAAAATACCAACCACAAAGAATGTCATACCCATTAAATGTCACATCCAATATTTTTAATAATGTCAAAGTTTTATGTTTCTTTAAGCATGGCTAAGCATAACACTAAGTGTGATTAACCCAAATTGACATCAATTCCTGTCTAAGTTATTCTAGGGTTATCAAGGTTCACAAATCCATACTTATCAAGGAAGTTCTAAGTAGCTACAGGTACATCTACCAATACCCATAAAATAGCAAACTTTAATAAAAGTAACGTATGCAGTAAAATATTTAATGAAAACATTTATAAAACTGAGATCAATATGATCAAAGGGGTGCTTGCCTTGCTTATTTATTGCTTACGACGAAGACGAAGCCACGACTGACGGAGGCAACGACGGAAGTAGCGACGTCGAATTCTACACGTCGTTCAATCGGAAATATAGCAAATATTCAATGTTAATACGGGCAAAAAGAAAACAAACAGAAAACCAAATGAAGATTCACTAAGAGAACAGGAATATTTTAGGGTTAGAATTATGATTTCAAGACCTCATGATTTAGTTAATTATACATTCATATTGTTAATGACTTTCATGATGAACAAACATGATTTCTTTTATAGATTATCTATTCTTGAATTACGAATTCAAGAGGCTAAAATTATGAATTTTTGTATTTATAATTTCGAATTATAGATGCTAAAATTATTTGGATTAATAAGGTTAGATCATTAATCACTTGATGAGTGATATGAATGAATATCACTTGATCCTTAGCTTGATTTTGCATAAAAACGATTTCGAATAGTTTAGATCTGATAAGTTAAATTACTGATTATACATTAGTGGTTTTTAAGAAGGTTCTGGTGATACAAATATCTTAACTACAGATTTCTTCATTGTTTCCGAGTTCGTTTATTCACAACATGATGTTCAGAAATCATATTACTTAAGGTTATTTGGCTAATAGGATTTATATGCAAAATATGATGAAATAAGATTATTTCTTCAGAATAGGATAGTCTACTTTGAAGAACATTCTTAAGCTGATTTAATACATTTTAGTGTTTAGACGAGACATTATATTCATTGTTGAAAAAGCTTATATGATATTAAGGGTTACGACAACCATATTATTTAAGGGCATTAGGCTAGCAGGAGGATTCAGATGCAAAGCAAGTTGTAATAAGAATATTTTTCTAAATTATGGTAGTACATATTTTAAATATCATTTCTAGGTTAATCCTTTTAATAATTGTATTTAGACGAGATATTCTACGGGCTGTTGAAAATGCTTAAGTAGTTTTATAATTTACACGATAAAGGTTTAGTTTTAATTCTTAGTTTGCGACTGCACTTTTAAAAGATTATTCATCCATTTTTCTGGCATTAGCATGGGACATTTCTAAGAGTGTTTTAAAGTTGTTTTTGTGATGTTTGGCTTTTATCCGTGATAGTTTTCCATATAGGTGATCATTAGGGCTTTACTTCAGATTTACACAAACATAATATATTTTTACATAAACAGCAAGGGTATTATTTTTTAGGGTTATAGGATTTGGTTTTATCAAATTTGAAGTTCGTTTATGAAAGTTATGACTATTCGGACAATATAAGCATTAACACTTCGACTTCTAAATATTTACTATTTTCTATGGTAAACCTTAAACATTTTTATACATCTGGGATTCTTGTGATGTCAAGAGTACAATAAAACTAATTTTTCCATGAATTGAGTTCATTTAATCTATACTCTTAACTATTTGATTTCCTATATATATATATATATATACACACTTAGGTTATTTCATAATTTTCAAGGGAACTCAAATCAAATCTATCTCTTAGTTATTTTGACAAATTCAAGTAGTCTACTGCCATACTACTATTTAGAAGCAAAATTTTACTTATTTTAGATTTCATTTATATAAGTTATGCATATTTGAGTTTTTAGTGTATTGAATGCATCCTTAATAGAAAGTAGTTCAAACATAATGAAATGTAAATATTTTTATGTATTTGAACTTCTGGAAGCATAAGGATTCCATTAAAATTGGTTTCATTCCATTTTGAGTTTGTTTACAACATTTTAATATATATCATATCTTTTGGCCTTTTACTCAAATTTGAAATTCAAATTCACCCAGAGATCATTTTCAAAATATTATTGAATATTCTGAAGGTAATTGATTTTACATGAATATAGAAATTTATTTCATTCAATTTGGATTTATGGTTCAAAAGTTATAGCCAAATGAATTGTCTCGGGTATTGGAAAATAAACTAAATTAGGAAATACGTTTTCACAGAATGGAAAGCGCATTTACCGGTTTGAACTGAAGAACTTCACGCTGGCTGACAGAATGGGCCCGTCGGGCAGTGAGCCAAAAGCAGGGGCGGCCTAGGGCTCGTCGGCGACGGCTCTACGGCGAAGCTTCGGCGAAGGGGAGGGCATCTAGAGCATGAGCTCGACAAGGCGCACCTTCCAGAGGATCTCAACGCCGACGTTGATGGCCAGAGCAGCGCGCCACTGAGAGCTTGCGGCGGAGGAGAGGGTGGCTCGCCGGGGAAGAAAATGGATTAGAATCGGCTCGAATGGGTAACAATTTGAGCATCAGTGAGGCTAGAGGTCTTCATTTTTGCGGTCGGATGGACCGGGGACTCACCAAAGAGCACCACCACCTTGCGATCGGACCTGAAGAAGAAGATGGTGGTGGCGGTGGCGTTGCGCGCGAGATGAACCGAAGATGAGATGCGGCTTATCTTCAGGGATGCAAGAGGGTTCTTGGAGCCAAAGGAATTGAATGATTGTTTACCGAAGCAGTGGAATTGATCTCTAGCCTTTGAGCTCAAGAATTACAGGCAACGGCGGTTTTGTAGAGAGAACGATGGCTTCGGCTGGTCTCGATGGCTGAGGAAAGTTTGAAGTGCTATACGAGGCCTTGAGGTGCTTAAATGGGCGACGAAGTCGGCTAGAGAAGGGTTTGAACGGAGGGTGAAAAACGGCGCCGCAAATCTTCTCTGACAGGGGGCTATCGCACAATATCTCGCTGTTTCAGAGCGCTGGCAGGGTTGGTAGATGATGTGGCAGTGTTTGGGTTGCAAATTGCGGCGCCGACTAAGGAAACCGACAAGGAAGTGCGGCGGCGGTTGTCGATCCTTCGCGCGGACGGTAAAGAGCTGAGCAGAACGACGGGAAAGAAGAAACGGGAAACAGGCTATGTTGACTGACAGGTGGGGCACGGTTGGCAGTGGGAGAGAGAAAAGTCGACAGGGGAATAGTTGGCAAGTTGGGCCCACACGTAAGTGAGTGAAGGAAACAGCTCAAATGAAATCTCTGGATGGCACGGGATAAATACAATGGATCAGGCTGTTAACCGATTCAGAATATTGTGAAACTTTTTTCATAGGTCGTTAAGGCATAGATAAGCTTCAAGTAAAATTTTCAGATAAAAATTCTTGATAAAAATATTTATAAAAATCTGACAATGCATGATTTTCATTTTCTGTTGAAGCTGATTTTTATTTAATGTAAGATCAAAATTAGTTTATTATTTTATGAAACTTTTTATGAATATCTAAAATGACATTATTTACATTATATAAAATTTTCAGATTTTTATATTTTAATTTTATTAATTCTGACACTAGTATTTTCATAATTGATTTTTCTCTATTTTTGAATTTTTAAAGGGTTCAAATATAACTTTTAATTTCTGATATTTTTACCAGAGATAAGGATAGAGTTTATGTTAGCATGGTTAAAATCTTGGCTTCAGATAACTTTAGATATTTCAAAACAATTCTGACAATATTTAGATCAGTTATCTATTTCCTGATTACAATATCTTTTTAATATATTTTATTGGTTTAGATAATATCAACTGTCTGGAGTGGTGTTCTAGGGTATTCTTAAGTGATCTGATATTTTAGTATGAGTTTTGCAGATTTTTGTTGATTTTATGTTTTTACCTTTTTACCATTTCAATATATTTTACTTTTTTTGGAGCAAAACTTCAAGAAGAACCAATAATTTAGAAAACTCAGAAAATTCAAATTCAATTTAAAGATTACTTCTCAAATTTATTTTTATATTTTGTTTGTTTTAGAAGAAATAGTTTTAATAAAGGAAATCTTTCCTTTTTTTTTAATTAGATTGCAAGAAAAGAGGAAAAGATATTGTTTAAAAATCAAAATCTTGATTCCAGTTGAAATCTTTATCCAATTCCATTTTTAAATTTAAATTTTTGAAAATACCATATTTTTGTATTTTATAGGATGTTACGAAATAATGCGTGAGATAGACCCTCATTTCCGAATATTTAACCATGCAGTGACGCTCCTTGCAACACAACGTGTAGGTGAACCACTTGCAGTGATTTGGCGGAATGCGATGAGAGGGCCGCAAATCATTGCGATTACTGGGGGGCCATGATCTGAGGGAAGTGAGAAATAACTTGCTCTAGCTCCTGTAGGCGCTACAGGCTAGAGGCTACTAGAAATAGGAAAATGCGCTCCAACCTACTCGCCAACCATCACAAATCTACGCGACATATCGTATATTCGTATCTGCTAAAAAAAATATGCGTAAGCACAGCCTAGATCGAGAATCCGGAATATCTTATACCACTAGTTTTATTTAGTAATTTTATAGTTAAACGCTTGATCTAGCAAGGAAAGCGACGCGCATTGATTTGACAGACACATGATCCCATTCCCAGTAAATTGGATGGTGGCACAAAGCGAACGCCTCCTCCCTCGCAGCCCGGTCCGGATGAGCCTTGAGTAGGGATGGTAACGAGGAAAATCCCCGCAGGGAGCGTCCTTTTATCTTCGATCTTCGATAAGTAAATTTTTTTCGCTCTCGTCTCCGTTCCCATATCATATGCTACATGAATAAATTATTAGAGTAATGGTGCATGTGTGGTTGAAATGTGTGTGAATCACTAGAGTAATTTATATTTAACATATTTATTAATAATAACCTCACATTTATATTTTTTCTTTTGAGAATGATCATTTACTTCCACCTATTAGTGATAACACGGGGACGGGACGGGGATCGGGGACAGGGAACGGTGGAACGTTCCCGTCCCCGCGATCCACGACGGGGGCTATATTTTCCCCGATAAGTCCCTGCAGGGAGAGATTTCCCTCGTGTCAGGGGAATTCCCCACAGGGAAACGAGGATCGGGGCTATTGCCATCCCTAACCTTGAGGGTTGATATAACTGGGCCTTTTTCTTGCAAAAAAAAATTAAAAATGAAATACGCACGGATTAACACGGACTGGATAACAATTATTCATTCAATCCCAGCAAACAAAGGATCTAGATTTAATCTCATTCTTTCCGTACGACCTCTTCCTTTATGAGAAGTTCAACACAACCATTCTTCTCTTTCCCTAGACTTTACCCATCTCTCTCCGCCCATGCGCCTCGATCTGCTCGCTCGATTCGTATTCAACTGCCACTTTCTTCCCTTGTTCACGCCTGATCAAGCGGCCGCACGACAGATCAGGCCTGCAAATGAGGAGCATTGGGTGACGGGTGCATAGATTGGGCAACGGCGGCATGTTCCGAATGGCGGCAACGTGGAATAGGCCGGGAGTTCATGGATCCAGCGATGGTCCTACGAGGCTTCGCATCCAAGTCCGATAATGGTTGTGGTGGCTTCGACCACGGTTTTCGTCGTCTACGATAGGGATCTAACAGATCGGGCGACATCGATCTTGGATTTGGCCGGATTTGACAACAGTGTGATTCGGCGGCTCAGTGACATGGTGCAGAGATTAGGCCAGAGCCGGAGAAAAGAGAGATAGATGGAGGCTTGGTGCAAAACTTAAGCACAGATTCAACAGCGAGCAATGTTGGTTGGCTTCATGGTGGTGATAGTAGTCGAGGTTAGAGCCGCGTAAGAGGGGTATCAGCAACGGATAGTGTCAGGCAGCCCTTGGCGGTATAGTAGTACCATCAAGCTAGGTGAGCTCACCGAAACTTCTTAAAACTCTCTTGAAAGCTGAAACTCTTCGGTTGAAAGTTTGTGGAACATGAGTTTCAAAAAACTAGAACTCGTTGAAATTTTGGCTTGAAACTTCTAGAAATGCGCGGAATTTACTGAAATATGAAACATAACAAACATTCTCTTAAAACTCGCTACAACTAAACTAAAGCATGAAATTTTTCTATATTCTCTACCCCTTTATAATGCACCTAAGCATTCTTTTCTACGTCCACCCCAAATAATGCACCCCACTAGAGATGGCCCAACCTTCATGCACCCAAATAAACGTCCCGTAAACTTGCCTCCATCAAAATTAACCTCTCGATCTTTCCTCGCCTTTACTCACCCACATCCGATGGCCATTGTTTAATGTGTCTAACTCATCCCTATGGCCCACAACAGATCTCCCCCCACCTCCAGCATCATCTCAAGGAAAAGGAAACAAATATCCTGGAATCTATACCCCTTTATAATGCACCTAAGCATTCTTTTCTACGTCCACCTCAAATAATGCACCCCACTAGAGATGGCCCAACCTTCATGCACCCAGCGAAACGTCCCCAGAAACTTGCCTCCATCAAAATTAACCTCTCATATCTTTCCTCAGCTTTACTCACCCACATCCGATGGCCATTGTTTAATGTGTCTAACTCATCCCTGTGGCCCACAACAGATCTCCCCCCACCTCCAGCATCATCTCAAGGAAAAGGAAACAAATATCCTGGAATTAAGGAAAAGGAAACAAACGTTCTAGAAAAGGAAACAAACCATATATTACGTGCTGGAAAAAGGAAACCGGAAGACAGGACACTATACTAGTGTTGATAGTATTTTCAACGGTATAGAGTTAGGTAACAGAAAAAAAGAAAAAGGAAAAAAAAGAGAGCAGGGACTAAACTAAACGGCCTAAAATCTCATCGCGTGAGTACATGGGCTGATAGCCCAATACTATAGAATTTTACCACCGTGTCAGGCCGACAGAAGAAAGCATCTAGGCCTTAAATGTCAGATCGAACTGGCAAGTGAGTATTTACTCTTTTTTACGAGACCAGGCAAGCATGTATTTACAGCGCCTACAAAACCACAATGGTACAGTGATTACGTCATCAAAGCAGCCAGCCAGAGGCAAAACCATACATCAGGCACGGAATTCCACGGGTGAGCTCGAGCTAAGTAGATAGGCAGTCTGACACGAAGCTGTACGGAATCATAGGAAGCCGGATGGGTCGGCGCGGCGGAAAGCGACCCGACGACGTTGTTGTTCTGTCGTCCGTGCGTGCGTGCCCGCGCCCGGCAAACTGCGAGATGTGCTCCACTCGATGGCCTGCCCCTGCCTGCCTGCCAATGCCAAAGATGGAGAGACCTCACAGTCGCAGGCGCAGCCGCAGGCGGGGCAGAGCAGCAGCGCTGGCCCTGAAGGGAGCAAGCGGAGGCCGTACCAGCACGCTTCCTAAAGCGTCGTCGTCGCCTCGTCGGCGTGGGACAACCAACGGATAATATGGTGATCGGTCGATGGTGCTCTGCCCAGTGCCAGTCGATCCGCGCCACCGGTAGTAACGGCACCGAGAGCGCTGTTGTTCACAGATCACGGCCTGCTCGGAGGAGCTACGCTGCCGGCCGTTCTGCTCAAACCGCAGGCGCGAGTAGCACGTTATTTTTTGAGGAAGAGATGACAGTGTTTTACTTTACCTCTTGTGAACTTAAAAGAGAAGACTGTAACACCCTCATATTTGCAATATCAAATGATTGCATTATTCTTTCTTAATATTCTTTTCTCGCTTCCTCTGATTATCCTCAAATATAGTTCAAACTCAAATTATCCAATTATATCCAATTATTATTCAAATTCGAATTAAAAAATAGAAAGGGTCCCCTATCTTAGGCCGTTCTGCCCATTGGAGCCCATCACTACAGTATATTAAGGGGATAAAGGGCAGAGCAATGCTTCAATGTTTTCCTTCTCAATACAAGTTGCACAAATCTTGAAGCAAACGAAAGGGTAAGTAATCACCATCTACCCTTTATTCATGCTTTAATATTTATGCAACTGTAACAAAGAAAAGCATTGAAGCACATCTCTAAAAGGCATTAGGGTTCCTTCTCATGTGTTGCAGCCACCGTGAGCACAGACTCCTGGCCACCGTCGCCAGCTATGCCTGCCGCCGCGCGGCTGTGTCGCCAGCCATGGCCTCCGGCCTCCTTGCTCCTAACATCGTCCACCTTAGGCGTGGTGGGTGTGGCCGTGCGCTGCGCCGCCGTGGATCGCCGCCTCCTCCTTGGGGCGCTGCTGCTCTCCTCGAAGCCGGTCTTCTGGCCGCGGACCTCATCGCTTTGAGCAAGCATGGCAGTCAAGAAAAGAATCGACTCCTGCTGCTCCCTGTGCTCACGATTGTGTACGTTTACATCCACGGAAATAGGAAGCCTTCAACCTGCATGGCTGCATGCACACGTCATCACATTGTGTGCACTGCTCTGCTGCCTTGCCGCGTTGCCTGCTTAAGCCTCGGTGTTGCACGACACAACTATATCCGAGTCATCTCCACTACTACAAAACATTCCTTTCTTACCGGTCTATCACTGCCGGTTCATAAGTTAGACCGGCACAAATGCTCGACCGAAGAAGAAACGACAGTGATAGTAACTTATCACTGCCGGTTCTAAAACAAACCGGCAGTGATACTATCACTCTGACAGTGATAAGTTATTATCACTGCTGGTTCGTAAGAAGAAACGATAGTGATAATGGAGGAAGTATCACTGTCGGTTCGAAATCCAAACTGGCAGTGATAATATTTTTGAAAAATCATAACATTTCATACAGAGTCGCATGGAGACAAAATTTATATGAAAATTGTAGCTCTCGATGAGACCTACAACTTTGTAGTTGACAACTTTTTTATTTGAAGTCATTTAGATGTCCAAATAATCGTTGAAACTTTCGGACACAAAGAGATGTAAGGAAAATATATCTTATAGTAGTTGAGAAGTGTATGGACGGTGAAATGGTAAGGGGAAGATCACGCGAGCAACAGATCACAGGTTCGAATCCTAGCAATCGCAATCGCACGAAAATCGCGTGACTTATGACCCGGTAGTAATCATGCCAACTCCCTCACATAGTATCACGTCACACCATCGTTCCTTAATTTGTGCTTATTCCACTTTTCTATTAGTTACCTATCATTGACAATAATTCCTGTGAATTTGTCTCCCGTTAACTGCTACTATGTTACCAATCCATTGCTATATCATTATGTTGTCTTTAGCATCTTATCTTGCAGTACTTGAGATGACAATTGTTAATTACTATTGCACTAGTATAGTGCCCGTGCTAACGCTACGACGGTAGTACACCCGCTTATCAATTAAATGAGAAGATAAATATGAATATAACACTTAATAATAAATAATCACAGTGCCCGTATGCGAGTACAAAAATGAAGATATAACACTTAATAATATTTTTCGCTAAACGTTTTCCGTATGTTCGTAAGACTTGTTCTTATGTTTTGAGGGATGTTTTCTGCGCACTTATTCCACTTGTATTTTAGTATTTCAATTAAGAAACAATTCCTGAGGATAGGTGAACCCTGTAAGTACATTGTAGAGCATCATCAGTATAGACATACTTTACAACCTTATAAAAAGTGATTAATAAAATAGAGAGTACCGACCATGCAGATCCGTGCATTAAACTGTTGACCATTCGAGATGTGCATGAAGTTCATGACCAAATAACTTGTGAAGTTCCTGCAACATTTAATTGCTACATGTAAGTACACAAAAGTTTAACTATTTACTAATCATGTGTAAATAACTTACCCGTCTATTGTTTTTTGAACAGAATTTAGAGCTACAATACGCCAATCATAGATATCGTCGTTCCACTTGTATGTTAGTATTTCAATTAAGAAACACTTCTTTGGTCTCGTCACTCTGATGTAGGCTGTAAACAAGAGTTCATTTTTCAAAATAACCAAGGATTCTAGAGCAGATAACCCCAAATAAGGTATTACGAAAGTAAAGTACAAGGAAATGATTGTCCAAGTCAAAGAAACAGGAAGCTTATGCAAATTTCCAACAATATGCTAAAAATTGTGTGAAATATTACTTACCAATTTCACCAATCCAGGACATCTTGATAGACAATATTCCTGATGCATACTTTCAACAGACTCATATATTGGACATCTGGCTGAAATTTCCAAAAGAGTTTCTGCATACTTTCAACAGACTCATATATTGGGTTGAACCAGATAGCACTTAACAGCCCAGGTTACAAGAGATTAGGTGAAAGAGATGTGGGTTTCGGATTCTTTTCTATGGTAGTTAATTCCGATAAGAGTTTTTTAGTTCTAACTAAAGTTATATATAACTTTAGATATAACTAAAGAAAAGACGATGAACCGCAAACCCGTACTGCGGCTCTGATGAACTGCCTTTCTGGACAGAGACGACAAATGCTTTGTGAAAGAAGCTGTGGCACATGACCGTACCATCGAAGGTGGTAGTTTTTTGGTGGAGGGTGCTCCATAGTTTTATTCCTAGGAAATCTGAGATGCATCGACGACATGTGGAAAGGATCACCTATTGTGATACCTGTGGAGATTCAAATGAAAATGCAATGTATGCCCTGGTACAATGTACGTGGGCACTGGGCGAAGGCTTTCCGAGCAACGTTTCGGGAGATAACAGGTATTAAGCTTCCTAACCTACATCCTGGTACTTGGGCTGAGGATAACAGGTATTAAGCTTCCTAACCTACATCCTGGTACTTGGGCTGAGGATAACAGGTATTAAGCTTCCTAACCTACATCCAGGTCTATGGGCAGTGCTAGAATTGCAATTTTTCCAGAGAGGAGATTGGCTAGCTAATTGAAGTTGCTCTGTACTTGTCTACTACTGCTAGCTGCTTGAGGGATTCAGCATAACAATTTGTTCAAATGCTGGCAAGCGACAACACGAAAGAACAGAAGAACAAAAAAGCTAACTACTGGTAAGGTGAAAACATACCAAAAATGATTAGTTAACATCACTTGTTTGACTTCGTTGATGCACCATATATTAATCTATCCTAGACAAAAACAACCTAGGAATTTAGTGAACCTCATATTAACTTCACAGACCTATACTATACTTTTCCCCACTATTTTGACCTAGCAGATATCTGGAACTAATTCCAAGGGTAAAACTAACTCAGACATTTGATTTTCTTTGTTAAGAGGAGTTGGCCAGTACCATTGATGAGCTCAAAGAAACCAAACACAAATTGGCAGCACTTAAAGATATAGACACAATACACAAGTAACTCAAATCCTTTTTCCTACATTGGGAAACTAAAATGCAACTGGAAATAAGGTCAGAGATAAACGAAGAGAGTTGCAAGATCTTGAAGCCACACATAACAGATCTTCTGATAATTGAAACCACACCTAAGCAATTTATAATGCACCTAAAAAAATAAGTGTCTAGGAGATCTGGGAGCAGCAGATATAGGAGAACAATTGAAACCATAAGTAAAAAAAAATGCCACACATAACAGATCTTCTGATAATATCTCACCAACTGTCCTTAAGTAAAACAAACTAAACAATGTGGAAATTATACTCATGTTTCCATCATGTTTATCAAGAAGTAAGCTTAACTAAATACTTTACTAACAACACACCAAATGGGATTTCGGGACAAACCTGCTGACTCAAAGGTGCAATCGGTTGATATTCCCAAGGCAGGAGAATTTCTGATGCAATAGTCAAGATCTAAACAGCATTGGCATGTTAAAAGACAAGCAAGTAATGAATCAATCACTAATGAATATCAACCGATAGTGGAAACATGAGACTCATATCTAGAAAACTACAAAAAATGCTACACATTTATCTTCTCATTTAATTGATAAGCGGTCGTTTTCAACTCGAGAAACCATTTTTGCATACAGCTCTGATTTTCCACTCCCCACTATTGTCTACTCAAAAGAGTTAGCCTATAAAACATGTATAGATCCTATTCCCTACTATCTTCAGTCCACGCCAATACATGGATCCCACTACTACCATAGGTCCTGAAACAAGTTGATAGGGGTTATTCTATTAAAAATTACAGATTACTTTACTTGGAATTGGAATATTTCTTTTTGTTTGCTGTTGTCACAGAACCCAAATATTCTTATTAAGGGTCAAACAAGATTTTAAAAAGGTTCTAAGAGTAGAGAAGTGGTGATGCAATAAAATGTACAAAGGAAAGTATTGAGATTTTAGCATGGTGGTTACCCTAATGTCACACAAAAATAAAGGCCTATGCAGCAATCCACAACATCTAATGTGTTTCACACATGTAGCACAATTCTGAAGGATCAGACACTGACCAACTTTGATACAACAGGACATTATATTGTCCAAACTCTCAAGCAATATAAGCAAGGAAAGGAAAGCTGCCCAAAATGGCTACTTGCAACAATAACAAACCTCAAGATTCTAGCAATCGATGCTCCGCCACGAATATGAAAAGTTTTTCACTCAATTTTGTGTAGTACTGGCCATAAAAGAACAACAATACAATTTAGTAAGTTTCTATAGGAGCAATGCCGAATATTTAATCCTACAATACTGAGAACTGACTGTTTGCATTGAAGATGGACATCAAAAACTCCAAATTTCTGACAACTAAAATGTTGTTTTTTCCTCGTGACACAAGACATCAATAGCTCATGCAAAAATATAAACCCAATGCCAAACCTTTCCAAAAATGAGAGCTTATAGATCGCAATTACCATGTCAAGTTGTCAACAATGTTTGCCAGTCCATAGCAATCATTAGTATCCAGCATTGACATGACAAAAGGAAATAAAGATCTATATATTACCTCTGTCCTGTAGCTTGTATCTGTAGGTGGAAGCTTCAATTGGGCCTTCCAATCTTGTGAACTGCAAAAGGATATACTTAATCTCTGCCTGTCTATTTATAATGTATATCATCTATGTTTGAAGGTGAATTAAAAAGTGGTTATTTTCAACTCGAGAAACCATTTTTGCATACAGCTCTGACTTTCCACTCCCCACTATTCTCTACTCAAAAGTGTTAGCCTATAAAACATGTATAGATCCTATTCCCTACAGTCTTCAGTCCACGCCAATACATGGATCCCACTACTACCATAGGTCCTGAAACAAGTTCATGGGGGTTATTCTATTAAAAATTACAGATTACTTTACTTGGAATTGGAATATTTCTTTTTGTTTGTTGTTATCACAGAACCCAAATATTCTTATTAAGGGTCAAACAGTATTTTAAAAAAGGTTCTAAGAGTAGAGAAGTGGTTGATGCAATAAAATGTACAGTGAAAGTATTGAGATTTTAGCATGGTGGTTACCCTAATGTCACACAAAAATAAAGGCCTATGCAGCAATCCACAACATCTAATGTGTTTCACACATGTAGCACAATTTTGAAGGATCGACATCGACCAACTTTGATACAACAGCCATTATATTGTCCAAACTCTCAAGCAATATAAGCAAGGAAAGGAAAGCTTCCCAAAATGGCTACTTGCAACAATAACAAACCTCAAGATTCCAGCAATCGATGCTCCACCACGAATATGAA
The DNA here is from genome assembly GCA_036346275.1 of Otatea glauca. Classification (NCBI taxonomy): domain Eukaryota; kingdom Viridiplantae; phylum Streptophyta; class Magnoliopsida; order Poales; family Poaceae; genus Otatea; species Otatea glauca. The sequence continues at coordinate 50,973,909 of CM070712.1, read as the reverse complement.
AAGTTTTTCACTCAGTTTTGTGTAGTACTGGCCATAAAAGAACAACAATACAATTTAGTAAGTTTCTATAGGAGCAATGCCGAATATTTAATCCTGCAATACTGAGAACTGACTGTTTGCATTCAAGATGGACATCAAAAGATATTATCAACTCCAAATTTCTGACAACTAAAATGTTGTTTTTTCCTCGTGACACAAGACATCAATAGCTCATGCAAAAATATAAACTCAATGCCAAATCTTTACAAAAATGAGAGCTTATAGATCGCAATTACCATGTCAAGTTGTCAACAATGTTTGCCCGTCCATAGCAATCATTAGTATCCAGCATTGACATGACATAAGGAAATAAAGATCTATATATTACCTCTGTCCTGTAGCTTATTAAATTTCTTTCCAGTGTTACAATTTATCATAATTTGGGATGCTCAATTTATAGCTTCCAATGTTAATCTTGTAGAGATACACTTGTGAGAGCCTCTCTTGTGGAGATACACTCATGAGGCCACAAACCTGGGTCCTCCATCTGATGCATGTTGTACTGATAATGTTGACAATGATGCGACATTTAGCAATGTGCTCTGCCGCTGGCACAAGTAAACTATCTAAGTTAACTAATCGCATTTATAGGATTGAGTTGTACCAACGACTGCACACCTGAGAAAATTTTGGAGCTCAACTTATGTCAGTCTTGTTAAAAAATGTGCACCTTACACTATTAATTGATACGCGTATAAGATAATTTTAATGTTGATTGTACGATTTGTGTCACATTTGATTATATGTATCACTCTTCTTTTTTAATATTCCGTTGCAACGCACAAGCACCTTACTATACTGATGAATATATCACTCCACGAGCACATATTTTCGTACTTAGCTAGCTAGTAAATTTCGGGAACTTACATGCACAGGAGACGCGAAAGTTCTCCAAAATTTCACAACAGATGCAGCAGTCAATTTCGCTAGAATTGCAATTTTTCCAGAGAGGAGATTGGCTAGCAAATTGAAGTTGTTGTCTACTTGTCTACTACTGCTAGCTGCTTGAGGGATTCAGCATAACAATTTGTTCAAATTCTGGCAAGCGACAACACGAAAGAACAAAAGAACAAAAAAGGTAACTATTGGTAAGGTGAAAAATGATAAATACCTGGCTAAAGCTGATAAAGGGGATGCAAATGTGGCTTTGCTTTTGACTTCCTCTTCTCCATGCACTGAATGAAGAAACCGACTCTAGGGCACTCCACCGTGGCCGTCGCCCGAATTCCCAGTCCCGCAATAAGCAGCAAGAAAAGCAAGCACACCGAAATAGATGGGTTATGTACCAACCGGAAGAGACCGATAAAAGGAAAAGACTCGAGAACAAACTCATCTTGACGAATCGGAGATTTCCTTCCTTACGAAGAGCATCAATCAATCAAATACAGAGTAGAGAAGAAACTAACATTGATGAATCGGAGATTTGCTTCCTTTGTAAGCGCGTCAATCAATCCAATCCGGATCAAACGGAATGTAATCTGGATCGGGAGAAGACCGGCATGCGCGAGGCAAATCCGGGCGCTAACGGGGGCGGTTGGTGTGGGGCGCTGAGACACCGGATCGGAGGTGGCCGGGCTGTCCGAGCGCACGCGCGGGGGGGGGGAGCTGGAGACGGATCTGGAGGGCGACGTCTTGAGCGACGAAAATGGAGCTCGCACGGGGGCTTGGGGTGATGGAAAAAGGACGGAGGCGTACGCCTGGAGATGGAATCGATGGAAGGGTGGGGGCACGGGCTGAATTGGTTTCCATCCGGGACGTCGCGCGCGTTGGGGCCGAATTGGTTTCCATCTGGGTCGCAGCGAGCGTTCGGGCCGCTTCTGAAGATTCTGAAGATACAATACATGGACTTAATTATGGACTTCATTTCCTTAATTCGAGGATGATTAGACACATTAAACAACGGCCATCGGATATGGGTGAGTAAAACTGAGGAAAGATCTGAGACGTTCATTTTGATGAATGCAAGTTTCTGGAGACGTTTTGCTGGGTGCACGAACATTGGGTCATCTCTAATGAGGTGCATTATTTAGGGTGGACGTAAGAAAAATTACTTAGGTGCATTATAAAAGGGTATAGATTAGTGGTCACCTGGATAGTTTCTCTCTTGGATTACTTGTGTCGGATGATATTGTGGTGACACGATCGGACAACTTAGGATGCTAATTAGTAAGTTAATGTTTGTTAGATCACCAACACCTAATCATGGGACGTGATAATTAACCCTATAGTATTATGAATTGGTATATATTTTGGTTAATGGTTAATTCCATGGGATAAATACGAACGGAGTACCCGATTGAGTATAGCGTTAATGATTGCCTACTAGGACTAGTATAATGCCTGTGCTAACGCTACGACGGTAGTACACTCGCTTATCAATTAAATGAGAAGATAAGTATGAATACAACACTTAATAATAAAAGAGAAATTTAGAATTTTAAATGAATTTATAAAGAAAAACGGAACTAAATGGAGGTCGAATAGGCGAAAACGGGCTCCCAAAAGATTTTAAATCAAGAAAGAGAAAGAAAAAAGAATTTTCTGATCTTGGATTATTTTTTTGTAGCTTCCACAGAGAGTCAGGCTCTCGGGCTTGGCTAGGCAAGGGAGGAAGGCTGTGGGTGACCGCCGGCACAGTGGTCGGATCAGTGCGGCGAGATCGCCAAGACCGACGCGTCATGGGGAGAGTCACGATTGTGGTGAATTTCGCCGGGAAAGATGACGGTGATGGCTTGGGTTACCTCCAAAATCCGGCGATCTTTACAAGAGGGAGCACTTGGGGATTTACGCAATGCGATGGGGTGGAGGAGAGCTCTCCAACTTTTATAGCACCGAAACAAGCATATTTATGGATACCATAATTTGGGATTAAATCAGATTGGGAGGAAATTTTGGCAATAGAGCACGAAATTTGGGGAATTAACAACATAGATGGAAAGAGGAGATTTGGTGCGGGATTGATGGAGCTTTGGAGCTTCTTTCTTGCTTTAATGGAGGGAGGGAAGAGAAGAAACTTCTCTGGTCTGGGCTGCAGCTAAAAGAAGCTACAGGTGAGTTGCCTTCATTTTTTTAAATATAGGAGGATTTTTGAAAAGACAGCACATTAGGTTAAAAAATTCTAGAAATTTTTTTTAAAAAAACTTTCGATTATTTTGTACTTAATAAAATTATTTTCAAAAAAATTATAATTTGTTGAGGCACGACGGCCGCGAGGTCGCCGACCAAAGAACCTCGCTGCTTCAAAAGCCACCGATGGCGGCATCAGGAGCCATTGCGCACTCCACGCTCTCCCTACCGCGCTACCCCATCTCCCGCTTCCTTTTCCCAAAGACATAATGTATGGTTCTTTCCTTTTCCAGACGCTTGTTTCCTTTTCCTTGATTCTAGGACGCTTTGTTTCCTTTTCTTTGTTGACGCTGAGATGAGGGAAGGTCTCATTGTGGACCACGGGGATGATTTCGGAAAAATATGGAAAATAAATCACACGATCACTGGATCCGCAAGGAAAAAAGATAAAAATTAAATAGTGCTCGCTACCGCTGGTTCCGCGAGAAAAGATTGAAAAAATTAAGCAAAGACTCATGCATGCTTGGTTCCTTAGATAAAAATAAAAACAAAAATTCAGCGCTCTCCGTATACCAAATTAGGCTCAATGGGGCTAGATCCGTAAAAGTCTCGAGAAGGGTCGATTCGGAAAAATACGATCACAATAACAGACAATAAAAATTCAAGTCTTATTTCCTTGCATGCGATCCTCCCTGTTTATTTCCTTGTTTGATTCACCCTCCTTCCAAATATGTAGTACGCAATTTTGGCCAAGAAAATTCAAATCTGTTTCCTTGCATGCGATCCTCCTTATTTATTTCCTTGTTTGATTCGCTCTCCTTCCAAATATGTAGGTGGGGAGGTCTCATTGTGGGCCACAGGGATGATTAGACACACTAAATAATGACCATCGGATGTGGGTGAGTAAAACTGAGGAAAGATCTGAGACGTTCATTTTGATGAATGCAAGTTTTTGGGGACGTTTTGCTGGGTGCACGAACATTAGGCCATCTCTAATGAGATGCATTATTTAGGGTGGACGTAAAAAAATTTGCTTAGTGCATTATAAAAGGGTATAGATTAGTAAATAAATGTTATATTACATCACTGCCTTTAATTATCACGTCCGTGGACCACATTTATAATTACCCCATGGCTACCTGGAATCCTTGACTTAAGAGTACAATAGCAAAGTCAACAACTGGTTAATAGTAAGCTAAAAGCCAGTTTATACAATAATTGTCTCTAAAGGTTGTCTTTAGATGTTGTGCAATAACTATCTTTTCTCTCTTATACATAAATGATCTACTTATGTGTCGGCGTTTCGGGCACCGGCAAATAAATTTGTAAGTCAAAGGGGCCACGCGTTCCCTGTCCCTGAATGGTTAGACTCGAGAGCCCAAGGTGTATACTGGTTCGGGCCGAATGTCCCTACTCTATTTCGTTCGGTGGTGTTGTATTGCCTTATGTGCAGATGGCTGCACAACGTTTTACAAATGAGAGCAGAGGGTTTGAGTACAAGATTGTTCGCAAAGACCTAGCGAAAAGGGGAGACTCTACTTTACTCGCTTCTTCTTGCTCTCCCTCCCTTCTCCCTTTTTTTCTCCTCCTTCCTCCCAGAGGCCCCTGCCTCCCTTTATACAGCCGGAGGGGGCAGGTTACATGGGAAGTTGGGAGAGGGAAATTGCTTCGGCGATGGGTCGTCGCCCGGTTTGTCCACGCTGGCTCAGAGTCCCGGTGGGCGTGGCGCTTAGTCGCTTGCGTCGGAAATGACGACCGCCTTCTCGTGAACTCGTCGATGGTTGACGCTGCGGTCGCGTAACGCTGGTACCGCCGAGGAGCGTGCCTTCGTATTGTACGTGACTGGTTGATGGGACTGGAAGGTTGACTTCAGCAGCCATTTATGCCATCTTGGGAAAGAGCCACCTGCTCCCGTACAATCACTTCGATTGTCCCCGTCCGCAGGGCACGTGGTTGTAGACTGGCGGAGGCTTTGACACGTGGCCCTTGGCGGAGGTTGCCTTAATTTAGTCGGACTCGGAGGATCCCGACCCGCCGCGAGGGTCGGGAGCCTTACTTGGTCGGGGACGCTAGTCCTGATTGGTCAGGGAGGGAGCGTCCTTTGTAGTCCCACGGGTCCTTTGGTCGGTAATAGGCTTGAGGTAGCCTGCTTGTTACCCTGTGCCGTTGGGGTACCCCTGGTATGAGTATTCGTCACTATACTTCCGTGCAAAGCTGGCTACTAAATAAGAGACAGCTCTCTTCTCTCTCCTCTTTTCTCATTCTTCTATATAGACCAAAGCTGATGTATACAGACTAAGAGTTAGCTGACGTGATCTTATTGTACATTTCAGTTGTTGTCGTTTTTACTTATGGATAGGTGCTCATCCTTGCTTTTACTTTTGTTCCAGAAGACAGATCGGCATAGCCATTCCATGTGGCATTGCCGCATTGGGTCTGGGAGTACCGCTTTTTTCTAGCACCATAATGTTTTCTATATTTTCAAATAAAGTTCATGCATGTTATTTACTCTTTTCCTGTCCTTGGATTATTTTTTATCCTCTCTTTTTTATTCCTTAAAATCTTGGCCAAACTAATATCAGAGACGGTTCTATCTACGAACCGTCTGTGATGAACTTTTATCTTACACGATTCTACGATAGAACCGTCTCTAATGATTTTTATGACCCTCTCATCAGACAAGCTGTTGCCTCAATGCATCTAGGATGTTTTGATATTGAATTCCAAAATCTATAATTGGTTGTATCTTGTAAATGTAATTGCATAAATATCTAAGGAAAATAAAATTTCGAATATTAGATACTGATCATGGAGGTTCTACCAAGAGAGTTAGGGGGAAATATTATTTCATAGTTCAAAGCCAGAAGGTCTCACCACAAATATGATAACAAAATATTTCATAATTCAGGTAACAATACATTAACAAAATATGATATATACCACAAATATCAATAAGTATTCAGCTAGAAACCACATTATTTCGTAATTCAAGACAAGAAAACCTTATAGTTTTTTCATGTCTTCCATCATATATGCCATAGCTTCCGCAATAGAGGCTTCTCAGTTCTCTCTAAAGTTCCATAACTCCAGTACAGTGCCGATTTGTTTGACACTAATAACCGATTGATCTTCAGTCATATATCTCAATCCCTACAAATTAAAAGCGATCATGTTGTTGTGAGAAGGGCAGTAACCACATTGAATTCAGTACTAGAAACCTTCATATTATCTCTATAAGCTTAGCTTTAGCTTCTTCCTACTCTGCATTCGCCCTGTCGTCCTTACTGATGAGTGCCGTGTTAAGATATTCGATATCTTGCAAGCGATCATCTATGTCTTTCAATTCTTGTTTGATCTCACAAATCTTTTCTGTTATCTCAGATTTCCCCTCCAGTTGTTCGATCTCCACCTCAAGTTTTTGTTTAGTCTCTAGCAGCTTTTTCATGTCTTTACCATAAATATATTATAATGAATTAGGTGTTCACTTCAATATGAGGATGCAAGATAGAGATAGAATAACACGTACATAGGTTTCAAACATTATCACTTAGTATAGGCACAAAAGAAGCATTGAACATTCAACACATAGTAGCTCCAAGACATCAATCCTTGTATGATATAACAAGTTTAATGTTAAATTCTAGATTATATGAATTTTATGTTCTGCTATATATATACCTCAGGTCTAGCTAGCAAACTAATCCATACAAAGAAATAAAGATCCCAACATATTGACATATAAAAATAAAATTGCGTTGCGGTGACCTAATGAGGCATTAGAGCTTGCTAAGCTATGCAGCCTGCTAGCTATATATATGCCGCTTGCTAAGAATTTTATGTTTGACATCTCATGAATCCTATATCCAGTTCTATTCAACCATCATGAATCTATATACAGCCTCATTCCTTCTAAACATTATTCACAAACATCATTAATTCACAAACTCAAATTGGTTTCTCTAGTCAAGCATATCGGTTTCCCTAGTCAAGCATTTGAGCTACAATTCTTTAGTTACAGCCTCATTCTTTCTAAATATCATTCACAAACACAATAACCTAGTCAAGCATATCGGTTTCATACACAACTCACAGACGGAGATGAGGAGGAGGTGCTCGCGGACGAGGAGGTAGCCGACGAGGAGGAGAAGGTGCTTGTGAACGAGGAGGTAGCCGACGAGGAGGAGGAGGTGCTCGCGGACGAGGGTAGCCGACGGGGAAGAGGAGGAGGTAGCCGATGGGGAAGGTGCTCGCAGAGGAGGAGGTAGCCGACGGGGAGAAGCAGGTGCCCGCGAAAGTCGCCGGGGAGGAGGTCATCGGGAAGGAGGATTGCCGGGGGGCTAGGGTTTGCAGGAGACGAAACGCATGTATCTGACGCTACGAACCCCTATCGGTATGGTTATATAGGGGTCTCAAGTCATATCACAGACGGTTCCTAGTTAGAACCGTCTGTGATATGACTGACGATTTATAAAGAGAACCGTCTGTGATTAAATCACTAACGGTTGCACTATAAAATCGTCTGTGATGTTTGTCATAACTAACAGTTTTTTAAAACCGTCTGTGAAGAGGAGTCTAATATAAACCTTTCTGCAGTAGTGATAGCACAGTCGTCGCAAATAGCTCCATGGCACGACTCACTCTCATTGACCCACGTCTAAGGTTTACAATACCGAAATGAAGTGAAAAATCAAAAGGAGCTCGGCACTGATTTTCATCGAAAATCAGTAGAAATCAAATAAATTGCGGAGTCAAACCGGTTTGAATTCGGCGGGCAAAATAGTAGCAAAAATCGAACGATTTTCCAATTTTCAAACGATTTCAGTTGATTTTCGAACGATTTGCTTTGAAAATCGGCATTCTGAATTAAAATTAGGGGGAAATGCGAAAAATTGGAGAGAAAAATGCAGAAAACTCTGGATAATTTGTAAAAGCCCAGTAAATGCCCAAAAATCATGAAAAAAAGAAATATATTATAAAAATAGGATAAAATTCTAGCATGACTTTTGCTACATTTGATAGATAACGTCAAGCTGTAAAGTACATATTTTGCAATAATAGCACAACTATGAAAAAATATGGAAGAAATTCGGCATGACGATTGCTATCTTTTAGGCAATCTCAAGTTGTAAAGTAGGCATTTAGCAATAATATCTCAACAGATAAAATTTTATTTCAATATCATTCACAAATCAATCCAACAAGTCCACATCTCAATGTCTATGGTATATGACATTTGAAATCAATATTTCTTACCGAAAATGAATGTTCGCACTTGGCGTAGTTTTGTTGTCCTTCCATTATCACATATATGTCATGTTGGACCTATATGAACGCTATGTTAGTAAAAAATCGAGTTGCAATAAAATAAAACATACAAAGAAAACATTACCTTTGAGGCTACCGTAGTATTGTTGGGTGCACACTTAGTTGGCCATGTTGTACTCATTGGTGGATATCATCACCAATCTTCATGTAGCTAGCAACTCCGTTTTGTATTCGTGCCAGCTTTGCTCTGTCCATGGGTTAGTCGTTTGCCATTGTTGGTAAACATGCCATAAAATTCGGGATCTTACCACTCATAATCCATTGGGTGGGGGGCTGTGCACGAGCATTCGGGATGGCGTAGTTATAGTGACCATAGGAGCCATAACTCCCTTGCGTCTCGGTGACGCTGTACGAGATAGAGTTATCCTGCGGTGTGTCATGGTTATGTCGATAGCCCTTTCCCTTCCCTGCAGTAGTCGTTCTCTATGATTGTGGAGTGCCATGGTATTCGTCCTGTGTGGCATGACCGTACTAGGACTTCCCTGTGAATTCTATAGGACGTTATCCTTCTAAGCGGGAAGTGAGAGGGATAGAGGCACCGTAATCAGACTCACCGCCATTGTTGTCCATCTTGGAGCTATTATCATTGGACTCTTGGTACGACAGGCTCCGACGATCCCCAGGAGTGCTATCAGTCGAGTCATCACTCCCTACATAATATTCCTCCTCTGTGAGACGCCTCCCCTTTCCTTTCGAGGCAGCTCTCCTTTTTGTTTGCTCCCTTGTCATCACTGCTTGGTGCTTCATTTCCCCGTGTGACTGTCACCCACTGTCTTGTATATCCATTCGGGATTGATTGCAGCTCTAGTATTCTTTCGCAACGTAGCAGAGTCAATAGGTTCGGTCACAAGGTGTGATGGGAAGAGGGTGTCACACAATATGTCCTTATCGGTGGGGAATCTACAGCTGTTGTTTTCTTTCTGAGACTCTCATCCATCTTTCCCTTCTTATCCTTCGTCCTGTCTAAGTCGCACTGAAACTGCTCGCGAACCTCCTTACGAACTTGGCTGTAATGGACTACATTCGTATCGCGCACTGCCAAGTGGTGCTTCAGTCAGGTTGCACCACCTCCTTTCTTCTCTTGGTGATCGTACTTGCATCGAAATTTGGTCCCCATCTTGTCGATGTGCTCCCACACAACATCGCCCTTTGTCTGCCATATGCTAATACAAACCAACAAAGCGTCAACATGCATGCAGTTTACCTTACAAAAAAACAATTAGAAGCAATTTTTGGCAGGCTACCAAAAACATAATCAAACACAATGGCCATACATAATATATGCTATCCAAAACCATGTCCATCGGATGATATTCTCCAACACAACATTTAAAACTAGGAATACATAGAATGGAAGCACCTTTATATTAACTATCTTAATTAGTACATTCTTTTGTGTTGCGCCAAACTATGTTTCCTTATCTATAGCTGAAAAGCACACATTACATGAGTTAATTTGCTTGCTGCAGCTTTCAAGGCAAATTATTTGATATTTTTTTGTTAGATCCAACTAAATGAATCATGGTTGAATGTATGGTACATAATACTCTAATGGTCAAAATCATTGTTTTTCTATTGGTCTTAGCTAGCTAGGACTACCAAAGAGCCACAAACATTGCTACGATGTTAATCACACAGCCAAAAATCCAAGATATGTTGTTTCTGAATGGAGAGAATGCATCCTAGAAGTCGAGCAATTTTCAGTATCATCCAAGCGATTTTCGACACTAGTGAACCAAAAATCGAACAAAATCGAGCAATTTTCATCCAAATACTGGAAACCCTAGCAAAAATCGACAACTTTTCACTGATAATCGACAACATTTGAGCGAAAATTGACAAATCCTCCGTGAAAATCTCTTGAAAACCCTAAAAATTGACACATGCACAGAATACACAAATCGATAGGACCTACCGAAAGTCGAGCTTAACGAGTGATTATCGACTGGCCGACAGCGAGTGGATCTCGTCGGAGCTAACGGGGAAGGGGTCAGGTGATGGAGAGCAATGTCGGAAGTTTGGTTTCAGGGTTATGGCTACCTTCCCAAGTTCGTGGGCCGATGGGTCGGACACTGTGCACCGCACTATTCATTTTTTTTTCTTTGTTAATTTTGTAAATTCGGAATTTGCTCTAAAACGTCTCCCAAATTCAGTTTTTTTTTAAAAAAAAATCATATCAGGTGTCACAAACCTATTAATATTAATTTAGGGAAATTTGGATAATTTTTTTTTCAAAATTTTCAAATTTAAATTTGAATTGAACCGACTTACTGACTGATTTTTAATTTCAAATCAGCTCGATATGCTCATTTTTCCTTAAAAAAACGCTCAATTTTGTTCGATTTTTAAATCCTGCCCACGTCCGTGGAAGAGTTCAGAATCCGAGCCCAAGCCGTGGAATGATTGGTGGTTGGGTAGTTGGGTGGGGTATGCAACCATGTGATCCGGGCCGTTCGGCTCCCCCGGTGTGCTTGGGCGGCAACGCACCACTGCCGTCTCACTCACCCGCTCACTGATCCAACGACGACGACGTTTCCCTGCAGCTTCTGGCCTCGTTCCAGCAACGCTGCGATTCCATTCCGAACGTATAGCTGCAGCTGGTCCCAAGAACCCCCCCGGCGCTAATTTGCTAAGCTCGCGTCCCGTCCGTATACCTATTATTGATGCGGTTGTCGTCTCCACATGCCATTAGGAAGAAGAAATTATACAATCAGGTGCCAGCTAACTATAACTTAGCCTTGTATTATGCGTTAGGCACGGCTTGTGTGGACTGGCTCTCCAGGTATCAGCTGGGCTGCCCCGCCCGCTCACTGTAGCCGGCATACGAATTGCAGCTAACCGTACGTACTATATATAGTACACGTCGTTAACTGATACACAGTCATACACAGCCCAGAAATTTTACTTACACGCTAGCTAGCTAGAATTTTAGTCATTTGACCGACTCAAATAGATGAAAATAAAGATCTATTTGGAACGCAAGAATTTCCTCAATTTCCTACCAGAGTAAAAATATTTCTCACGAGATTCATAGCTGCCAACCTTACCTTTGGTTCTCCTCCCAGAACACCTTAAACCGTATCAAGCACGGATGCCTCCTTTTTTTTAGATTTGACTGTGTACGCCTCCCTGACTCAATAATTTTCACCTGCGCCGAACGTGACTGATCTGATCTGATCAGTTATTTACCACAGTGCGTCCTGATGTGAACAGTTATTTAACTGCATCGCGTCGCTCGTTGCCACACTTCGCTTCACTTGAGTCGAGGCAGCGGTAAGTAAACGTGGAAAGCGGGCGGGCGCGCGGGGTGGTGGTCGTCCCCAGAAACGGGCGGGGGCGGGGGCGGGGGCGGGCGAGTAAACAAGCGCATCAGCAGACAAAGATTTCAGAGCGCATATGCAATTCTGCGTTTCGCGACAGGCGAGGCGATGTGGAAATCAGCCACCACCCCACCACCTCCTCTCCCACATAGACCACACTCCCACTTGATGTGATTGATAAATACGCGTCAAGTCGATGCCTACGCCTCCCTCCCTCCCTCCCTCTTTCCCTTCCCTGCTCGGCTGCACGCGTGTGAGATGCACGTGCTTCTGCCGCTGATGCCAATGGCATCGTGTAGCTAAATCCTTCGAGCTCTTCCTCCTCCTGGTTGGTAGGTGCTGTGTCCGAGACTAAACGTCCAAGTCGCCTCCACCCATACTTGTGACGCTGCATTGCTTGGCAATGGACGTCGTCCAGCCGGCGCCTCCTCCGGAATGCGGCGCCGGCGAGTCCGGCCGGTCCTCGCCGTCCCCGGCCGCGTCGCCGGAGTTCGAGTTCTGGATGGTGGGCAAGAACCCGTCTTCGTTCCCGTCCCCCGCTCTGCTCACCGCGGACGAGCTCTTCTCCGACGGCATTGTGCTCCCGCTCCACACCCTCCAGGTGCCTTCCCCAGATGGCGACGGCATCGGGGACGCTGAGGCCGACGCCGACGTCGTCAAGGAGTCCTTTGCGTCGCCCGAGGCCGAAGGGAAGGCCGCGCTGCCGCTCGCGGAGTCCGGCCCGGCGCCGACGCCGGACCTCCCCGCGGTGACGTTCAAGTGGAAGGACATCTTCAAGGGGGCCGGCGGCGGCGAGCAGAAGGACCGCAAGAAGATGGAGCGTCGCGTCAGCAGCGTCGGCGGGAACGCCGAGCTGATCAACATCAACATATGGCCCTTCTCCAGGAGCCGCTCCGCCGGCCACTCTGCCGGCGCGGGCGCCTTGAGCAGGGCCAAGGCAAATCCCAACGCCAATCCCGCCGCCGCCGCCGCCGCCAGCGCACCGGCGGCCGCTGCGCCGGCCGGGCGTAAGGTGAGCAGCGCGCCGTGTTCCCGGAGCAACTCCCGCGGAGAGTCCTCCGTGTCGGGACCAACCATTGCCACCGCGGCAGAAGCGGCGGCGGCCACCCCGGCGGGTCCTTTGCCCACGACCTCCATGTTGAGGAGGTGGGTGCCCGGGCAGGGCCGAACAGGCCTCGGCGTCACCGGCATCCGCCTCAGCCGGGCCAGCCCCGTCTGGCAGCTCAGGCGCAACAAGCTGCAACAACAAACAGCCGCCGAGCAGAAGCAGAACGGCAACACCGCTACCAGCGCCAAGAAGAAGGCCGTCCCCGAGGTCGCCACCAGCCAAGACGGCGACGGCGACGGCGAAGACAAGGCGGCGCCCAGCGCGAGCGCGCCAACCGCCGGGTGCCGGAACAACGCGAGCTGCTCGGAAGGCGGCGAGGAAGGCAACCCGCCGCAGGGGCTGTTCGGCCTCCGGACCTTCTTCTCCAAGAAGGTGTACTGATCACCAGACCACGGCATTCACTGTACATACGATTCGAGCTTTCGCTGGCTCATTTCTTCCATATCTTCTCCTCCCCTCGCTTTAAATCAAGTAGCTTCTTCTCCCTCTTCTCTTGATCTCTTCTGTACTGTACCACTAAGCTCAACTCAAGCAGCTGTCCAATGGTGAATCACCCGTGTAGTAAAACATTAACATGCATCCATGTGGTCGTCTAACAAAACTGTCCCTTGCATGGTGAAACATTAGTTAATGGGGTTGGTTGGTGACTTCGAGTGAGTGAAAGCTCAGCTCAGTGATGAGATGAGATGAGGTGCCAAATGATTCGGGGCAAAAGGCTGGAAAAGTCAGGGAGGCAGGCAGGCTCGTTGGGTGGCCTGTGCAGCGTTTGTCCCATCGAGCGGATGCGGATCGGATGGGTAACAGGGCAAGTAGCGTAGATGGCGCAGGGAGACAAAAGTACGCGGCCACTAGCTACGCAATTTTTTGGTAGAGCATCACCTATGAATTTGATCGAGCTGGTTATTTTTAACTCTATTAGATCCATAAAGTTAAAGCTTTAGTATATTAAAAGTGTTTAGATAGATCATCTTATTTATATTTTAGACCAAAAATATAAACTTAATTCACTTTATTTTAGCCTATAAGTTTCAGATCTCAGATAAAACTAGGATCTGAAGCTCTACTAAACTGGGCCCTAATGCCATTCATGCATGTGCTTGCTAAGGGACTGGGGCGACTTAACAGCTATTTTGAAGCACAGCCCAGCGACAGGTCCTCGAGACCACAGCACCCCCAGATCAGCTTCGACAGCTGTGGCTGCGCCCCGCCGTGCCCCCAAACCAGCCCCTCCTCCTCGCTTGTGTGCTTTCTCTCTGTGCACAACCTCCCACCCAATGAGTCTATGAGTGGTAAGACCCTAAATTTTATGCTATGTTGTACCAACAGTAGCAAATGACTAGTCCATAAAATGAAGCAAAGCTGGCACGAATATAAGGTAGAGTTGCTAGCTACACGAGGACCGGTAATGATGTTCACTGAGGAGAACAACATGACCAAACAAGTGTATAGCTAATAATACTACCCGTAGCATCAAAGGTAATGTTTCATTTCATTGCAACTCGATTTTTTTACTAACATAACGTTCATTTAGATCCAACATGGCTTATGTGCGACAGTGGAAGGTCAACAAAATTATGCCAAGTGCGAACATCCATTTTGAATGATAAATATTGATTTCAAATGTCATATACCATGGTACTGAAAATAAATGTTATTGAAATGTGGATTTGTTGGATTGATTTGTGAATGTTATTGAATTGAGATGTTATTTTATTAAGATATTATTTCTAAATATCTACTTTACAATCTCAGATTATCTAGAATATAGTAAAGGTCATGCCGAAATTTTTCCATATTGTTTCATATTTTTCCATACTTGTACTATTATTGCAACTTGATTTTTAACTAATATAGTATTTATGTAGGTGCAATTTGGCATACGCATGACAATGAAAGGACGACGGCTATGTGCTCGCGCTTGAGCACCTAAGTAAATTTGTAAGTCTAAGGACGCGCTGCTCCCACTCCCGAATGGTTAGACTCTAAGCCTAAGATGTATACTTGGTTCGGTGAATGTCCCTACTCGATTCGTGTGGTGGTATGGTATTGTCTTTAGGCTGATGATTACACAAAGGTTTTACAAGAGTGAGCTAAGAGCCTCAACAAAGAATGCTCGTTGCTCGTCCGTGTGTCTCTTTTTCCTCTCTTCTTCTCTCCTCTCTCGGGGTTCCTCGCTTCTTTATACAAGAAGAAGGGCGGTTACATCGAGAGTTGGGAAGGACGAGGTGACCTATGCTAAGAGCTTCGGTCCTTCGTTCGCCGATCGTCACCATTCGCCTTGCCCACGCTGGCCTCGGTAGTCTTGTTGGGCTGAGCGGTTAGTCGCTTGTTGGGAAATGGCATACCGCTTCGTGAGCTCGACGAGTGTTGACGTTGTCGCAGATAACGCTGGTGCCGCCGAGGAGCGCGTTTTTGTGTCGTGACGGATCGCCACGGGATCGAAGCTTGACTTCAACAAATTATTAAACCATCTTGTGAATGGGCCACCGCTCTCATATAGTCACTTCGATTGACCCCGTCCGTGGGCACGTGGTCGTGGCCTGAAGGCTTCACACGCGCCATTGGCGAAGGTTGCCTCGGCTTGGTTTGACCGGAGATCCGACTGCGGTGAGGTCGGAGCCCCGCTGGTCGGGATGCTTATCCCGATTGGTCGGGAATGGGCGCCCCGCGTCCTCAGAGGTGCTCTTTGTCGAGCGGGCCCGAGCGGCCGCTAGGCTCGAGTTATGCTTGAGGCACACGCTGCTACCCGTACGCTGGGGTACCCCGTATAAGTATTCGTTAGTAGCCCCCGAACCTCCGAGCGAGTTCGGCAGATTCGGTTGAGGGTTGAAATTGACTGTGAATGGCGACTGGGCCCGTTTGGACAGTCCGACTGACTAGGCCAACCGGTTTCCACCAGGTTTACCCCGACGCATTCGACGGCACGCCTCGAACTTGGCCGGGCATTCGAACCACGGGGCTTTAATTGCTTCGCAGCGCGTCGCGCATGGCTTGGTTTACCTTGCCCACTCGTCTTCTTGACTACTTCGGGTTTTGGTGAAGGGCGCTTCGTTTTTCGGCGCTTGCATTTATTTTGGAGACGTTCGATCTCCCTTCGTCTGGGTATATAAGGGCGCCGCCGCTTGTTTGAGTGATCGTCCCTCAAACCAAAGTCCTCTTTGCAATCCTCGAAATGGCTTCGAGGCATCCACCGATCTTTAGCTTTGGTGACGACGACGAGGCGGAGGAAGAAGATCCTCCGCCGGGCTCGGTCGAGTACGATCAAAGCGATGGCCGAGCTCACGAGGAAGAGGAGGCCGGGCCGCGACATCGCCGCCGTTGACGCGCTGATTGAGGTCGCCCGGCTCTTCGGCGGCGGCCCTCCCGGAGGCGATGGCGCAGGTCGCCGCGGTAGCCGCTCGATCTTGTGGCGCCAAGCGGATCTACGCGCAGTCGCCGCTTGGTCTTGGCGGCGCCGACGCACTCGAATTTGTAGCCGTCGCGCGCAGATCGAGGCGCATCGATGCTCAAGATATGATACTTGGTGCAGAAATAGCTCCGCCGTATCTTGTAGCCTTGCGTAGTTTTTTGAATCTGCTGGGCGCCTTATGTAACATAGTGTAAAGTTTGAGCCTGTTGGCCTATAATGAAATCTCCTTTTTCCCTTGTCTTTGCAATGAGCTCGTTTCGATTATTTTCCAACTTGGCCTTCGAGAATCGGTAATCGATAGGTGATCGTTTCTTTCCGGGTGCAAGTAGTTGGGCGTGCGATGCCTCTTCGTGAGGTTCGGGTGTCCGAGTGCTCGTTTAACGTCGTAGCTAGACTGTGCCTTGGTCGGCAGGAACGACCGGATGCCTCTTGGTGAGGTTCGGGTGTCCGAGTGCTTGTTTAACGTCGTAGCTAGACTGTGCCTTGGTCGGCAGGGACGACCGGATGCCTCTTCGTGAGGTTCGGGTGTCCGAGTGCTTGTTTAACGTCGTAATTGGACTGTGCCTTGGTCGGCAGGGACGACCGGATGCCTCTTTGTGAGGTTCGTGTCCGAGTGCTTGTTTAACGTCGTAGCTCGACCGCGCCTTGGTCGCGGTGGACGACCGGATGCCTCTTTGTGAGGTTCGTGTCCGAGTGCTCGCTTAACGCCGAGCCGGATCGCGGCTCGGACGTGGCTCGCTTTTACGCCGTAGCCGGACGTGGCTCGCTTTACGCCATAGCCGGACGGGGGCATCCATCCCGAGTCCTCGCCTAGCGAGGGTAGCCGCGAGAAGTGGCCACCGCCTATCCCACACGCGTACCCCGTCCGCAAGTGTGGGACCCGGAGTGGTGAGCGATACGCGCTTACCGCGTTGGTTCAACGCCGTGCTCGTGGAGCTAATAACGTAGTCCGAGTGGGTCTGGGAGGTCCCGCCAGGGGGACCCTTCCGAGCGGACGATCCTGCAGTAGGGTGTCCTAGCCTGCCGCGGCGACCCATAAGAAACCTTTCTTTACTCGATCCCAGACGGACCGGTCGTCCACGACCAGTGGCACACCGTCACACCCATCGATGAGCTCCCGGGAGAGTGTGAAGTATGGTCTCGGACACGAGTAGAGGCGATTGGGTCGTCAGCCGACCCAACGATGGGATCACGGGGACTCGCCGCACTGCGCCCTTTGCTCGATTTTTTTGCCGGGTGTCCTTACGCCCATCCGGTGGGATAGGCCTTTATAACCCACGCTTTGGGCCGGCCTCGCGCGAGCCACCGAGCTCTTGCCATCTTTGGGGCGCGCAGCCGCCCGGCCTCTCGCGACGTGCCCAGTGGCAACTATTTAGGTTTAAAGGCGAGACCGAAAGGTCTCGTGACTCGTGGCCCGAGGCGTGTCTTTACGGCTCTCGGCTTGTCGAGATTAAAAGCGAGAGGAATTGAAACCGGAGTTACTGCGCTGGCGCGCAGACGAGGGTGTACGCGACTCTTCGCCGAGGAGGTGCTTGTTCGGTCGGCGCCGCCGTTTTCTATAAATTCGTCGCTGGGGCGTTCTTGGTAGTTACACGCTCTTGCTTTCCTCATCTTCCAAATTTCTTCGCCTAAGACAAGAAAAACAAAAAGAGCCTTCTCCCTTCCTCACCTTTCCGCCGCTTTCTCGCGAGGATGTCGTGGCCGAGTGCTCGCCTGTGCTAGCCGCGCTCGCTTTGGTGAAGAAAGGTTTTCTCTCGCGGATCTCTCCCACCGGAGGGTGCCGACGGGCCGCCGCCCAGCCACGGGGACGACGAGATCATGGTGCCACCTCGTTCTTTGAGCGCGGCCCGCCTCGCCACGCACCTGCTCGCCGAGGGTCGCTCTTTCATTACAAGGCGTAGGTACACCATCTCAACCCCAACGGGTCCTCCACATCGCCATCTTAATCACGCTTATGCAGGCCTTCTTGGGGATCGAGCGCGACCGGCGCTGTGGAGGTACTTCTTCCAAGCAAGGCTCGAAGGTCGGGCACGATGTCGTGGCGCCCTCGGTGGCTCGCCTCCGGCCGGCCGTGGCCGGGAGCTCGAGTACCTCGACGCCAAGCTACCGCCGTCGAACAAAGGATGGCGTTAAGTGGTTTACGCTCAATGTCGGAGACAATGCTCGCCATTCACCGCCCACTTCTGTGGCGGGGAAGAATGGACACAGGTGCCGATAAGAAGGAGAAGAAGAAGATGGCCCCGATCGTGGAGCGGTCAAGGCTCTAAGGAGCAGGGCTCACCGGGACGCCGTCGCCGCATGCCTTCATGGGGATGCGCGTGCAACCCTCACGCATGATCGCGCCTCGCCCGGAGCATGAGGCGCGCTGACGAGATGAGGATGGCGGAGCCCGAGCTCGCCGCGACGGAAGTCGGCCCGTGGCCGCCGTGTAACGGGTGGAAGCGCCATCGAGATCGCGGCGCCACCCGAGCTATTCTCATCGCCCACCCCGACCGTAGGTCAGGCGGTCTTCTCTCGCCTCTTTCTTCCCTTTGCCTTTGGCGCCAGGTGACCGGTGTTTTCGCATTTTCTAGGGTCTCTCGAATGGTCTCCTGTGCGTTGTTCTGGGAGAAGGCGTCGAGGTCATGCGGCCGCGCAGCCACCAGCTTGATTCCTCCCGCAAGAAGCAAGGAGGAGGAGAGAAGAAGAAGAAGAAGAAGGAGCGTCGCGAGGGCCGACGTGGTGAGAGGACGTGTCCGAGACACCGCGGGGGCATCCTCCACCGACAAAGCAGAGGGAGCCCTGCTACCCATACCGTGGGTTCTTTTCGACCGTCCGGCCGGTGGCCTCGATTGGGGCCCAGAGAGGCGATCGATAGGCACCGCGGCGGGAACCCAGCGGAGGGTGACCGTCACCCCGCGTCGGCGTCGCACCTCGTGGGCGGCGCTCGTGGAGGCGGCCGGGAAGCGGCCGCGGATCTACCCTGAGGGGGACCGCGAAGAGGCGCGCTTGCCGCGCACCCGCCGCCCCGCAAGTATTCCTTTTCCCGCTTTGAACATTGTTACCGCAGTTGCCATAATGCTTCTAAGTTCTTGCGGTGTGCGGCGCTTATACGGTGTGGCGTGGCGCGCACCGCGCGCACTCGTGGTGGCCCCGCATGAACGGCGCCGCCCCGCCGTCGGAGGGGTCACACGGCGAGGAGTTGCGCCGATGTCGGAGGTGTCAACCGAGTTGACGGTGGTCTCGCCAGCGGCCGAGTCGGGCGCGCCGAGGGCGCTTCGCTATCGGAGGGACGGGCCTCATCCGCAGGCCGAGGTCGGTGAGAGCTCCCGCCGCCTCGCCGAGACGCCGCCGAGCGGCGCGACCGCCGCTACCGGGCGGAATTGACATCGACGCTACCCGCGAGCTCGCTGGCGAAGACGGTGCCAGTGTTGGAGGCGTCCGACCCCGAGCCTCAAGGGGAGGTATCGGTCGAAGCACCGCAGGCGCAGGCCGCCGAGGGGATTCCCGAGGGGCCCATTCTACCGCCCTTGCCCGTGGGGGTCCGGTCGGGTGGCGTCCCGTCGAACAGGCGATCAAGGTCTGTTGCCGGGTGTGGCCCGTAGGTCGGGACCTTGGGCGAGGCGGAGGAGAGCGAGTGGGCTGCCCTCCAAAGAAGGCGCCGAGACGCCGGTCGAGGTGACCAGATCCGGCGGGTCGGCTCTTGCCTCGAATCCTCCGGCAGGCGTTGATGCGATCGGGGGGAGTCCGTACGGCTAGTATGGTAAGTGGATCGAGAGCCCGCCTCGCATCTTCCGGCGAATTTCGCGCGATCGACGGAGTGTCTATATTTCACAGCATCTGCGAGCCCGCTCCGAGGCCAAGGTCGAGCTCTTACAATACGGACAACCAATGGTGGCTACCGAGGAGGAATGCAGTCGGCTGCGCGCTGAGCTGCGTCTAGCTCAGGAGGCTCTGACCATCCGGCGAGAGGAAACGGCGGAGGCTCACCAAGAGCTGGAGCAGGCCACGAAGGCCCTCTTCGAAGAGCGCCTGGGGGCAAAGCCTCTGAGGATGAGGGCGGCGGAACTCGAGTTCCTTATGGCGGAGGCTGCCAGCGCCAAGGATGCTGCCGTCACCGCAGAGGAGGCCACACAAGCGCAGGTGTCCCGTCTGCGAAACGAGCGGGACCAGGCCCAGAAAGACGCCGACCGAAGGCGTTCTGAACGGGAGACCGCTCGAAAAGAGCTGGCTTCCCTGAGGACCTCATACGAGGGGGTCAGGGAAGAAGCCAGCAACTTGGCGAGTTCTGCAACAGGTAAGTGTCTCAACTCCTTGGCTAATTCTGCCAGCGTGACTCATAAGGCGTGCTTATCTGGGGATGTTATGATCCGCAGAGCTGCAGAAGAATTTAAACGTCGCTACAGAGGCGCGGGAAGACACCCTAAAGGCTCGTGGACGAGGCGGTCACGGCTCGACGCGGGCGTAGGCGGCGCTGAAGGTAGCCGAAGGTGGTCGGGCCGAGCCGGCCGTGGAATCGAGGCCCTTCGCAAGGCCGCTAGCATGTCTACGATCGGTCCTTGAACCGCGGCGGGTTCGAGCGCTCGCCTCATGCCGCCCGAGCGCCGGGCGCTTGAGAGAGCGCCGACCGTTAGCGCCGCATTTGAGCTTCTCTCTACCGTCAATACCGCTCTCACTATGACGGTATAGACTTTGCGGTGGTGGCAATGCGGCGATCGCTGGAACCGACCGACGATGAGATCGAAAGGTTCGAGCCCAAGTTGAGCCGCACACTCGAGATCGCCGACCATATCCCGCCGCAGAGTGCCCTCAAGAAGAATAAGTAGAAGTTATATTCGTACTTTTTTATTGTAAAGGCTATTGTTCAGAATAATCTTAAATTCAGAAGTTCCCATACGCTTCGCCTTTTTATGTCATGGTGAATGCTCGACGGCCATAGCCGTAAAGACCACCGCCTCTTAGGCGAGGTCGTCGCCGGGAGGCGAGAGGATAGGAACTTTTGGCCACGCAGAGTTACACACACTTGTGAGGGATAGGAGTGTTCCCGACCGCCAAAGATCGCCCGCCGCACTTCCTTCTTCCGCTAAGTGCTAGTTGCAACCATAGCCGGGCGCGAGGCCGAGCACCCGGTCGAGAGGGTTACCGCCGATGGACCTCGGATCGGCCGGGTCACCGACCCGCATAAGCGCGTGAGTTAGCCGAGTTTTGCGCGGGAGAGGAGTGCTCCCGACCAGGCAAAGGTCACTCCGCCCGGGTACTTCCTTCTTCCGCGAAATGCTACTTTGCAACCGTAGCCGCCGACGTAGGCCGCTGCACTCGGTCGAGAGGGTTACCGCTGGAAGAAGGGCCTCGGATCGTCGGGTCATCGACCGCATAGGCACCGACCGTAAGGGATCTCGATGGGGCGCCATGGCACTTCAGCGCCGTGACCGACTAGGTGCTCGGGAGGAGAAGTAAAAGACGACGCAAGGAAAAAGAAAAGGACTGAGGGATAAAAACGCCTTAACTTTTCTATGTTCCAAGCGTTGGGGAGGACGCGGCCATCCGGGTCCCTGAGTCGAAAGGTGCCAGGCCGAAGAACCTCTACGACGGTGAAGGGGTCTTCCCAGGGCGGCGAGAGTTTGTGCTTGTCCTTGCCGGTCCGACCCGACGCAGACCGTGTCGCCAATACCAAGGATCGTTTCAACCCGCGATCGTGGTAACGCCGCAGTTTGTTGATACTTGGCCGATCGTAGAATGGTCGCATCGCGTGCCTCGCCGAGCCGGGTCGATGGCGCCTTGTTGCAAGGCGAGCCCCGAGCCTCTTCAAGGCTTGTAGTCTTGGGGCGCCGTATTCCGTGCCGGTTAAGGTGATACCAAAGACCAACACCATGAAGAACGGTAAACCCGGCCGCCCGAGTCGGTGTGGTCCGCAAGCTCCAGAGGACGAGGGTAGCTCGCCACCCATCGCCCGCGAATGCTTCACCGATCAAGATCCGTGGCTTAAGTCCTGGAGAATCATGCCGCTTTGCGCGCTCGACCGACCGTTAGTCCGCGGATGGGCCACGGCCGCCCAATCGACGTGGATGTTGAAGTCGCCGCAGAACTCGAGGAACTCTTCCCGTGAATCGCGTGCCGTTGTCGGTGATGATAGAGTTTGGGACTCCAAACCGAAAGATGATGTCGCTGAAGAAGGTGGCCGCTGTACCGACGTGACGCCACGATCGCTTGGTTCTATCCACTTGGTGAACTTGTCCACCGCGACGAAGAGATGAGTAAAGCCCCCGGGCGCTTTCTTGAAGGGCCCGACCAGATCGAGTCCCCACACTACAAACGGCCATGTGATGGGGATCGTCTGCAAGGCCTGAGCTGGCAGATGCGTCTGCGGGCGAAGAATTGGCATCCTTCGCAGTGCGCATAACCGCTTCGGTGTCGGACACGCGGTCGGCCAAGAGAAGCCTTGTCGAAAGGCCTTTCCTACTGTGGACACGCGGCAAGCGCATGGTGACCGCAGACTCGCCATGGATATCGAGCAACAACCGCTTCCCTTGGTCGGCCGTAACGCACTCTGAGGACCCCGCAGGGACTCCTTTTAGAGGTCCTACCAACCAGACGGCGATTTCGCCGACGAGCGAGACGCCGCCTCGGCCGTCGACGGAAGCGACCCGTCCGTCCGACGGTGATGAAAGGTTTCTCTAGTCGGATTCGCTTGTTAGCACGCCGCGCCGACCGACAAAGCCTTTACGCCTGACCGCACGGCGGTTGGGTGATCGTGTTTCTCGTAGGTCGAGACCGCTTCGCCACCGAGCTCAATCGACGGAAGGTGCAGAAGGTCGCAGACGAAGATCCCAGTGGGGCGGCCCTCGCTAGAGGCAAGATTAGCTAGGTAATCGGCCTCACCGCTGTAGCGCTCGTAGCTATGGTGGAGCTCAAACCCTTGAACCGCTTCTTCGAGTCTGCGTATTTCTTGACAAGATGCCACGCGGGCGTCTCTGGCCCGCAGCCTTTCATGACTGACGACGACAAGCTTGAGTCCCCGTGGACATAGAGTCGTGAGCGCCGAGGTCGGCAAATGATCCGAGACCGCTGACAAGAGCCTCAGATTCGGCGATATTGTTGGTCGCGTCAAGAGCAACCTAATGGCGACAGCCTGTTCCGAGCGGGAAATGATGATTTACCCGCGCCGCGCCGTTTTTGGTGTAGGACCCATCAAACACATCGCCCAAGATTCGGGGTCTTCGCACCGGTGGCGCTGGGCTTGATCCCACTCGGCGACAAAGTCGCCGTGGCCGTGACTTGATCGCCGCTCGAGGGACGATGTTATGTTTGGATCACGAGCTCGAGCGCCCATTTGGCTATCCTTCCCGAGGCGTCGCGGTTGTGGACGATCTCGCCGAGCAATGACGTGGTCACCACGGTGATAAGCGGCCGGGTCGGGCGTAATGGACGAGCTTTCTTTTGGCGATGAGCACCGCGAGAGCGACACGCACTGCGTACCGAGCCTTGACTCGGAAAGCACTTCGCTGATGAAGTAGACTGGCCGTTGTACCTTGAGCTCACGGCCTTCTTCCGCTCGTTCCACCACAAGGGCCGCACCGACGACTTGGGTAGTGGCGGCGATGTAGAGGAGCAATGGTTCACTGGGTGCCGGGCAACCAGACCGAGGTGAGGACAAGAATACCTTCAAGCGGGTGAGGGCCTCCCGAGCCTCCCGGGTCCAAATTGCGGTCGGATTTCTTAAGCAACTGTAGAGCAAGATTCGCGCCGCCAGCGAGACACGAACGGCTTAAGGTCGCAAGGCATCCACCACCGATCCTTTGAGGTTGCCAACCGGTCCATCCTTGCGATCACGAGATCTTCTCCGATTGGCCTCGATGCCCCGCCGAGACAATGAAGCCGAGGAGCTTCCTCGGGGACCCCAAGACGCACTTGTCGGGTTGAGCTTTATACTAATCGCCGGAGATTCGCGAAGGTCTCCTCTAGATCGGTGATGAGGTCGCCGCCTTCCTGGTCTTCACGACGATGTCGCCGACGACGCCGATGTTGCGCCGATCCGTCGTTGAAACACGTTTGCATACATCGGTATGTAGCGCCCGCATATTTCGCATCAAACAAAGATTGTTACGAGCGCATCGAGCCAAACGGGTGATGAAGGAGGTCGCGAGCTGGTCGGACTCCTTCAACGCTTATCCGTGGTAGCCTGAGTAGGCGTCCAGAAAGGAGAGGGACTCGCACCCCACGGTGGAATCTATGATAGGTCAATGCGGGGCAAGGGGAACGGGTCCTTAGATCACGCTTTGTTGAGACTCGTGTAGTCAATGCGCATTCTCCATTGCCCACTCTTCTTTTTTACAAGTACAGGTTTGGCCAGCCACTCGGGGTGGCGTACCTCTTTTACGAACCCTGTAGCTAAAAGCTTGGCGATCTCCTCCCCTATGATCCTGCGCTTTTCCTGGTCGAAGCGACGCAGGCGTTGGACGACCGGCTTTGAGCCTGGTCGGATGCTCAAGGAGTGCTCGACGACCTCCCTGGGAATTCCCGGCATGTCAGAGGATTTCCATGCAAAGACATCGTTGTTGGCGCAGAGGAAGTCGACGAGCGCGCTTTCTCGCTTAGCGGAGCGCGTTCGACCGCGACGGTCTTGGTCTCGATCCGGGATCGACCGTAACCTCCTTCGTGTCCTCGGCGGACTTGAAGGATCCCGCCGACTTGCTAGACTCAGGGACGGACTCGGAGGCTTCCCTCCGGAGGTTGTCGAGCTCGGCGGACGCGATGACCGCCGACGCAAGCTCGCAACTGCTTCGCTCGTAGTTGTAAGCGAGCTGGAAGGATGAAGCCACGGTGATGACCTCGCGCCCGCATCTTTAGTTTCAGATTATGTGGCGGGACCGCCATGAACTTGGCGAGCACGGCCTCCCAGATAGCGTGGTAGGAACCGGAAGTCCACGACCAAAGGTGAGGGTCTCGCGCGGAAATTTCCGGTCCTCCGAAGGTGACGGCAGTCGACTTGTTCGAGCGGGTGGGCTGGCCGCCGTGGATGACGCTGTGGAAAGTTGCCTTGCTCGGCCGGAGACTCGAGCGAGGACCCCATGGCGCCGAGCCGCCTCAACATAGAGGATGTTGAGGCCGCCGCCGGCCCATGAACACCTTGGTGAGGCGCTTCTTCCCACGATGGGGTCGACCACGAGCGGATACCTTCCCGTGCGCGGACGGGTCGGGGTGGTCGGTCCGATCGAAAGTGATCGAGATTCGACCACCGAAGGTATTGAGGGGCGGCGGAGGCGGTGTGGACCTCGCGGTGGCGAGCTTGAGCCGACGCTTGTCGCAGTGCGTAGAACCACCAAAGATCATGAGGCGCCCGCCGGGTTCGGGAACTCGCCGTCCGCTTTTTCTCCGCGCCCTTGGGTCAATCGCTTTTCCCTTTGCCCGTGGCCAGGTGCTGAGAGGAAACGCCCAGACCTCACATCCCCAGACTTGTGTTTGACGGGAACCCGTGGTTTGGGCACGGTTGTCCATCAATTTTTCGAAGTGGTCGGGCGCGACGCTTGGTCGCACTCGCCGCTAAGCGTGTCGGTCGACAACCGCGACCACTTGGGCCTCGCGACCGCTTCCATGCCGCCTAGCTTGTCGGAGCGGTCGGAAGGACCCGACTCGCGCCGGGCTCTTGCTTGGTTTTGCCGTCCTCAAAGATGGCTCCCACGACTTCCTCGCCGAGACGTGGTTGGTGGCGATGTCCGGTTCCTTGGTGGTTCGGGCTTGACGCACCTCGGCTTGTGCACCAAGGCCTTACAGAGGTGCCATAAATGAATGCCCCACGACATCGGCGTCGGAGATGTCGGGAGCTCATTGCACCGGCGGAGAATCGCCGATGTAGTCCCGAGAGTTTCCGCAGCTGCTTGCGACCCTTCAGTCCTGGAGTTCCTGTGGCGCTTGTAAGTGCCACGAAGTTGCCGACGAAGAGGGTCTTCAAGTCGGCCAGTTCTTGATGGTTTTCGTAGGCAAGTACTCAGAGCCGTGCTCGAGCCGAGTTCGCAAGGTAGATGGGAGGTATTGGATGATAAAGAGATCATCCGTTGCTCCCCGCTCGCATGCGAGCCGAGTAGTCTTCGAGCCATACGCCGGGGTTTGTGGCCCCTGTATTTGGCAATGTTGGTCGGTGCCACGACCGGGCAGGAAATCCGCACGCCGAATCCTCGCGTAAGGCCCGTGGTCCCGACCATCCGGGGCTTGGGCCGATGGTGATGGCGCCCGCCGTCCACAACACGCGAGTGGCGGCTTCATCCACCACCTTTCTTCGCCCGAGTGTGGCGCGGACGTCGAGGGCGCCACCGAGGCGGCCGCGCACTGAGTCTGCGAGGCCCGGGTTGCTTGTGGTGCGCCGCCATCTTGGCCGGCCAACCGGCCCGGCAATGTGACGAGCCCGACGGCCAGAGGTGGCTTCCGAATGGTAGGAGCCGGAGGTCTGCATGTGCTGCACGGCAGCACGCTCCACCAGCCAACGGAGGTTTTGGTATGTGGCTTTGGCTTCCGGGTCGTCCGGCTCGGGAAGGCCTCGGAGCAGCATCGCGGCCGCAGCCACGTTCTGACTTGCGTGGGGAAGAACTGAGGGCCGTCAGACTCTTCCGCCAGCTTGTGGCGTGCCTGGCGTGTGCGCCCACGCACGCTGCCAAGCGTCTGCGGGGGCTCGGGCTCCTCCCGCTCCAGGTTGGCCTGGAGCTGGTCGAGCTCGGCCCTTCGCTCCTCCAGCTCTTCGCGTTGTCGTTGAAGCTCGGCGCGGCGAGCTTGAGCGCGTTCAGCGTGCTCGCGTTGGTATTCCTCCTCCTGCGCCTTAGTGCGCCGGATGGGGACCCCTGTAGCCGCGGGGGTTACGATCAAGTCGACCGTGCCCGCCATGTTACACTCGCGAGAGTGTCGTCCGCGGGTGGGGTGCTCCGTCTCGAGCCGAATCGTGGCTAAAAGAATCTTCCAAAGAATCATGGATAGAGGCCGCATGTAGCCGCCATTGCCACAAGATGTGAGCTGCGGGGGTGACATGGTCACGCGTTCGAGCTCACGGAGCTATCACCGTGGTGGCGCGCGCTCCTTGGGTTCCGGCTTCGGGGCATGCGGGGTGCCCCAAGTCGGAGTTTGGCGAGGTCGTGGGAGACGGCGCTCAGGCTCCCGACGGGCGCCTGGGCTCCGGAGGCGGCCGGGATAAGCATGAGCCCTCCCGCCGAAGTGGCGGCGAAGTGGAGGGAGCCGAAGCGGATCGAGCTTCCCGACGCAATCGTGCCGTCGTGGGTGAAAGATGCCATCAGGGAGGCCAATGGGAATCCGGAGATGTCGATGAAGACGCGCAAAGGCCCCTACCTGGTGCGCCAACTGTCGGCGTTTCGAGCACCGACAAGTAAATTTGTAAGTCTAAGGGGCCGCGCGTTCCCACTCCCTAAATAGTTAGACTCTAAGCCCAAGATGTATACCGTTCGGCCAATGTCCCTACTCGATTCGTGTGGTGGTATGGTATTGTCTTTAGGGCGGATGATTACACGTTGTTTTACAAGAGCGAGCTAAGAGCCTCAAATAAGGCAAGAATGCTCGTTGCTCGTCAGTGTGTCTCTTTTTCCTCTCTTCTTCTCTCCTCTCTCCGGGGTTCCCGCCTTCTTTTATACGATGAAGGGGCGGGTTACATCGAGAGTTGGGGAAGGGCGAGGTGACCTATGCTAAGAGCTTGGCCCTTCGCTCGCCGACCGTCACCATTCGCCTTGCCCACGCTGGGTCGGTAGTCTTGTTGGGCGGCGGTTAGTCGCCGTTGGGAAATGGCATACCGCATCGTGAGCCTCGACGAGTGTTGACGCGTTCTTTGCAGATAACGCTGGTGCTACCTCGAGGGAGCGCGTTTTTGTGTCGTGACGTGGTCGCCGATGGGACCGAAGCTTGACTTCAAGAACTATTAAAGCATCTTGGGAAGGGCCACCGCTCTCGATAGTCACTTCGATTGACCCCGTCCCGTAGGGCACGTGGTCGTGGTAGATGAAGGCTTCGATACGCGGCAATTGGCGAAGGTTGCCTCGGTTTGGTCGGAGTCGGGAGATCCGACCTGCGGTGGAGGTCGGGAGCCCTGCTTGGTCGGGGATGCTTATCCCGATTGGTCGGGAATGGGCGCCCCGCGCGTCCTCGTAGGTGCTCTTGGTGATGGACGGGCCTGGAGCGGCCTGCTAGGCTCGAGTTATGCTTGAGGTAGCCTGCTCGTTACCCAGGACCGTTGGGGTACCCCTGGTATGAGTATTCGTCACTATGTCAGTTGCGAACATTCATTTTCAGTGAGAAATGTTGATTGGAAATGTCATATGCCATGATATTTAAATAAATGTTATCGAAATGTACACTTGTTGGATTGATTTGTGAATGCTATTAAAATGAAATGTTATTTATTGATATATTATTACTAAATGCTTACTTTACAACTTTCGATTGTCTAAAATATTGCAAAGGTCATGCCAAATTGTTTTCATAATTTTTCATATTTTTTTATAGTTCTGCTATTATTGTAAAATGTATACTTTACAACTTCATGTTGTCTTAAAAAGTAGGAAATGTCATGCCGGAATTTTATCATACTCTTTTATGCATTTCTAACATTTCCCTTTTTTTTTTGCCTTTATTGGTTTTTTTTAACTAATTTTCACTATTTTTCTGCAATTTTTTGCATTTTGTTTTTGTATTTTTCATTCGGTTGCCGATTTTTCTCGGGAAATCGGCTGATAATGGACTGAAACAGATCAATTATCGACTATATCCTTTAATTATCGAGTTTTTTTGCCCACATTTGACCTTAGATTTTAAATCGGTTTAACTTTGAAACCATTCGATTTTTCTCGATAATCGCCGATAATAGATACCGTCCAGTCTCCGATTTTCAACGCTGAAATGATATTGCTAAACCTTGTGCCATTGTGCCAACCATCCTGTTGGGTTTTGGGTGTGGACCATGCATGTCTGCATGCCCTGCCATTTGCGATATGGTAACGATTTACTTATGGGATCAAATTGAAGTATCAACAAACTGGAGCTGATGAATAAATGGCACTAACAGTGGTGGTACCGCACGACGTAGATGAAACCAGCATGTACAGTAGCGTCGTTAAAGAATCGCTCCCTCGCTCTTAACTGTCCATCTAATAAAGTGAGTGGTAGTAATGAGCCAGTACCGCATGCAAGGTCACTCTTGCGGAGGCCACAAGGACTAGCAAATGGGAGCAGAAGGTGGGATGGGTGGGATGGATTAATCGGTAACCTGTACTTCTGTAGTAGTACTACCCCAGATCAATCTCGCTAGCTTCAGGTTCAAGATAGATCACATGGAAGAAGAAACACAGAGAGGAGATTAATTAAAGCGTGCAGCATCTAATGGGGTATCTAATCTAACTTAACCTAATGTTTGATGCAGTAGAAGGCTGTAGGGGCGTGAGCCGTTGGATTTTGCAGGCAAGTGGCCCGGCAGCGGCTGACCCCGGCGCCTGGATGGCAAGTTGATTTATGCAGAGCCTTCGAGGTTGCTCACGACGCGTAGGCGCGCAATGCATGCGATTGCGATGCATCCCTTGATCTTTTTCTGCTTTGCCTTGCTTTTTTTTCTTTGGACAAAAAGCACAAGCAGCCGAGAGCGAGAGGGCCGGAGAGGGAACCAATCGAGACGCATCAGCTTTGACGTATCATAATTCATAAGCCTTTGAGATTTGGGGAGAAGCGATCGAGCAGAGCAGGCAGGCGCCCATCGCGAGCCGAGCGGAGCTAAGACAACCCAGTAACCCGACAAGTGTGCCGAGTGGCCCCGCACTTAAGAATCGCTCGAGATCAGTTGGTTGTTGCAGACGGACGGAGGACGGCAGTGGTGGGGGACGCAGCAGAGAGCACATGCCATGTCGATCGATGAAGGGAATCCGGCCATCGGATCGTCATAGTTCCAGTGATTGGATGAACCACCCATAATTTCCCATTGGAAGCTCGGAACAGAACAAACTACTGCTGTTTAGTTGTGGTTAATTCTGTTTTCTCGGAGCTAGTAGTTAACAAGTCTGCCTGACTAATGGATCAAGGTGGGAGAGGAGGTGTAAGGCTTGCGGGTGCATGTTAATTTACATGCCAGCGTTGATCA
Source organism: Otatea glauca (assembly GCA_036346275.1). NCBI lineage: Eukaryota > Viridiplantae > Streptophyta > Magnoliopsida > Poales > Poaceae > Otatea > Otatea glauca. The sequence goes on along the minus strand of CM070712.1, from coordinate 50,943,550 downwards.
TCGATCCTCCGCTGCTAAGGATTTATATAACCTATTGTATGAATGTTTTGTGGTTGCATTCGTACAAGCACAAGTTATTCGTACACTAGCACTACACCTTTGCGTCATGGTAGACGCGTGCCATGTACATGCGGACCCCACGTTCCAGCAACAGTCGTTCCCATGGCGTGTTTGCCGTAAAAAACGCTATATCCCGGCCAAAGCATTTTTGCATGCCAAAGACAAGTTTTGCAGCATCCTTTGCCTTCCTGGTTGATGAGAGAGAAAGGAAAAGCGAAGGATAGAGAGTGAGAAGGATGGATCTCGAGGAGAGAAAGCATATGGGAACCGAGCCGTACAAATGCCGGCGCACTAGCTTAGCTACCTCCATGTGCTCCCTCGCTCAGCGCCGCCTGCTGCCCGCTTTGCCCCGTCCAATCAGGCTCGTACCTGCCACTAAAAATGTTTTCGACCAGTAGCTAATAGTACTTGCTCATGTAGTTACCAGTTACCACTGTACTCTCGGCCTCACTAGTCACTACACAGGCGATCGTATGGTTCAATCTACAAAACTGGTAGCTGCACTAAGTAGTAGCAGCTGCCGACGATTAACAGAGTTAGATCATTTTTCTAATCTTCTTTATATTGTTTTTTTTAAAATCTAATCTCTCTCGATTGGAATTACGGATTTAGCCCTATTCTTCAATAGGGAAGACGTGACTAACGACACCTGTCCCTTGCCTGCCTAGGAAGCGTGGGAGCTGGCGCTACCATGTCCGAGGACCGTAGTAGCTTGTGAAGTGCGGCATCTGCCAGATGAGCGAGACAGAGCCTACTACCACGGGCGGCGAGCGTGGGAGGTGCGTTCCACGGTCAAGAGATGGCTATATTTACAATTTTACTCGGAAGATAGCACATCTGAAAAAAAAAAGGACTTAAAAAAGTGATCACTTCCTATTAATGTCGGACGTGTTCACACGGATTTTGCTAATAATAGAGATATAGTTGGACGTACTCGATCGTTTTCTACGGGTTTTCAGTAAAATTGATGAACAGCGGCTTCTGTTCCGGGATAGATCGACATGCAGGATTGGCGTGTGTTGCTCTAGAAAGAAGGGTGCGATCAGGAATTTAAAAACTGTTTTTGAAAAAACAGTTCGAATTTCGAAAACTGTCAGAAACCGAAGGGTTAAGAAATAAAATAAATTTGAGAATATTTTCAAAAAAAATAATCAAAAACCGTTGTTTTTACCTTAAAAACGGCTTTCGAACGGTTTTTAACGTATAATTTTTTTCATCTTTTAAAATTTTTAATTTTTTTAGTTAAAATGATTTATCAAGCTATTTTAAATCTTAAACCACGGTTTTAATCGGTTTTTAAAACCCGAGGTGCGACCTATGCCCATGCGTCGTCCGGCCGGTCAAACGGCACGGGAAATCAGCGTATAAAACCCAGAGAGGCGTTCACGGACGCGTCATGTGTTTGAAGGGACAGTGCTGCTTCAGTTCCATCCATCGTGCGTTCATGGATAAGTCGTCATAAATCGAAGACTTGTGGACAAGATGGTGCAAGTTGCAACGGCTCGAACTGGTGTGCTAGTACTACAGCATTGACATCCATCGTGCGTAAGACTGCAAAGATAGTAGTAACAAATAACAGTAGATGCGACGCGATCGACAGAGAGACCGGCACTGTTGGACGATGTGAAGTCTACTCGTCTTTGGATCTCCGTCTGGGCTAGCTAGGTGGGCATATGGGCTAGGACGCACGTACGTACTGGCCTGCTTAGCTGCTGCAGCGCTGAGCGTAATGTGCCGGTCGATGCGGGAACAGCGGCAGGTCCTCGCCCTGCAAGTCTCCACTCCTCCCCGTGACTCGCCCTATCAGCAGCTTCGTTCCTCGGCCCTTCGTTTTGTTGAGAAACCCTGAAAGCCCACCGAAGACCCATGTGGTCCCTTATGCCGAAACCCTAGAGAGTGCTATAAAAGAAGGAGGGGGTCCCCCCTATGTATAGAATTCATTAGCAATAAAGAATTTCCGCTTTCGCTCTCCCTAAACACGTGTCTCTCTCTCTTTCTGTTCTTCACTTCAGATCTGTTCGGGAACCCCGGACTATTCGATAGCGAGGTTCCTCAACACGTTATCGCGACGAAGCTCTCACCGAGATCGATTGAAAAGGTGAGAAAGGTGGGAATTGACGATTGAATCTAATCGCCGTTGTTTTCTATGCATGCATCTAACCTACGCAATGCATCGCTGCGTTAAACGTGGCAAGAATCTACATTGACACGAAACAACAAAGCACATGAAGCATATTACATCCGAAAAAAGGATGTCTCCTTGGCATGCGACCACCGCGTCACCGGCCGCCACCTCGGACGCGCGCACGCAACGCCGCCACCAACGTGGCTTCGAAGACGCACCTTGCCGCCGCCAAGACGGCGCCGCCGTCGCCTCGCGGTGATGCGCTGCGCCAAGGCCGCCGCCTCGGACCGTGTCTGCGCCTCGGGCCATGCGACACGGCCGATCGCAGGCCGCCGTGGCCTCGCTGCCCGTGCGCACCGCCCGGCCATTGATCGTGCAGCGTCCGGCAGCGCGCCGCCGGACTATTCGGCGCCCGCCTCCTCAGCGCCACCCCGGTCGGCTCGGCCTCGGCCGGACCTCGGCCACCGATGGTGCCTCGCAGCCAGCGCCACAGGTAACCGGCCCGTCGCTCCGACCAAGCGCCGCCGCCGCGCCCGAGGAAGAAGGCGCGCGGCTCGGTTACAAACGTCGCCCGGCGACGTCTCGCCCGGCTCACAGACGGCGCTTGATCTCGGCGCCACGCCGCGGCGACGGTCGCCTCGGCCGCTGCCGCCGCTGGACCAGGCTGAAGTCGCCGGCCGCCACCAGAACTCGATCCGCCGCCGTCGATCCGGCCGCAGACCGCCACCACGCCGCCTAGGCTATGCCGCCAAACCCGTGGCCAAGAAAAAGAAAGCGCGCGCCATGAGAAGCGAACGGCGCACATGCGAGAAGCGGCGGCGGCGGCGCGAGAAGCGGCGGCGGCGCGAAGCTGGCGATGCTGCGCAGTGCGCAAACGAAGCTCGGCGGCTAGGGTTTTTCTTTTCCCAGTCGGCTGGGCTTTATTGCAAGCGACAATATGACCAATGAACCTCTTCTGGTCGAAGAAAAGGAGGCAAGGCCAATGCCACCACTACCAAGAAAGAAAAAAAAAGGGCCCAAAGGCTTTTCGGCCGGAAGAAGAAAAAGGAGAGAAGAAAGAAAAGAAAAAGAAAGAAAAATTGCAGGAAATTTTGAAAAATTACCAGAAAATCAAGAAGATTTATTTGGCTCTGTTTTTAATTTTTCTTGCTTTATTTCTCTGTTTTTCGAATTTTTTTTATGAAATTTGAACTCTTTACTTTATTTTATATATTGCAATGCATATGAATTTAATTTTATGCACTTTATGCCTTTTGCAACCATTTTCTATCAGATTACACGCAGTAATCTAAACCAGAATTTTGAAATCATGCAGATGTCTGGCATTGTGAATCGTGAGTTTGAAGAACCGCCTCGCACGTCCGTAACTACCTCACTTGGGCATCGGACGTGAGAATTGTTCTTGGGGCAAGAGTCCGTTCGTGATTGGTCTAGGGTCCTCGCAGACGCAAAACCTACCACGAGTAGAATGATCAAGCTCGCATTTTCTCAGCACCACCTCTCACCACTCTAAAGAATGAATATATGGTGAGGAGAGTGCACTTGAGCTTTGGACCGCACTTGAGCGGTTCGAAAAGCTCAAGTACACCATCTTGCCCAAGCACGCAAGATTGGGTGCGCTGAGGTTTGCGACTTGAGCGATGGCCGAGTACAATTACGCCTTGCACGAATTTGTACCAATCTCTCTATGTGGCAAGAAGATCACCGATGAAGAGAAGATTGAGAAAACTCTCTACCTTCCACCCTAATGCTATCCAGAGTGCACGCACTATCGTCGACGCATACAAGGAGTATAGCGAATCGATTGATGTAATGCAAGTTGCGGAATCGCAAGACGATGTTCTACGCAAGAACTATGTCTCGCAGCCACTTGGACGAGGCACTGGCACTGAAGTCAATGCCAATAGCTACAAGGTGAGAAAGCCCACTCATAGAAAGAAGGGCAAGCAGGGTGGAAAAGAGAGACCCCAGGCCAAAGGAAAGTCCAAAGCCCACGTGAAGAGGATGACAAAGAAAGACGACGCCAAGCCGTATGGACAGCAGAACGGACGTGCTTCAAGTGTGGCACTTGGGGACATTGGTCGAAGATATGTCGAGAATCCAAAGAAGCGATCAACGCATATCAAGCTAAGAAGAAGGCAAAGGACAACGCCCCCGCAGAGGCGCACTTCGCCAACATCGGTGAAGATGATGTCATGGATGTAGACACCCCACTTGCCTCATCCTCACAGAATAGTCTGGACATAGATGCTGCAGCCATGATTATGGTAAATGAAGAGAAAACTTCTGCAGATGATATAGAAGCATAAATCAATGCATATTTTACAGATTCTGTTTAATGCATTTCTTTTAGTTTTTGGTTGTTAGCATTTTCTTTGAATAAAGGATTGTAAGCTCTAGAAGAGCATACTTCTTTCATGAATAAATACGCAATTTATTCTTTATTCCAGTATTCTTCAATTTTGCAAGTAATATTTGGATTATTTTGCCTCTATCCGATTAGAATTATATTTCTTTTATCTAGAAATCGTAGTAGCCCCAAATGGAAGAGATATGCATTGTTGATAGTGGCACAACAAATACCATCTTAAGAGAGTCTAAGTATTTCCAATGATCACGAAGAACGCTGGAAAGATTACTACGATCGCAGAAGCGACTCATATGTAATCGGCTCGGAAGAGCCACAATTATATTGCCTATGGGTACAACTTTGGTAATTGAAGAAGCCCTTTTGTACCTCGAATCAACTCGCACTCTCTTAAGCTTTAAAGACATCCGCGCCAATGGTTTTCACGTAGAAACCAATGAAGAAAATGGCAAAGAATACTTATGCATTGTGAAGCACGCGCATGTGAAAAAATGGTATTAGAAAAATGTCCTCATATGAATCGGGTTGTACTACACGAATATTCATGCACCAAGTGTATACTTCCTTGAAGACTGCTTTTAGAAGCTCAATTATTTTCTTTATGGCATGGTAGATTAGGTCATCCTGGTCTTAGAATGATGAGAAATATAGTGAACAACTCACAAGGTCATGGCATTAACGTTAAGAATTTCCGAATCATGAAGATTTTGTGTGCCTGCATGTGCCATCGGAAATTAATAACTAGACCCTCTGTCATGAAAGTGCAAAGTGAAATCCTGCATTCTGGAACGCATCCGGGGATATTTGCGGTCCGATTCAGCCCTGTCGTGGCCGCTTCGATACTTTATGGTGCTCATCGATGCTTCCTCGAAATGGTCGCATGTATGCTTGTTGTCAACAAGAAACCATGCTTTTGCAAAGTCGATCTCGCAGATCATAAGAATTAAGAATGCTTTCCCGATCATCGCGTGAAGTCCATTAGAATGGACAATGCCGAGAATTTACTTCAAAGGCATTTGATGATTATTGCACAAAGAACAGGGATAGCGATTGAGCACTCTGACCGCACGTCCATACGCAGAATGGACTAGCGTAAGCACTAATAAAGAGGATTAAGTTCATTGCCGGACCGCTTTTGCGAGTTGTAACTTGCCCAACACTTGTTGGGGACACGCAGCCTGCACGCAGCAGCTCTTATCAATTTTAGACCGTCGACCTACAACATCCATTCTCCTATGCACTTGTGCACGGATCATCCCAAGATCTCCCATCTTAGAAAATTTGGGTGTATGATATATGTACCTATACCACCCTCAATGGTGATCGCAATGGGCCCTCTCCGCAAGTCTGGGATATCGTTGGTTATGAAAGTGCATCCATAATCGTATTTGGAACCCATGATCGAGATTTGCATACTGACCGGTTCGATTGCATCTTTGACGAGATCGTTTCCGTCATTAGGGGAGAAATCAACTTTTGGATGAAAATGCCGGAAATCATATGGCATTCCACCGATCCCCGCACATGACCCCGCACTAATGAAGCAAATCAAGAAGTCCGTAAGATAATTGATTTGCGAATTTAGCAAATGAACCGCTGATCATTTTGTGATCCAAGGGCGTGGTTAAGTCGCATGTACCGCAAGGAATGCACCAGTGAGGTGGAAATACCAAAGAAAATAGAAGGTATCCTCAACCTGTTCAAAGGCCTCAAAGGAAAAGAGCAGCAATCTGCTCCTCAAACCCAAAGTACCGGAGACGTCTGAGAAAATCAAGCGAGAGGACTTACCACAACCAATCACGAAAATGCCCCAAGGAAAGAAGGGAGCCAGTTGAGACACAGCTGGAAAGAAGCCAATGGAAAAGGCAATTCGGACTTGAATCTTCCATCTGCAGAAGCCACGGAAATAATGTGTGCGCACACATAGGCAATGAAAAGCTAAAGGAACTTGCTCTGCGATAGGGAAAAGCGTGAAGAGCAAGTAGAAGTGCATGAAGCACCCCATGAAGAAATGGCCATAAACTTTGTAACAACGGAGAATCCTCGAATAGAGCAACGACCAACGTTGATGCCTACTTCGCAAAGAAGATTGCCTCGATCATTGATCATGATCCCGAGCTGCATCTCGCAGAGTGCAAGAAAAGGCTAGATTGGGAAGAATGGAAAAAGGCAATCACGGCAGAGTTAGTCTCTCCGAACAAGAGAGAGGTGTTTGAGCCGTATGCCGCACACCTCCCCATATAAACCCCGTAGGTCACAAATGGGTCTTTGTTCTAAGAGAAATGAAAACAACGGTTGTAAGGTACAAAGCAAGGCTTGTAGCTCAAGGTTTCACTCAACGTCCCGGAGTTGATTATGAAGAAACATATTCTTCGGTCATGGGAGGAATTACCTTTAGATATTTGATCTCAATGGCGATCAACTTGAAGTTGAGAATGAAGCTAATGGATGTTGTCACAAGATACCAGATGGAAACTTGGATTCGGAGATATACATGAAAGTACCTAAGGAATTCCTATCCCGAACCAAGATGGAGCAAATAGAAACACATGCAGTGTGAAATTGGAGAAATCACCGTATGGGTTTGCGATCGAAGAATGTGGTACAATCGCTGAGTGACTTTCTCTGCAAGAAAGGCTACACAAGCAATGAAGATTGTCCATGTGTGTTTATCTGACAATGATCCCGAATGGATTCTGTATAATCTCCGTCTATGTAGATGACTTGAACATCATTGGGACGGATGAAGAAATTGAAGAGGCATGCTCATACTTGAAGTCCGAGTTTGAAATGAAAGATTTGGGTAAAACCAAGTTTTGTTTAGGCTTGCGGCTTGAACATGTCCAAGGAGGAATCTTGGTACACCAATCAACCTACACGCAGAAAGTGTTGGAAAGATTTAGCTTTGAAAAATCATATCCTGCAAAGACTCCAATGGTGGGAAGGTCACTCCAAGCGCACCTAGACCCATCTGCACCTGAGAGAAGAGGGAGGAAGTCACGGGAGCGAAATTCCCATATCGAGTGCAGTTGGAGCGCTCATGTACCTTGCGAATAGCACTAGACCGGACATTGCGTTATTGTGAATTTGCTAGCTCGATGCGATCTGCGTAACCCACCAAAAGGCATTGGAAAGGGATCAAGGACATCTTCCGCTACCTCCAAGGAAGCAAAGACCTCGATGCATTCTTTAGAAGAAATAATGAATTGAATTTGGTTGGCTATCTTGATCTTTGGGTACCTATCGGACCGTATAATGGCAAGTCCCAAACGGCTATGTTTTCCTATGTGGAGGAACAATTTCTTGGAAGTCGTCTAAGCGGACTCTTGTCTCGACGTCGACAAACCACTCGGAGATCATCGCTTTGTATGAAGCATCTCGTGAATGTGCATGGCTCGGAAGAATGGTTCGCCACATCCGTAAGTCATGTGGTTTGAACATTGAGCAAACTCCACGATAATTTATGAAGATAATGCGACTTGTGTTGCCCAAGCACGGATGGGTTATGTGAAAAGCAATCTCACGAAGCATATCAACCCCAAGTTCTTCTATGCTCATGAATTGCATAAGATGAACGAGATCAAGATATTGCATACTAAGTCATGTGAAAATCTTGCAGATTTGTTCACCAAATCACTCCCAAAGATCTACCTTTGAAAGGTGCGTGAAAGGAATTGGGATGATGAGACTTAGAAAGTGCGATTTCAGGGAGATATTTCACATACTCCCACATGAATCTCGAGCATGAATTATGAATACCCAACATGAATCTCAAGATTAGCATTTGAAGTTGGGAGAATTGTACTCTTTTTCCTTAGCAAGTTTTTCATGAAGTTTTCTTGCATAAGGTTTTAACGAGGCAATTCGTGCAACATAGTAAGCGTATGCTATGTACTCTTTCTCCAAGTATTTTTCCCATCGGGTTTTTCGGAGTTTTAATGAGGCATATGCATCTCATGGCAAAGGGCCCAAGGGGGAGTGTTGAGAAACCCTGAAAGCCCACCGAAGGCCCATGTGGTCCCTTATGCCGAAACCCTAGAGAGTGCTATAAAAGAAGGAGGGGGGTCCCCCCCTATGTATAGAATTCATTAGCAATAAAGAATTTCCGCTTTCGCTCTCCCTAAACACGTGTCTCTCTCTCTTTCTGTTCTCCACTTCAGATCTGTTCGGGAACCCCGGACTATTCGATAGCGAGGTTCCTCAACACGTTTCACCTTCCCCTCCTCCCTCTCTCCCCCTCTCCCTGAAATCTGAATCCCGCGGCAGAAACTTACAATTTTTTTCCGGAGAAGCATGTTTTATATGTATAATTTTATAATCTTATATAATAATTTTTTAAAATTATAAACTAATACATACATTTAAAATTTACTAAAGGTATGATACAAATAGTTCTAAGATCTTGAAATTCCTTAATCACTAAAATTAAAATCAATCTAACCAACAAATTTAATATATTAGAAAAAATGATCTTATAACACTTCTAAATTTTCAGGTGCCGATATGCCTAGCACCGCCCCTGCTGAATCCTGACGCCACTACGAGCTTTGATTTGCAGTAGCAGCAGCAGCAGCTGCTGCCACTCTGATCTGATGAGAGCGACGAGAGAGCAGCAGCTAGCGCTCAGAAGCCGCGCGCAGCGGGCCAGATGGAGCACTGCCTGTGTGGTGTACGTGTCAACATATATGCCGCCGCTGACGCGCGTTCGAGTGAGATTTCTGTGGCTAGCTCTCGTATGGCCCGGGCCCGTATCTTTTGCTACTGTTCTGTTGATTTCTTGTCTTCCATGTTGATTGCGAACGCAGGTTCAGAAGTTAGGGCCCGTCCGTCTGCAGCACGGGAGTTTCACGAGGATCCCAAGAGAATTACATGTAGTTAGTTACCTTCTAACTTCTCGTAGAATTCCCACATTCAGAATAGGCTGGCCCCAAGGGAGGAAACCATGGAGCTCGTGTTCAGGCAGTTGCAGGTCGCTCTCTCTCTATAACTCTTTCTCAGAAAAAGAAATACCTACTACTACACTGCCAAGTGAACTTTTTTTTGGTGAGAGAGGGAGGTGAAGTTCAAGCACAGAAGCTACGTATAGGAGAGGTGCTTTTATGACCACTATTTAAAAATTGCATATGTATGAAAGTACGAATGAAAAGTAGATAATGATTATTTACTCCTACGTTTGTTTGAAGATTTATACAATCTATATTGAAATGTTGATACATATAAGCATTGCTCTTATACGGCTTACAAATTTCGGGAGGGAATGTACCGGATGGTACGCAGAAAATGGGTCTCCAATTGCTGCACTCTGTACATAGAAACGGCCCGGCCTAATAGGTAGACTCAGACGAAGATAAATGGGCCGAAAGAGAACGGCGTACGAAATCCCGTTGTAGCCTAACCTAACCTACGCTACTCACTCGTCCGGGGACAAGGAGACAAAAGGAAATTGACCACCTGGTTCAAGTTCCAAGTTTCGCGTCTCCTTCCCTCCCCATCGACACGACATGATGATGGCTCCGCCACTCCCATCGAAACCACCAGCGAGTACCAGCAGCGAACCCTCCACGTCCATCTCCGGAGATCCGCATGGCGCCGTCGCCTGCAGGGTGGCTGGCATCGCCGCTGCTGCAGTGCCTGAGCGACCGGGCCAAGTCCTGCGCCGATGACCACCTCCGCTACCCCCCGCTGGAGCGGGAGACGCGGCGGGTGACTTCGAGTGCCTCTCCGACCGTCTCATACGCCTCCGCCATCGAGCGCACCCGGCGCCGGTCCTCGGACCCCACTCTCGTCGCCTGGCTCCACCGCCTCACGGACGCCGCCCACGACACCGACGACCTTCTCGACGACATCCACTACGGCCGACTCGTGGACGCCCGCGCCAGCCTACGCCGCAAGCTCCGCCGCATCCTTCACTCCTCCCGCTCCCTCTACCGCAGCCTAATCTGCCCCGACGAGCCCCTCAAACGGCTGCCCTCCGTTCTCGAAATATCTCGCCGCCGCCTCCTCGAACTACAGTCAGATAGTCCCCCCTCGTCGAGCTCGACGCAGCCGCCTCCCCGCATCGTGGAAACCGGCCGTCCAGGAACTTTAGCTCCGTCGTCCCGGCCGACGACACTTTCTTTGGCCGCGACGCGCGAGCTCGCCGATCTGGTTGAAAGCTTAGTTGGATTTAATGGCCCTGGTCAACTCGGGAATCAGAGTGTCCCGGTTGTTGCCATTGTTGGCGACGGCAGCATCGGCAAGGAACCATCGCCAAGGAGGTGGGCGTCGTGCCAAACCGTCCGGCCATATGATTAAACTGTACCGTTTCGCTACGACGCGGCCAGCTCATCCTGCCGTGCCGACTTGTTCGTCTTTGACGAGTTGCGGCATCGCATATTTATGATTTGTACTGCTCTAGACTTTTCATTTGCACTATTGTGACGAAAGAAAAGGAGCTGAAGACATATGGAGTTTAGACAGTGGATATAAATATTGAAGAAAAAAAGAACTAAGTTTTATTTGTTATTGAACAAATACAGAGTTGCTGTCTTAGACCCAGTGTGGAGTGCCTCGGTATGTATGCTCGGTGTTAGTAAGTATGTACTCTCTAGTCTCTATTCTCTACCTTTTAGCATCTCCTATTTCTCCGCATGTGAGGAACACAAAAGGTGTTAACCGTAGGGCGTGCCACAACATGACGCGATATTGCAGCAGAACGTCTAGCCATGTACTGTGCTTGCTCTGAGCTCATCGGGCCTATTTCGTGCCGTGCCACGGGTCGGCCCAAAAAAACCCAATCCAATGCCCAGATCTGCGCGCAGATGGCCTTCAATCATGTGAACATCCAGGAGCACTTTGATTTCCAGATGTGGGTGCGCGTCTCGAGCTGTGGATGATATGGAGCTTACTAAAAGCAAGTACAATAATAAAGTCCACTACTTACTCTATTCTCATTCATGTCATCTAGAGTACACAATAAAGACAACTTATATAATAACAATCTCTAAAGTTGTCTCTAGAGAAACACCAAAGCATTTAATTTGGACATTCAATACTAATTTTATCTTTATGGCTATTGACAAAACACTAACTTCAAACACCTGCTTTTAGCCGATGGTAGCACCTATTTTTCCGTGCGATGCTTACTACTAAATAAGAGTCGGCTCTCTTATCTCTCTCACTTACTCTTCTATATAGGACAAAACTGACTTGTATATACTAATAGTAAGTTAAGATGATCTTACTGTACTTGCTCTAAAGAGATGTTATAGCTGGAAACTCAGCGGAAGGAGGACTAGGATGCGGTAGTGAATTTAGATAGGTCGCAAACGTTGCTGGTTTCTACGGTCACGGGGAGGTGGTTCTTGCTCATCCTCGATGATGTTTGGAATGACAAGGAGAGGAACCTATGGGAGAACATGCAGCGGTGGAGGAAGCTACTAGCACCTTTGCTGAATGGTAAGCAAGAGAGCAGAATCATCGTGACTACGCGCATGAAGATTGTAGCTGACATGCTAGGTGTGAGGAGGATCTCAAATAGATTCAATGCAGTTCTATTAGGACCGTAAGTAACTTAAGTAATTGTATGTGGACCGTTGGATAAAAAAACGATGATTCATATCTTTCGAGAATACTGTTCAAAATCACTGTACCGTTACGATACTTAGTGCAGCACACCTTTGGGTTTACCTGTAATCTCCTTGGAACCTGGTTTTTTGTCCCATTGTGGTTTGGATTTAATCTTTGTTTCCCAGCGACCTGAGAGAAACTTCATCTACACCCCCTCCTTACAGAATCATTCCTTTGTGACAAGAATCTACCATCCAGAAAGGCATTGGCAACAAGAAACAAGAGAGTGCATACTATTTAGGGAGACAAAAGCACAGGTTGAGCTAGTAGCTTCAAGAATGCTATCTATTAATTCATAAAGGAAATAAAGGTCAGCTGAGCTGATGCATGAGGCAACCGCATCCCGGCTTGCAAGTGAAGGTGTACCTGGCGGTGGGCGATGATGCTAAGCAGTGCTTGCATTCTCTGCAATGGGCTTTGCATTTCATCCCTCCACAGATGTTAGTTCTTGTCCACATCTACAGGCCAGCCACAACAGTCCCACGTAGTAAGAAATTCACCTTTTGTTTGAATCCAGTTTGTCAGATGGCATATTGTACGTCCTTCCTGATTCTTTCATGAAGTACCAGTAGTCATTGCTGCTTATGGAAAATTTACAGGAAATTTTACTTGGCTTGAGTCTAAATTAACAGAAAATTTACAGGATGTTTGTTACCTCTTACATTCTATATATGTTTCAGTGGGATTGGGAGCTCCGATGCAAGCAAGTTTATTGAGAGAAAATTTTGTTATATAATGTGCGGAACATTATTGAGAAGTCCTTAGTGGAGTGCTTGCAAATTTGTAAGGTAAATGCTGAAGCTGAAATTATGAGTCCTTAATGGTGTTTTTTCGTAAATAATGCATTGATATCATGTATTTCTTCTAGGTCCAAGCAGATACTCATAATTGATTAATATGATGTTGCCGTTGCACTTTTGGAGCTGATCAAAGAGAATAAAATTATTACACTTGTTATAGGAGCGAAAAACAGGTATATTACTACTAAGTACTTACAGATGTTTTATGAATGCTGGTACAACTGTACAAGATCCTATGCCATGCATACTGATTAAACCCGTTATCCTGGTGGGGGTTGGGCAACTTACTAGTGATTAATGTTGTTTGATTACGTAGTGTCACCGGCCTGGAAGAGCAAGACAACAGTCGATTTGGAGAAACAAGCCAATCGTTCATGCAATATTTTGTATCTGCATAACGGAATTCTCGTTTCCAGCAGGTGACGAACTGTTCCTTTGTCTAATCAGTCATAGGTGTCTTTGGGAGGTTAGAGCACAATTGAAACGTCAGGACTCTACGATAGTTGATGTGGTGACCCGTATAATTTATCTATAGTAGTGATAGTAACACTGTCGTCACCCTAAGCTAATCGCACGAATCTCAGCACAGCCGCCGGCAAAATATCGGAACCTCCGTTGTTTTATTGGCTACTATGCTGTGTTCAGAGTGTTACAGCAGAACAATAATTAGAGACTGAATGAAAATATATTCAATCCATGCCACGCAGGACTATGTCCATTACATATTATTATCTCGAAACACTGATACAACAAAAGAGAATAATAAAGCCTATAGAAACTCCTAGCCCTCTTGGTAGTAGTCGGAGTAGTAGTAGCCCTCGGAGGGATCCTTCTGATAGCCCTGGAACTGATCCTGTGAATAGGCCATATCCTCGGCCTCATATGCCGATCCATCAGGATCTCCTTCTAGAAAAGGGGGAAATACAAAAATGAGTACAGAGTACTCAGCAAGAATTGAATAAAATTCAATATGATGCTTTTCTCTCCAACCATCACTTTCTACCCTCAAACTCCTTTTTACAGAAAATAGGTTTTTGGTTTTTCTTTAAAGGTTGAATATTTTAACTTTTGAAATCAACTACTAGCACTCGTATATGAGGCGGACTTAGCTTTCGTAGCCTTCAGTCCAGGAGACGGGCATGAATTCAAGATTTTGACCATGCGCAGGTTCGTACTACTTTACACATAACGGCCCCATCCTGTTAGGTTCCAGAATATTTATCTCTAATCCGGTATTAGATCTCCACCCTGTACTCGAGCGGGGAGCCTAAACTAGGCCATTCCACAACCCGCAGATACAGTTGTACTCTGGCACCTCCGGTAGTACGCCTCCGGGCTTCAAATATACCACCCTCATCACACATTCACTTTCACAGTCCCCTTGGGTCATACCGGCATTTCCTAGCCTGACTATAATTCACTTACCCATTGTGGATATCATAATACTTTCATAGAACAACTTTTTCTAACAGTGATTTATCTCACTATGGTTGGTACTGAAATACGACTCATTGCCCGAGTGTAGGTGTTTAACCTTATATTATAGCCTATGTAGAGGGCCCTATCGGCACAGGCGACTCCTGCTTTTCTTGGCACCCTCTACCTACCATAATTATTTCTATTAACAAATCCATGACCCCATTCATGGACTCTAAAGTCTATCTCAACCATTCCCAAAACCACAATTTCATCATTCACCTCCGATCCAACATTTCAATTTGAAAGTAAAATTTTGATGCAATGATGATATGATTACTATACAAAAGTATTGAAAATCATTTAGTAATAGATAATCAAAGAATCTTGCTTGGAATAAAATTTGAAGGTTCGGCCTCGCCCGTAGATGGGTTCTGGTTGGCGGGGCGGTTCAAGTCGAGACCTGAAAACATAAAATATTAACTAGGAGCATTAAGGTGAATTAATTATTTCGGTGTCCAACCGATTCTGATATGTCATTCACTTTTGCCTGAGCAACATAATTAACATAAGTTTTCAATTTTTACGCGATCCGTGAGTCGATCGCAAAAATCAATGCAGTCACGGTTCATATTTTTTCTACCTTTTTATCCTTTTCTCTTTTCTTATTTTCTTCCCATTTCTCTTTTCTTTTCCCTTTTTCTCTTCTTTCCCCTTTTTCTCTTCTTTCCTTTTCCTTTTTCTTTCCTCTCTTCTCTTTCTCTTTTTCCTCTCTGGTTCGACCGAAGCCTCTTCCTTCGATTCTGTCGCCTCTTCTTCTTTCTTCTCCCAGCCGAGCGTAGGCTCTCTCTTCCCCTACTTCTCTTTCTCTACCCTGCAGCCATTCCTCCCTCTACTTCTCCCGGCGGTCAGCCTCACCTGCTCCCACTCTCCTCCGACTTCTACTCCCGCCCGCGCCTCCTCTCCTCTGGAGCAGGCCCGAGCGCTCCCTCTCCAGGAGGCGCACGCAGCCTTTACCGCGTTTGAGCCGACCTACAACTGCGGGCAGCAGCTCGGCCCTGCCGGCTTCCTCCCCATGTGGCTCAACTCTGGCCTGCGCCACTCGGCCCCCCATTTTCTACCTCTACTATCTAGGGTTCTACCCATTTGATTTTTTTGCTACATTTTGCTTGAGGTTTAGTTGATTGATGCTTAAGAGTGATGGTTCTATGATGAACGTTGAGAGTTTGATCTACACATGAAAGAACAGATACTACACTAACCCTAGTGGCTATCTCAACTACTGAGAACCCCGAGGGAACGACCTGATCTACCCCCTACAATACCCCATTGGCTAGCTAAGCCCTCGATCTACCCTCTGTGCATTACATCCCGCACTGTAGCTACTGTTGGCATAAGAGCAAAAATGCACCTGGGATTGATTGGGGGCTAAGCAATGGGGTGGATGAGGCTGTTAGTGGTGAGGGAGAAGCTTGGGCTGGCCTTTTTGCTTCAGGATGCCTTCCCTTCACTTCTGGAGATCCTCCTCCCTTCACTTTTGGTGATCCTCCTACTCCTCTTGGATGCTGTCGCCACCTCCTTTTCTGGACTCCCACTCGCCTCCTTCTTCTGGTGGCTTGTTCTTGTGGAGAGGAATGAGGCACTAGCTAGAGAGGGCCATCCGAACAAGACGTCCGTTCGGCCCGGCTTGTAAACGGCCGTGCGTGCGTGCCCCACGTCTTAGGTGGCGGCCGAGCACGCCCATTGGCCTCTCGGGCCGTCGGTCTTGCCGGCAGTCCTTCAGCAGCCTAACGGTAGGGTTGGCCCATAGCTTTGTTAGCACCTGCAAAATTGAAAAAAATCAGGAAAAAATTAGGAAAATAGACAAAGTATGGCAAAAAAATGCAAAAAAAAAAGTATGAAAAAATTCAGAATAATTAGAAAAACTCGAAGGATGTAGAATTTTTTTTAATATATATATATATTAAGAAAAATATAAAATATGATATAAAATCTAAAATGAGACAAATAATTTGAATTAAATAATGAGCTTTATTGATGTTTGGCTACCTCGTTAAAAACTTTGCCAAGTAAAAACTCAACACGAGAAAACCTTGGCAAAGAAAAAATAGTATAGCCTATAGCTTAGTGATACAAGAAAAAAGTGAAGATTACAATTATTCTTCCTCATTATCTAGATAAAGATTTTTGAATGTCTCCGCCAGCTCAGTATTTTGTGTAGTATTGACGAATACTCATAACAGGGGTACCCCAACGGCCCAGGGTGACGAGCGGGCTGCCTCAAGCATAGCTCAAGTCAAGCAGGCCGCTCCAAGCCCGCTACCGACCAAAAGCACCTGCAGGGCCGCACATGACGCCCATTCCCGACCGATCGGGGTAGGCATCCCCGACCAAGCAGGGCTCCCGACCTCCGCAGCGGGACAGGATCCCCCGACTCCGACCAAGCATGACTCCCGACCTCCGCAGCAAGTCGGATCCCCCGACTCCGACCAAGCATGGCTCCCGACCTCCGCAGCAGGTCGGATCCCCCGACTCCGATCGAACCAAGGCAACCTCCGCCAAGGGCGCGTGTCGAAGTCTCCACCGCCCACGCCACGTGCCCCACGTGACGGGTCAATCGGCGTATCAGACTGGCGGTGGCCCTTCCCGAGATGGTTTAATGGCTACTGAAGTCAAGCCTCCAGTCCCATCGACCGGTCACGTACGACACGAAAGTACGCACCCTCCCGAGGCAGCACCAACGTTATACACGGCAACGTCAACACTCATCAGGCTCACAGAAGGCAGGTGCGCCATTTCCCAACAAAGCAGCTAACCGCTCTGCCCAACAAGGCTACCGACCCAGCGTGGGCAAGACGAGCGGTGACCAGTCGACAGAACGAAGGACCAAAGCTCTCAGCATAGGTCACATCGCCCTTCCCCTACTCTCGATGTAACCTACCCCTTCCTATCGTATAAAGAGAGGCAGGAACCCCAGGGGAAAGGGGGACAGAGGCACAAGCAACCAGAATTCTTGCGCTAAGGCTCTTAGCTCGCTCTTGTAAACACTGTGTAACCATCCGCCCTAAAGACAATACAATACCACCACACGAACTGGAGTAGGGACATTCGGCCCGAACCAGTATACATCTTGGGCTTCTGAGTCTAACCATTCAGGGAGTGAGAACGCGCGGCCCCTTAGACTTACAAATTCACTTGCCGGTACTCGAAACGCCGACAAGTATGTTGAGCTCGTTGATCAGCTTGTTCCCAATCTTTCACAGTGAGAGGTATTTCCACCATCTCACTTATCAGATTTGTTCTTCTCTCCTCGATTATTCTTCCGGATAGACCAAAGCGACTCAAGAAACCGTGGAGACAGGAACTGTTAACACATCCCGTGCTAATATGGAAAGCACCGGATATGTTATCCTGTGCTCGTGCCACCACTGCAAAATACTGAAGTCCTCCTCTTGCTGCTCTTGGTAGTCGACAGTGTCGTTGTTGAGATAGGCAGCTAGCTCCCCACCACTTGATGTGTCCGCACTTGTCGTTGATGTAGTCGAACTCCTTGAGGAAGACCCACCTGCACCCTATATCTTTCCCCCACGCGGTTTTCTTCTTACCTATTGTGGATGCTAGTGGAGGTCGTTGCATGTGAACTCCAACAAATTTTCGATCGTACTTATCATAAACTTTAGATAAGTTAGTACGGACATTTGAAAAATAACTAGAATAATCAGTACCTACCACATCACTTAGAAGTGAGAGAACATTAGAGAATCCCCGAATTTTAGCTCTAGGATCTAAAATAAATGCAAATGCATATAACATAGGAATTTCTTGCCAATATTTTAAAATTTTAGTTTTCATAGCATAAACAACTTCACGCAAGACATTATCATTTTCGTGGCTCTTTAAGTGGGTAGCAATTTCTAAAATATGATGCACAATTAAAAGAGAGGTTGCGTAATAAACTCCAGATAAAGCAATAGTAGATTCAAAAAAAAAGTTCTAAAAATGACAGCAAATATTTAGTAATATAACAATATTGCTCTGTGAGTAGCGGCCGACCATCCCGTGTACAATAGTGCGTGTTAATAAAAACAGAAAATGTGATCTCATATGGTACGAGATTCTTATGCATCAAGTAAGTAGAGTTCCATCTAACACGCATATCCAAACCAAACTTACGTGGACGCACATTCATTTCAATACAATAAGTTTTAAATGCTGTTACTCGTTGATTAGAATAATTTAAGTAAGATATTACAGTGTGAAAAGGTTTAAGATACTTATCTAACCTCTTAAAACCAAATTTAACTATAAGATTAATAATATGGCAAGCACAACGTTGATGTAATAAGAAAGATTCAGCATAGGAATTGAAAAGCGGAGTAAGAATGTTCATGATAGAAGTATTTGCAGAAGCATTATCTAATGTTATTGCAAAAATCTTATCACTAAAACCAAAATCTTCCACAATTTTTACAATACAAATAGCAATATTTTCACCGGTGTGTGCTACATCAATTAATTTGAATCCTATAATTCTCTTTTCTAGTTGCCAATCATCGTTTACATAATGAGCAACTACATTAAGGTAATCCTCTTTAGCTCTACCACTCCATATATCAGATGTCAAAGACACAGAAAAAGTACAGGTACTAAATTTTTCTTTTAGGTTATTGCGACAATTATTATAATATTTAATCAAATCTCTAGTTGTTGTCTGTCTAGAAACTGCAGAAAATTTAGGATTATGAGCGGTCCTAATATAGCTTTCAAACGTAGCTGACTCACCAAAGTTTAAAGGAAGATCTTGAGAAGCGATTAAACGACAAAGAGATTCACGAGCTACCTCAGGATTGTAGTCCCAATTACATACCGTACCGTTGGGGTTATACTGCAGCTGTGTCTGTCTCAAAGCCATCCCCATTTTTTACAGCTCTCAGCATGTCTCTTCAAGTGTTCCGTTCCACCTGAAGATTTCGCAGTTAATTTATGCTTACAATATTTACAAACAACATACCTGATCTGGACGTCGTTTGATGTCTCAAAAATCTGCTCAAAATCTTCTCAGACTCCCGATGTACTGCGTCTTGTTCTTTTCGCTCCGGTGCTTACCGACGCAGTAGCACTTGTAGAGCCTAAGGATAGCACAGCTCCTGCAGCTTCTTGGGCATATGATGCAAGAAGCTCCTCGGGTAAAATACCGAAATCAGAAGCTGGGAACGACGAAAAATCCCCGGGCTCTATAAAGCAAATTACAAGAAATAATTACGCTATTAATACTAAAATATGATTTAAAATACTAAAAAAATGAAAAAATTAATCAAAATTATCACCTTGATTTCTTGACAGAAGCCGAAAGCCGAATTTCAAATTTTTGGATTTTTGACAAAACTATTTTGAATTTTGCCAAATTACCACCAAGAGCAAAAGAATTTCCACAAGATAATGAGTAGAAGAGAATGCAAGATTGCTAGTGTGAAAACGGGGGATGCAGCCACCTATTTATAGGAAAAAAATCGGGATTTTTTTTGAATTTTTTCGGATTTTTTTGAATTTTTAAAGACTCCAACGGCTATTTTTTTAACGGGCTAAACGGGCCGTGCTCGTGCCGTGCCTTGCTAACCCGCCGTGTCGCAGTGCCGGCCCAAGCATGGCACGGGCTGGTGGGCCGTGCTGTCACGACCTGTTTACGGCTGGGTCGTGCCATGCTCAGGCCGGGCGCACAGTGCGGTGTCGCGGGCCGGCCCGTTTGGCCATCTCTAGCACTAGCTAGTTGCCTTGAGGTGAAGCTTGGTTGTGCTCTTTGGTTTGCTTCGGTTGGTGTGTGAGCTATGGCTGTAAATGAGTTGGCTTGGGTTAGCTTGAGGCTGGTGAAAGCTGGCTTTATTTACTTCTCTTGGTGGCATAAAGACCATGTTGCCCTTGAGTTTTTACTGCTGGCTAATAACCCTATGGGCACTACAGTCATTCGCCGCTATTTTTACTAACAGTACCCGCAATCGTACCAGGTAAGTTCTAAAGCGCCGAATGACGAACCCGAAACTAGCAAGAGGTGCCTGTCTGGGTCCCGGACAAATCGGGTATCTCGATGAACGATATCTTTCACTGCGGGACTGACGGTACTCTCTAACCCTTATATTTTATTTTTCTTGTCTAATCTTATTTTTATTGTTTAATTAGTTAATTAAACTGATAACCCCAGGTTATCACAGTTGACAAAAGAAACTAGCCTGCTTCCTGTATGGCACCACTTCAGGCTTCTTTTATTTTTCCTTTAAAGGTCACATATTCTGCCTAATAAAAAAAATAAGTGCAGTTCAAATGTTCAATCATAACATGATAAGAGTTTTTCTGTAAAAAAGACGAGAGCATGCAATTGAAATCTGTTGTTTATCACATATCATTATTTCCAGCTTATCCTCTTTTTTAAGGAAACCAGGCAACATGCAATTGAAATATGTTGTTTTATCACATATCATTATTTCCAGCTTATCCTTTTTTTAAGGAAACCAGGCTATCCTTACTACCGACATATGATCAAAGAAAGATCCTTTTCAGAATGCTGAGTTCACATTGTCATTTACATCAATAATACATCTTGATGTTTAGGACCAAAAATTCTTAAAAAGAAGCTATATTTAGCCTCACTTTTGCAATCACGTGTTACCTAATTTTTCTTGTACGTAGTTCCCTATACAATGTAATTCTCAATATTAGTAACTGGTATTGAGAGAGGAAAGAACTTACATTTATACGCCTTCCCCTTATCTTGATGTGTAAAGAAACAGGATCAACTGTATTGTTTTTTTCTTCTGAGATAAAATATTTTGTTATAGTCCCCTAAAAGCGTAGAATTTATTATTACCTAATAATTTTCTTACATGACAATCTTGGTAGCTTCTATTATCATCTAATCAAGCTCAAAATGTTGCACAATGCTGTAACAAAATGTCAGTACTTCTCTTACACAGTCGTTCTTTTACAGGCATCAGCGTGCTAATGCTTGCACAGACGAAAAAAAAGAGATACCTTCTTTGGGAGTTTTCCACTTCTCAGGGAGCAGTAACACCACCACCAGTAAATCCTCTTCTTCAACTCTCGTAGCACGGCCAGCACACTTGATGCTGAACAGCGAGCTGATCCTTCTCTGGAGATGAATGCTACCTACATATTTAACAATAACAGGTTCAACGTTATAATTGGTCTTGACTCATTTGTTACTTTCAAGGAGCTAGTTAACCAAAAACTTTTAGCTGAGCACTCAAGGGACTTGTACCAGGCATTTGACAGCAAATAGGGTGCGGGTTTATTGGTGCTTTGACTCAGTCCTTCGGGTAGACCGCCAAAATTTAGGGGAGGCACATTGGAGGAAATCCATCAAGAGCTGGCCTGCAGTGTGAGTATATTGTCAGTGTTAACACATTGCAGGTGCAACTCCACACAAGCAGAACCATCGTCCATACAATGGATTTACACATGATATGACCTTTTAGAAGCAGCAAAAAAACCTATTAGGCGACTGTTAACTGTTGCTTCAATCCTATCTGACCATGAGGTGAGGAAGTCACCAGAGAAACTCTAAAGGCTTGATTCAGACTTACTTGGCATGGACCCTTTCTATTAAGCTAAGCCGTTATAACTCGGGTCTGCTGGATAGACGGTTATGTTTTTTTTAAAAATAGCATCCCATCCTATGGCTACTATAGCTCAATTTAGTTAATAAAATTGATGATTTACCTCGTTTTTCCTTTGCCATTGATCATTTGCCCTGTGATGTTTCATTGACATGTCACATGTCAATAAGATACGTGGGGCAAATGATCAATTGCATCTAAAAAATAGGGCAAATCATCAAATCCCCCATTTAGTTAGGGTCCACCATATTAAGGGCTAGATGTTTTGCTTTGAGTGAGAATTTTTAGCATTTTTCTCATTTTTCTTAGCAACTCTCCATGAGTTTTTAATATATAATAGATATATGCATAACTTAGAGATTAACCTCTGTTCCAGATGAATCATACCTTCATTAAAGATGGCAGAGTTCCCGGCCTCTGCTTTGTTTGAGCCATGTCGGTGCTGGCTCGGCTCGCGGCTTGAGCCGAGCCGGGAAAAAAGTTTACGCTTAGGTCATTTTTCAAAAAAAAATACGTTTAGGTCATTTTTCGAAAAAAAAAACTTTATGTTTAGGTCATTTTATGGAAAAAAAAATGTATATTACGTTTAGGTCCTTTTGCCCTTTTTAAGCATTACGTTTAGATCCTTTTTTGTCCTTTTTCGAAAAAAATACGTTTAAGTCATTTTTCGGGGGAAAAACCGTTTAGATCACTTTTGCCATTTTTTACATGTAGAGCGGCGATCGCGGCGTAGCACGCCGCGATAACTCAGATACATTTATATCCTTTCAACCGTTCCACCGAATAAATACGAAAAAAACGCAATTACATTTGTTTCCTTTCAACCGTTTCGCGTGTTTCCTCGATTTGCTCACGTAGGGAGCGGCAGTCGCGAGTCTTCTCGATTTGATCGCGTGGGTAGCGGCGGTCGCGACGTGTCACGCCACGGTCACTTATCTAATAAGGCTCTACTTTTCACACTACATTGTTCCGAGTGAGAGTTGCCGCAGGTTTCAATGCTTACTTGCATAGTTGCATATGACTGTACTGTGCAATGGAATCAGCAACTTACGTCAGCTCTCTGTTCTTGTTTTCTTTTCTGAGTTCTGACCATTGTCTTTGAGTTGAGAACTTGAGATGGTATATATGTTGGCGCTTGGCGGTTGACCGGAAATGCTGGAAGCCTGGAACTGGTGGTCACCAAGCATCGAGGGTAAGCACATTGGAACTCGGGAGTTCACAAAATAATAATAATCTTGGCATATTTTTTCTTTTCCGGTACAGAAAAGCTACAATTTCACGTTTCAATTAGTTCATGTATTGAGGAATTTTATCTTCATTAGGTACTGTTCTTTGTTATTGTTAAATGAATCATACGATGATCACAACTTTGTTGCCTTGTCTGTTGTGTTGGCTCTACTGGCCTCTTCCCGCTTGGAGATTTGAGCTACCTTCTGTTTCCCACTACCCTGACAGAGACATCGTCTCCTGTTATCTTTATGGAATCATTCCCTCCTGGACAAGAATGTAACATTGAAAACGGTGGAGATGAACAAGGAGAAAAGGCCTGCCACTGATATAAACATAGCATCAGCAGCTCTCCCTTAGGTGCTGAAAACTGAAACTGGTCCGACATATATGGTGGGGCGAGCTCCGGACCACGAAACGATGCAACCGTTGCAGGCAGTGTTAGCAGCAGAAACAGGAGGAGAAGAGAAGATACACTTGGCGTTGGGCGTAGGGGATGGTCACAAGCTTCAACGAGCTATGAACCTCATTCCGCCACGGAGAAAAGTAGTCCTTGTCTATATCCACCGACGAGCAATGATGATCCCAATCACCTGTAAGAACTGCCCCTGTTCATATAAATGCTGCAGATTTTTCTTGATTCTTTGCTTTACTGCTTATGAACAACTATGTTGCCTGTTATTGTTAACATTTATAGTAATTTGTTTCAGTGGGTGCCACCGTACCTGCAAGCATACTGAAATTTAAAGTTGTCAAGGAGTATTGGGAAGAGCAGAGGAGTCAGGCCGTCCAAGCCTTGGAGGGCTACTTGGAAATCTGTAATAGAGCAGAGGTGAATGATGAATAAGAACCATGAGTTTTAGATGGCGTGTTCTGGTGGATGATAAATTAATAACAACCTACATTTTTTCTAGATTCAAGCAGAGATTCTGATGATTGAGAATGACAATACATTTTTTCTAGATTCAAGCAGAGATTCTGATGATTGAGAATGACAATGAGGCAGCCGGGATTCTGGAGATCATTGCCGAACATAAGATCACCACACTGATCATCATTGGTATCAGCAAAAGTTGGTGTGTACTCTTACTAGCTACCAGAGGATTTTATTCTTGTTTATTTCAGAGAAATTTGCATCTTTTGGCACAGGATAAATAGATCGAGGAGAAACTTAGCAGCAGCTTTGAAGAAAGGCACCAACCCTTCTTGCAACATCTTATTTCTACGAAATGGAAATCTCATTTCTATTAGGTACTGAATTAGAAACCAATCTATTCCATACACTACAATGCAAAATTAGAATGCCTTTTTTTCAGCATGCCAACCATTAATATTCTTAGCTATTTGCCTAATTATTAGTGTGATGACCAGTCAAGTGAGGGAAATATTCTCACACAATGCTTTGTATTGTGCAGACAGCCGGATGGCGGTGTCTATGCTTTCAGAACAAACGAGACACCTTCTTTCGTAAGCAGTCGCTGCCTCTCTCTGTCATGTGGCAGCAGCTATACCAGCAGCACCCCGTCTTCTTTCTTATGGGACTCACGTAGCACACCTTCATCTTTCTTCTGGGATTCATGTAGCACACCTGATAGTTTGGACCCTACACGACTAGATGATCCTTCTCTGGAGAATGCTGGCTCCATATTTGGTGATGCCAGGTTCAGTGCTATCCTAGGTCACGAGTCACTCAACATTTTCAAGGAGCTAACTAACCGTCTGAGTTTGGCTGAGTACTCACAGGAGTTGCACCAAGCATTTCACACCAAATATTCAGAAATATCGAATAGGTGTCAGTTGCTTGATGGCATCAATTTGGATCTTGGAGTAGACTGCGAGGATTTTGAGGAGGAACACTGGAAGACCATCAAGGTTTGGCCTGCAGCATTTGAGCATATTGTCAGGGTTCTCAATACAATGCAGATGCAAATCCTTAAGCGGAGCGGTTGTGAATGCGATGGACCAACACATGACAAGCTTTTAAGAGCTGGGGAAGAACTTATAAGTCGACTGCTCAATATTGCTTTAGTTGCTACCCAGGCGAGGAAGTCGCCAGAGAAGCTCTTCTGTGTATTGTACATGTGCAAAACACTCATGGATTCAACTCCCTCTCTCAGGAAAGTGTTCTCTGCAGATTTTGTCAGTAGAGTTGATGGAGTCCTTGCAGTACTGAACGATTTTGCAAGGGGAATACTTCGCGAGGTTAAAGCCTTGATTCAGAATTATGGCTCTCAGAAAGTAGTGCAGGCTGGAAGCATCTTACTGATAACCGGGTACCTCATCAAATACGTCAGGTTGCTAATAAATCATGCTGGCTCACTTGACACCATTCTAGGTCATGATCAAAACGATGATCTACTGTCAGTTGAGGGCATAAACTCAACGGGCAGTCTAGTATGTAGGCTTATCGGTGATCTGAGCAATGTAATTGAAGAAAAATCTAAGCTATACGGGTCTGAAGGACTCCGGTGTATATTCTTGATGAACAATGCCCATTTCATGATCCAGGAAGTCGAACATTCGGATATACAGTTCATAGTAGGAGCTGAGTGGCTTAAGCAGCGCCGCCATGACATCAATCAGTACATGAGTGGGTACATGTCCGCATCATGGGAACGGGTCACATCTCATTTGGCGATTGCAACAAGTCCTCCTCATAAAAGATTTCGGGCCAACATCCTCAGTTTCTTTTACACAACTCCGCATGCTTTGCAGAGTTTCTCTTCATCTTTCAATGAAACTTGTAATGCTCAGACACACTGGAAGGTACCTAGTCCAGTTCTTCGCTATGAGCTTCGTGTGAACATCTTAGAGTATGTTCTTCGAGCCTACCGTTCATACTTGGAAACAGTGAAACAGTCTGTGATGGGTGGTACTGAGGATTTGGAGCCGGAGCTGAAGATCAAAGTTAGTGAACTGTTCGAAGGCTGAACAAATACCTTTCTTTCTTTCAATGAGACAAGGATGAAAACCGTAGTCTTTCGTTGCTGCCCTTGTATTTCTGTGATTCTGTCCAGTAAATTGTGCCTTAGTTGTATGCCGTTGTTTCTCTCCCTGTAAATGAAGTGTTGAAGACCACGGTGCAAATTGTTTGAAGGGGTGAACAAATACCTACTTTGCTGTAAATAAGGGTTCAACAATGTACACAACCTTGCAAATTTGTACCTATATTTCGTCGACTGAATCAACTTAATTAACATGGTATGTTGTCATTGAACGAATCTAATTATCTGTACGGACTACAGAGGCAGTTCCATGGACTGGGAGAAGAGAACACACTGTCAAGAGATAACTCAGATATCCAGATAGGTTTGTTAGATATGCTTATCAGAGCACGCACCTGGGATTCCATCGCTCGGCCGCGCCGCCGAGGTCTTCCGCAATCCTCGTCGATCTCGGATCCGGCTTCCTCGAGCGTACCTCCATGTTGGCATTGGCAGCCATGGTGTGTGTTTGCCTCTTGAGTTCAAGAACCCATCTAGGGTTTGGTTTGTGTGCAGCCAATTGGGAACCAAGGTTCTCCAGTTCTTGCTGACTCCTGGTGGATCAAATCTGCGATTCTTTCCTGCATCGCCGTGTAACGAACCCGCTAATTTCTGGGATTCATACAGTGAGGAAGCGAGGTTTGAGAGGAAAATCGAGAGGGCTTGAGAGGAAGCAAGAGAACTTGGAAGAAGAAGAAGAAAGAGTATTGGGGATCAAGAAAACTCATCGTCGTCGTCTGTTCCTTTGTCTCTCTCGGCTTTATATGACCTAACCGGTTTCACAAACACACGTTCAACGCTTACATGGGCTTAGCCCCCAAATTACACGGCCCACACAGACAGAATTGATTCCACCGGCTAGCTTGGCTGTGACACGCCGTCGGCTGCATGCTGCGCAGCGACTCTGGCCCCTTCCGGTACTGCGACCCGTGCCCCCACATGTGCATCTACATGTTGTTGTATCTATTGAAGGTCGCGGTATTCGACTTCACCCCTCCATGCCAAAGATCAACATAAAGAGCAGTCGCATGCATACGAGCTGAAGCTCACGGTCACCAAGAACGGGCAGCTGATCTTCGCCGCGGCGATCGCCACCAACATCGATCAGCTGCATCTTCGGCGACGGCGTCCTGTCGTCCAAGACGCTGGCCAAGCAGAAGAGCCATGACTTCTCCCGCGGCTCGCACCAGTTCAAGAGCGGCTTCCTGGCGCTCACCGTGGCGGGCATTGCTCTGTGGTTGGTGCGCCCCGTCGAAAAAGAAGTATAGTTAGGTTCTGTTCTTGTGTGTAAGCCCTCGGTCGATTCGTCTGCTCATTCACAGCGTATGATTCTTATCCAATTGCTTTGACGCGCATCAACCAGCGCAACGTCGGGCAGCACCACGTCCGGAACCGCGACCTGGCGCTCATGCTCCTGGCCTGGCCATCTGGTTCGTCACTGGTGTCCATACCTATGGAGCCGCTCGTTCTTGGTACCTACAAATAGCTTGAAGTTTTTTTTTTGGCCTGATGGAAGAGAATTTGAAAAAAAAAATCGGTTGAGAAGACAATTAAATTTGAAATTTAATGACACCCCGATGGTAGCTAAGATTTTACTCTTCAGAGTTTTGATGTTTAATACTGAAGGTTATGCTCCATTGTTAGTTTGAGACGAAAGTTTAAAGTGCAAGAAGGAGTTTGTTTCTGCGTGGATACTACAACGTTGTTCAGTTGTCATAGCTCGATATGAGGGGTTTAATGCAATTTTTACTCTATTGATGGCACAAAAGTTTTTCTTCATCTTGATATTTTCGCAGAAGCAGTTTCAACCATGTCATGGAATTTCAGTAGACAGTTTGATGTACGTGATGACTACACATGCAAGTTGCCCTTTCAATAAGCGTTGTTTACCGAAATTTATGTTCATGTGGAGTATGTCAAATAACCATGTTATGAGTTCTTCACTATTTATCAAGTAGCATAGGTGATGTTTTGGTTTATGTCGTTTAATGATTGAGCATTTATTTCAGGAGATCAGTTGCACAGACTTAAACACTGGGTTATAAATTGTTTAAGACCTAGATTTTTTCGTCTGTTTTGTTAATAGCTGTGTGTTTTGATCTATTGGTGGTTTGCTCAAATTTGTTTTATGAGAAGAGTTTGGATAAGACTGTTCCAGTCTTTCGTATTCTCACTCAATAAGTTATTTGGACTTTCAGTGCTTAATTACCCTTCGGGATTTTTCAGGAGACAATTTCATTATGGATTTTGAGTTAAGAGGAGGTTTGTTAGAGATAACTCAAATATCCAAATAGGTTTGTTAGAGATACGCTCAATATCCAAATCTAGCACAACTCGGACTCTTTTGACTATATAAGCCACCCCATGTACATATAATCTTGAACATAAATAGTAGAATATCTCTCATGATTTTTTCATCCTCTGTGAGGTTTTTCCACTTTAAATCTTATATCATGTTTTGCCGTACTAACCCAAACACACACTGCATAAGAATTGGGATATAGTTTTCAGGACGTACATTTTTTAGATGAATTTGCAGGCCATAGCGGAGTGGGAGAGCTGAATTTTATTTTATTGATTTCCCGGGATTTCCCGCCGACAGAACATTTTTTGAAATTTTCCCGTTGGTTCAAATATCGTTTTTTAATTTTCAGCGGACGTCTTCCATAGAGATTTTTTTATTTCTTTCCAGCGGATCCAAACAGCTTAAATATTTGTAATATTTTTCCTAAATATTTGTGATTTCCAGCGCCATCTCACCGCAGCATTCTTTGTTATTGAATTCTTTGTTGTTGTTTTTCTAGGATTTATTTATTTTGCTTTTTGTTATTTTCCAGCGGTTTTATATTTTGCAACGGCAGCAAATTTTTCCTGGATATTTGGTTATTTGATTCGGGCCGAGGAATTTTCATTGGCGGTTTATTTTGCGCAGATCGTTCTCGTTCAGACGAATACGCGAGTCTAGTCCTAGAAATTCTATGTACTCAACGTGCAGTATTGTTTCGCGCGATTCGGGCCGGCGGGATTCTTCTTTTCCGTGGCCGAAACATGATGGACTTTTTTTTATTCGGTGGAAATCTTGCAGCAGTTGTGAGGACTGAAAATTTTTTGATGTTTTTTTTCCACCGGAACCCGAGTCAGTAAAATAAAAAAAATACGCTGACCGGACTGCACGGTCAGTCCACTGAATTTCCACTGTACTAGGCTGGACACGCAAACTCGTCGTCACGAGAGCGATCTTCGAAAAAAATAAGGCCAGTGAAAAATCCTCGGCCAGAATCAAAAAACCGAATCCGTTAGAATAAAAAAAACCACGGGAAAATAACAAAAAACAAAATTCGATGAGGCTCCTACAGTAAATAAATTTTGGAAATTCGGTGGTCTGACTGTGTAGTCTGGTCCCGATGAAGTTGCAGAAATAGCCTCCTAATACGCAAAGTCAGCGGTAGGGCACCGTTGAATTTTTTTAATTCATTTACAACGGTTAGGGAGAGCTGAAAATTAGTTTATGTTTTTTCGCCCGATGAGAAATTCGTTGTTTAATTTCCAGCGGCCAGAGCCCGCTAAAATATTTTTGTTTGCCATTTCTAGCGCTCTAGCAGTGCTTGCTAATTTCTATATTTTTTTGTTCTGGAAATTATCTTGCGGTTTTGGTGCCCTCGGAATTGTGGACCCCGACGTGAAAAAAACTAGCAGACCAAAACCGCTGGATAATTTCCAAAGCAAAAAACTTAGAAATTAACAAGCGCTACCAGAGCGCTGGAAATGGCAAAAAAAATCAGCGGGCTCCGATCGCTGAAAATTAGAAAACGAATTTCTCACCGGGCGAAAAAATATAAACTAATTTTCAGCCCTCTCTAACCATTGTAAATAAATTAAAAAAAATTCAGCGGTGCCCTACCGCTAACTTTGCATATTAGGGGGCTATTTCTGCAATTTTATCGGGACCGGACTACACAGTCAAACCACCGAATTTCCGAAAACTATTTACAGGAGGAGCCTCGCTGCATTTTGCTTTTTGTTATTTTGCAGTGGTTTTTTTATTCTAACGGATTCGGTTTTTCGATTCCGACCGAGGATTTTTCACTGGCCGTATTTTTTTCGAAGATCGCTCTCACGCCGACGAGTTTGCGAGTCTATCCCAGTACATTAGAAATTCAGTGGACTGACCGTGCAGTCCGATCAGCGTATTTTTTTTATTTTACTGTCTCGAGTTCTGGTGGAAAAAAACAACAAAAAAATTTCAGCCCTCCGTAACTGCTGCAAGATTTCCACCAAAAAAAAGCCCATCGTGTTGCGACTGGGAAAAAAAAGAATCCCACCGGCCCGAACCGCGTGAAATAATACTGCACATAGAGTACGTAGAATTTCTAGGGCTAGACTCGCAAATTCGTCTGAACGAGAGCGATCTTCGCAAAATAAACAGCCAATGGAAAATCCTCAGCCCGAATTCAATAACCAAATATCCAGAAAAAATTTGCTGCCGTTCCAAAATAAAAAACAGCTGGAAAATAACAAAAAGCAAAATAAATAAATCCTAGAAAAAACAACAAACAAATCAATTTTCCAGCGGTGATATGACGCTGGAAATCACAAATATTTAGATAAAATATTACAAATATTCAAGCGGTTTGGATCCGCTGGAAAGAAATTAAAAAATTCACTGCAGAAAACGTCCGCTGAAAATTAAAAAACGATATTTGAACCGGCGGGAAAATTTCAAAAAATGTCCGAGCGGATGGAAAGCGCAGGAAATCACTAAAATAAAATTCGGCTCTCCCAGTTAGGGTTCCAAAATTCGCCGAATTTCGGCGAAATTTCGGATTTCAGACCACCCTGAATTCTAAAGTACCACCCAAAATTTTTTTTAAAAAAAATTTGAATTTGCTACAGTCACCAAAAAAACGGATTTTTTGGGTGAAAATTCGCCGAAATTTCGTGTTTTTTTGGTCGGTTTTGAAACTTTTAGGGCCGGATTTGGTCCAATAACCCTTAGGAAAGTCATCTCCTATGAAAATTTGTTAAAAACCGAATTTTTTAATTATTTTAAAATTTTGACAGAAATACTATCAGATTTTTATGAAATTGTACAAGCTCGATAATAATCTGAACATTTTATTGTACTATCCTTAGTAGATTAGGATCATACATAAAAAATTTAATAATAGTTTAACTTCATTTGTTATCTTTAAAAATCAAAAACAGAATGAACATAATTGAGACAGTTATATTGTCAGAATTTTATAAATTTTCTTGAGCGTTATTATGATCTAATTTTTTTTGAGAGATTAATAATTGACTAAGTACCATTATTTAAATTTTAAAAAATTGAAAATTTGTTTGTTTGGTCAATCAAATCTATGTAAGCATTAAACTTCGTTTGTTATATTATATTTCAAAAATAAAAAAGAAAAGAACAAAAATGGTACTATGCCTTGTAAGAATTTTATAAATTCACTGGAGTGTGATCATGAATCAAAATTTTTATGGGATATTAAGAACTTCCTTATCACTATTCTGTAAAATTTTCAAAAAAATTTACGGTTTACATAATTTTTCATTTTGTTCAAGTTTGCCGGTAAGCCTTTTAACAGGGCAGTAGTACTGTTCGAATTTTTAAAAATTCATACAGTTTTATCATCATCTAAAAATGTTATTAGAGAATTATAAATACGTCATAACCATGAACAAAAACTTTCAACAGTTTCTAACTTCATTTGTACCATTTTTCATTCGGATCAAACTTGTCGGTCAGTGTTCTATCAGGACAGTGCCACTCTTCGAATTTTTAAAAATTCCTCACATGTGATAATCAGCTGAATGTTTTTTGAGAACATTATTTATGGATCATAACCATGCACAAAAAATTTCAACAATTTATAACTTGATTTGTACCATTTTCCATTCGGATCAAACTTGTCGGTCAGTGTTTTATCAGGACAGTACCACTCTCCAAATTTTTAAAAATTCCTCAAATGTGATAATCAGCTGAAATGTTTCTGAGAATATAAGCAATGTGTCAGGAACCTGCAAAAAAAAATTAAAAATTTTTGATAAAGTTTATACCACTTTTCAACCAGTGCAAAAAAATCCAAAATTTAGGAAATTTTGCCCGAAATTTCGGATTTTTTTTTGGCCGAATTTCGGAATTTTATTTCCGGAATGGACCGGATTTGAATTTTCAAATTCAAATTTTGTACGAAATATTTCTGAAATTTTGCAATCTGATCAGGGGCAAAATTTATTCCGAAACCGAAATTTGAAACCTTGCTCCCACTCCGCTGAATTTTACTGTTCATAGATCAATTTTGTTATTTCAGATGCGACACTGGCTACTTTCAAAATAAATCGCATGCCCAGGGCTACAACAGGAAAAAAAAATACTCTCTATCATCCTTGAGTACTCCCCCGTCCTAAAAAGTAAGGGACAGAAAAATTTTAAAACAGATTATGGTTTGTGCCAAAAAACTCTAATGCCCCTATTTAATACTGTGTCTCTATTAATTGGCAACATGCATGCATTAATTAATCACGATTATAGAGAATGACCTGCCGCGTTTTTGTTTTGGAATATGTGTGGTCGTATGTATCTGCGTGAGGAAAGCTCTCAATCCCTAATATTAGAGGACACAATTTAAACGCTTCTCTTCTTTAAATCCAAGACAGCCAAGGTACTAGCAACAATACTACTAGAATTGTTGTTAACCGCACGTTACATCGTTTTTGCAGGGCAGCTGATTCTTGCTATGTTGTTGTTGTCATGTATGTATATGTATACTTTTTTTTTAAAAGCGGGTGAGATTGCTTGCTCATGAGACATGCCACGTCATTACCCTGGCGAAAAGCTCCTCTATAAAATTTGAAATTATGTTCGAATCCTTCTGTCGGGTTTTAATAAAGTAGACCCAAAAAAATAAAATTAAGTTCAGGTCCCTCCGCGGTTTGCATTCGGGTCCTCATGCCGGTTTTTAGCGAAATAGTCCCGAGAAAAGACGCAATTACATTTAGGTCCCGAAAAACGTTATTTTTTCTTAATCGACCCGAAAAACGAAATTGCGTTTATATCCCTCCACGATTTTTTCTCCGACGGCTCATAGCAATCTGTGGATTCGACGACGGAAAAAAACGAAATTACGTTTCGGTCCCAAAAGACGTTTTTTAGTTGGATTGACCCGAAAAATAGAATTACGTATATATCCGTCCGCGTTTTTTTCACAAAAGTTATATCCCTCTCATAGTTTTTTTCCCACAAAAATTGTAACCCTCCGCGGTTTTTTCAAAGAAATCTATATGTTCACCAAGGGCTCATAGCAGTCTATGGATTCGACGGCGGAAAAAACGAAATTACGTTTTTTTAGTTGGATTGACCCAAAAAATGAAATTACGTTTATATCGCTCCGCGTTTTTTCACAAAAATTATATCCCTCCGCGGTTTTTTCAGACAAATCTACGTATTCGCCGACGGCTCATAGCAGTCCGTGGATT
Organism: Otatea glauca; assembly: GCA_036346275.1. Classification (NCBI taxonomy): domain Eukaryota; kingdom Viridiplantae; phylum Streptophyta; class Magnoliopsida; order Poales; family Poaceae; genus Otatea; species Otatea glauca. Next base: position 50,909,849 of record CM070712.1, on the reverse strand, counting down.
TGACGGCGGAAAAAATGAAATTATGTCTAGATCCGAAAAGACGTTTTTTAGTTTGATTGACCCGAAAAATGAAATTAAATTTATATGCAGATTCACCGACGACTCATAGTAGTCCACGAATTCGACGACGACTCCTATCAATCAACCTGTTTTTCTAAGAAAGAGACCAAGAAAACCGAATTTGCGCAAAAAAAAGATACATGTTTTCGCATCCGTTTTTCCAGAGAAAAGGGAACCCGCGTTTCCACGGATTCGCCAACGGCTCCTAGCGATCCCCGGGTTCACCGATGGCTCTCAACATCCAATTTTTTTAAGAAAAAACCGAGAAAAATGAAATTGCGCATAAAAAATATGTTTTTGCAGATTCGACGACGACCCCTATCGATTTCATACTGCACAAAGATGACTCGTGATGCCGCAAATTCGCCGATGACTCCAAACTATCGTATTTTTTTAGAAAACCCTGGCGAAAAAAATGAGTTCACATTTATGTCCTCAGACCCATTTTTTTCTAAAATAATCGCCGGATTAAATTTCGCACGTCACAGCGTCACGCGACCAAATTTCGCACGACGCGGCGTAGCACACGACCCTGTCTAGTTGTTGTTAATTGTTGTTACCCAGGCGTCGCATCACTTGCCACAAGGAGCGCTGAACGAAAATAATTCTACTAGGAGATTGTACGAGACCCTAGAATGTGTTTGTAACAAAACTCTTGACCAATCAACCAGCCAGTTTCCGACGTAGCCTTGAATTCGTAGTCCATTGTGCAATCACGGTGCGCGATTACGCGTCTGCAGATTCGAGGCAGACAATACTCGTCTAGTCGTCTGGCTTCACAAGAGCTTCACGCTTTTTTTTCTTTAATATTTTTTTTAATCTTTTTTTCAAAATTAGGCATCAGGACAAAAAAAAATATAGAATTAGGCGCCGGTCGCCCGTATATGGGGCGATCGTCCCATATACGGACGATCGCCTCACATACGGGCGATTAGTGCGGCTTTAAACGTGCGATTTTTCCTCTGTCTACGGTCAATTCTTAAAAAAAATCATAACTTTTTCATATGATGTCGGATGGAGATAAACTTTATATGAAAATTGTAGCTCTCGATGAGATCTACAACTTTTGTATACAAATTTTTTTTATTTGAATCCATTTAGATAGCAAAAAACGGAATAGAATGTTCAGATCTAAAAATAGATCTGTTTTCAGATCTGAACAACCATCTAAATGGATTAAAATTGAAAAAGTTTGTATACAAAAGTTGTATATCCCGTTGAGAGCTACAATTTTCATATAAAGTTCATCTCCATCTAACATCATATGAAAAAGTTATGATTTTTTTTAGAAATTAACCGCAGACGGAGGAAAAATCGAGCGCACTAATCGCCCATATATGGGGCGATCGCCCGTATATGAGGCGATCGCCCCATATACGGGCGACCGGTTCCCAATTCTGTAATTTTTTTTTGTCCTGACACCTGAAAAAAAGATTAAAAAAATATTAAAGAAAAAAAAATTCATCCAAGTGTACCCGAGACATAGGGCTGAGCCGGCCGCGGACCATAAAGTTTGGCCCACGGCCCACCCACCGTCTGTCCGTGGTTACTTAGCAGGGCACCGACGCGCGGCCCAGCGGAATTTCTTGACGCGGCGACGCGGGCTCTGGTGTGTGTCGCACCGGTGGACGCGACGTGGCGGGTGACGCGACGCGCGATGGGCAGGCAGGCGGCGGGAAGGGAATCGGTTAACCGCGGCGCACGGCGTGCGGGGGAAGGCGCGTGAGACGCCCGCGCGGCCGCCGGTGTTGGACGTGTTTCGGGATCGGCATCCCGTGCCCGTTGGGCTGGGAGGCGGACGTGCGGCGCGCTCCTCGGTGCATGCCCCGTCGATGATGAATAATCAATCAATCAAAAAGGTACATGGAGCAGCCGTTCGCAAAATCGACGAAAATTACCTGAAAATCGAGTCGGTTCGATCTCTAAAATCGCTCGATAAATCATAGTGTTTAAATGCAAAATTTAAAATTTCATAAAATTTAAAAAATTATCGAAAAGTGTTAATGTTTTTTAAAAAAATTTGTGCCAAGTCCTGAGGAAATTCTAATGACGTCATAAAATTTTTAGAATATTATCAAACCTGTGTATTCTTTTGAAATTCTGACAGTGCTACTATCTTTTTTTTATTTTCTAGGGGCATTAAATGAAGTCTAATATTTATGGAAAAAAATTTGTGAGGTCCAAAAGCCATGATAATGATTATGTAAAATTTTCAGATGATGATTAGACCTTTGTATTTTTAAAATATTCTAAAAGTGCTACTATGTTTGTATATGCTCTTCTATTTTTGATTTTCTAGTGGCATTAAATGAAGTCTAAAATTTCTGAAAATTCTACTACATGATCCTTGGGAATCTTTATGATACCATTAAAATTTTAGAGCATTATCAAGTATGTAAATTTTTATAAAAATCTGACAACGCCTCTATTCCTTTTCATTAATTGTTGTTTTTGATTTTCTAGAAGCACTAAATAATTTCAAAAATTGTTGAAATTTCTTCGAGATGTTTTATATATTATTTTATGTTTTTTTTATTTTCCTTCGATGTGCCGAAAATTGAAAAAGCGCTCTGAAATCGGTAAAACTCACTCAAAAACCTATAAAATCGCTCTATTTTCGTTTTTTCACCGTTGTTTGACTTCCGAATTCAAAAATTTTAAATTCAAACTTCTTCGATTTCTACCAATTTTCGACCGGTTTTTTTTGCTGATTTTTGAAAATAAAAAATTGTTTGAAGATCGAATTTTTGTTTTTTTTTTAACCCTGGTACCTAGCAACTGCTGCTGCTAACCAGTTCTTCCTTCAAAATAGCTGCATCAACTGCGCCTCCAGCAGCACAGAACCACTCGTACTGTCTCTGAACCTTCCCGCACTTCTCAAAGTGTGCTCGATAAGCTGAGATAATCTTGTTGCTAACAGCTCGCCGCACCATCTCCCGAAGCCGAGGGTCTTCCACCTGCCAGCACTCCTGGTTATAGTACGTCGAATCGAACTGGAGGCAGAACCTGGCAGTACTGGAAGGTCGGCTGAAGCAGCCACCAAGGATGCCTCTGAGAACTACTGAAAAAAAGCCAAAACGCCACGGCCCACATTCCTCTCTCTTTCTGCTTGATCGGTGTTCTGCGCAATAAGCGTTCGTGGCAAAATCCGGGGATGGAATCGATTGCATCGCGTGTTGGGGGTTCTGCATTATGCAGTTCTAGTTGGGGATCCTTAGCCTCATCCCCTCTTGATTTATAAATTACTCTAGAATCTAGTGTGCGTTTGTTGCCATGGCTATTTACATATGCTAATATTCACCGGAGCTCGGTAGAATAGTTACTGTATGTGTTGACCGGATGAGAGAGTAAAAAAAAACTCCATGTATGCCTATTTTATGGGTTAACTAAGTCAATGAGTTACGTAGCCAACCAACTAATAAACACTATTCCTTATTTTTGCTAGAATCTTTTTTATTTGATTTAGTCGTAATTTTTTATTGACAGTTCTGATTCATAAACAGTTTTCATTAGTAGCTTACTGATGATAAAAGGAACATAATGAATGATATAAGTTTCGCCAATAAATACCAAATGGATGAGATTTTCCTAGCAAATGCACTCGAATTTACAGGATTGTGGTTAAATTTTACTGCTGCCGAGGAACGAAGCAATTTGATGTGGCATGAATTAATGTACTCTCTGTGCAGCGAGAGAATTCAACAGAGAACCAGTACGATGTGAGATCCCTTACAACTCGCTGCAGGGAAATTTTTTCAGTTTCTTCAGTAGAAGAAACGAGGAAAATTCCTCAGCATCTGATCACTCACAATGTAACACTCACAGTTGTTCTAGAAATGATAAGGATCAAACAAGAGCATCAGGAGTAAGTATGAGCATCAAGAGTTCGTTTCTGACCATGGAAACGAAGATTAGGAGCAGTCCGATGGACTCGTCCGGGCACGCGCAGGAGGCGTTGGTGCCGGGCGTGCAGAGGCCGAGAGACCGGCGCGGCAACGGGAGGTCGCAGTCGTTGGCCGATGCGCCCCATACTGTGGGTCAGCTCTCCCGCGTCGCGGTGGGGGAGTAGCTCATGCTCAGCGTGCGCAGCTGGCCGGAAGGATCCACCTTGAGGAACTGGGACTGGGCTTTTGTCGCCGGCGACGGGGAGATCGAGCAGCCTGAAGATCGTGTTCCTCCCGTTCGCGGCGAGCAGGTACAGGCCAGACGAATTGACCGCCATGTCCGCGATACATCCATGAGGTGGCCGGCGGTGGAGGTGGAGCTACGGCGAGCGGCGGCGGCCAGAGCGGGGAGCCGTCGTTTCGTTTGATCCCTCTCCGGGTCCATGTGAGACGTACGTTCACACTTGTGCGGCGTAGATTGAGTAGAAAAACGTAGTGCGGGAACCTTTTCACGCAGGACCCTTGCGATGTTTGGTATATTCTGTTTACATCCTCCTAGAATTAGATTACTATCGCGAATCTTGCGATCGTGGGACGTTGGATCAATGTTTTGCGGCTTTGCTCGATGCGGCATTGGCAATAATGCGTCGTGGAGTCGCTTTTTCAAGAAGGTTCCTGATGGTATTCGTTTTGTCTGTTTACTCCCTATAAGATTTGGATCGTATACATGGGCCGTTCAATCAGCCTTCTGCGGCTCGGATCGAGGGAAAATCAATATGCCATGGAGGCCTATTTTATTTTCATAAGGCCCCCTTTGAATTATCTTACATATGCACTTACTCCTTGTCGCAGGCCGGAGGGAGGCGGAGCGCCGGCGACCGGCGCGGCCGCGTCGGGGGGAGATGCTGTCCGGCGATTGTCCACGCCGACGGCGACGGGTGGCTCCACGGGACCCTTCTTCTTTGAAGCTCATCTTAGGTGAGGGGCGTTAGGCCTAGATCGGATGATGGCACAACTTGCAATGGTAGTGTCAGACTGTTACTTCACATCGATTCAGTCTTACGCAGCATTTGGGAAGATCCATCTAGGTTTCGATGTTTTCATGCTTATTAAAGATACGGTTTTGATTTTGCTACAGTCAGCAGCTGCGCCCAGCACAGATCGTGCTTGGCAAGGGAGCGAAGCAAGGCCAACTTAGCCAGAGGCGGAGCCGGGATTCATTCAAGAGAGGGGGTTGAATACAAGTACATATGCTAAATATAAAAACTACCAAACCGACATATTATAGTTGAAATTTAAATGCATGTAATATAGTATTAGTATGTAAATATGCAAGGGGAAAAATTACTTTTCATTGCTACCGTCTGAAAGAAGAGATTTAACAAATAAAATCTGCAGGCGACAGGGTTTCTCGTGGTGGGCCATGGGGCCCCGCTGGCTCCGCCTCTGAACTTAACAATGTGCCGGGAAGTAGGCTTGGCCGCTCAGATGAGAGGCCCATCCACGCTCGCTAATGGCAGCAAGCCTCATCAATCATCACTCCGTCACTGGGTACTCCTCGTTGAACATCCCAATCGCCGTAGCTCTTTTGTATTCCGTCGCCTGAATCTTTTCTGTACACCATCATATGCCAGAGTTATTTACTAATTACTAGTATAAAATACTAAACCGAGAGGCCATTTGCGAGAAGAACTAACCTCATGGCTGACGAGTGCGACTTCTAGATCTGTGAGCAGATATATCTTACAGTGGTCAGCAGACTAACTTTTCTACCGAACAGTCGGTATCACTGTTCCGGATCGTGTTTTCCAACTCAACGATTTACCCATTCATTCCATCCAGACATCGAGTGCTCGGCCCTCCTTGTAGCAGTTTAAACTGCTTTCCTTTCTTCAGCCATGTCTCGAGAAGAGTTCAGGTGGATTGGAATTCTTCAGCAAATAAGGGAATCAATCATGCACATAGCAAAATACTACTACTGCTTGCCGCCTGGCCGGTCTTTTGTTTCTCTTAAAAAAAAAAAGCTCTTTTACCGTGGATTAAAATCAATATGAACTGTCCATTTCTTGACATTCCTTTAAATCTAATGGTTAAAATCAATTTAAATTTATTTATACTACCACCTGTAATATTGGTAGTAAAATTCAGAGAGATGAAAGAGTAAAAAATTCCGTCATACTATTTGTCCTCTACGATAAAACACGTCTTGTGATTCTGATGAACGGCGAATGAATGGATAAGAAGCCTCTGAAGATCACCATGTATTCGGTGAATCCAAAACTGTGAACGAATTAGAAAAAGTCTAAAATAACCCCGATGAATGGATAGGAAAAATCTAAAATACCCTTGAGGAATGGATAATTAGATTTGATTTCTACTACCACTGCTTACTACCTATGTTATCTATTGTAAAATTTCTCTAAAAAAATGTTTGAATTTTGTATGCTCCACAATGTTAATGATTTTTATTGTGCTAGTTTTTAGTAGCATTGACCTGAAAAAAGCCGTTCCATAAATTATGCATTGTCCTATTCAAATTCACTAGACCCACAGTTCCCTAAACATAATTTACTATATATATCAAAAAGCAAAACATCAAGAGATATTTTCCCCAATTTCTTGATGCTTCCGGTCCCCAAGCTAAATGAATTAAGTACCTGAATGATTTATACGCTGTTCCAAGTCCACAAGCAAGTTATACACAACTGTTCAGTCTGTACGACTGTACTACATGGCCCCGTATAAACTACACCACGGGAAGAACAAATGAGCTGCATGCACTACATAAAAAGGAAAAAAACCTAAAAAATAAATACAGAAACATGCATGTGAAGCTAATTGCCAGATTAACGCCAGGCTTTATTGTTCTTTCCCTCCCGCTCACGCTAACCCAACTGGTAACAGTTTTGACTTTGCTCGTCGTAATCATGCAGATCACGTCTTTAATTAATTTGTTTTATTTTTTGTATTATTTTACTCGGACGTGACACCATGGCGGTGCCTGCCAAAAGTTCCTCATCGCTACAGCGCTGCTGCTGTTGACTGGTGTTAAGACTCACTCCCCGGATACTCCATCCGACTAGGAGAAAAAGAAGAAGAGAATTTGCTGTCTGGAACTGCGAAAGTTAGCAGGCACTGTACATCATCTTGTCGGAAGAACGCCTATTAATTGCATTAGTCTCTTGTTTTCTTACACGTATTGTCTTGTATTACGCTAACCGCTTCTGTAAGTTAGTCTTACGCTTTTAGAGCATTGCAAGTTAACTTCTTCAGAGATAAGTACATGTGTTCTTCAATAGAGCGTTTATGCTTCAGCATAGGTTGCTATCACAATTTATACCTGTACTATTAGGTTTCGAAGAAAAGGGATCTCTAATTCTGTATCCTATGTTGTCACTTCAAATGTTATGTTCTGGGAGAGAACTATGGTAATGTGCAATCAAGTCTAACACTGATGATTTAGATTGCAGAAACAAGACACTATGAAAATTTGAAGTGCCTGGTACAGGATTGAAATATGGCAGGGAGTAGGATGTAAGATTTAGATTAGGTGTTGTGTTAGGTCTGGGGTCTATACATAAGTAGTGTACCCTCCTTTTCCATGTTTGTTCAGCATGGAAAACACATTTGCTGTAACCAGCAGACAGCTGACAAATGAACCTGACAAAACTGAGAAACTTAGCCGGTTATTCTCTCAACTCTGTGACTAACGTGGCTTTTATATTGATCAATTATACTATGACATGGACAGGATGTAATACTAATTGGAATGTGTATTTTGCCCAAGGTTGCTTTTGGAAGAAGACTTGTGATGTGCAGGTTATGTAGTCAAATTTTACAACTAGACTGATGTCATAGCTTTGTCAAGATTGGTCATGACATTGGTTCAAATGTATTTGGTTTCTTGCGCTGGTGACATATAAAGCCTTAAGATATGCTACTTTGTCTGGAACCTAATCCAGAAGATAAAAGTGATTAGTCGTTTCTAGATTAATAATGCGCCTTTGACGTCACCGACCGAAATCAAGATTAGTTAATAGATGACAAATTTCTGCAATAGTAAATTGCTTGGTCCTACACCAGCTGCTGCTGTTCCGTTGTTGTTTAACTTATCAGGACTGTTCATTGTGTACCGCCTCAGGCGTCCATTTGCCAACTCCGTGACAACTGCAAATTTAACAGCTCCTGGAGTTTCTAAAGGTACATTTTTATCAACTCAACTGACAAGCTAAGAGTTGTTCATGTGAGCATATCACTATATCGGTACTGCTCTGTCCCCTTCAAGGCACGTACAAATGTCAGGAAAACAAAGCTGCACAATCATTTACCTGCAGTTGTGACTTTCTTTGCTTTTCTGCAATTTTGAGTAGTACTGGCTGACTTGCTGTTATCATGCTCTAATATTCGTGCAACTTTCAAAAAGAGATGTATACCTCTCTCTTTTCTTTTATTCTTTCCAGAGAAAAGTCTGCAGCTGAAGCAGTTATCATCATAGTTATCAAGTTACCATCCTCCTTTCTGAGGAGAGTGAAATCATGTCCAAGCACTGAATTTTTCAGATGTATTTCTAATCCAGTATGATGCTTGTTTGTGCATCTTTCAAACATTTCTCTCTCACTGTTTTTTTCCAACAGGCGTTTTTTTAGTTGGAAAATGCGAATCTACGTATTTCAGGCTACTGCTCAAAGATAATCATATGATCATATATACTGTGTGACAACAGTTTTACAGCTCAGTTTTTTCAACTAGATGAGGCTCTGATGGAAGTGATCACTTTTCTAGCTCCTCTTAGCTTGCTTTTTTCAAATCTAACCTCTTTTCGAAAGAAATTGCAAATCTAGCCTCCTCCCCATGCCTCCTGCACTCGCTGGCCACGGCAGGCCGCCTCCTGCACCCGCCTCCTGCACTCACCTGTCGCCCGCGCCCGACTGCCGCAGCAGCGCGCTGCTCCCTCGCTCGTCGGCCAGCGTGGTGTTCCCAGGGCGCGGCAGGCCGGTTCCCGCGCTCCATGGGCGGCAGGTGACAGGTGTTGCCTGTCGCTCCTTTCGCGGTGGAGGAGGGGGTTAGTTTTACAATTTCGCTCAGGAGAGAGGGTTAGATTTAAAAAAAAAACGAGGTAAACGGTCTAGAAAAGTGATCACTTCGCTCTGATGATCATGAAGGATTCTTTTGCTGGTCAAAAGGCCCTGTCTCACTAAAATCACCAGCTGTTCGGTTGTTCCGGAGTTTTCGAGCGTTGTGATTCCTCAATTGCGCGTGTATATTGACTTAACATTGTAGATTGCTTACTCATTTTGCCAAAGTGCCAAACAAATGTTCGTGAAGTCGTGCTTCTCAACAATTCTAGCCTGCAAAGTGAACATCTCTGTTCTTTATCAAACAAACTTTTCTTTCTTTCTTTCTTTCTTTCTTTCTTTCTTGACGCAGTTATTCGGCCTATCCAGCTTCAGTGAGCAGTATAAACAAAAGGATATTGCAGCTCAATGCCAGCATTCTCTCGGCCTGTATACATCTTGGCTTTGAAGCTGAAACACGCAAATCAACTGCAACTACTATTAACAAAGGGCCTCTTACTCGTCTAATCATGGGCGTCACGTCTAACTGATGCATCCATCCGCTGCATTATTTTACAAAGGACGTGACACCATGGCGGTGAGCCCAGGGTGTGCTCTGTGGCGTCCTCTCACCGTTAGATGCGCATACATCCACGTCAGTGACATGTAGAACACAGTAACCCAGAGAAGATGCAGAGAACGGGGCGCCCCTTCTCCTTCCATGAAGTAGGTGTTGCAGATGGCGTTTGGTCGGTGTTTTAACCATTTAATTTCATGTTAATCTTCAGATCCTTTGTCCCAGTATGGCATTGAGATTCTTATCCTTCAGTAACTATGATACAAACCCGGTATTGCTATGTATGTATATACATACATATGAATAGCTGATGGTGTATCTGTTGCTTTCAGAATTTACTTCTCCAGAATATTTGTAGTTGGTTCAGTGTTTAGATTGACATTGTATTCATTCGTTTAGCCTCTGTTAAATAAGAGTTATATATACTTGAATGTTTCGATCGTATGGAAGCAAAAATGTAGATTTATGTCTCCCATATAGAATTGGAGCTGTGTTTTTACATGAAATATACTCACTTTGGAACTGTGGCTTTTGCTCTAGATTTGGAGTTAGCATGTCTGAATTAAGGAGCTGTGGTGGTGTCAGCACATCGTAAGGATTAGTCAGAAATCATAACCTTAGCTTCAGGCTATTTATACTACTATATTGTAGAGTCGCCTGATTAGTTACTTGTATCTCTAGGCTAGTCCTTATCATGATCGGGTTTAATGCATATTAAGTACCTGGCAAAATATACTAGTAGTTTAGTTTGTGTTCATCACTTTTTGCTTCACAGATCATGTTTGTACTGGAACGGCAACTTTGCACTACTCTTCATCAGTCAGTTGATATCCTGACAGCAACAACAACTGTGTCTTCTCAGTTGTCTTAACCCCTAACTGTTTCATTTTTGTAGCATATCATTGTTGTTATATGATGTGCTGGCACTTCTTATCTTGACAAGTCATTTGGCATTGTCCAATCCAAGTACAAAAGGGCATCCTTTTCCGTCATCTTTTCCCTCAATTAAGAACCATAGGCTGCAGTAACTGTTCAAATGAACTTGTTCGTCAGATACACTGATGCATGAGGTCATTCTTAATGCAGTGGTTAGCACTTGGTAATAGTTAATGCATGTCAGTGCCGAAGATAAGTATAGGCATGGTGGAGCAGATGCAGGCAATTCTATTGGCCTTTTCCACAGTTTTTGAACCATTCATGAGAATTAGGTAAGCAAAGCAAAAGGTACAGTAGTACCAGTAGTTAGTTTTATTCCTTTAGATTCTTTCTACAAGCTCCAGATGCATCTGTTATATATAGTACTACAACTATTTCATTTGTATCTATCTACATGTGACATGTGAATCAGCATCAAGCAAAAGAGCCAGAGCAATCTGATTAATCTATGCACACTTGCACAGTTGCTCCAGCTAACTCGTGCAACCACTAAACTACTTCTTGCTTGATGCTAGAACAAAAGAACAACACAGATCCTTAAATTCTCCCCTACAATTAAAGATACCTTTTTGTAGCCTCTGAGAGCTTTCAAATTAACAAGAATTAATCACAAGCTACGGTTCAACTGATTAAGAAGAAGGAGCATAATTTAGGGTTGCGGCTCAAGAGGGTTACAGCCGCACTGATGGCAACACATGCGGTGATCCCATTTACCATGAATGCATCTCTATACACAATTATATAGTACCAGTACTCCCGCTCCCATTCTAACCATGGAAGTCACGTCTAATCAGATTAGATGCCTGCCCTGATGGCCATGTCAATTGGTACTAACCATTTATTAAAAGCACAGTGACACTATGCTGGCGCCTCCAAAGTGCTCGTTGCCATGACCTCTCACTCTCATAGGCAATGTAACATGAAACCCCACATTAACCATCTTTGCAAGTATCCTCCAATCCTGGTCAGTCCCCCCCTCTTCTATATGAATATCTGATGGCTAGATGAGATCTGACAACAAAAATGGCTTGTCTCCTAAGTTTGGGGGAGTGAGTGGATCGTTCTTGCTTTGCATGGAACAGGCTACTAGTAAATTGTTTGTTTGGTTCTTCCCTATTAAACACCTGTTTTAGGTATGCCTCTTCCTAACCTCGGCTAGCTATAATTGCCGCCCAAAACCTAATTTAGATTGTAATTAGGTTGTAGTTTGAAGGGTTGGTCTTTGTAGATTGTGTTAGGTTGCTCCTATATATATATATGTATGCTCTTGCTTTTCATGTGTGGCCCCCCCAACAAACCCAAGGTTGGCATGGTTTTTAGGCTTTTTGCAGGACATGAAAGGAACATTTCTGGACATGTCGATAATCTAAACTCCTACAAGTTACCATGAAAATCCACCATGTCGGACTTAGTACCAAGTTGATTTGTAATACGATTTTGTACTTTGCAAGAATTAGTTTTTGGGAAATATCATTATACTGCTAAGCAAATGGAACTGAGCACACAACACTAAATTGTCATACGTGCTCTAGTCCACGAATAAGTGAATAGTACTATGAAAACGAAGTGATTTTATTAGCGATAGTACGTAGTTGGGAAAAAAAATTGCACCAGCTTGACTGGAATTAAAACTCTCGAGGACAGTTAATCTGCCTACTAACTGCATTCTTGGAAATTTTAGTGTTCCAAGTTCCAACTGCCGTTTTTCGGTGAGAATGACAGGTACAAGAGGGAGAAAAAAGAGAGGAAAAAGGTTGCTTTTCTTTGTCAAGCTCCGATTCCACTGAGAAAATGTGCGCAACACTACACCTCGAATCTTGACAGCATTGGGCATGGAGAGATGTGAATGTACATCGCCTGTATATCTTTCTGACAGTAACATCTTAGGCTACCAAATCCTAAAATCTCCGATAAAACTCTGGCCAAAATACGTTACACAGGAACAGAGACAGGTACCGCTCTAAGCCTGAAACTGAACTGTTCAGGTAAAGGAACGTATCGAGTTTTTGTCCACCTATTGTTGCACTAGTACTTTCTGAAGAACACAAGAAGCATGATCTTGTCCCAAGTTCTAATCCATGTATCTACTTATACGAAATTATAGAAGTACTGTTATACAGTTCAACTCAAACTCTTCTTACAATAGTTATGTACTGTTCAGTAGATATAGATGCCATTGGTTAGGTTACTACCAGATTCTTCAGACTTGCCAAACTAAACTCTACATGTAACTCCAACGTGAGAGTCCATGCAGGCCTATTCTTATGCACTCTAGAAACATAAAGAAATTCGCATGATAGGGTATACAAGACTTGAACAATTCTGTTTGAAGACCAAAGCTTTGTTAATCTAGGGTTGAAACCTCATCAGTCGTTGACAGTGAAACTAGCAGGAGAAAATGCATTATAATTCAGATGTCGCTTCACATCGAACTCAAGTCACCGCGCGGTTCTTTCAAATTAATTTGTAACGCGACAAGAATGGAACATCGATGATGGGGACGTCATCAGTAGCCATTGAAAGTAATTAAGATCAACAATGATATATGGACTACTTACTACTGGTCAAACTAAAAATAACCGACCGCTCCTGCACAAACCAACGGCATGCATTTCTAGATGATAATAGTTGTTTGGACGGCATTCTTTTTATTGGAGGGGTGACTATGTCATGCTGTCTGATCATACATGCACAGTCTTGCTTGCACTCATTATCCTCTAATTAAATACTACATGAAATGCCCTTTTGTTTGTTAAGATGAGATGTGCCATTGCTAATACCATCTTAGTTTAAGGCTCTTGGGGCACACCTAATGAAAGGGAAGTTTCTTCATTTCTTGGGAGTGCAGCTCTGAACACCACACGTTGCAAACCAAAGATTGGATAACATGAGGGTTCTGTGGGCCAATTTGTCATGATAACATGATATCATTTGCAGATTTGTGGCTGGAAAATTTGCAGCATTTAAGACAAGCATACAAATTTATGTTGTTTTCTTCTTCTTTTCTTTTAAAAAAACAAAGATTCGATGGTACTACTGTTTTGGAAGCTGCACCATGAATTTTACTTTAGGGGTTGGGCAGGAGCAGGGAGGATTTTGTGTACTAAGTTGGTGCAACCAATTAATCCTAGTTATGCACCGACGCCTGTCTTGTTCATCTGCCATCATATTGGGAGCAATTAAATTGTAAATCCCCCTCCCTTTTCTTTGCAAGCAAGACAGTGAAGCTAGATTTTGCGTTAGCTGCACATGAGTTTTCTTTTTGTACATGAGCAGTAGACATTAGTTTAAAACTCTACGATCGATCCTTTTCCTTTTTGACTCTGGGATGTTCTTTTAATCGGTCTTATATTTAGTAGTAGAATGCTTATATGCTTTTGTTTTTTACCCTATTGCATCCAGATTACATGTGCAAAACTTGAGGCAGAATCCTCTAAAAAAGAATCTGAAGATTACATATTCAAAACTTGTGGTAGAATCCTCTTAAAACAACTTGAAGTGAGTCTGTCCTAACCTATCCTCTGCTTCGGAAGCAGTGTAGCTTTCTTCTTCTAGTAAGCATGATAGAAGCACTTTGCTTGTAATGTTTGACAAAGAAAATGCTTGCCACTGTCTAAGCTGTCTTATTGTGCCGGATTACATATCGGCCAGCTTTCTTTCAGCGGACTACAGATCAGACATGCTCCACTAGCAAGAACCGATGCAAAAGGGGCCTAAGCAAGTGCCTTATGTTTAGCTAGCAGTGGTGCAATGCAAACCATCCCCTAGGATCGATTCTTGACAGGTGGACATATATTGCATGCTGCACTGCACTGCAACAACTTGATGTACAGATTGGTCTTGATTGGTGCAAGAGATGGAGGAGACCAGTAGGTAAACAGGCTACTATACATACAAGTCCACTCGTTCCGTACCAAGCCCATTAACACACGCACCGTGTAGTGGAGAGGAGCGTCTACGTACGTATGGACACATGTGTGTCCCTGCAGCCGAACGCAGATCAGCAGGCCAGCTTCTGCGCTCCCGGACCCGGCATTCCACGGCAGAGGAGAATACCAAATTTATAAATGCATGTGTAGAAGACTAGATTTGGGGGAGAGGGGAAACAAGATACATGACAGTAGATAAGCCATGATTTTATTTTTTGGCTTAGGGTCTTAGAGCAACTGCCAAAAGCTCTGTATCCAGCTCCCTATCTCATTTTTTACCAATTCGCAGCGAATCGCTTGCTACAACAACCTCGTCAACTTCGTTCCCAAATTTAGCGAGCGGAGAGAGACTCGCCAAATGTGGCGATTCTCTCTCCGCTCGCTATCCGGCGAGGTGCACAGCTGCGAAGAGTTCGCGCGGCCGCAGGGATTTCAGTCCGTTCAGCTCGAGAGGAGAGAGGAGGCGGAAGTAAGCCCTCGGAGGCTTCATCTTCCCGGCGCGGCTTCGTCTCCCCTGGCAGCGGAGGCTTCCCCGACGCTCGTGTGCTCATCCTCGCTCCGGTGATCTACCCCGACACCGGCGACCGCGAGCTCGGGCTCCCGCTGCAAGGTAGTCCCCGTTGCGATTTGCCCCTGCCCCTTCCATATTCTTGCAGATTTGGTCGTGTTCTTGAGCATATTCTTCCATATTTGTGCTTCACCATTTGTGATTTGCATGGATGGATTTCGATCGAGTGCAATTTGTACCATTTCGCTTTTTGATTTCCCCGGCGGGTAGTCTTGATTTGTCAGGTCGAGTAATGTTGGTAGTATTGTTTACTTCCGAATGTATTATCATATTGCATTCTCATATGGGTTAGAAAGCATGAAAGACCAGTAAGCAGCTGCTCAATGGTCAATTAGTACAAATGTTTGTGGCTGATCTGTTGATGAGTTTAATTCAACTTAGCAGTAAGCACCTGCTCAATGGTCAATCAGTTTTCACAAGGACTAGCCATATGAAACTATGAATAGTTGTTGAAAAAAATTGTGATTCTCTCTGTTGTCCTAGTCTAGTGGCCCTAATCCAGTGGAGAACTCTGTTTTCACAATCTGCATGCAGTACCAGATGCGTATTGAACCTCTGACCCCAGCACACCTAGCCTTTTCCTCGGCCATATGTTGTAAGCAAAATACTTCGGTGCATTCCTATACAGTAGAAACCAGTATCCCAAAAGTTTACTATCCCTTTTGATTTCGATGACTCAATTGGGAGGTGGATAGGGAAAGCGAGAAATTGATTTGAACACGAACAAGTTAGATGTGCATTGTAATAAGTTCTTTCACTTTAAAAGAAACAGGCCTTGATTTTACCTTGCATAGAAGGATAAACGTGCATGTTTGTAACATTTGTTATTCCTGTTCTTACTTTTCATCTATGATGTGCCTATCTGCCAAAAACTGGACCTTCTCATGGGAGTGGTTAAGTTCTTTCTTGTCTAATTTTAGTCTACATTTTTTTATATTAAGACGTGCAATAATCTGTGCAGGTGCATATCACAGGCGCAGATGATTTTAGCTTGTCTGGGGTAACGAGTTTGGCTGATCCTTGTTCTTTGCCATCAACTACACATCCATGAGCACTATATTTCACTGATGAGATGCTAGCTGCTACCACTCTGTGCCGAGAGCTTCGTGCATGTATGGTGTATGCATTGTAATTGTTACTTCAAATTACTAAACATATGAGCTGTATTCTTTGATGTCTTCTTGATTTTTGCAGAAAAGCCTACTGTTCATCGAGCGTTTTTAGATTTGATTCCAAAAAAGGTAAGATATCTACTCCACCATACTACGTCTAGTATATATGTTCGCCACATGTGTTGTTAAAGATTTGAAGTTGCATCAAGTTGAAATTCCTGTTTTGTGTTTTCTTGTCCACTGTAATGCATATAGATGGATAAAGATTCGAAAAAAGTCAGTGAAGTGCATACCTGAACAATTAATCGCATAGAGAAAATCGCATATGATATTAAGAACATAGTGAACGATAATTTTTCTCCTTACTTATGCTCAAGCGCGAATGAACTCAACCAACTCTTACTTGAGATCGAACACACTGCTCGCCGCCTCGATGAACTTACCATATAATCGGAAGATTTGGTGCGAACAGATGGCGGTGATTGACCCGAAGAAGAAGAAGATAGTTGGTCCAGCGTAGACAAGCATTTGCTCCCATACGACTACAAGACCGATGATTCGGGTAAACATGATGATGATCAATTTAGAGAGGATGAAAGTATCGAGTACAGTGACTAATGTTATTCGTGTTCTTGTATTATGTATATTAAGACGTGTTCTGCCTTTAAGACCTATGAATGTTCTATTTACATGTGTTCTGCTTTTAAGACCTATAGGTGTTCTGCTTATCAAAATATATTACCATGAATGTTCTTCTTTTGCATGTGTTGTCATGCATATTTGCTTAATAGAGTATTGATGTCCATAGCTTGTATAATATGGATGACTTCTACGCTCATCTATTGAGTGAGGGGGGAAGTGAAATACCTTGGGATGAAAGCCCAATTGGGGAGCAACCCTCTCCAGTTGACCAATCCAATCCGTAGTCGAGAGCTGACAATAAAAGATCAAAATAAATTCAGAGAAGAAAGACAATATGTTCGTGTCAGCATAGCTCAATGTTAGTTTAAATCCAGTGCAAGGGACCCAATAAACTCGTGCCACATATTGAAGTAGAATACATGATTACTTCCACGAGAACAAAAATTTCTTCTCAGAGCGTAGTCAGAATTCACTTATGCACCGATAGTCATCTATTCAAGAATATATCAACAAGTTTTGTGGATGTTATGACCGCATTTAGTGTAGAAGGCAAAGCGGGATAACAGAGCAGGATAAGGTTGGTCTATATCCCTTTTTTCATTATAATTTTGTTTGTTGTGTCCATGTTAATAAGCTACCAGTGCTTCTGCAGATTGTCCATGCTAAAGCTTTATACCAGGAAGAAGAAGGGTGATTATTTGCATACTTACATTGCTGGAACGTATTACAACACCATCCAAAGTGGATTGATCATTTATCTCAGAAAAAGCAGAAGATATCATCTAATTCTTTTTCAGGTAGTTCCAATCCCGTTAGCTCCAATGCAAGTCATCTTCATGAAGATGCTCATACTGTAGAAACTGGTGTGTTGAGAAGGCCAATTGGTAGAAAGGCTGAGAAAGAACAGTTATGCCGCGGTAAAGCTTCAGTTGAGAGTGTTGCAACAGATTCACTCTACATGGAAGCATTAGAAAACTTTAAGAAATAGATGAAAGAATTGGAGGTTATGAAAGAGCAGAAGAAGGAAGAGCGGTATGAACGAGCATTTGCACAGGAACAAGAGGGGTTGCTCAGGAGAAAGAAAATATTGAGATAAGAAAAAACGAGTTTGAATTGAAGAGAATGATTGAAGAAGAGAGAATTGTGAGCGTTGATACCAGTCGCTTGAGTGGGCCACAACAACAATACTACCTGACCTTGCAGAACGATATCATCGCTCGAAGATGTAAAGGTCTGATTGAGCACTGGTTATGTTGTATGAACTAATTTGTTGAAACCTTTTGTGCTACTGAACCATGCTATGCTAGAACATATGTATGCACTATTTCGATTTAAATTTTTCGCATTCAAATATAGCTGTTCGAATTTACCCGTTCAAAGATAACCGTTACAACGTGGTCGTCATAATCAATTTTAATTTTTAAATTCCTGCATTCAAATATAGCCGTTTGAATTTACCGGTAAAAAAATCATTGTTGTTACGACGGTTATATGAAATATGATTAGAATATAAAAGAGAGAAAATATGAAGAGTGCTGTTGGAGAAGGAGAAGATATAGAGAGGTATGTTTTCATAGAGTTCTTAAAATATAATTTTTAGAGAGTGAATTTTGGATAGTGCTTTTGGAGTTTACTCTCAGAGACGAGAGACCCCGGGTCGAGATTGCGCGAGCTGAGCCCCATGTACGCACGAGGAGAATCGGGCAGATGGCGGCAGCGCAAGGACGGCCGCGGGATTCGCAGATCAGATCTCGTGCAGATTGGGTTCAATTCGGCCGGAGCTAGTGGCGCGGGCACATTCGCACGCGCGCAGTGCCTTTGTCCTCTGGCGCAATCCGGCGCGGAGCTTTGGGTTGGCTGGGCCGCGCGGCTCATCGCAACGGGAGCCACACGATCGCGTTACCCCGGTCCCCGGGTCGCCTCCACGTCTAACCACCTAAGCCGCTCCTTTTCGCGGCGCCCCGGTTGTTTCTTCGACGGTTCATCATTCGTGTGCTACCTAGCTGACGGTGTGAAGGGAGCAAAGTGGCTGCATGCTGGGCTTGGGAACATCGTGTGCGTTTTCGGTGGTGGCTGTATATTTCATATATTCTTGTCTCTGGTGTGTTTTGTGTTCTCCACGTTAATGTATTTGATGTGAATGCCGTAATATTCTTGGTCGGATAGCAACCTGTAGCTATTGCTTTTTGGCTTTTGAGTTTTGTCGAGCTAAGGAAAAAAGTAGGGGAAGTGTTTGTTTAGTATGGAATATTGTATCGAAGGAAACTTCTGAGGATACGTTCTTGCAGGCGGTCATATGTTTTCTTAGTCAGATTCTCAGTGGTCAGATCAAGGTTCAATGACGGATCTCCCTCAGTTATCACCTCCTCAATCCTCACGAGTCACGATACTCCTCTCTCAATTGTCGTTACCGTCGCCTCTCACCTCCACTCCACCCTTTCAACTAAATCTGACACCCCTTTGATTATTTCCGCCGTTGCCACCACAAAACCTAACGCAATTGTGTTGCCGTCGTGGCGCCGTGTCATCTTCGTCCTCAAACCCATCCTCCCACTATCGACCGTCGGCCGTACGCCTAATAGTGTCCCCGCCACCTTACTTCCAAGCGTTGCCCATGAACAGCCATCACCCATAAGTATTTTGTTACTGTTTAATCCAAATCCCGATGTAAGACATGGTATCCTGTCTATCGACTATGTTTTTGGATTGGAATGATGCATCTACAGCGTGAAGTATTCTTATGAGCACAGTAATAAATGAGAAATTTTATGGTGCATTATACTGATAGTAACAATGGGTAGTAAAAATAAGTTCCAATCGTTAATTTGTTAAAGGTATTTTGACTACTCTACTATCAGAAGAAGTATAAATAAATCTTAACTAATATGATCTATTGTATCGAAAAAACGAACAATCCATATGAATTTAGTGTACCATAGAAAAAGCTTGAAATACCACATCAATCAAGTGCTAAGTTTGCTCTCCATGTTTAACACCCTTTATTTTATCCAAATTGGGACCCCCACCCTCTCTCTTTTCCCTCCCTAACTCATTACTCATTGACGTGTTGGTCGGTTAATTTTACTAGCTAGGGACACGCGCTACGTTGTGTCGTGTGAAATTTCATCACGCGAAAAATTTGGTCCGACGGATATTTCTGGTTGAGCCACAACAATAGCTGTCCTTCGGTCCAACCGGCATGGTTTCATACTGTTTTGTGCCAAACCGACTGGTTTAACTGGGAAATATCTGGTTCAGAGCGGCTCAACTACAAAGACGATCCAATGACAAGAGCTTTGGTTCCGATCGCTCTATCTTCCTATTGAGCTCGGATACCATGATAGGTTTATGTCGAGTTTGGGTACTACGACAACTCGTTTGTTGTGACGGGCCTTCGGACGGGAGGTGCTGCGCTGTCAGTGACCTGCCGCAATAAAGAGTGTGGTAGATGATATGTGTCATCTGTCAATACTTCCGCGGTTGTGAGGAAGCTAGATTTTTAATTTTGTTTTAAAGAGAAGATGAAGATTAAAAAAATGTGAAGAGATATAAATAGGCCAAAGGTTTGGAGAAAAGTACTACTCGGTGTGCATGGGAATCAAGGGTTAGCTTGTTTTGATGACAAATTTGTTTTACTAAATATTATTAAATTTTGGTATTACTAAAATTTGTCACCAAATTGACTACTAATGTTTTGGTCAAAGATTGACAAGAAAATAAACTAGAGAATCAAGGGAGAATAGAAACTTATCAAAATTTAGTAGCAAATCAATGGTCAAAGATTGACAAGAAAATAAACTAGAGAATCAAGGGAGAATAGAAACTTATCAAAATTTAGAAGCAAATCAAATATTTGTCAAATTTAATCAACCCTACTAAAATTTTATAAAACAAGTATCGATAACCATTAGAAGCAAATCAAATGTACCCAATCCTCCTTTTGGGAAGAGAAGTGAAGACCGTGGTGCTATTCTGCTCTTCTTGGCAGTAGTGGATAAACAAATGAATAAATGAATGCGAAATCCACAGAGAGGGGTGAGAATCAGGGTTCAAAAAAACCATCGAAAACCACTTGGTCTTCGTGAAAACCGTCCGTACCGCTTCGGTTTGAAAAGAGATACCGTTCGGTTTATCGGTCAAATTCAAATTAAAAAATTTCAAAAAATTTAAAATAATAATCCAAAATTCCCTAAAATTAGTATTAATAACTTTATGACCTCTTGTGTGAATATTTTAAAAAAACAAACGAAGTTTGAAGACGTTTTTGAGCCATTCAAAATATAGAAAATCCTAAAAAGAAAAGAAAAATGAGTACTATTGGTTGACCTAACAATATTTTTCAAATATTTGTAGTAACAGTATTTGTTCAAGTATATCAAGTAGCAATATTTACTTCAACATATTTTAGTAACAACATTTATTCAATTATATTTAGTAGCAATATTTGTTCAATATGTCAAGTAGCAATATTTGTTCAAGTATGTCAAGTAGCAATATTCGCTGAAGTATATGTAGTAGCAATATTGTTCAATTATATTTAGTAGCAATATTTGTTGAAGTATATTTAGTACCAATATTTGTACAATTATATTTAGTAGCAATATTTGTTGAAATATCTTTAGTAGCAATGGATGACACCCGAAAATGGTAATATGCACAGAAATTATCTTGCAATGGTATATTTTAATATGTTAATGTTATCTAATATTGACAAACTTACTTCTCGTTGTATGCATACATAAAAGGTTATTTGTTGATATATTATTGCTAAATGGTTACTTTACAACTTCAGATTGTCTAAAATATAGCAAAGGTCATGCTAAATTTTTGTTTCGTTTCATTGTAACTTAATTTTTTACTAACATTCCGTTCATATAGGTCGAACATTACATATGTGTGACAATAGAAAAACGACGAAGCTATGCCTACTTCACAACTTCAAATAAAATATCTTGAAATGTAAATGGTGTTGATACATGAATGGTATTGATATGTGAATGCCTATTTTTACACTTGTTGGATTGATATGTGAGCAATATTGAAATGAAAGATTGTTTGTTGACATAATTTTTGCCAAAAAAAAAACGCTCGAAATTCGATGCATTTTCTAGCGGTTTTCGTCTATTTCGTTCGAAATTCGAATGACGGTTTGATCAGATTTAAATTTATTTAACTTTTGAAACCGTTCGATTTTAAGCCAATTTTATTTGATTTTTCGTAAATTTTGGTACTCAAAATTCGAGTTCAAAACTCGTTAGCCGGTGAGAACTGAGTTGAGGATGGACATGGCAACGGAGGGGGTGCAATAAAGAAAGGCGGGGCCGCGTCAGGCGGGCAGCGCGGGAGGAACCCGAGGAGCGACACATGGAGATCACGACGGCCCCCAGACGCATGGCGCCGCGCACCAAATCGTCTGGGCGACCCACCCGAGAAGGCGAGGCCCGCCCAACGACCCCAACCCCAACACCACCGCCGCGCGCATCGCCACGGCCGGCCGAGCGGAGTTGATGCCGAGAAAATGAAAGGATCTGCGTTTCCTTGTCTTGTTGGTGCATGTGGTCGTCACTGGAGCGAACGGGGAATCGACGACTCTTCGGTAGGGGGGGTATCGGTTAACACGTGTCCCTGTGATTAACCAGTGCGATTCCCTATGGTGGAAATGTACAACAATTTCTTTTCGTGTCGGAACAAATCTCTCTTCCTTTTTTTTTCCGAGGATGATGAAAGAAATTTCAAACTGTACAGTACTAAAAAGACAAGACCAGAACTCGAAAGAAACTCCTAAGAAAACAAATAGCAAGAGATGTGTACCAAACAGTGACTTGTCATTTGGAGACATTTTTTTTTCCTGCGTGCAACGTGGTGTCCGCTTATATATACATGTAGCAGTATTGTATGAGACTCGTATTTGTTATTCGAATGTTTTGTACCCTTGAGAAAAATGAGGTAGTCTTTATTTACAAATGAAGGAAAGTTCTAACACTACCTTGGATGCAACAAAAAAAGTCTGCTATAATATATCTGACGTGATAGACTACGACAACACTTGTATAAACATCAAATTTGTGTCTAACCAATGTGGTAGCAACAAGCTGTTGCAAGCATCGAACATTCAAACCAAGCGTGTACCAGATTACTGCTAGTCCAGAATTAACAGACCAAGCGTTATATACCCGGAAAGGCCTCGCACAATTCAACTGAAAATCTTGAACCGAAAAAAGTTCTCCACTACTCGTATACATCCGTTCAATACTCCAGCTATATTTATAGTATTCCACTTTACGTACAACTATAATTATTGGACGAGAGTATTGCGCATCTTGTTTGTAGTAGAGCTAACACGCTACCATTCTGCTCCGCCTCGCCCCTTCCTCCAAACATCTAAATCGCTCCCTCTGCAATCGTGCATCGTCGCCATCTTCTTTCGTTTCGTGTCTCTACTTCTTTACGAGATCTGCGTGTCTTCGCCTCTGCCTCCACCATCAGCGGTCAGTGGCGTCCATGCCACCTAGCTGCACTGCCCCTTCTTCTCGTTGCTGCCGCACTAACCACGTCCAATCTAAAATTATTCACGTCATCATGCCACGCCGCTCATCACCACCGCTCACCGAATGTTTTACTGTTCTAGTCAGGTTTGTTGTAAATTTTTTTGTAACAGCGGTTGATCCGATGAAATTTTAGAAATACCTATGAACAGTGAAATCCAGCGGACAAAAGAGCTGAAAAAAATTTATTCATTTTCCAGCGGTTTCGCTCTGCATGATATTATTTTTTATTTCCTACGGTCTGAGTGAGCTTGAAATTATTTTATTTTTCCGACGTCCACTGCAAAAAAAATCGCGCTGACAGTAGGAATCCAGCGGTCTGAAACCGCTGGAATTGCGTCCGGGAATCTAGCGGTTCCAGACCGCTGGAAATGGGCGGGGACAAAATCGAAAAAAAATCCCGGCCCAATCCAGCGGTCCCCAACAGCTAGATGTTTTAAAATTCGCAAATAATATTTTTTTTAAAAAAAATTGCGAACTGGAACCGCCGAAATCTGGGAAAAAAATAAAATATTTTCTAGCTCACTCAGACCGCGGGAAATAAAAAAAATCCTGGGAGCGGAACCGCTAGAAACTGAATACTTTTTTTCTAGCTCTTCCCGTCGGCGGATTTCACTGTTTACGAGCTATTTCTGAAATTTCATCATATCAACGGTTATTTACGAAAAAAATCACAATAAACCGGGTACCGGGTTAGAACAGTAAAAGACTCCCGCTCACCACTCTCTCCTCCGATACTGTGACCAGCGGTCGCTGCCCTACCGCCATCGCAGCCGACCGCCTCCCCACTCCGTCTACAACTAGGGGGACCGATAAACCCTTCATCAACTTCGATGTACGCTTAACTCTAATCTGCTGTTAGGGAGAGGGATAGTCGGACTGAAAGCTAGTTCCCCGCTGCTAGGTGGTGGTCCGGCGGGAGAAAATAAGGAAAGGAAAGAACTGAGGTCGATGAGAACGAGCAGCAGATAGGGCGGAACGCGCGCTAGCGCGATAGATTCGGCCATAATTATTTACCGCATCCTGACTGCAAGCGTAAAAGCCATCGTGAGTCCTGACTGCAAAACGTAAAAGCATACGGTATCAATACGAAAGTGAAACTGTCCTTATTTTTTCCAGGCTTTCTTTTCGGAAAGGCTGGCTTTTGAAAGTCCACAATTCATGTCCCTCCAGAGAGGCATAGGCGCATAGCATTCATGTCATGCCCTGCTGCTGCTGCTACCCGTGCTCAGCCTCAAGAGTACTGTCATGAGAAGGGGGAGGAGATAAAAAGTAAAATCCAATTAAACCGAGACTCGTCTGACATCCTGGCCCACCCCACCCACGGCTCGCCTCACGGTACGGCTGATACGCGCCTATCGTTTATAAAAACCCTCCTCTTACCCACCCTTTTCCACACCATTACCAGCGCCGCACCGCTCCTACCCGTTGCGCGCGTCCGGCCGTTTCGCCCCGCCGTTTCCCCTTCTTTTCCGGAGGCCAGCCTGCGACGGCTCGCGCGGAGGGAGGCATGAAGACGAGGAGCGGGTCCCTCTATCCCAGCGGCGGCGTGCCGGCGGTGGTGGGGCAGAAGAGGAAGAGGTCATTGGCGCAGTCCACCGACGCCGGTGAGTGCCCCAGCGACGGGCGAAGGAAGCGGCAGGCCGGGGGACCGGACTACCTGGATGAGCTCCCCGACGACCTCGTCCTCTCCATCCTCTCCAAGCTCGCCGCGTCCGCCTCCTCCCCGTCGGACCTCCTCTCCGTCCACCTCACGTACGCCCGCGCCCCCACTTGCTTATTCCTCAGCTCGCCTGCCCAAAAACACCTCGTGTTTCTTCGAATCGCAAAGGCCCGCTCGCAAGTTCTTCATAATGCGTACAACAGGGGCTGTTTTGCATTTTGCGGAACGTTTCGGGGTGGGATGGGGATAAAGCGGAGAAGCGAAGGATGACCCCTAAAGTGAAAACGTCTTCTTATCTTTTGGCGTTGCAGGTGCAAGAGGCTGAACGGGCTCGGGCGGCATGACATGGTGTTCGCCAAGGCCTCGCCGGCATCTCTGGCCGTCAAGGCGGCGGCGTGGTCGGAGCCGGCGCAGCGGTTCTTGAAGCGTTGCGCCGACGCCGGCAACCTTGAGGCCTGCTACATTCTCGGCATGGTACGTACGGAGCGTCCAAGAACCCTAGACAGCTTATACAAGTTGTATGGGTTGATTGCTAGACAAGCATGGTGAGACGAAGTGCTGATGAGTGTTTGCGCTCGTCTTTGTGCAGATCCGGTTCTATTGTCTGGGTAGCCGGAGCAGCGGCGCGGCACTGCTGGCGAGGGCGGCGGTGGGCGGACACGCGGCGGCGCTGTACTCGCTGGCGGTCATCCAGTTCAACGGGAGCGGGGGCGCCAAGTCGGACCGCGACCTGCGCGCCGGGGCGGCGCTGTGCGCGCGCGCCGCGTCGCTGGGCCACGTCGACGCCCTCCGCGAGCTCGGGCACTGCCTCCAGGACGGCTACGGCGTGCGCCGTGACCCCGCCGAGGGCCGCCGCCTCCTCGTCGCCGCCAACGCCCGCGAGCTCTCCCTGGCGCTCGCCACCGCCGCCTGCCACCGCCCCTTCGCCGCGCTCCCCCTCGGCGGCGGGGGCGGCTGCCCGCTCCTCTCGGACTTCGGGTGGAGCCTCCCAGAGGCGGAACCCCACCCGGCGAACCTCTTCATGGTGAACTGGTGGGCGTCGCGCGGCGGGCAGGCGGTCGCCAAGAAGCCCGGCGCTGAGGCAGCCACCGGCGAGAGCGACGGCGGCGAGCTCCGTCTGTGCTCCC
Source organism: Otatea glauca (assembly GCA_036346275.1). Taxonomy (NCBI): domain Eukaryota; kingdom Viridiplantae; phylum Streptophyta; class Magnoliopsida; order Poales; family Poaceae; genus Otatea; species Otatea glauca. The sequence continues at coordinate 50,883,752 of CM070712.1, read as the reverse complement.
ACGTGCGGTGCGGGCGGAGGGAGACGCGGCGGCACGAGTTCCGGCGGTGTTCCGTTTGCGGCGCAGCCAACTACTGCTCCCGTGCGTGCCAGGCCCTCGACTGGAAGCGCGCGCACAAGGCGCAGTGCGTGCCCATGGACCGGTGGCTCCTCGCCGGCGGCGAGGCCCAGTGACGGAACTCCCAACCCAACGGGTAGTATTCCAGTCTCGGTCCACCGCGGTTGCACGGTGGACATGGTGTAGCCTGTAGCGACTAGCGAAGGGAAGGGGCAGGAAAAGGAGGAAGCGTTTCTGCGTTTTTTTTGCCGTCTCGGCGTCGTCGTGTCAGATGTACGTACTCTACTAGCGAAGAGGGGACGAGAGGTTCTACGGATACTTTCTACTCGCGCTTTTTTTTAAAAAAAAATCTCTTAAATTAGAATTCCAGGGCTATTTTAACCGAGTTTTAGAATAGAAATTTTCTACTACTACTCACCTGTGCCTAGGCACATAGCTAGAGCGTTTTTGTCGTCTTGTTTGGATGTTTTGGACGGACGCTGTGGAGGTACGGACAGGGCAGTTCGGCTGTTTTGTTTCCTCCACTGGATTGGACGGCTTGGCTTTGTTTCGTGTTAATCAGAGAGGTTAACTCGTAATTAGCGGCAGCAAGGAGAAGCTGTGCTGTTGGGTGGTGTGATGTGCCCATCTTTTTCTTCTCCAGTGGTGAGATAAGTTGGAGGATTCTCTGGCTGGTTATGTTGGACTTTAGGAGGTGGTAGCCATGTAGGCTACTGCTAAAGTGACATGAACTTTTATTTTTCTTCTTCTGTTTTCTAGGCCATGGAAAGAACACAAGATGATGGCCTTCTCTTTGTTTCTTTTCGCTCGAATACGCTGTAGGCTATATCTGCAGATAGGATTATAATAGGGCTGATGCGTTATGCAACTGGATTACTGGAGTACAATTGAGGAAAAAACAGGAGAAATTCGGGTGTAAATTGGGAGTAGGAATCCTGACCACAATAAACGGATACCAAACCAGTTGACCCTACCTGGCACTGCAATGAATAATAATACTTCATGAACCAGTGCTAGCACGAAATTAATCTTGAGTGGAGAAACAAAAAAAGCAGCGCAGATCTGGGCATGTTGCAGAGATTGGATTACTGTATGGAGAAAGGCACGTCAACGCTCCCTGCCCATCTCTTACCGCAGCTTGTTCGTAGTAAGTATATATCGGCTTTATCATATGTGGAAGAGTGAGAAAAGAGGAAATAGAAGAGAGCTTGTTTTATCATATGTGAAAGAGTGAGAAAAGAGAAGAGAGCATGAAAAATAAGATAGATTAGTTATGTACAACAGAGAAGAGATAGTTATTACACAACATTTAGAGATAACCTTTAGAATAGCACAACATTTAGAGATAGTTACTGTATAAACTGGTTTTATTGCGTACTCTAAATGACATAAATAAGAGATAGAGTAAGTAGTAAATTTTATTATTGTAATTGCTATTATTAGCCTTCCCCTTTGGAAAAGCAAAAGAATAAGCAACCCGACTCTCACGGTATTTCCACCACTTTGACATCTGCGGTTGCCAAAGGAACCTATGACGTGGAGTTACTGACATCAGAATACTAAGCAACAAAACATCTACTCCCTCCGTTCATTTTTATAATGCTTATTTTTTGAATGTTCTTGTTCACAAATATAAGGTTTGCATCTAGATTTAATGATGCCTTTCTTTCTATACCCCTATTTATTCTCACTCAACTATATGCATTTATCCATTACCACTCACACAAAATATATCTTTAATCTTCCAAGACAATTAATTGAGGGCATCTAAGTCATTTTCTCTCATACCTTTATCAATTTCAACGCAATCTTAGTCCTTGTGCCAAGTTAAAATACGCCTTATAAAAATGAACGGAAGGAGTAGTTACAAATCGGTATAGTAATTTGATTGACGCGAAAGCCGGCCTGGCCTGCCAAACAAGGGCACGCGCATTGCCAACCGCCCAACGACGGTGCCCGTGGCACCTCGGCTCTCGGTTTGATGATCATAATTAAGTTTGATTCTCTCATCAACCCTAGGCTGGATGGGTTAGGGTGTGTTTGGTAGGGCTCCAGCTCCACCAGATCTGTGGATCTGGTGGTCAGATCTGTGGAGCTGGATCTGTGAGTATATTAAGAGTGTTTAGATGGACCATCTTTCCAAATTTTAGACCAAAAATATAAACTTAATTCACTTTATTTTAGCCTACAAGTTTCAGATCTCAGGTGAAGCTGGGATCTGGAGCTCTACCAAACAGACCCTTAGTATTGGTTTGGATTTGTCATTGTGATTTCGGAGATTTGAACCCGCTAACAAGTGGCTGGATTAACCAATTATCCCTACTCTCTAGAAAACAAGGGCAGGCAGATTAAACAAGCCTAACACTGAATATATATGCTCCTTTCGTGATGGATCATGGTCATGGATGCAGGATGCTATTGTCGCCGTGGCTGGCCGGGCTCTGTGGCGTCCAGCGATTAAGCACGTAGTAATTACCAAGCTAATTTAGAAAATCGCCTACCTAGATCGTGCGCGCGAATTGGGATATCGGTGTTAGATGGGACGCGAGAAATCGAATATTGATTTGACATTTCAATGTTGTTCTCGTGGGTGCATCGTGCGACGGTGGCGCTATTTTAATTAACGAAGTGCGTAAATCATGCATCCGGTTACTGAGGTGTTTACGGCTTCTCTTGGTCCCTGTCCGAATTCATATTGGTTGGATTGATACTAAAGCCTGTTCGTCGTAGAGGAGCAGCAAGCAGCTGTATTTATAATCACAGGTATATTTCCCAACAAAAAATGGTGCGCATGCATGGAGGCAAAACTGATCGATGCTTGTTCAAAAAATAAAACACTGAATGATACCCCGTTAGAAAAAAACACTGATTGATACGTTAGTTGACAGTATATATGTTTTTTTAGTAACATGTTGTAGCTTCGAGTCAAGAGTCCTCAAGGGACAAATTAATTAACGCTTGATACCACTCGATCATTTTGCTTTGATGGTCAATGCCTATCAAGGGACAGCATATCTTGATAAGTGTGTGCCGGTTGCCATCTAGTTTACCTGTAATTATCGCTTGTTCATAGTGTTAGCCCTATTTGACCCGTTACACTTTTCTTTTTGTCCTCTTTAGAATGAATTTGTAAATCTAAATCTCTTCTCGATCACGAAAACACTGACAAACGACACATGTCATCTGCCACACCCTCCTATCATAGTAGGTTGTCAGTATCACAACTCCTCTACCTGTCAAGCTCATGTATCACGGTACCCTGTCCTACCGAGCTCGATAAGTACCTGTCATGCTACCCGAGCTCAACAGAAGGGGAGCTATAGTGCCACGCTAACTGCTGTGATGGAGGATACACGACGCTTGTCGGTGCTCATGCGGTCAAGAAGAGAGCTAGGTTTGCAATTTTATTTAGAAAAAAACTAAAAAAGTGTTCAGAGGCCAAATACACCCAGGCTGAAAATTACTCGACATCGTTGAGCATATAAAAGAAAAATGGCTTCCTTATTCGTACCGTGTTATGATTATCATATGCACCTCCCAATCGCAAGTTTGAGCTACATATGGGAGCATTTGTTAGGCTACCAAAGCTTTTTGTATTTACATGTAGAAGCATTTCTACGAAGGAATCTTCTTGAATGGAGTGTATGCAAGACAGCAAGAGTCGGTCATACATACCGTACTGCAGTTGGTACATGCTCGATACAAATTCCTTCTTAGCAACGTAAAGACAGGATGGAATTAATGTCATTGTTTCTACCTACTCAGAAATATATGAATTTTAGAAAACTTGCGGTTAAACTTCTCTAGTTTTGACCAGTGATATATATAATAGTGGGGATTGCTAGTGGTACCTGAGTGTTTTTTTTACGAGTGCTCAATTTTTTATTAGATATTGGTGTTTTTTCGTGAGCATTTTTTTTTGTCTATTAGATATTGCTTTGTGATCTGCGTTGTCCTTTATCATTTTGACTTTGCGATCCCCTTTTTTGTTTGTTGTGTTTCTTATAGTTTGTTTTATTCCTATATTTTTTTTTACAAATTATAACATTATTTTTTATATAATTAATTTGTGTAAAACTAGTATATAATTGATGTAAAATGGCTATGCAGAAAAGAATAATGTTCTTTTTTAATATAAATTGTTGCATCATTTTTTTATGTAATTTAAATTTATGTAAAACTAGTATATAATTAATGTAAAAAGGCCATACATAAAATAATAATGTTCCTCATCCAATGCCTAAAAGATTGAGTACATTTTGATAAAATAGTACTCGAATGGAATAAGGGGAGTGAAATTGATTTTATCCATTGGATTTATATCTGAAAACTCAAAATTTGAGTGCTATTTATCAAAGAAAACACTCAGATTCTTCGTAGACACCATGTAAAATTATGTAAATTGGTTACATGCGAACGATGTCATTATATTTGTCGTGCGAAATATTTTCATAATATTATTTCATAATTGTTTACTAACATATTCATTTTAAAAAATAAATAGCCAAAATTAAATGTTGAGAACCGTATCAAGATATAAAAGATATAATATATTGGATCAGCATTCAGCACTTCAGCAGTTGCCATATCAATGGTTTTTGCAGTACAGGAGACATCAGGTCTCACGTGAGAGAGCCAGAAAGGGCAATATGGAAAGTAGGGAGAAGCAGCAAGCAGGCAATGGACAAATTGATTCTGTACAACATGTTCAGACGTTTGACCAAGAGCACTCATGTAGGGTCGTCCAACGATCTATGGACTATATTATTATTGCGTCTGCTTTGATTTCTTCGCTCACTGGTTTTGTTGCCACTTGCATGTTGCAACAGTTCGCTCCATCAAGGCGAATTTATTTTGGGCTTAACAAATAATACTCCCACTGAGTACTGATGGGACTAAAAAGAATCCAATCTTCCCAGTCTCTTTTTCTCAATGAAAATAAACAGGTACAACTACAACTATATCAGTACTCTGTAGGCTAACGTGATCTTCATTCGTGCAACGCGACCTTTAGAAAGCTGAAAGAAAAAGGGAGCCAAGGTCGAACAAGAAGCAGTGCAGCGGAGTAAAGCTGAAAAGAAACTATGCTCATGCTCCTACTCCTTCCCCTCTTCCTTTCTCTCCTTTTGATCGTCTCTCCTTTTTTTTTTCGTTCTCTCCTCTGATTGCTGTGCACTTGCAGGTAAAAGCTCGCGTAGCGTGTGCGGCTGACTGATTTGAGCTGATCGATCTATTACTACTATTTACTATAGAGCTTGGGAATCCTATGGAGGTGTCGGCAACTGCACAATACTAGGGCAAGTACTGGTATACTCCTATATTGCGATGGAGCTGCAGATGCCGTTGCCATGCCTTGTCCGACATGTCGCATTAGTGTGGAGTTTATTTGCTGTACTGGATGGATAGATCGACATGGTAGTGCAGGGAGAAAGGGAGTATATATTGGATTGGCAACCGAGCCACTGATTCGTGGGACTGTGATTTAAGTAGTTGCATGTGGACCGTTAAATCAAAAAGCGATATTATTCTTTTAGAAATACTGTTCACAAACACTACAGCAACACTGTTTTTGAGCACTGTTAAACGATCTGGACTGTTAGTAGAGTTCGTTGAGCGACCTATTGTTATTTATGAGGGTGATCTGGGAGCGACAGCAATCTGAATGACTGCATGACCCCACCACTGCTGCGTTTGAAAGTCAAAGTGAGAGGCTTTCCGGCCTTCTGATGCTAAGTAGTTGGGGTATGTCGAAGCATAATAATGGAGTACTCTACTTTGCTCGCTGATTCTGAGAGCTTGCATGTTAATCATGCGTACGTCCTGGTGTGGTACTACGTACTAGTACTAAAGACGTGCTCTTCTCACTTCGCAGTAGTATATACAACTTGAGGGCTGATCTGAATGAATCTGTTGGTGTAATGCACTCCCCTTGGTTTTATTTTTTGAAGGACTAGGGGGATTTATGGATTTTGACCGGAGATTATGGGCCTGTTGGGGTTGCGTCAGAATTTGAAAAAGGCTTCTTTTGATTTATTGAACAGAAAGCAGTTGTGGTTTTTCTTGTTATGCTGTTAAACCAACTGGCATTCAATTGTAGCTTTTGGGGGGCAACCGAGCGAGAAGACAGTAACCTAGCGAAGCACAGTGGCAGATAAGTGGAGAGGTGACGTGGAGGTGACGAGGCAGGGTGGCGAAGGTCGGGGAGGCTGAGTGAGCGAGATGGGAGACGGTCAGTCAAGTCATACCGAAAGCTCCTCCTCACGTAATGCAGCTTTTAGAAAGTCTTCTGCGTGACTTAGCTTCCTAATCGCTTATGCGGTACGCTGCTTGAGTGAACTTTTGGTCCAAAACTGAAGCACAGCCTCTAAACAGGGCCTATAGCTAATTCGTGGTTGATGAAAATTTTTCTTGATTTATTCGATAGTTGAACTATAGGGTGCGAAATTTCCACAAAACGCCTACTTGTTTTTTTTTTTTTTTAAAGTTTCTAAACTGCCCTGAAACATCGGGCGCATTGATTCGAGATTTCGAGGTGTGTTTGGCAGCAAGCAACTATAGGACTCACCTAGTCTTGTCTTTCAGGAAGGACAAGCCGAATTGAGCCAAAATTTCTAGATTTTACAGATCTAACCTAGTCACATCGGAAATTCAGAATAGCGCGACTGCCCATATCATGACACAGACATGCGGCACTCCGGGAGCGCAGCACGTACGAACTAATCCGTCCAAATCGTCGTCACAGACTCACTCACTCACCGCGTTAGCCTGCGTAACCTGCAAATTCGCCGGGCCACTTAATTCCTAATCTGAAAGGGCAACCTCCCGAAAAGAACACTACGAAGCACGAGCAGCGACGCGAAAAAGACGCCATCTTTTTCCGAGACAATTTTTACTTGTGTGCGTCTGGACTGGAGGCACCAGGGATTCACAGGAAAGCTAGAGAAAAAGAGAGAACCCGCACATGCGCGGTTTTTCTTTTCTTTTTTGGTTTCGCCGGACCCGGAGTCCACACGAAGCAGCACGAGAAGGTGTGATACGCTTTGATTCGGCCACTTCAGTTTGATCTGATATCCTTTTTCACTGTTCCTACAAGGGAGTAATTAAGTTAGCTTTACTTTAGTTTTCCCTTTAGCGAGTGCACTTGCCCCGTAAATATGTTACCTTTGCGTCGCGGTTAAGTTGAGCACTGACTCGCTGAACCGGGTCAAAAAGGGGCAGAGAAAAACAACAGTAATCATTATTGTTGCGAGCGGCAGTTCCTCTTGCAGTTTTGTGGCAATGATGAACCGGCATGAGATTGTTGGTAAATTTGTCTGATTCTAGCAGCTGATGTGTTGATTTTAGTAATCATCATGTACCTGAATCCTTTATGGTTACTGTTACTGCCGCGCCATTTGATATGGAATGAAGAGGCTAATTTCACAAAGGAAAAAAATAAAAGACAAACAAAAATAAGGGCAGGAAAATGGGGGTAAGAGTAGAGAGACAAATACTGGAGGAGTACAAGGAATCCAAGGCTGAAAAGAGGACAAGAAAGCATCATCTCCCAATACACAAATGCCCACTATACCGGGGTTTCACTTTTTGTCGAGAATTGCTCGTAGGTTTAGGAAATGATTTTGTTCGGTTTACCGGTCAAGTTCAAATTCCAATTCAATAAATTCAAAAAAATTAAAAAAATCCAAAAGTTCCCTAAAATTATTATTAATAGCTATATGACCCCTACTGCGAATATTTTTTTTTTGAAAAAAACGAAGTTTGGAATTTTGCAACATTTTTTTTGCAATTTCCCCCAATTTTTCAACATGTCCCTGATTTTCGCGAAAACCGCTCGAAATTCACCGCTTTTCGAGCGGTTTTTGACCTTTTCGTTCCAATTTCGCTCCGTGATTTAACCAGATTTCAAATTCGTTTGACTTTCGAAACCGTTCAGTTTTTCGCGAATTTCGTTATCGCCGGCTTGTCGAAATTTAGGGTCGAAACGGTATTGTTAACCCTGCACTATACAGTCTCTCTCTCTCTCTTCTCACATTCTCTTTCCCTTTGTTAAAAAATGAAGTTTGTCCAAGGAAAACGGGTAAAAAGAAGTGTAAATTCCACGAAACTACAGGTTTCTTTGCAAATTATCAGAAAACTACAGATTTTAGCTTTATTTCACAAAACTACATATTTTAGAAGAACTTGTTTCACAAAACTACAGGTTTCTTGTACAAACTATAAGAAAATTACAGATTTTAGCTTCTATTTCACAAAACTACAGGTTTTAGAATTGGCCGTTTCTTGTAATGGGTTTGACAGTGTGGGCCCACATGGCGGTCTCACACGCCCTTAAATCCCATTTCACTCACGCATGAGGCTGTCATGTGGGTCCAGACTGTCAGACCCATTACAAGAAACGATTAATTCTAAAACCTGTAGTTTTGTGATACAAGTTCACCTAAAACCTGTAGTTTTATGAAATATAAGCTAAAATCTGTAGTTTTCTGATAATTTGTACAATAAATCTATAGTTTTGTGAAACAAGTTTTTCTAAAATTTGTAGTTTTATGAAATAGAAGCTAAAATCTATAGTTTTCTGAAAGTTTCTAAAAAAAACATATAGTTTTATAAAATTTACTCTAAAAGAAAGAAGCTTGAGAAAGAGATGAAAGGATCAAACGGGTAAAAGGGGGTCATTTTTCAGATTCGATTTCAGCATGACACAATAGGTAGAGCAAAAAGCCAAACAAAAGAAAAGTAGCAGTAGTAGAAAGCTACTGTATATCGTCACAAAAAATGGATTGGGTGCATCAAAGAGATAAGGCAATGGGGGTGAGAACGAAAAGGCCATTGAACCATACGATTATATCCTCTCCTAGCTTTCTCTCTCTTTATCACCGCTAGAGACCGAGAAGCATTCTCTCTCCCAGGTGGAGTTGTAACGGCCGCTTACCACTAAGCTAGGAGCGCGCACTGGAGCAGCCTCTTGCGCTGGTGTTGTCACCACCGTCGGTGGATCTACCTCCCGCTCAGGCCAGGCGGCTGCTCGGGTTCCTAGCGACGAGCTACGAAGGTGCGGTGCAGTTCCGTCGTCATAAACGCTACGAAAATAGAGCTTTTGTAAGCAAACATTCGTCCTAAATCATTAGGTAATTAGGTTTGCTTAGGCTTCTAAATTTTACTGGTTGCCACTCTCCTCTAGCCATCGCACCTGCAAGCAAACCCTGTGCTGTCACAAGTCATAAGCCACTCTCACGCGTGACCCCATTTTGTGCTCTTAACAGGACCACTGGCACCCTAATAAAGTGCACGGAGGTACAGGGACTCGCTGCAGTCGACATCTAAATTAGCAAAACCCCCCTAAATTATCGATATAAAGGATTGCGGAAGCATGAAATCCGAAGAAATTGGAAAGGAAGCCACAAGGACGAGCTAATTACTGGGAAGTCTCAAGATGACGTTATGGATGTCTTTTTTCTATGGAACGTGCTGATGACAATGGCCTGTAGTTTGCCATCCATGCTGCCGATGGATCCATTTCGTGGAAAGAGATGACCCCTCGGATCGGATGTGTACCAACAAGCGTGTTGTCAAAGACACAAGCCTCTAAAGCGTGCAAGTGGGCGTTTACTCAGTTTGGAGCCGGGACCACCTACCAGTGCCCGGCTAGACCTAACACTGAAAAAGAAAGCAGAGCATTCTGAAACTTGGAGCAAGCTTAGGAGGCGTCATGATCTGCATTCCTGTTGCAGCGAGCTTAAGATCGGGGGATGGAAGTACCGTGACAGAATTAATGCTAATCTCTGCCTTTAATTAGGGAGCCATCGGTTTATGCTGCTTTGGTTATGGCAACACACATGGAGCGGGACTAGGACAAGTTTCTAGTCCTGTCACTCCTGCCTCAATAGTCAGTACTACCAGACTGCTACTGCTCTCCGTTTATTTATGTTTGCCTGTACAGTCTAGTTACATGAGAGAAAGGACCTTACTCTTATCAAGGGATAATTTTTTTTATAAAATAAATAATTACTCCATAAGAGAAAAGAAATACTCCGTGTATTAAGACCGGAAGGGTTTCGGCATGCTCGCGCGGGCCACGTTGCCCCGCGCTCCCCCTTGCACGACGCGTGGCGCAGGTTGCATGTGCGTGGCGATGCGCGCATACATAGCGCTCACACACGGACAAGCAAGGGCAGCTGCGCGCGCGGCAAGCATGCCAGCCATGCAGGCAGCCGAGCGGGCAGCGTACTCGCGTGCGGGGGCACGCACCCCATGCATCTGTTTGTCATAATTCATGTTAGTAACTTTCCATACATTTAACTATAGTTATTGGATTCGCCGTAAAACTCCCATGAATCGCGAATTGGATTCGTTGAGCACTAACCGGTTTAGAACATGTGATTTGTGTTCTCAATGGAAATTGAAAAGAAAAGGTGACGAACTATGAACCGAATCCTATACTATGACTCGGACGAACCGTGTTTCTGATAGCTATGCATTTAACAGCGGAGCATTGCAAGGCCTTCCATGTGGCGTGATCATTTGAGGAGCTCTACTCAACCGCGGAAGATGAAACGCGGCAATTTCTCCTGATCAGTTGTCACCCTAGCCTAAAAAGTAGCAGTACTAGTAAAAATTCTAGTGCTGCTGCTGCTGGATACCAAACCAAACCATGCACATCAATTGCTTGGTTACCAGTTATTAGTAGGTGTGAGTGCCCAAAAGGCTGCAACGCCTTTAACCGCACCACACCAGCTGCTACACTGCTAGCAAAGCGACCACACATCCATTCATTCAATCCATCGGCTGCTTGTTTGCAATGCTTGAGGCAGGCAGGCAGCCATTCTTCTCTCGCTGAGCACCACATGAATGTGGGGGCATGGCACTGGGCCACTGGCAGCATGCATGATCGTCCCAAGGATCGCCAAAGACGATGGATTAGAACGCACGAAACCACCCTGAGACTAGCTGCTGTTTTTGTGTAGATATATGTGTGTGTGAATTTGACTAGTATTTGCGCCGCGGTTTCGCTCTCTTAGTGACTCATTTTAGATTTGCCATAGGAAACTACTCTCATTGTGGACAGAAACACTAAACCTCCTTCAACATGGAGAGTTCTTCGCTTTTATAACCCCCTTAAAAATACTTTTTGCAAACCTGCCCCTTTTGTGAATAGATTGGTAAAAATGGCCACCTCCCCGACCGTGAAAGGCACGCTCCTAGTGAGCTGGGTAGCTTTCTAGGTAGCTACAGAGCACGGGGAGCTCGGTAGGGCTGCTATCGAGCACAGGGAGCTTGGTAGGAGGCCTGCCGAGCACGGGGCTGAGCGTGCGAGCTCCTTCCAAGCTAGGGAGCGCGAAGCGAGGTGGGCCTAACAATGCTGCTACTGTCGGTCTACCGTGGGCATGGAAAACTACCGAGCTCCTCAAGCGCACCATGTGATATGTGTTATCTGCCGCGCCTTCCGTGGTCGGGGAGAGAACCATTTTTGCAAATTTATTTGGAATGGGAAGCATATTTGAAAAAAAAAGGTTGTGCAGGGGCTAAAAAAAGCTAAGGCTTCCAACTTGGAAGAAGGAACAAGCTTAAGGCCCTGTTTGTTTGGGTTTTTTCACCGGTTTAAAAGTCAAAAAGTTAAAACCTAAATAAATGGGCAGCTTTTTATCGAGCCCTTTCAAAAGCCATAAGCCTCTATATAACTAAAAGTTAAAAGCCACCGAAAAGAGGTTTTTTTAACTTATTAAGGGTTGATTTTAGACTAATACCATTAAAGTTATGGTAAAATTATCCACCTATATCACGTACAAAAGCTGTTAGCTTTTAAGCTGTATAAGCCCAAAAGCTGACTTTAAGCTATAAACTAAAAAACCTAAACAAACAGGACCTAAATGTTTCTGATAATTTGTGTGAGCTTAAGGCTCTTTGAGGAGAAACTGGGTTGTTACCGAAATAGGTGGAGCGTGGCATTTGAACTTTTGAAGCGAAAAGAAACTACCATTTTGAGATTTCTTTACGCTTCTGTTGGCTTTAAGCTGAAACACTGTATAACATATATCGGTCTCTACGGTGGAAAAAAAAAGAGTTGCACTGATCCTAAAGTAGAAAGAAGGGCATAAAACAAGACAATCTTATCAACAAACAAAACCAATCTTGAACCAATATTAACAAACTATAATTAAGTAGTTTGAGATTTGTGCATTAGTTGTTTTTCTAAAAGCATATCCAAGTACTGATGAAAAGCTAAAGTTTCCACAAAGTTTTTGGCACAGCAACGTACCGGAATTAAGATTGGGGCTAGCTCGATCAGGCTGCATGGTGCATGTGAGGCAGAGGACATGCATGAAGTCCAAAAGTGGACAGGGGTTGGTTGAGTTTTGTACCACCTAACAAATGTAGTCCTAGGAGGAGGGGGGCCCAATTAACTCAAGTCAAGAACATCTACCTGTTGCTGTCCAATTAATCAGCTTCCTTGCTATCTCAGCCAAAGCAATGCACAAGAAAAGGGGAGCTGCCGGTGTTGGGTGTGGGCAAAGGGAGCAAGGCACCCCATGTTGGCCAGGCCACCAACAAGCCTTAACTGCTTCCTTACAAGAGCAAAGTAAGCAGAAATATGCTAATGGTGATCCAAAAGTCTCACAGCCTAGCTAGCTTCACATCGATCTCATGAGATGAAAAGAAATGAAATGATGATAAGGCACATGCATTGGCATTGGTGATTGGCTCAACAGTAATGAACAACACTGACTGACCGGCCGGCCGGCATGTCATCAAATGGGCTGGGGGCCAAGCAGCAGCAGCTATGCGCAGGGTGCATGTTGCCATGATCACAAGGGAAAATTACTATTCGCTGGATTTGATTGGCGCAGGACATCTGCTACTACATGTCTAGCGTAGCTAATTATTAACAGGTTCATCATGCATGCATGCATGCACTCTCTCTCTCTCTCTCTATAGTAGTACATGTATGTTATGTATTGCACGTACGCTACAGAGGTTTCGGTGTGGGTGCACTGCACCATGGTCGCGACTGCCACCATCATGTTTGAATTAGGGTTCATGCAGGTACAACGGCGTTGCTGTCGACCTGCACAGAAAAATGAAGTGTCGCTCCCAAAAAGGGACCCAAGAGCGCCAGGGCATGCGAAATCTTGTCTAGTGTATAATGCTGCCCAAGCGTTACGTCAGATGCAAGGAACGTCTTGAAGAACCATGTCTTGAGAAATCCTTCGAGAAAGCAATGTATTCAAATGTGTTGACAAACTTGCGTTTCTGGTGGTACGGTGGATCTCAGGATGTGAGTGGGATGCATTGTGGGTTAGCTTTACATTGCCCATATTGACTGCAAACATTTATGCGGGATATTGCGGTAGCCCGTGAAAGACTTATGCGGGCAATGCGGCGTCCACAAAACCCACAAAATCTTATAATTTTCTTTTAGTTGAGCTAAAATACAATAGTTTGGATATGAAAATTTGTGTTTGCTGCTGAATGTTAATGCTCTAAAATACAATAGTTTGGGTATTAACCATGCAAATGTTAACGCTCTACCTCTATTACTTCTTCTACCGTACTGTTGCTCTGCTAGTACTAGTATTTAAGTCTTATGCTAATAGCCTGATACTGCTCCATTGCTTCTTCTCTGTTACTTACAAAGAGCAAAAACAATAGCAAGTCATGTAAGAAACGTCATATCCCGTTCTTAAAAAAAGAAACATTATATCTATTATTTTGATGGGAGATCCAATGTTGTTTCCATAGAATATGATGTTCAAAACTTCACTTAATACAAATCAATCCTCTAACAACAATACCCAGATTTGAGAAGCTTGCACACTGCACTTTCTGCACAAGACATGAAAAGAGCAATCTTATTATCAGTGCTTCTATACAAAACAAAATACTAGAGGAATCCACACTACATCTGTATTATTATAACCACTGAAACTAATCCAGTCCACACTACACACTTGAAACCAATCCAATCCAAAATAATCTTTGCAAGTGACTCCAATAAAAAAATCTTTTAGCTATAAACTTCAGAGGGGATCTACTTTTCAAATAGAAGCATGCCGACATCGAGAGTCGAGAGGAGAGGCTACGAGAGGAGACTCGGGAGAGGCGGCGATGAGACGAGGGCAAAGAGGGAGCCCTTCATGTGAGAGGTGAGTGATGCGGGCTTCGCGGACGCAACGTGGGCTTCGCGGGCTATAGTTTGGACCGCTTAATTTATTAAATAAGATGTGGGTGTCCACATAACATTATTTGGTGGGCTAATTTAAGCGGGTTCAAGAAAAACCCACGTCCACTTTCACCCTGAGGTGGATCGATGGAGGCCATAATAATATCAACACTTTGTCATTAGAATAAGTGGCACCGATCGAGAGCTGTCCGATCGAAAATTAGATGGCGGAGATGAAAGGAGGAGGAGAAAGGATTTTTGAAGTGCTCGGTCGGACCATCCCGATATGCTGCCCAAAGTTTGTGTATCAAGTGTAGAATTTTTTTTTGGAAATTGCTAAAAATATGTCGTTTGTTTTTTTCTCTTTAATTTCAGTCACTTTTTTAATACTGTATTTTTGTTGCATCGGCGTTCCTGTATATTTCAAATCCAAGCCTCCACGAGGTGTTCTCCCCTCCCATGATCTCGCGCTCTCTCGCTCTACTTGATCATGTCCCACCATTGATGCACAACGACGCCCTGATCACGGAGGTGACCGTACAATGCGATGCACTGCCAGTACGGGCGAGCTGCATTGCCCGCAGCAGCAGCGTCCACCCTGCCGCAATCCAAGAAGAGCTCGTTGACGGGGCACACATTGGTGCCGCCCTTGCGCAGCGCACGATCTGCATTTAGATAGGTGATTTGATTCAGGGTCTGCCAGTTCTTATATTGGATATGCTTTAAACCCATTTCGGATCCACCCGTTACCCATGTCTAGAAGAAGCTGGAGTATTTTTTTCTTTTCTCATTTATTTTCTATTAGGGTTCAGCAATCCTATTTTTCTTTGTCTAGCTTAGAAAAATTATTTTTCATTTTTCTCTGCAATATTTTTTTCCTTTTCTCATTTATTTTCTATTAGGGTTCACCAATCCTATTTTTCTTTGTCTAGCTTAGAAAAATTATTTTTTTATTTTTCTCTGCAGTATTTTTTTCTTTTCTAATTTATTTCCTATTAGGGTTCACTAATCTCATTTTTCTTTGTCTAGCATAAAAAGTAGCATGTATTGAGAGAGAGAGAGAAAAAGATATGTAAGTAGCAAGGGACACACAACGACGAATGCATTCCACGACCATCAGTTATCAGTATCCACGCCGGCGACAGCATGCCGATCTGCTCGTGCACCGTCGACAGCAGCGGTGGCAGCATCTTGTACACACCGGCCACCTGCTGCAACAGTGCAAAAATGACAAAAACTAAATAGGCCTAGTGAAAATGACGAAAATTTAATGGGCCGAATAAAAATAACAAAAATGAATCGGACTAAACAGAAATGACAAAAATAAAACAGACCAAACGGACCGTTTTCTTTTTTTTTTGTCCCGTTAAGCATTTAGTGGACCCAGCTCACAAGAGGTGCACAGTGCAAAAATGTGACTGTTTTACATTAAAAAAACCAGTCGACAGTCCCATATTTTTTTTTTTGTCAAAGAAAAAGTGCTGATATTTTCCATGGGTGGCTCATCACAAG
The DNA here is from genome assembly GCA_036346275.1 of Otatea glauca. NCBI lineage: Eukaryota > Viridiplantae > Streptophyta > Magnoliopsida > Poales > Poaceae > Otatea > Otatea glauca. The sequence goes on along the minus strand of CM070712.1, from coordinate 50,868,025 downwards.
TAAGCTTGTTCCGTTTGAACTGAATGGCGTAGGACATAGATCTGTATTCTCCAATGGCGACATTCTTCTTACCGATGAGAAGAGAGAGTACCTGCCTTTGTAGTGTGTCAGCGTGTGTGATCTGAGGTAATTGCTGCTTGCAACGCACTCATTGAGCCGACATAGGGCGGTGGTGAGGCATGACCATGTCACCGCACGGCGGGAGGAGGCCCCACGCATTGCTATGCTCCTGTAGCTGCTGCTCGTCGCAATCGCAGGCGTGAGAAGGAAGCATCCCTGTTGGATCCCCACATCGACCCTCAGGCCTCAGCTCAGCTGCTAGCCTGCTACACCTCGCCTTCAAGGCATTTTTGTCCTCAAGAGAGCAGCAGCAGCAGCAAGCATGCCTATGCATTATGTATGGTCTATGAATGACACGAGTTAGCTCCTAGGAGACCGGTACCTGCAGTTACTACTGCTGCTGATACAGCAGTGACACTGGCACCATTCTGATTGGGCAGGAAGGCAGGCCTGAGAAAGGGATCATCGTCCATGATGGATGGATGGATGGACAGGCCAGCCAAGGCAGGGAACTTTTCTTGATTTGCCAGGAACCAAAGCCATCCGCTAGCAGCATGCATGGAGTAGATGAAGAGATGCTAGTAACATGCGGCAATCAATTCGGAGCCCACACGGCTCGGCGACGAAAGAAATGCGTCGCGCTGCATGTGCGGTGCCGAGGCGAGCCTCCCCCTCCCGACCTGCATGCGCACAGGCTGCATCAACAGCGCGGTGACTGATACCAGACCAACCGGCTCTTTCTTTCACCCCCAGCGCGTAGTTCCTCCAAACCAATCTCTTCTATCAGCAGCAGCCGGTCATGGTCAGTCGCTACAGCAGGACAAAAAGTCTGGACCGTGTCTGATTCTTGACGAGAACTGCCAGACCATGGATTTTTAGGTTCAAACATTTTAACCAGCGTTCCTGTTTGGAAAGCAAAGTCTTCGTGTGAATTTCGCATAAAACAGTTCAATTCCTATTGAATGCCGGGGAAATTTCCCGGTTTGCAAAGGAGCCTTGTTGCTTGAGAAATATTCGGACAATTCCGACAAGCAAGGACCAGTAAAACGTTAGGTCTAGTACTAGATCTTGTTAGTTCTTTCGGAGTGCAGATAAGATGGCAGGTCTACATGTGTGCCAACAGGGCCTGTCTCTGACGAGGATTCCAACAAAATTCGGGAGAGATGACGTGGTGCCACACATTTTTATGCAGAAAGATAAACAAAACGGTATTACCCACAACACCGCATTTCACTTTAAAAAAAAACACATAGCACCTCAGAGTATTTGTTGAATAGGCAGACAGATTCCATAAAATATTGTAAGGGATTCACATAATGTCAAAAGTCGTTTACATTTATTAGCTCGCATTCCTGCCGAAAGAATGCTGAAGGAAAGAAAGGATGCCACTTGAGATTAACACCATACGAGAATACCCAGCATCATGTAAACACCAGAGACGAAACGATCAAAACATAGTAATGGTTTTCGCCTCAAATCAATACCGGGGTAAATAAGCAGAAAAGTATCCATCAGTGTACTTTGATGACAAGAGATGAAACCTCATCAAGGCTGGAAAGGAAATCAGGCATTGAAAATTTAACCAAACCGTAACATGGAAACACCATTTCCTCTCCATACTTAAAACTAACTCCTAGAAGTCTGAGGAACTGAACATAAGCATGCCACTTGCGAAGTTGATCCACCTCACCTTGGAGGTGGCGGAGGGGGCTGAGATTTCGCCATTCCAATCCAAGCAACGATGCCAACACCAAGAATCACCCACCCAAAGACATCATACCAGATGTCACTGTCCTTCTTCCTCCTCGATTGCTGCAAACCACCATATTGTCATATTAGTTAGGGGAAGGTATTATGCAGACTAAATGGCATATGAAAGCATAGCATCGAAAATCAAAGCCACTTAAACAGTTTGGATGAGAAAATCTACTCCTATGACAAGTGATGCACCATAAAATTGGCAGAATACGCATAATCAACAGCTAGTATATCAAACAGTGGCTGAAGTTTAGAACTCTAATACTAGCAAATAAGAAACACTCGAGTTTTGATAACTAAATGATTAAAATGCCAGGTAATTGGCTATTAATTGCAATAGATAATGTTAGATTGCTAGGTTAGAGCCTGGCGACTAATTCTAGCAAATGACTATCATGAGATGTGTACAGGACAAGAGGATAGATGTGTGCATAGACACCCCAGCACTAAGAGAACAAGACAAAGGGCTTAATTCATCTCCAGACCTGATGTTGAATCAATTCCTTTTGTCCCCCCTTTTTTTTAGCATACTGCATATTCAATTGGCACATACAAGGTGCCTAGAATATCCGTGGATAACAAATGTATGTGGACACAAACCTAGTTAACATTGCACTTTTTTTTCACGTCATTGACAAGAACCTGTGTTTTTATTTAAGAAATAAGAACAAAGCCAATATAGTAAGAAAATCAGACTTGCATACAGATATAAAGAGTACTGTAGTCAGCTCAAATGAGGTTAGTAGTAAGTTTCTGATTAATAATTGAGGAATGCTTATGAACAAGAAGCACGCAAGATTCTGTAACAGGCAGTAAAGAATGTGAAATCTAAAGTATTATATACAGGAAAGGAAGTAGAACAGTGCTCATGTAATTCTGAAAAGCAAGAAAGTAGTTATGCTAAACAGAATACCCTTGCATTCGAGGTTGAGGATGCTGCTTGTGAAGCTTGAGATGCCATTTGCCTATGAATCTCCAAATGCAGTTCTGGTGCCTGAGATAATTGGAAGCAAATGTTACAACAAGTCCCATCCAAATGTCATATGAGCGTAATAGCAAAATATGTTGTCAGAAAAAAAAGGTTCACAGTTAAAGCTGCAAGGATTCCAATTTCCCAATTTAGCCTACTATAAGCAGTTCTTGTACTGTTAGTTGGTACAACGTTAAAAAAATATAGCCCCTGGAACCTGATTCATAGCTTGAACACAGATAGGCAGACACCTCTCATAGTTTCATTGCAGGGCATGGTTGAATGATTGCATCGTATATTCATATCTTAACAAAGATCACAGAAAGATTGCAAAACATGAAGAGAAAACAGAAGGTACCTTAGATGACAAATCCAATGACTTCCTGTATAGATCATTTGATGGTTCCTACGAGAAACAGGACTACCTTAGTTTCCAGTAAAACAAGAGGCACACAAAGATAACAGTAGAACAGAAGTGCTGCGTATAAACACTTCTTTTGCAAAATCCTTCCAGAGGCTTATGCATGGACTGGAGCGCATGTGATGCATAGGCTGCATGAGCTCAGACTTGCGGGTCAGCCTCTGGAAACAATAAAAATATGTTTGTATGTCGAGCAGCACTCTAGAAGATTATTCATACCACATCAACAGCTTTCTGGAAACACTCAGTTGCCTTTTCAAAGGACTCATTAGCCTTCACAGTGTCTGAAGTGAAGAATCCATGAGAAGTCTGGGCATTCCCCAAGCACCACAGTGCATCAGCTTTGTTGGGATCAATTTTCAGTGCTTCCTCCAGCTTGGATTCTGCATCTATAAAAAAGTCACTGGGTCAGCATACTTTACTTTTGATCACATTCAGTAACTTCTACAAATTGACAAAAGTCTACGAAGATATGTACCCCTCCGTTCAGAAATATAACGCTGATAGTTTGAATGTTCTTGTTTAGAAATGTAAGGCTTGCGTGTAGATTTAATAAGGCTTTTCCTACTATACCTCTATTTATTCTCCCCAACCATAGTCATTTTCTCTCTTACCTTTTTCAATTTCACCGCAACCTTAATCCTTGTGCAAAGTCAAAATGCTCCTTATACTTTTGAAAGGGGTACAACTGTACAAGAGAACTCCCCCTCATGCGCATGTTACAACACTCTCTCTCATACCTTTCTCAATTTCACCACAACCTTAATACTTGCGCAAAGTCAAAATGCTCCTTATATTTTTTAATGGAGGGAGTATAAGAGAACACCCCCTCATGCGCATGCTACAACACTATAATACCTCTCCGAAAGACCAAAATAGTAACACTACAGCTTTCATTGAACAGGGTAAAATGGGGGAAAAATCCTTACTTCGAGATACACAATTCTGTACCCTACATATGATCCTACCCATGGTTATCACGGTGTCGCCACCTAGGTGTCCAGTCGGCGGGCACTGACCGCTAGGGGGGCTCGCCTCGCCTTGCCGCATCGTCCTCATCAGATCTGGCTGGTGATTAGCTGCACCACGCTGCTGCTCCTTTGCTCAGCGCCGCTCCTTGGCACTTCTGCTCTGCCGCTCCTCTACGCTAGGTATGAGGGAGGGAGATGGGTTCAGGGAGGTCGATTGGGGACGCAACAGGGGAGGGGGAGGTCGATAGGGGACACGATGGGGGAGGAGGAGCTCAATTCAGGATGTGATGGGGGGAGGGGGAGCTCGATTGGGAGGCGATGGGGGAGGGAGAGCTCGGGGCGGAGGCTTCGGGGTCGGGGAAGAATTTCCCTGGCCTTTGGCAACAGCAGCACCCACCAGGCGTAGAAATAGCACGAGGGAAGCACTGTAGCAGTAGCGCTGTGTTGCAGTAACAGCAGTTGTCCTATTTAATTCTCAATTCTATACTTCATTGTTGTCCTATTTTCATGTAGTTTGTTGTTTGGGAGAAGAGAAGCGAGGATGTCACTAATCCATATTTACTCGATTAATTGGAAATTTGCAATATAACAAGCTTCATGTTGGAACGTGCAAGGGAGATGTGTACTACATGGGAGAAGATAAATTGGAAGGAGCATGGGTGCTACATGGGAGAAGATAAATTGGCAGGCCGGCAGCGGCAGGGGCAGGCTGCTCGCTGCTGCATTTTGTTTGATCGCCTAACTGTCGCCTAGGCACCCCGAAGGCGACTCTCCTCGCCGGGGAGCCATGATAACCATGATCCTACCTCTAGGTTGAAATATAAAATATAGCACTAAAACGCTTCACCTTATGTTCATAACAAAGGATCAACCAAAAAAAAACTATAGGCAGGCAAACAGCTTCCAGCCAAATACATTAGGATAAAATAAAACTGAAGATGTTTAATTGATGACAGCTGATTTTGAAAAACGCCATTGGATTTAGCCAGTAGAGACTCGAATTCGTATTGGAATGTGGCCACTCTGATATCTGATGGGTAGTGTATTCTCGAAAAATATCTAATGGGTGGTTTTCCGGCAAACTCTTAGAATAATCAATGAATTTCAGTAATTCTTTCACCCAAAGAACATGTCTCCAAAAAGAAACCATGCGAGAAGCAAAGCCGTTCGAACTTATGCATAACTTGGAGTATAATATCTCATTACCTAAACCGGTCTGTTTACCCAACCACCATCAGAAAAAACAGCAGCTTTCTGAACTGTGCGTACAAGAATGCACCTACAAGTCTCCTGAATGTTGGGTACAAAACCACACACTTCATCACCATATGCAAAAGTAGTCATCTACCATTCAAGTAGGCAAAACAAGTTGCCATCAACTTCCAATGGCTAAAGCACACACTTTCAGTAGCCTTAACGGCGGAAACTTCTTTTGTGAGTGTCGTTGCTAATACTGCAGTGCTTAGCAAACAAACCGCAATACATCTTCATATTCGAACAATTAAAGTCGAACTTATTTTTCAAGTACACTTTCAACCCTTCGAACCCACAACCTTTATAATGCTGGAAAACACAATGAAATCCCAAGCATATTAGTTCCAATTGCACCTAGGAAGCATCTATTTCAACTTCTACACGAGGGAGCAATATAAATATAATCTGTATAAGCAAGCGTCAAAATCTCACGTATACCTTCCAGGCACTTGAGGCTATCCTCGCCGTTCTGCATCTGCGATAGCTCCAGCAGAGCGCCACCCCACCGCGTCAGGTTCTGCGAAGCACAAAAACGCAGAGAGAGAGAGAGAGCGTAAGATCAGATCGGATCGCGTCGCATCACATCCAATTAAAAGCAACCAGCGGAAAACAAGAAAAAGGGGAGAGACGAGGAGGAGGAGGAGGAGGAGGAGGAGGAAGCGTACGTCGGCGTCGAGGGGGTTCTGCTCGTAGGTGGCCTTAGCGTTCTTGCAGGCGAGGTCGAAGAAGAAGAGCCTCTCCGGGTCACTCATCGCTCCCATGTCCATGGCGATAGCCGCGGCGGGGGCTTCCGCTCTGTGGCGGCGGGATCCGATACGATTCGATTCGGGAGTTAGGGTTTTAGGCCCCTGTCTCTCCTCTCTCTCTCTCTCTCTCTCTCTCTCTCGCAGTTCGATTTGGGCAGGGGAGGAGGTGTGGGGCGTGGGGGCGGAGTAGTAGGGGAGGAAGAGGAGATCGCACATTCGCACCGCTGTAGTGAACGCTGCCATGTGGACCTAGTGCGTGTCAGCCCCACATGTCAGTTGCATGAGTCTGGTAGAGCGGGTCCATCTGGCATGACTTGCTAAAGATCTAGAGGAAAAAAATATCTCGCGGCCCAGCGCAGCACGGCAGCCGGAACGCTTGTATTGGGCTTTGGGCCTAAACGAAGCCGTTCATTATCAATGGATTTATGCTTCCCACACATAACTAGTATAGTGTCCGTGCTAACGCTACAACGACAGTACACATATTTATCAATTAAATGAGAAGATAAGTATGAATACAACACTTAATAATAAAAGAGAAATTTAGAATTTTAAATGAATTTAGAAAGAAAAACGGAACTAAATGGAGGTCGAATGAGCGAACGGGCTCTTCAAAAGATTTTAAATCAAGAAAGAGAAAGAAAAAAGAATTTTTTGATTTTGGATTATTTTTTTTGCAGCTTCCACAGCGAGCACAGAGTGCTCTCTGGGCTTGACCAAATGAGGAGGAAGGCCAGGGTGGTCGGTCGGGTCAGTGGGCTCGATCTGCAGTGCGGCGAGATCACCGACACAGGCGCCTGCGGGGGAGGAGTCACGGTTGCGGTAAATTTCAGCGGGAAAGATGACGGTGATGACTTGGATTACCTCCAAAATCCGGCGATCTTTACAAAAGGGAGCGCTTGGGGATTTACGCAATGCGATGGGGTGGAGGAGAGCTCGCCGGCTTTTATAGCCCCGAAAACAAGCATATTTATAGAAACCATAATTTGGGATCAAATCAGATTGGGAGGAAATTTTGGCAATAAAGCACGAAATTTAGGGAATTAACACCATAGATGGAAAGAGGAGATTTGGTGCGGGATTGATGGAGCTTTGGAGATCCTTTCTTGCTTTAATGGAGGGAGGGAAGAGAAGAAGCTTCTCTGGTCTCGGCTGTAGCTAGAAGAAGCTACAGGTGGGTTGCCTTCATTTTTTTTAAATATAAAAGGATTTTTGAAAAGATAGTACATTAGGTTAAAAAATTCTAGAAAAAATCTCAAAAAAACTTTCGATTATTTTGTACTTAATAAAATTATTTTCAAAAAAAATTGAATTATAAATTTGCCGAGAGCACGGCGGTGCGTAGTCGCCGACCAAAGAACCTCACCGTGTCGGCAAAGCCACCGATGGCCACCGTGGAGTCATTGCGGACTGCGTTCTCCCGGCCACACCGCCTGATCGCCGCGTGCAATCTCCCAGCCACGCTGCTCCATCTCTCGGTTTCTTTTTCCCAGCACGTAATGTATGGTCATTTCTTTTTCAAGACGTTTGTTTCCTTTTCCTTGATTCCAAGACGTTTGTTTCCTTTTCCTTGTTGATCTTTGGAGGTAGGGAAGGTCCATTGTGGGCTCTGAGGATGATTCAAAAATATGGAAAAATAAAATGCGCCACGACATTTGGATCCACAAGGAAAAAGATAAAAATTAAACAGTACTTCGCCGCTAGCTAGTTCGCGAGAAAAATTGAAAAAAATTAAGCAGCACTCACATACCGCTGGTTCCGTGGATAAAAATGAAAAAAAAATTCAGCGCTCTCCGTGCGCTGAAATTAGGTTCTATGGGGCTAGATCCGTAAAAAAGTCTCGAGAAGGGTCATATTCGGAAAAAAAATACGATCACGATGCCAGGACAATAAAAAATTTAAGTCTTGTTTCCTTGCATGCGGATCCTCCCTGTTTTCAAGTCTTGTTTCCTTCCTTGTTTGATTCGCTCTCCTTCCAAATATGTAGTACGTATAATTTTAGCAAGTAAAAAATTCAAGTCTGATTTCCTTGCATGCGGATCCTCCCTGTTTATTTCCTTGTTTGATTCGCTCTCCTTCCAAATATGTAGGTGGGGGAGGTCTGTTGTGGGTCACAGGGATGATTAGACATACTAAATAATGACCATCGGATGTGGGGGTGAGTAAAGCTGAGGAAAGATCTGAGAGGTTAATTTTGATAGAGGCAAGTTTTTGAGGACGTTTCGCTGGGTGCACGAATGTTGGGTTATCTCTAGTGGGATGCACTATTTGGAGTGGACATAGAAAAGAATGTTTACGTGCATTATAAAGGGGTATAGATCTTCCTTCGTATATTGTTTGAGTTTTTGCCCCTTCTTCGCTCCACAAATGTGTGCATGCTGTATTTAGACCTGGCCATTACGCCGCACCGGCACGTATAGTCGAATGGGCCATGAGCCTAAACCATATCGTGTCGTTACGGTCTTGTCAACCAGTTAGGCCATGTCGGGATAATTAGACGTGTTTTTAGCGAGCTTAGGCACGATCTTTTAGCACATTGTGTCACTTTTGTGTCATGCCGGTCCATATCAAGTCCATTTTGGCTACTGCAGAGGAGAGAAAAGAGCTCAGGATAAGCGAGGTATCTACCGACATGGTCGCAAGGACGGAATGCAACTCGTTCGGGGCGAGGAAGACACTAGCATCGGGGAAGAAGCACGCATGGTGGCCGGGGATGGTGGGCAACGCAGTGTGGGAAGGCCGGATTTGGCGGTGGCATGGCCAAAGATCGCTGGATCGGGCGGTGAGGCAGTGAGGATCATTGAGATCCGATGTCGTCGCCATCTTCTTCCTCTAGTCGTCGTCTTATTCCTCGGGACAGCTGGCAAAGTTAGTGACGCGGTGCCTTAATACCGTATCTGACAACGACATGACCGAGGGTCGTTGGATCTGGCACCAAGGCGGTGGCATGGGGAGGAAGCAGGAGTAGAGGAGGGCGAGAGGAGACGACAGAGGCGTGAGACGACGGCGACTGCGTCGGATGGGTCATGGGAGGAGGCGAAAGGGAGAAATAGTATTCGGTGATGGACTATAGGCCAATATGGTAACGCAGTTGATTACGGGCTAGACTATAGATAGTATTTTTTTTTACGAAAGGACTGTATTCGTACAATGCTGGTCCAAGCATAACCCAAGATCATGCTGCTGTTGGACCGTCTATCATATCAAATTTCTAAATCCAACACAACTCATCATTTATGTCGTGCTGGTCCAAACATCCATACCGTGCTTTGAGCTGGACGGGTTGAGAGGAGGACCAGGACAAAAGGCACTTTCGAAAAGAGAAAGAAAAGAAAAAATTCAGACCTCAATGCCCGGGCTGCAAACCACTTGTCAGCTCGCGCCAGAATGAGCCCTTTATTCAGGCGCGAAGCCGTTGGGAAGGACAAATCTGAGATCCGCTCGCGCCTCAGTTCTCGGTCCGAAGAAGCGACCAGAAACAGAAGGAATTAAGCCAAGATACGGCAGAGGTTAAGCAAGCAAAAGGAAACAGAAGGAACAGGAGAGCAGAGAGGAGGAGGAGCCATGCAGGCGAGGCGTGAGGTTCGGACGAGGGAGGAGCAGCGGGATGAGGCGGCGGCGGTGGAGGAGAGCCCGCTGGGGAGCGCGCGGTGGAGCCCGGAGGCGGAGATCGGGATGCGGGTGGAGGACATCTGGGACAGCCTGGACCAGCCGCAGCTGAGCCGCGGTGACAAGCTCAACAGCTGCTTCGACGCCATCCCCGTTGCCTCCTTCCCGCACACCTTCCCCAACTCCGGCCAGGTCGTCGACATCCCCTCCGACGCCACCCTCGCCGAGGCCGTCGACATCCTCTCCAGGCACCGCATCATCGGCGCCCCCGTCCGCAACGTCGACGCGCCCGACGATGCCAGCTGGATCGACCGCTACATCGGCATCGTCGAGTTCGCAGGCATCGCCGTATGGCTGCTCCACCAGTCCGAGGCCGCCGCCGCCATCGGCGCCGACGAGATGGCGGCCAAACTCGGCACCGTCACCCTGGAGGAAGCCGCCGCCGCGGCCACCGAGAGGGAGCCCGAGTGGGCGGTCGCGGAGGCGTTCGGCGCGCTGCCTTCCTCCGACCTGTTCAAGAAGACCAAGGTGAAGGACATCTCCGGGTCGTTCCGGTGGGCGCCGTTCCTGGCGCTGCAGAGCTCCGACACCTTCCTGACGATGCTGCTGCTGCTGTCCAAGTACCGGATGAAGAGCCTGCCAGTGGTCGACATCGGCGAGGGCACCATCAGCAACATCATCACGCAGGCTGCCGTCGTGCACATGCTCTCCGAGTGCGTCGGCCTCCACTGGTTCGAGGACTGGGGCACCAAGACGCTCGCCGAGCTCGGCCTACCCATCATGAGGCCCAGCAGGCTCGTCAAGGTCTCACTGAATCCACCATATCAATCCCGGGCTCTTCTCTCTCGCATCGCGGTGACGACGACGATGATTGGCAGGTTCGCGAGGACGAGCCGGCGCTCAAGGCCTTCCGGCAGATGAGGAAGAGAGGGGTCGGAGGCATACCGGTGGTGGATGACGACGGCAAGGCCATTGGCAGCATAATGATCAAGGACGTCAAGCATCTCCTCACAGCATCAGAGACAAATAGAGACTACAGGTCAGATCATATTTGGAACTAGTGCACAGGTTCTGAAAAATTTTAGATTCATACACACCAACAAAAGGCGAAGACGATTAACCATTTACTGCTTGCAGGACGCTAACGGCGAAAGAATTCATCGCAAATGCGAGGCAGAGCTCGGGCGAAAGGCAGATGAGCATCATAACATGCAAGAAGGAGGACACCGTGAAGGACATCATCTTGAGGCTGGATGCAGAGAAGAGGCAGAGGATTTACGTGGTGGATGAGGAAGGGAACCTAGACGGATTAATCACCCTCAGAGACATAATCGCCAAGTTGGTGTATGAGCCGCCTGGCTACTTCGGGGACTTCTTCAATGGTGTCATCCCTCTACCGCAAAACAGCAGGGTCTGAAAAGAGTTTAGCCAAAACCGGAAAATCTTCTTGCCATTCTCTTTCTATCTATTCCTTGTGTGTAGTACACTAGTACTTGGTATTCTCCTTTCAATTTTCTAGTATTCCTTTCTATCTATTCCTCCGTCTGTCTGTGTCACCTCTGCAGAGCTAGCCTAGCTTAACATAATGCTTCCACATGTGGAACAATGTGGTTTTTTCTCTCCATGTTTTAAGTTGACCAAGTTCAAAAAAACACCTGGAATGTAGCCATGGATCTCCAGGTACCGCTTATCATGTTCCAACTTCCAGGAACTACACAGAGATTGCTAGCTAAATTGGTGTTCAATTGCATGATGCAAGACAATGTCAATCATTTGACATAATATCATACCATTATCCGTTTGCACAAAAATGTTAAGACTAACGAATTTGCCATGGTTACCTTGTTCTAAACATTGGAAACCCTACTGAAAGTCTGAAACTACAAGAAGCCACCAATACTCCTCAATGCAATGGAAGAAAAGGTGTACTATCGCAATGCCTGTCTATTCTTCTTAGGGCGTCCTCAAATGATTTTAGAAGCTAAGCACTAGGGTCCACTCCCATATCCCATAAAGGTCCTTGGAGGTAGAATGACCTCTAGGGGGAACGACACCTCTAAGGAACAACCTTTCTAGAGGAAACAACCTCTCTAGGAAAAAAACCTTTCTAGGGAACGATTTCTTTAGAGGGGACAAAGGCCATGATCACTTTAGAGATGACCTCTTTAGTGGTAACAAAGCCCACGACTACTCAAACCAAATTGCTTAGAGCTAAAGCAAACTCAAACATGAGTATCAAAGACTCAAAACACAGTCAATTACTCATCATAAATATAAATAGATCGTCACATGGTCTCTCATAATAACAGGTCAACAAAAGCAAAATACTCATCGTGTATGGTATGTCTCAACCATGAATATCTTGCATTCAAGAAGGTGGCTCCTGTGGTTCTGACTGACTGTTCTGAAATATTTGATAAATCAGCTTAGCTATTTGGAAAATTGAACTCCATATCTGATCATCTTTTGAATCTGACAGCCAAATCCACGCAGGTAATTGCATCCCCGTTGGGGTTTCTCTTGCAGCCTTCTTTCCCTTTCTAGATGTCCATAAGGCTCACTCCAGCAGTGTTACTTGGGCACCCGTGTCCAAAAAAATTTGCCGAATCGGACACCTCGAATCCAAGTTAGATTTCAACACCTGTGTCTAATTTCGATTAGCATTTCCCATATCCAATTTTTTTTTTACCGAATCGGACACCCGAATTCGAGTCGGATTCCGACTCTCGTGTCCGTGTCCAAGTAACACTGTCTCGAGGTCAGATTGTCTCAAGGATCTTGGTTTCTGAAGCAGAAGAGAAAATTCAGAACCAATCTGTAACAAACACGAATTTATTTGATAGCTGTACTGTTACTACAATGTTATCCAAAAAAGTGCCAAGATCCTCGATTATCAAAGCAGAGCAATGAGAAGTCCAAACAAATAATTGGAACTGGAATTTACACACGAAAATATTATACAGAATGAACAGCCCAGTTACAAATAGATGTATTATTTGTAATTTCTTGATTCCATCTTTTTTTTGTTCACTGTACTTCTCACCTTGATTTTTTTTGTTTCAATTTCATAAGGGTGTGCCACCGCCACACCTCCACTGCAGTTAAGTCGTGCCCGCCAATGCGTACGATGACACCCTGTAGCCTGAGCTCACCCTCCTAGCTGTAGCTGCTCTCAGCATTGTTCAACTTGCCACCTAGAATATAATACTATCCATGGGAAGAGCATTGTCAGGGGAGCATGGTTATTAAGGCGTAGTCTAATCGTCGATTAGGCGTAGAGGCGCACACAAGGTTCAAGATCCTGATAAAATTTTGGTTAGGGATGAAATTACAAATCCTGACGAAATAAAAAATTGAGAAAAATTCAAATTGCTACAATGATTTTGAAAAAATCGACGAAATCTACTATGAATTTTTTTTTTGGAAAACCGAATTTTTGAGACGTTTTATAAGAATAAAAGAAGCACGGTCAGATTTTTATAAAAATGTACAAGCTTAATCATACTCTGAAAAATTTATGGTACCATCTTTAGCAGTCTAGAATCATAAAAAAAAATTCAAAAGAATTGAACTTCATTTGTTATCTTTGAAAAATAAAAAACCGAAGGAATATAAATGAGACAGTAACCTTGTCAAAATTTTATAAATTGGCTCGAGTGTGATCATGATACAAAATTTTTTAGGAGAGTTTAAGCATTGCCTCAACACCTTTCTAAAAGTTTCAAAAATTCTAAACCTGTTTTGGTTTATCAATCAAATCTATGGAAGAAATACTTGTACTCAGCCTTTATCAGAACATTAGCCCTATTAGAATTTTTGAAAATTCCTTAGGTTTGATCATCATCTGAAAATTTTATGGGAACATTAGTGATGCGTGAGAACCATCTGCAAAAAATTTCAAAATTTTCTAACATGGTTTGAACTATTTTCATTCGGTTGAAATCTGCCTAGATTTTGGCAGTTTCAGCCGAAATCTCGAAAATCCTGGCCCAAAAAATTCTGGATTTGAATTTTGTCCAGATTTCATCCAAAATTTCAAAATCTCACTAAAATTTCGGATTCCGTTCATCTCGAGATATAGTCTAAAAACAAAATTTGAAACCTTCAGCGCTCAAGGGCTCAAGGTCTCCTTACGAGAAGGGAAGGGGGAAACAAGCTAGGCAAAAGGTGATCAGAGGTGGCGGCATGTCAATGTTGGGTCGGGGCAGCAGATCTAACGCTGAAGAGTCGAATCTCAGCTCATCGCTGCCAAATTTGGCTTGGCTGCTGTCACTGGTCACCATAGCCGTCTCCTCCCCGGCTGTGACCAGTGAGCAACAAGTCGAGCTTCGGCTGCAATGGCTAGTGCCCCACTCCTCCCCTCAGGCTTGCCCTTGTTCTGGCTGCGATGTGGTTGGCAGCTGGCTCTTTAGAGCATAGAGTGCAAGGTGTGGTGGGTTAAGTAGTTGGGCCTGTTTGGTTTTGTGGGCTAGGTGGCCTGTAGGCTCTTTTTGTTATTTCCCTTTGCCCTATCTCTATTTATCTGCTATTTTCTCATCTGATTGCATTGTCTGCTAGTTAGGGTGTGTTTGGTACAGCTCCAGCTCCACCGAATCTGTGGATCTAGTGGAGCTGGAATTGTAGATATATTAATAGTGTTTAAGTGAGTCATTTTGTTTACATTTTAGACTAAAAATATAAACTTAATTCAATTTATTTTAGCCTACAAGATTCAGATCTGAGGTGGAGCTGGGATCTGAAGCTCTACCAAGGCATCCAGCGGCTAGCCTCACCTTTCCGCCTTAATAACTATGGTCAGGAACTATTGGGAACTCAATAATAAAACAAGATGAGGCAACATATCCATCGCAATTCCTTCAAAAAGTTGGTGACAGGTTATAAACAGATGGAACGTCACATAACCACTACAAATTCCCCTAAGAACTGTTCAGGTAAAGGCCATTCCTTTCCCTTTGCAACCAATCCAGATCCATCATATAAGGCTACTGATCATCTAGCCAAAGATATCTCCAAACTGATTTAGCAAAGTAATCTAGAAACAAACTTAAATGGTGTAAGAACCACATAAAAGCTCCGCAATAAAGATCATCAGATACAATGTATGCCATCTGCAGAAGTGAAAAGAATTAATCTGAAATATTAGCTGATCTATATAGCCCACAAAAGTGATAAAAGAAACGGTCATTTCAATCATGAATTGACGCTATCAAGCAACAGAATGGAGCTAAGCGCAGCCGAACCCCAAATCCACCCTGGAATTCTGTCTTATCTGCTCAAGAAGTAACCAATGTGTAATCAACAAGAATTTGTTTTAAAACTTTACAAATGAAATTTACTATGCCATTATCCAGAGATAAATTCCAGGATTCCCAATTACCAAATTAAGCAAAAAAGAAGAAGAAGAAGGAGGAGGAGAAGAAGAATTGTAACAAACAATAATCCACAATATTACTTTGGCTCTTAAGCAAGTCAAGCAGCAATTGATGAGATGAAAATTAAAGCAGCTAAAACTATTCTTGCTCCTAAAAGCATACATGTAATCATCGGGAGCCTCAGATGCTCATGTGCAGCACGCCCGGGCGTTCACCAGTGCAAAGTCAAGGAAAGTGAGAAATCCTCTTCTTTTTCAATGCAGCTTTGCTAAGAGGATGGGCACTTCCTGATTTTTACATTGACAAATAGATAAGCAGCCTGTCCAAAAACCACGAGCTACCACTGACGGTGAAACAAGCAAACGGTGGAAATTGGTTTGCAATTTTAGGTTATACAACATATCCATTAATCATGTGATACTTCTGCCATGTATAGAACCAAAGGTTGGATAAATGTTAGCTTGCAAATAAAAGAACACATATAGCCCAATACAGAGGTGATCTCAAAGGGATTTTCAGTCAAATTCTTATGAAACAACTATCACACATATATCAACTGAGATATTTATGAAAAAAATAAATTGACGGCATTTAGGAATCAAGAGTTAAATATCTATGAAAAGGACAGCTAACTATATGCTTGCTCCCAAAAAGCATATATGTACTCACCGAGAGCCTCGGAAGCTCATGTATAGTTGTGCCCATACAATATATTGACAGTTCACATTTTCTGTTACTCTTATTCAATAAAGTTTCAGTGCCCTTAAGTTGTGGAATATCCTTCATATCTCAGAATGATATATGCAATGAGATCATTATCATACCATGTCAAACTGGACAATGACTTGAATTGAATCGCAAGCTCCGGACTCAAGAGTCCCTCTAGTGACCATTTCGTCCAGCATCTCTGTGAGGCTCATGTGCCAAAGGAGGACCTCTGATACAGGTCCACGGTGGCCATCGCCTTGCCTACATCAATCCACATCCTGCCATTAGCTACCCATCATTCACAGAACCAAACATTCTCAATCTATAATTCATAATGTACTTAAGATATAAAGGGTTCTGGTTGCACCATTTAGCATTAAAATATTAGAATTGAAGATCGATTAGATCATGTTGCATCCTGCTGAGCTGACACATGGTTATACTACATTGAGCAAATCAGTGAACTAGCTGAACCTGGTGATTTAGTAATGTTATGTAAGAACTACGCTTTTGGGTACAATCTAGTGACCCATATTTGTCAGAGATTAATCCAACAACATGAGATACATATCAGGTCACCCACTTGAAATGGTGAAAAATTCTACTAACCATTTGCATTCAGGAGCTTATGTAACGACTGAAACTACAAACGACCAAAATAGTACAGAACGACAAAGAGACGCCAATCGCAAGATAAAGTGGAATACCGATGTCATCTATATAATTTTAACTCCTTCCTCCATTCCTCTTAGCATCTTTGCTCCTAATCACACAAAACATTGCTGATGGATGATGCATTACTGTTCAGCAACCCATGGAACAATAAGCAACAAGGATGGATGATGCATTACCTCGTCTTGCCGGAGTCGGTTGTTGGTCGCCGTCTCCACGAGCCGTCGCGGCCATCTGCTCCAGCCGCCTCTTCCTGCACTGCCCAATAGCTAACGCCGTCGACGAGAGATCGTCCTCTCCACGATCGCTCGCAGCCATCACATCCAGCTGCACCGCCTCAATCAAGGCCCAGATAAGAGAGGAGATAGAGAAAGAAGGGAGATTGATAGAAAGGGACGGACCTTATACGTGGAGGGGTCGAGGGAGTTGAGCGGGCCCTGGAGGTGGCGTAGGTCTCCCCGTCCAGCACCGTCGAGCGCCGCCGCAGCTTGTCCTAGTAGGTCGCGCGACGTGCGGTGAGCTCGGCAGTCGCCTCCTGCAACTCCTGCACCACCTCGGCCACCGCCGGCGCATGCCTCCCCTATGCTGTGGTGGGATGGAAGGAGGGAGAGGGAGAGACGACGGGGGAAAGACAAGAACGCGCTGCGCGAGGGTTGGCGTGGAGCAGTTGCGATCGAACGGCACAGGAAAGGAGCGACGTGGGAGCATCAGCATCGCGCTCCACCTTCCTTTACTCCCTCTTCCTTTTCCCGTTTCTCTCCTCTTCGTTCTCTTCTAATAAAAAAATTTGATTCGAAGCTTTAAGATAAATTCAATCGAAAGTTTTCAATTTAAAAACTTTCGATTCAAAAAATATTTGGTTAGAAACTTTTAATTCAAAAAATTTTCAACTCAAAAGAAAATTTTGGTTCAAAAATTTTCAATCGATCTAAAAACTTTCAAAAATAATTAAAAAAATACTTCATACTCAAACACTTAGAGGAAATTTGATAAAAATGTTTCGAGGGAAGGAAATAGAGGAGGAAAAGGAGGATAAAAAGGATACTGCCAACTGTTACGACAAAAGAGCCTTTAAGAGGGAAGAAAAGTAAACGAAGAATGTGCTATCACAAGTCAAAACGAGCGAACATCCTTATGAAAGATTTGGTATGAGCGACCTCAAAATTAGCAATTCCCTAATAATAATACAAAAAAATAGGTCCCTGACATATATCAAACTAGCCAATGTATACCTATACTTATAGTGGAGAGAATTGCCGAACTGCCGGCCACGACACGTCATGGTCTTCGCGATAAGCTCCTCCAAAAAACTTGAAATTACGTTTAGGTCCTCCGTTTCCATTTGCTCGGATCGTTGCCGTCCGTTGCTTTGCGTCGGCTGCACTAACGACGGTTGATAACGCGTCATTACTTACCCCTCCTGCCGTTGCTCACGCGTGCAGGCTCTGTTCCTCGCGCTCCGTCTTGGTCGCTCCGTCCCTGCTCCCCCGGGAGCTCCGCCGGCTCCCCGCATCCGCCTCTCCTGCGTTTCGCTGGGTCGCCAGCTCCGCCGCCCCTCCTTCACCGCTTTTCGTGCCGCGCCGCATCAACGGTCCGCACAGCGTCATGGATTTGGGCCTCGCGGAGCCCTCGAGGCCCCGCACCGTTCCTCCTCCCGTCCCTACCCACCCGGGCATCGCCGCAGCTCTCTCCTCCTTCCACACCGCATCGTCTCATTGCCTGGCCGCGCACCTCAGTAACCCCACTGACCGCCATTCCTCCTACCGCTCCGCACCGCCTATCTACCGTCGCCGCCACCAAACGAGGGAGGTGTCGCGAGCTCCGCCGTTCCTGCGCTGCGCGTCCCCCCGGTTATCCTTCCTATGCTGGTTTTTTTACCCATATGGATTTCCCTATTTGATCGATCTTTACTGGAGTTTTTGGTGCTTTTTGATGATTTCCATGTGGGTTTCCCCTATTGCTGGGCTCGGACTGATCCACGGATCTGCCAGTGCGGTGCGGGGGTTAGTGCGAGATGCGATCTGGGAGCAGCAAGGGGCCTTGGCGTTGTTGTCAGGTGTCTGTAAGGTGATGAAGGGGAATGGGAAGGGGGAGGACCAGACCGGGCTAGCCCTGCTTCTCTTGTCGACCTCCGCGTTCTTCAACCGAGGAGACCTCTCTGTTCTGATGCATTTCTTGGCAAAGGTGGCGCCCTTTGAGCATTTCTGCCCCTTCCAGCTCCTCTCAGCATCGTTAATGGTTTGTACCGAATTTTTTGCTCATTAATACTCTCCTCTTCCATTGATTGTTTATGTTCATAGGATAAGTTAGTTAAGTTGTTTCCTTCTCTTGCTATAAATTTCTATAGAAACAGTTCAGTGATCCAAGCTGATCGGATGTGGCAAGCTATCAATTTATTCGAGTAGAGCAGCACTAGCATGAAGCAAAGAATGAAGCCATATCTTATATAGCTGCTCTTCTACCACGATGATCGAGCTACCCTTCTCATTGCCTCGCTTCCACTCGCGTCAGCTTGATAGCCTCCAATAGAAGTATCCTGTTTGTTTGACCACCTTTGTAGCATAGGCATCAATCTCTGAATGCTCTTACTTTTTGAGTGTTTTTACTTTTGATTTCTGTCTTTGGCAGCAAGGATGGATTTGTTCGCTCCCAAGAGAAAAATAGAAGGAGAAGGAGGACTTCTAAGGCCGGATGCAACACAGGGAATTATTATTGCCGCATGATCCACACCCATATGCATGGTGTTACAGAAATATAAATATCTATAGATTGCTTCATGCCACCTTATGCATACTTACTGATTAGGAGTTCTTGTTCAAACTGCAAGTTATGCCATTTCACATGCATGGCGTTAAAGTGATATAAATATCTATAGATCGCTTCATGGCATATGATGCATGCTTACTGATTAAGAGTTCTTGTTCAAATTGCAAGTTATGCTGTTTCACGGGCTTGGGCTTGTTAGGCTGCTGAAAGCTCCCAGTAAAGCTAGCAATTGAGTAACGTTGTTTCTCTTGTCTGAATTAGCACCTTTTAGTTTACTTCGTGTTTGAACTTTGTTAGTATTATGTAGAGGACTTGTGTAATGTTCTTAATTTGTGGCTTCGCTGATTATGTGTTCACAGATAACAGTGATTAGAGAGAAGCTTGCGGAACTGTATGAATCTTAACAACAATGGTCGAGAGCAGCAAAAATGCTTAGTGGCATTTACTTGGACTCAGGAATCTGGTAGAAACTGACTTTTGTCTCTCCAAACATGTGAACGGGATTTTCTCCAAGTCATAGGGTCAGCATGGAATGGCGAAGATTTAATTCATACCTTTAGTCAATATTCAATACTACATACAGTGTCAAACTTTGACAAATGCAGTTGTGTTATTCAGAGACTATTTGTCGCTGGTTACATCCTTCTAGAATAATATAATTGCGGGCTCATGATTTCTTTTCGTTTTGACACTGATTGACTTGCAATAGCGCTTAAGTATTTTTCCTTCTAGGTTTAGCCGTCTCGGTTTTTTGTATCTGGATCTGATGAGCGCATGTGGGGATTGTTCTGATCGCATTTGTGATTACGATGCTAATTCTGGTTATATGATGATGCAGGTTGCAACCCAACCATTACGGAATATGATTGGTTTATGTGTATAGATCTACTTTTTTTTTCCTACCTTTGGCTATTGACTATTGCTTCATTGTGCCTGCATACTGAAAGATTATAGTATTTTCACGTTTTTAGTGCTATTTGGAACTCATCATTATGAAGCTGAAAATTATTAGCAATTTCATAATACATAAACTCCGTGGTTTGGAAACTCTTATGGCCTTCTGGATTCCAGTAGGAAGCTTTTAATAGATGTAATGTAATTAGCAGAGCTAATTATGTATTGAGGGAAAAATATTTTTTTTGGCCATGTCATGATTTTGTTGCTGTTATTTTGCTAATTTGGAAGCATTTGTCTCTGCAGACTAACCTGCCTAAATTTGAGGGACAAGAGAGGATTGTTATCTGGCGCTAAAGCGATTTTGAGTGGTTGCATGATCACCTTGTTGAGAGGTATGAAGGCATTTTATAGCTCCCCTTCCAAATAAGAATGTTGTTGGTAATATAAAAAATTATAGTTTTGTTAACAACCAATTTCTTATATCATCTCTAGAACATAACAGTATATGGACTATTGAACTGTGGTGTTAGTATTGTGATTCCTTGCTTATTAGGCTACTGTTGTTTTTCTTTACCCTAAAAGAAATTTGGGTTTAGCAAATAATCCATTGAACTGCGTCGTCAACTTCTGGACGTATTCATTAACAGAATAGATTCACACCCGGAACTTAAGCAAAGTGAAGATTTGAGCGTATTTTTTCAAGGAGATGAAGAGGTACAATATTTGCATGAGCGGAGTGCTTCATTTTGCTTGTTAGCTTGGGATCCATATGATTATTTTTTTGCTAAATTTTCTTGCATTAATTCTTCAAATCTATATTACATGTACTTTGTGGCATAGGAGCGATAAGTTGTATGGAAATTTCTATCATATCTATCCTTAGGGTGGTTGTTAATGGTTACGTAAACATTAGGCTAACTGACCTATACATGTTTTATACTGCATAAGTAGTTTGCAATGTGTTCATTTTATTTGATTTTACACTGATATTTTCTCCATAACAGAGTAAAGTGATTAGACTGCATGACTAAAAAGAACATGCTACATACTTCGGTCCTGAATGTGCAGTCGTTTGAATCAATATTGTTACTTTGAGTGCTTACTGTGCACTACTCGTTTGGAAACCTGCCCATAATAAGGTCAGTGCTAATTGTTTTCTTGGAACTTTCTATGTCCATGTTCCATGCCTTATATATTTTGGTTGATTTTACTAAAGAATTCCTTGTTAGTTACTTTTCATGGTATTCTTTAATCTCATATCATTGTTTTGTTTTGCCTGAGCATGAAGCAGAACATGGATAGAGCAATGTCTTATTGGACTGGGATATTTAAGAAGCCTGTAGATTTCATATATATGCTTAAGGTATCTCTCCAATGTCCAATAATGCATTCTTGATATTCACTGTGTCCAATAATAGTATAATACATTCTTGATATTAAATGAATGCCAAACCGCTTAGTCCATGTTTAACCAATATTAATTGCCGATATATAGTGTACGTCCACATGTGTGACATTGAGGGCAGCTTTGTGTACGTCATACCTAGCTAATCCTCTTTATCGTTGTGATTACCAACTAAACATATTAGGAACTACTTTACTGCCTATTAACTGCCTCATGCTATACGGCGCGGCGTAGCGCGCATTCCAACCTAGTAAAATACAAAGGTGCCAACACCGCATATCAAATAGCACTATAGTACAACAATAAATGAAGCAGCTGGATAAACAGAGCACCACTTTATGAACTGACAAGATTATGAACAGTAGAAGTCGTCATGAAATTGCCGCAATACTTTATGATAAGAGATCAACAAATTCAGGACAATGGACCAATGTCTTACGTTGCAGATTTGAAACTGTTTACTTATCTGGTTCTTTTTTCTATTTTTTTTTTTTTTGTGAAAACAGCTCTCTTCTGAAGGAACTTAAAAAATGCCCTCTGTGGACTCCGCACTGCCGGACCTCAAAAGGTCCTCCCGCGCTGCAAAAAATTACAAAAATGCCCTCTGTGGACCGCGGAAAGCACCTTCTGCACTGTCAGACCTCGGAAGGTCTTCCCTCGCTGCAAGTACGCAATAGCCGACCTCCTGTGCACGCCACTGCACCTGCCATGTGCCCCCTCTGCAGAAACGACGCCTTCCACGCCTCCCAAGTACAG
The DNA here is from genome assembly GCA_036346275.1 of Otatea glauca. NCBI lineage: Eukaryota > Viridiplantae > Streptophyta > Magnoliopsida > Poales > Poaceae > Otatea > Otatea glauca. The sequence continues at coordinate 50,845,660 of CM070712.1, read as the reverse complement.
CAATGGTGCCATTTTCGGCGTCGCCTACTTCCCCCACCTCTCATCCGCGGAATGTCGGCCTCCCACAGTCCCCTAGCACGGAAGGTGCTAGGTATTGACCCTGGTCTTTCCAGGGTAGAAAAGGAGGCTAGTTTTGCAAGAGAGAGAGAGAGGAGGGGGACAAGTTACTATGCTTCTGGTCGTCAACAATACTATATTTTTTATCAGCAACAAACTAAACTGAAGAAAACAAAAGGCTGCAACAAGGTAAAAGTGAACATAACTGCTGGTATAGATTGTACATAAAAATGTCAAGCACCGACCATTCTGTTGAAGTCAAACAGAAGTCACGGATATCACAATCAACAAAAGAAGGGTAAAATGTATGAATTACAATTACACAGCTCACGGCGGTGTCCTAAGTTCCATGTGGAAGCCCCGATATAGTCAGAACTCAGAACTCACCTTGACAAAATCAAGGACGACAAGCTAAGTATTCAATTCAGCTTGCTTCGCATTTCACACAAATTATGCTAGCTTTGCAGTTCACAACATTTCTGCTCCTTCAGCCAAAACTGATTTCTCCATCTTCGAATCCTCAAAAGGATGTGGGTTGGTCAAGATCCCAGTACAGTGGTGCCAATGAAAATTGCAAGGGACTTGTCAATGATATGAACATCCCTAAACATACAAATGATCAGGGTGATAGGCTTGTTCATCATGCTCATAGAAATGTCTAAAATGTCTAAGTACAACATGATAAGCAACAATGCAATTTTATTAACTTGCTAATAATCCGTCTAACGAGGACAGTCCACTACACCATATACCTTAAACCGTGGTTCTTAATTAACATGATGTTCTGCAGGGATTGTACAGGGTTCAGCAGAAATATGTGGCCTTCCTGTAGTAAGTTGTTTGGAATAAATGGCTCATATGCAGTACATATCACTCGTTCAAATATGCAATTGTTTAAGACCCTTTTTCGATTTGGAAGATATTTAGGACAAGCATACAATAACATAAATCAAAGTTGCAGATTAAGAAGCATAACAAACCATGATCAGATGAGACATCAAAATCTGTCACTCGGTTCAGAACAAACACTAAATTACTTAAAGAGTTTATCATGAAAATTGCCTGACAAACTACAAAACTACTGAAATAATGCATATTGCTCCTGTGCTTTTATGACTGGCAAGGTAATATGGGGATGCAATCTCTGTGAAGTGTAAACATCTCGATAGTTGGGTTTTTTAATAGCTGTAGGTTTGTAGCATTATACCATCCCAAATGCTAAACTGAAGCAAGGCACCATTACGATCTTGCAAATTTAATCACCAAATTAACGAAAAACATCTTGACTGCAAAGCCTTCTATTAATCTATATGACCTATATATGGAAGCATGATCTGGAAGTTAGCACTCACCTTGACCATCAAACATGACTGATTGATCAAGCATTTAGCCGTCTCCCTTCAAAGAAATCTGAGACCTGGTTCTCCAAATCCTCATGGTTGTACTTTATAAACTTGGCTAAATTCCTTCCCCCCTCTAGCTGGCCTCGGAACCTTCCAACAAATGAACGGTATGCTGGAAGGACCTTCTCTGAGATGGAAATCTTCAACTCCTCTCTTAACTGAGGATCCACAACCCGCCATGCTGTCTGTGTCCTGTACAACTCCTCAAAGGCCAAGTTGAAGTTCTTGAACCTTTCCTTCAGTGCAGCCTTGAGTGCACTCGAAGAACCCATTGTCTGTGGCAACCCATCATCCCTCAGACAAGCTAATACCCTAGTCCATGAGGACCGGAGGTACCCTGTAGAGTACCTCCTTATCTGACCACGGTGCTTACGAATCCAGTTATCCCCAAGCAAGGCCTTTAGCTCTGAATCTTTCACCTTCTGCACAATGTACAACAGATTGTTCATCAAAAATATGTTCTGCAGCGCCTCATCCTCATACAGTTTCGATTTCTCCTCAATCTTGGACAGTAGATGTGTAATCAGTATGAGCACACAGTGCCCCAACGGAGTCATATTTGCATTCTCACCCCCATTTTCCAGCTCCGTTTCCCAGTCATCAAGAAGATGATTCAGCGAGCGGCTGTAATCTGCAAGCAGTCGGACATAGTTCATGACGTACCGCGTGAGTGGGTGGATCTCCCCACCGGGCAGTGGCCTGTGAGAAGGCTCCCCCTGTATCGCGTTGGCAAATTCAGCAACTGTTCCACGCACTGCATCCCCAAGCCTCACGAGTATCCCCTCTGCCTCTTCCTTGATGAAATCCCTTGCCTCACCTGAGAACAAGCCCTCGAGCTCTGGCAGAACCTCAGCTAGCGCCTCATACATACCAAGAATGCGGAACAGCTTCTCCGATGATCTCTTCCCAATTGCAATGGCATCACCAAAGTTGAGCAGCTGCAGAACACACCCCTTGGCCGCCTCAGTGAAGCACTCTTCCTCGGCATCGGCATCAGTCGCAAGGATCTGGCTACATATGCGGCGCTCCTCAGCAAGAAGCCCCCGGACGACGACCTTGAGCGCCTGGATCCACTTCTTCATCTTGCCATCGAGCACGCCCCACTCCACGCGCTGCACCTCCTCCAGGCTCATCTTGTCAACCCCAAGCACGGCGAGGCACTCCATAAGCGTGTCCCGGCGCACCTCGCCGTAGACCTGACACAGCTCCGGCGCATAGCCTGCGCGCAGCATGACGTCCGCGATGTCCTTGAGGGCGTTGACGGTGTGCTGAGTGATGAGATAGGGAGAGATCTCGTCGTCGGAGACCGAGGCCCTGCCGCCCGCACCGACGAACTCTTCTCCATCGCCGGCGTGGTTTGCGAAGGAGGGGCAATCTAGGTCGGAGGCTGAGGAGAAGGATGGTACCGTAAGAGAGAGCCGGCGGAGGAGGGAGGCCTGCAGGTCCTCGGCGGCAAGCGGCGACGTCCCGCGGATCAGCAGGTGGCGGAACTCCTCCTCGAGCCGCGCCATCGCGGCCTGAAGAGCCGCCTCCGCGCGCGCGCCGGGCGCGCCCACGAGGAGGGCGGCCGCGACCAGGTACTCGTCCGCGTCCTCCGACGAGTCGAACTCCAGCCTATCCCCCGCCGCTGGCGACTCCCACCGCTCCACAACCCTCACCGCCGCCTCCACAGCGGCGTCCCTCTCCTTGTCCCGTGCCGCATCGTCGGGGTCGGGCTCCTCCCGCTCTTCTCCCACGTTGGCCTCGTCTTCCAGGATGGATTCGGGCGCGGGGGCCGCGTTCGGAGGAGGCGGGCATAGGTTGGACATGAGGGAGAAGCGGTTGTCGAACCCGGAGAGGATGCGAATCATGTCGTCCGCGGCGTTCTTCGAGTTGGCGAGAGACCTGACGATGTGCTGCGCCGTCGCGATCATCTTCTCCTGCCCGTCCGGCGGCGGCGCCGCCATCCTCGCGTCGCGTCGGCGCGGATCAGATGCGAGGAGGAAGCTAATGGGAAAAGAGGGGAGTCGGGAAGGGGAGGCGAAATGGAGTCGACTTTTAGCTGTGTGTGTGTGTGTGTGTTGGGGACTTGGGGGGACGTAGTACAATACTACAATGCCATCCCATGCTTACGTAATAATAAGAATAGGCGCGTCATCCAGCATATATGTAGAAATTATTTTTCTTTAATATAAATATATCTTTTATAGGTATTTAGATGATATATTATATATAAAAGTATGTATTAAAGTATCGGTGCTTAATTAAGTATGGATGTTTCCAAATAAATATCTTATATGCGGTACATAAGAATCGGTATTTCTTTGCTAGGCACCTGCCTTGCTAATCTGCTGAGGCTGAGCTGGGTTGGTTTGAACAAGTCGTCGGGAGGTTTTGACGTCATAAAGCCTGTAATAATCTCTGCCTCGTCACTCGCTTTTATCGTACGGTTCGGAATTTGTTCGGCCGACCCCCCCGGCCGAGCCCTCCACTGGCACTGTCCGACGATCCTCGCAGTCGCAGCGCAACAAATCCGATGATCTGATTCGGGCCATCTGCCACCATTATGTTATAATGGCACCGTGCTACACCATCAGATCATCAAAGGACGCATACGATGCATTCGTTATCGAAGCGTATGACCGTAGCATGATCCATTGCAAAAACAATGGCTGAAGATGTGCTCCTAATTGTACCACCATGAATTTGCTTCGTCGCTGTAGAGTAAAGTTGCGTGAACTATATTGTATTGGTGTAACCACACAATTGAATATGACGACTTCCTCTCTGTGATCCTTGCTTTTCCTTGGGCAAGATATTGAGACTTGAAAAGGATGTCGGGATGATAGTCATAGCCCACAACGCAAGTGATGTGTGCATTTGTCACGTTTATTTTGGTCGAGGAGCATGGATGGTGTTTTGGGGTGAGCTTTAGTTTTGACATGTCTCTTTTGTTTGGAAACATTTCAGTTTGATAAGGCTAAGGCGCACATAGCAGACGGACACCGACAAACTTTAATTTTCGAGTTCACGTGACTGGTACTGGGGGTGACACACCAGTGTTATTTTACAACTTCAAACTCTCTGTTGAGTCGTTGAGCAATTCACTTTAATTGAAAATTATCGTTACTATATAACCTATCCATTTTGATAGTCGATGTTTCAAAATTCCTTGGAAATTTCCGTGTTTCAAACATGACCGAAATGGAAGTGAGCGCATGTACAGGGAGGGGAGCCAACTATTGTGTTATAATTTTGTTGTTTGCACTAAACCAAAGTCTACCAGGCACGCACATGGCCTCGTGTTGGTATTGTTTGTTTGTCCTTTGGATGGATGGGTTATTGCATTATTCCCCCAGATCAAGTGCTAACCACTACCTGCATTCTTGCCACCCTTGACGACAAAAGGATGCTTGCTGTGCTCTCTTGTCTGTTTGGTTTCAGAGATTACATCACTTCTAGTTCTTGGCCATGTCATGTTCATATAAAGTATAGGCCCTTTGATCTCCTAAGCTTGGCTTTACATGAGCTATAGAAAATACTACACCTCAGCATTGCTGCTGAGTTGGACTCAGCTTTGGGCTTCCCAAATCTCAATGATCTGGTGCCTGCTGTTGTTCTTGATGAGTCAACCAATCCATGCACACAGAAATTAACAATAATCAGCGGTTTGTTGGAATCATCTTTCAGGTCTCCGTCTGACATAGTCAAAATATTTAGTGCAGACTATTCGTACATGTCATAGTTCCCACACATATTGGTATCACCTTACCCAGGATAACCTTTGCTGGTAATTTGGCTGCTACACCTAATATGATCGGTACAGTACTGGTCATAGAACAAGATATGGTCCAATGACATGTTTACTACATAAATGAGGTATTAGACCGACCAAAGGAGCATTACCCTAAGTCCAAAATTTTCTTTATACTCTATGAATGGCTTCTTGTAAACTAAGACACTATTTTCATTCATGTAAGATTACAGTACCATTGTCCTTTTACCTTAAGAAGTATTCTTCGTAATCAAAAGGCAACCGGTCGCATTGCTAAATAGATAGCAAAACTTGGGTCATATATATATATATATATATATACGGTGGCGCTATTCTACTCCTGAGTGTAGAATAGATATTCTGCGCTCTGGTCAGAGAAGTAAATTCCACAAGCTGGCCAAAACGTAGTGAATTAATGCATTGCAAACAACACTAGCAAATGCAGTCCGCTAGTAAATCACAAAATATTTTACTGCAGAACAACTGATTAATTTACTGGCGAAGCGCATGCAAAGCACATCTGGATCCAATTCGGTAGTAAATCACAAATACATTTTACTATAGAACAACAGATTGAATTACTACCGAATCAGTTACTAGTTCATGTGTTGGTCAACCCAGCTAGTTAACGTGTGTTGTAGTTTGTACATGAATCTGTCTCTTCTTTGTTTTTTTATATCATTCAGTTGATATTGATTTTGGTCTTAAAATTTTACAGTGTTGTATAATCTTACCTCCCCTATTTATGGTAATTTTTTGAGAAGTTTTGAAAGCGTGTATTTATGGTTTTCATGAATAAGAATAAAGTTCTGTTTGCTGGACCTGCAGTAAAATGTTTGAAAAATTCTCAAAAATTACCACACGTAGGGGAGTTAAGTTTCTACAATCCTGCAAAATTTGAAGACCAAACTCAATCGGATTTGAGAGAAATAAAAATAACGAAGTGCCAAACACCAGCATATACTATCTTTTGCTAACAAAAAATAACATTTTACTGTAAAAAATTCTCAAAAAATTACCATACGTAGGGGAGGTGATATTCTACAACCTTGTAAAATTTCAAAATCAAACTCAATAAGATTTGAGAGATATAAAAATAACAAAGTGATAAACAACAGCATATACTATCTTTTACTATCAAGAAAGTTGCATTTTACAACATCTTACTCAATCTGTTACTACATGCTGTACACAACAGCTATATGGTGTAAAGTCTATTAAAATAATATGTATAAGTTTTTTAAAAATCTCAAAAAATTACCATATGTAGGATACATGAGCTTCTACAACTCTTCAAAATTTGAAGACCAAACTCAATCGCATTTGAAAGATATGAAATTGACAAAGCACTAGGCACTGAAAAATCACTAGTCAACCGAATTTGTCTTTTTCATATCTTTCAGCTGGTATTGATTTTGATCTTCAAATTTTTTAGGGTTGTATAATCTCACCTCCCATATCTATAGTAATTTTTTAGAATTTTTTAAAATATGTACTATTGGTTTTCATGAATAAAAATTTATGTTTGTTTGTCGGACCCGCAGTAAAATATTTTAAAAATTCTCAAAAAATTACCAAACGTAGTGGAGTTGAGCTTCTACAATCTTGAAAAATTTAAATATAAAACACAATCGGGCTTGAGAGATACGAAAATAACAAAGTGCTAAACAGCAGCATATACTATCTTTTACTAACAAAAAAATAACACTTTACTGTGAAAAATTCTCAAAAAATTACCATACGTAAGAGAGTTGATATTCTACAACTCTGTAAAATTTCAAAACCAAACTCAATGTGATTTGAGAGATATGAAAATAAAAAAATGCTAAACAGCAACATATACTATCCTTTACTATCAAGAAAGTTGTATTTTAATGCATCTTACTCAATCTGTTACTACATAATGTACACAGCAGCTATATGATGTAAAGTTTATAAAAATCATATGTATAAATTTTCAAAAAATCTCAAAAAATTACCATACATAGGATACGTGAGCTTCTATAACTCTACAAAATTTGAAGACCAAACTCAGTCACATTAGAAAGATATGAAATTGACAAAGCACTAGATAGTGAAAAATCACTCGTCAACCGAATTTGTCTTTTTCATATCTTTCAGCTAATATTGATTTTGATCTTCAAATTTTTTAATATTGTATGATCTCACCTCTCATATCTATAGTAATTTTTTTAGAATTTTTGAAAATGTGTAATGTTGGTTTTCATGAATAAAAATTTAGTTCTGTTTATCGGACCCGCAGTAAATTATTTCGAAAATTCCCAAACAAATTACCACACATAGGGGAGTTGAGATTCTATAATCCTGCAAAATTTGAAGATCAAACTCAACCATATTTGAGAGATATGAAAATAACAAAGTGCGTAACAGCAGCATATACCACCTTTTACTATAAAAAATAACATTTTACTGTGAAAAATTCTCAAAAAAATTACCGCATGTAGGGGAGATGATATTCTACAAACTTGTAAAATTTGAAGACCAAACTCAATCGAATTTGAGAGATATAAAAATAACAAAGTACCAAACAGCGGCATGTACTGCCTTTTACTGTTAAGAAAGCTGCATTTTACTGCCTCTTACTCAATGTGTTACTTCATTCTGTAAACAACAGCTATATGGTGTAAAATCTATGAAAATCATATGTATAAATTTTTAAAAAATCTCAAAAAATTACCATATGTAGGATACGTGAGCTTCTATAGCTCTACAAAATTTGAAGACCAAATTCTATCGTATTTGAAAGATATGAAGTTGACAAAGCACAAGACAGTGAAAAATCACTAATCAATCGAATTTGTCTTTTCATATCTTTCAGCTGGTATTGATTTTGATCTTCAAATTTTTCAAGATTGTATAATCTCACCTCCCATATCTATAGTAATTTTTTTAGAATTTTTAAAATGTGCATTGTTGGTTTTCATGACTAAAAATTTAGTTATATTTGTTGAGCCCGCAGAAAAATATTTTGAAAATTCCCAAGAAATTACCACATTTAGGGGAGTTGAGTTTCTATAATCCTGCAAAATTTAAATACCAAACTCAATCGGATTTGAGAGATATGAAAATAACTATGTACCAAACAGCAGCATATACTATCTTTTACTATAAAAAAATAACACTTTACTGTGAACAATTCTCAAAAAATTACCGCACGTAGGGGAGATGATATTCTACAACCTTGTAAAATTTCAAAACCAAACTCAATGGGATTTGATAGATATGAAAATAACAATATACGAGATAGCAACATATACTATCTTTTACTGTGAAGAAAGCTGCATTTTAGTGCCTCTTAGTCCGTTTGTCGGCCATGTAGTAAAATGTTATGTGGAAAAAAGTAAATATTACTGTAATAGATGACAAAATCAAATAAGAACCGTTAGTAAAATATTATGCGTCAGTTCAACAGTAAAATCTTACACATATCAGTAATTTGGTTTTCATTTGACAATAAACCACTTTTATCATGTAAAGTCCATAAAAAATATATGTACAAATTTTGAAAAATTCTCAAAAAAAATACCATACATAGGGGAGGTGAGATTCTACAACCGTGTAAAATCTGAAATCAAAAATCAATCTCATTTAAAAGTTATGGCTAAATCAAAGAAAGAAAGATTCATGTACAAACTAGAAGTAGCATTTATTAGTCGTTTACTGGTTGGTTGCCACGGACCGTTTCATTGCACGGATTGACTCGGTCGTTTTGTGTTAAATGGTTGGAGAGTAGTATAGCCTATTCTACACACAGGTATAGAATAGCATTTCTATATATATATATGGTGTCCGGGCACTATGATCCAAAATGGGTATTTTACCTATGTATTATCATGCGATATTTTTTGAATTTTTTAGGATGCTGATTTTAACCAGTTTACTAGCTAGTTCAAACAAGATTGAACTGAAATTCAAACTAGAGTTTTCCTTTTTTTACGGTAGTTTGGTTGTAGATATGTGCTGATTTTATATATAAATTAACAAAACATGTGATCCAAACTAGTTCAAAATCTTTGAATTCAAGTATATTTTTTCAAAGGTATATATTTCATTTGAATTGTTATAGATGGGTATATGCCTTAAAACTGAAATTTTTGAAAAATATACTCGAATATGGCTTGAATTCGCGCATTATATATATATATATATACTCTTTAGAGTAGTTACTTATACAACACCTAAACAAATGCTCAATTATCACTTTAGGTGCACTCATATACAAATTATAAGATACTTCACCGTGGACCACACAAAAAATTTGAGTTCATAGTTTTTAGTGTATTTTTCAAATACCTTCATATACGCACATAAAAAGGAGTATGTCTAAAAAAAATATACATACTACATTTGAGAAAAAAATGTAAATGACACCTAGATAGTCTTATATACTCGTGTGCTACATGTATATACACTTCGTTGCGTGAGATACTCCTTACGTTGTGAGATACAGCATAGGGAGTAACTACTCCCGGGAGTAAAAAAGAGGCTTCATATACATATATATGCAGTATAGTTACTTGAAACACTATATTGTCTGGGCACCATGATCCAAAATGGGTATTTCCGCTATATATTGCATGCGAAATCTTTTGAATTTTTTTGGTCACCAAGTTCAACTAGTTTACTAATTAGTTCAAACAATTTTGAACTGACATTCAAACTAGAGTTTCCATTTTTTATGATAGTTTGTTTCTATGAAAAATTTCATCACGATTCACTCTTTATAGTATAATTTGTGTATATACTCATTTTACATATCAAAAAGGGTATATAGCAAAAATAAAGGATTTCGATGAAATTTTTTCAACTATATTATATTGGAGTATCTTAGAATTATTATTGAAGTATACCGAAAGTGATAAAAGAGTACAACACATTCGTTTAAATGGTATATTAGAGGTGGGAGTATATACTCCCAGGTGTATGTACTCTCGGGAGTACAAAAAATGCTTCCTATGTATATATACGCACATATGTCTATATACATAGGAAGCCTTTCAATATACCACTTAAACGAATATGTTACACATCTTTATCATTTTTGGTATACTTAAATACTAATTCTAAGATACTCTAATGCAACATGATGTAAAATCATCAAAGCCCTTTATTTTTGGCATATAACTGTTGTAGGAGCGGGTGACCACACCCTACGACCCAACAAAGGGCCAACACCAGAGGACTCCTAGTCACAAAGCCCGCATAAGCCGACAGAATATCCTGACCCTCAGCTCGACCCGAAGGCTGGCTGCGGGCACCGAAGGGCGACCAAGCCCCTTCAGTCCATTCCCAAAGGGTTGCTCCAGGGTGCCGAGGGGGGTGGGGGGCAAAGGCCCCCGGCTTAGCCCCAAAGGCTAGGCCTAGGCATCGAAGGCGAAACATCGGAGAGGCTAGAGACATGTAGCAAAGCCCCTATGACAGTAGTAATCACAAGGCCTACAAGCTAGCTAGCGTTAAGGAAAAATACCGTGAGACCTAGCACTCTAGGGGCCTCGTAGGGAGATATCTATAATATCAACTCGGGCCGCCAAAGGGCCTATAAATAGCCCTGGCCAAATCTTGTAAAGGGAACTTATTTTTTAAGAAAAAAAAATCAGCAAGACAAATAGTTACTCGCTCTCGCTTGTTGTCTCGTACACACCTTGGGTCTATAAACATAACCCCTTCGGGACTTCCCTCTCATACTGTTTGATCCGTAACCACAACAATAACCTTTTTCTATATATAAAAGGAGTATATACACAAATTATGTTATAAAGAGATAACTTCGACAAATTTTTTGATAGAACTCATTTTGGAGTATCTTATAATCAGTATTAGTCATTTAAGCAGTATATTGAAAGTGCCACTTGCACTCCCACTTTCAATATACCGCTTAAATGATGTTGTTATACCTCTTTATCCTTTTCAGCATGCAAAAGATGAAATTTTCACGGAACTCACTTTGAAGTAGTGTTACCATAAATATTATAGTATGCTCAAAAGATAAAAGAGGTATAACAACATCATTTAAGCGGTATGTTGAAAGCCAGAGTACATACTCCTAAAAGTATAAAACCATTTCCCTATATATATAATTTATATACTGTAGGGGCCTCCCTGCAGTTTCCGGGAAAAAAAGGATTATAAAAGAAGCTTTTGTTGTGATCAGCAGAACATGTCCATAAACAAGATAGCATGGCCTCATCTAACTACTGAATACAGATTAACTTCGGGGGAAAAAATTTTTGGAATTGCAATTTGAACTAAAAAAAATCGGTCATGTACTAGCAAAAGTCAATGTGATAAACAGGTGAACAATGACGATCCTGATGTGCCTTGAAAGAAACGTTTCTTCCATCTGATTTTTTTCAGCAACCTTATTCCACGTTCTAAAGTAATGAAAGTATGAAACCAGAACATCAGGATCAGATTTGACAGACAAGTTTGTTTAATCACAAGTATAGCCGTGTAGGATCCCAACAACCCAAAGAAAGTTCCATCAGAGTTTTCTACATTTAGTTTCCATCAGAAGGTGAAATCAGTTAAGAATATCTCGTTACCACACGAAACACATATACTAAACATATCGAAACCTCCAAGCAGACAAGCAGTCAAAAGACTCAAAAGTAGGAATCATAGTCAGAAATGGTATCTACCACGAATACATTGCAACATCCATTATGTTAGCACTGCTTCTGTCTTTCTTAAAGGATATAATACAAAATGCTTTTGTATATAACATTACTACACTATTATTTGTTTCCACTATTTTGAAACATTGGGGAAAAATCATCAAGATGTCATAAAATGAACAAGAAAAGACAATAGTGTTAGTGTGTGTCAGTAAACCGCCGTGGATTCAGATCCATGGTGCTTAAGATGAACTCCTGGTGCACAAGCAATGACCAGCATGAATTTATCATGCAACCAAAAATGCCAGGTTAGCTGTTGATATGATAATATGTATACGATTCACCAACTTTCATCACCACCAGTCAGGAATTTTTAGTCTCCTATTCCTGTGAATTGCAAGATTAACTGCAGGGAGTTTGCGCCTCACCTGCCGCCATATCATGTTCACGGCATCACCCTTCCTGGGGGGATACTGGAATTCGTAGTGATAAGAGATATTTTTTAGCTTTGACCACATCTGAACCCACTTCCCTTTAGGGATCTGTCTGAGCTGGTTGAGCAAGTAATCAGGTCTTAGAGCTTCTTCAACCGAGAAGAAAAGGGAGAACTCGCTGTAATCAATCTCATCTTCGAAAGGGAGCTCAATCCGACTGCTGACAATCACAGGAACACAATGACTGACAATTGCATCAAACAGGCGGCATGAGGAAGGAGTATCCCCGGCAGGATGGAAACAAAACTTTGATGACCGCATACCTTCTGTAGACTGTTAAGATCAACCATTAAGAAAATGTCATGTTGTCCCGTCAAGAAGCCGCAATACAAAAGAGTTAAGATCACCTCGGCATGTTAGAACCACAAACAAAAGGCACTATACATTAAAAAGACACCAGCATAGTGAGGGGGCAAATCCATCCTAGTCTAGGTCACTAAGTTAAGAAAAGAAGGATAGAAATGACAGAGATGCCTTACTGTTTTAATACCTTCACCCGTGGCAAGGCTATTCTCAAAGCGCACACCATCCTTGCCTTTTAATATCTTTGCGAGTTTTGCACGGATCTTCCCTTCCTGAAAAAATAAACCACAAAAATGTCATTCTCTCTAGAATTAGGTTGTTTCTTATGTAGAGACAAGTTCCACTAAAAAATAAACAGTGAACCAAATGAGCAAATTAGGAAAAGAAGGGACAAAGCTAATTATTACAATCATAAATCAATTCCATACATCTTTCCTGACAGTGCGCCCTCGAAAGAAAAGCAGTGTAGGACGAGCCTCAAATGGATCAGGTGGATCATCATCAAGGAATGAATCTACGACATGCACATATGGTGCCACAACATCTTTCCTCAAGGAAGCCATTTCCTTTGTGTATCTCCCGAAGTCCGCAACCATAAGAATAGATGCATTCACCATATCCCGCAGAAATCTAAAAGCATTAGGGTGATGCATTGGAATCACATGGTCACGGCCTGCAGATCGCTGCCAATATTTAGACTTCCATAAAATGTCCATAAGTTCAATCTACAAGGGGCAAAAATAGCAAATTAAATTAAAAAAGGTTAAATTAGTATTTCATGTAATTATTTTTCTTGATACTACACAGAAATAGGACATGGTGACACTTTTACAAGGCATCATACTGCATACAAGTGACCTGAAATGTCTTGTTCAACACCACCCCTAATCGGCTCCAACACACCAGAGGAGTAATGGAGTAGTTTTAATTTGATTGCTTTTCTCTTATATGTCTTGGAAGTTGGAATACACAAGGGTTGGGACCATTAAATATTCTAAGGCTAGGGAAAAAACTACTTGTTTGGATAAGCAAACTTTACAAATCGGCACAGCAAGATAACAATCAATTAGGTGACAAGCCCTAGTTTCACTACCACAGACCTCAAAAAGTACTGTTCATGGCCTTTGCAGTCCACTGTTGCCTACAGTATTGAACAGTGAATCACCTGAATCCAACCCCCGGTCCCCCATTCTCATAGAGCACTTAGTAACTGATCTTATCATCCTCATAAAACCAACCATGCCTCATTTCCAACTGTTGACAACGATTTTGTCCTAAGATTAAAATAAATAATAGCATTAAATAAATAAATTGCAGTGACGGCTAAAATCCGTTAAGAGGATAAAAAGGGGGGAAGCTATGAAATAACCCTCTCAACATAACACATAGGACCATCAAACAGTCCGACGGTAACTATTCCACTGGCAATAAAATATCAACGTGCCTAAACATTTAATAATGCTTAAAATAAACATTTAATAATGCTTAAAATACTACGTGGGTTGAACCTATCTAGGTGAACACCTCAGTCGAATGTGAGGAAAATAAACATATGTATGTAATCATGAATTAAATACTCCATTAACTAATTAATATATTAGTTGATGACTCTTGATGACATGTGGGTCCATATCCAGATGAGGCCTTTTTAGTCCAAACCAACAAAAAAAATGTATAAAGGAAACATAATGCTACACTGGCCACGCCCAAAAGAACACGCATAGGTGCTGTGGTCATACATAATTAAATACTTTATTAGTGAATTGATTAACTCCATAAAAAAAGAGAGAAGAAAAAGTTAACTAAAGCTTGCATGCAGCGATCCTCCGACTGCATGTATAGCATTTCTCCATGTCTCAAGGAAAATGGCATTACGGCTGCATGCGCGCAGAAATTAATTACCCTTTCAAAATGGTAATTGTCCACATGGCAGTTAAAAAGAGAGAGAGAGAGAACCATCCATGAAACCGACGTGCATGCCCACGTCCTACACTACTCGTATGAATTGCTACAGTACAAGTCAAAGTGCGTAGTCCGGAGGCTAATGACTCTCTCCAGTAATTAATTAAGAAAGCATAGACCCACATTTCAGCCATGCATGCAAGCAGTTTCCAGGCTGACCACGTCTTGTATGTAGCCAACACCTCTTGCACGACCTGTGCATGCGGCAACAAAACAAATCAAAACACTTACAAGTACTAATTAACTAGTTTCTTCTCTAGTTAATGGGCCCATGTTTCAGCTGCTGCACACAAATAAAGTAGGATGCGTCTCGGGTTTGTGCTAATTAGCAGGGCTCCATGTTGCAGCCGTAGCACGCAGATGTAGCCCATCGTGCATAACTACCTTGCTCATCAGTGCGCAAAACTGCCCCATTAGCAAAAGATAAAAAAATCGTGAGAGCAGAAAAATCAACAAACGCATGCAGTTGTTGTAACCTCCCTTAAAGAAGCAAACTTCCCTCTCATCCTTGCTCTATAAATAGGGGGGTAAAGGGTAGAGAGTAGGACCTTTTGGAGATAACCTTTGGAGGGGAAGCAAAGCAAACACTTGAGAGGAAACCAAAGAGAAGGAGAGCAAACAAGCTGCCATTGGGAGAAAGCAAGAAGGTAAAAGAAGGTGAGAATAAAAGAAGGTGAGAATCATGTTCTTCCTTAGCCCTTAGGCTTGATCAAATGATACAAGCCAAGGTGCTCTTCTTCCTCCCATCCTCCTCCGCCCAAGTCAAGATGTATTCTCCTCAAGGCCTCATTTCCTAGTTCGGTCCTGTTAGCGGAAACAAATCAAGAGCGAGTGCTCAAAACCTCTTTTCTTAGTTTCGGTCCCTACGCATGGATACGAATCAAGGGTGAGAAGGTTCAAGGCCTCATTTCCTAGTTCGGTCCCGTTAGAGGAAACGAATCAAGAGCAAGTGCTCAAAGCCTCGTTTCTTAGTTTCGGTCCCTACGCATGGATACGGATCAAGGGTGAGAAGATTCAAGGCCTCATTTCCTAGTTCGGTCCCATTAGCGTAAACGAATCAAGAGCAAGTGCTCAAAGCCTCGTTTCTTAGTTTCGGTCCCTACGCATGGATACGGATCAAGGGTGACAAGATTCAAAACCTCGTTTCTTATATTCGGTCCCTTAAAGCGGATACGAACCATGAGCGGGTATATGTTGCAAAAGAAAGTAATAAAAAAATCGTCAAACTTTGTCGCGATCACGCTCGTACATGGGTTCCATATTCACGAATACCATGTCATGAGTAGTAACACGGACTAAACAAATGATAAATTCTACACGACTACATTCTGTACATAGGCTTCATATCAATGAGTGCCATGTTATTAGTAGTCTAGATAAAATGAAATAAACAAATAGATAATCTATGCTGCGGGTAAAACACATGAGCACTTGATTATTAAGAGTGATATGCGAGTGAAATTAATGCATACCACTAATCCCATGTCACGGATAAAGTGGCATCATGGGTGGCTATATGCACATTAGCTCTACTAGTTCACGTCCAGGCTGCATGCATGGGTGAGGTAAACACTGGATTAGTGAAGAAGAAAATAAAAATATACACATCATCCCACGTCACATTGGAGTGGTGCATTCATGAATAAATACCTGATTCTAAATCTTGCATTTACTAATAAATTTATCCATTAGTTAATTAATAACAATTGAGAGAGAGGCCCGCATGTAAGTCAAGAAAGTGCCTGCAAGTCCTCAAATGAGCTACTGTAGTTGAAGCACTACATGCTCTAACTGATCACTAACAAAATAAATAAATGGGTAAAAAAAATGGCATCGTGGTTGGAACGGCTGCATGCATGCATCAAAAGGATAATCACCATTTCAATTACTCAAATTAACAAAAGATAATAGCCACTAACCTATGTCCACTACAACTATTGCATCCCAAATACATGCATGTGACGCAATGGGAAGTGGCAATGCTAAAAAAAATTGAATTATGTAATTAGCCCATAAAGACTCGGCACAAAGAAAAAATCACACAAACTGCCATGCATATCCATGTCTTGCATGCATGCGTACACAGCATCACTGACCAAAGAAAGTGGGTTAGCGTGCGGTACATGATCTGCATATTGAACGTGCTGCTGCATAGACCAAGACAAGATGCCAAAGCCTCTGTAACATCTGATTAAAAAAAATTGATTAATGCGAAAACAATTAAATACCCGAGCAAGCATCCGCCAGCGACGCCAAGATTGAAGACTTTTCTTTTTTATATATTTTTTGTAATGTCATATGTTGCAAGTTGGTGTAATCTTTATGTTGGAATTCTTAATCAGGGGTTTTCTCGCAAAGAGATGTAATTAACAGAATTTTTATGTAAATGTATGAATTCTGGAAGTAATGTACCCGCAATACCTAATACTTGATGTTCCTTAGTCTCATATTCAATTAAAATTTAAATAACTTGTCTCTAATGACGTGGAGACGGGTTCACGCCCATTTTTCCCGTCATCACCAACTATGAATATGCGCCTTCAATGATTGCTAATTATGAATGAACCACACACATTGTGTGCATCAATTCAGCTTCAGGCCATTTTGTTTGGTTTTTCTCATCTTGCATGCCTTACAAGATGCAAGGGTTTGGACCCATTAAATGCTCCCTCCGCTAGGGGAGAAACCTATTTTGTTTTGGCTAAGCAAGCCTTACACATTGACATGACAAAATAACAATCAGGTGAGAAGCAAACAGCACATTTTTTTGCAATAGAATGTTCTTTGCCTCAAGCAGCAGTTTCAGTACCACAAGTCTCCAGAGGAATCCTCCATGGCCTGTGAAATGCCCTATTCTCAGGTATTATTGATGACTTAACTATGTGAATCCAGCCTCATTGCCATGGTCTCATGGAGCACTGAATCACTGTCCTACCATCCTTATAAACTCTTCATAAAACCAACATGGCCTAATTGCCAACAATGAGTCTGCAGTGGATGCTAAGCATGATAGACGATGCACAAACATTGCGTGCATCATCAGCTTCTGGCCATCACCCACAAGGAGCAACATAGATTAGCCTTGCATATATAGGAAGCATCAAACACCATATCTGATCAAGTGTCCTGAACTCCTGACAGTTCTAACCATATGCAAAAATAATGTAAACCGTAATAAATACTAACAGGCAAATTCACCATTCCGTATCTCAATTTTGATTCAGTAATTCAGTTCCAAAAAGAACCAACCTTAGAGGGTTATCAAAGCCTATCAACCTGCTACAAGGACTGTCATACATAAGACAGCCAGATCCTTAATACAAAAACTCTCATCATAAACATAAGAGACAAATCATAGTACCTAATTCTCAAACATTCTAGAAATAGCTCAACCTAAGACAGCGTTTGAGCGACTCAAACAACCCCACTTTATATTATTGGGCAAAGGAGACATCTGTCTATCTGGTCTATCAGAATTTGGGGAGACCATTGTTGCTAAACTGCGTGGTGATGGTGATGAAACACCAACTGATGGGAGCATTGTTCAAAGCCCAAAAGTTTCTGTCTCTTTGAGTTATCCTTGATGTGCTCGTTTGTGTTTACTGGCTTGTGGATTTTTCATTAGGTTTTGTCTGTTCCGTGTGTGTTTTAGTATAACTTTTGCCGGGTAATTTTGAGACACAACACAAAACACAATTTTGTGCAGAGCTGTCTCAATCTGAGCCGAACTAATCAATCCTAGGCCACAGGACAAAATTATCAGCAAAAATAACTAGAAAAGTGTGAGATTAGCCGCACCTGGAGGAGGCGGTCGGCCTCGGTCTCGGGATCGGTCATGTTGCGGCCGTGCACGTTGAAGCTGAGCGACGAGAAGAATGGCACGAAGAAGGCCTCCGCCGCCTCCGGATCCGCCACCCTCACGGCCTCCCTCCCTTCCAATCCACCCCATCCGTCCTGCAGCGACGCCATCATCCAGTACTCCACGCTGTGCTGGCGCCTGATCCCGCCCGAGGACGGCGGCCACGCGGGGAACCCCGAGGCGGGGGCGGAGTCCATCATCATGGCGACGTGGAAGCGCGGGGGCAGGTCGTACATGAAGACGCGGAGGGGCGGGGCGGCGGCGGCGGGCGGGCACCTGGTGGCGAAGGGCTTGAGGTTGAGGAGGAGACTGGGGGAGGCGGCGGGGGCGTAGGAGGAGGTGAGGTGGAGGAAGGTGGATGAGAGGGCGAAGATGAGGAGGAGGAGGGCGCCGCCGACGGCCACAGCGCGGCTGCTCGGCGCAGCCATGCCGCCGGCGCCGTGGATGGATTTGTGAAACGAGGCTTCCCTAATTAATCACCCGCAGCGCTGGTGTTTAATGGGACGGTGGTTGCTGGTAGTGGAAACGGGAACATGGACGCCTTGTATGGAGGCTGAGCAATCAGCAAACCATGGAGTACGACGATTCTCTTAATAGGGATTTGGGAGTCTACTATCCCGTGATTTGAAGCAACAACTTGTCGGGATTAGTAAGATCTAGTGTCCATCACGATGACCAAAAGAGCGGACACGCAGCGCTCTGCAGCTGCTACCTCTCACCACCGTCTTGCCACTTCGCTAGCATGCGAAAGGAGATAAATAGATGATGCTGGCAGATGTAGCAAGCAAAGTCCAATAAGGGCTCGCGATCAGACCATGATTAAAAGATCTGGGGGCAGATTTTATAGCACTCTCTATGCTACTGACTCCTCTGTCCTCTTGTAGTGCTATGGCCCGTTAATGTGAAGGCTCATATGATGTAGTGGTAGGATTAGTCTCATATTATTTGTATAAAATGACTTGTAATAGTATATAATACCTATCAATTTCAAATATAGCATCTTCGGGTTAACTCTTTTACATGAAGCGAGAACAAAAGTGTAAGTGGGTTGTTATGCATGCGCGAGTCTACTCTATAGGTGAGCTGGCATTTGCACCGGCCCTGAACTTCGTTGCACAGGTGCATGTAGGATAGGGGCCATGCATATGGCACATGGCGCGTGTGGGCCCTGAGTGGCCACACAGTATAGCATATGCGTCGGCACTGGACACACGATCGTGTACCGAGGGGCCCTTAAGGGGTAAGTGTAATACTTGCATGGGCATATGACATATGATGAGGGTGAGTGTAATACTCTGGCTCGTTAATGTGAAGACTCATGTGAATCCGTGGGCGCGGGCATATGACGTATAGCGCGTGTGGGCTCGGAGTAGCCACACGACATGGCATACATAGCATATGCACCGGCATTAGACACACGGTCGTATACCGAGACTCGATGCCTTAAAGAGTGAGTGTAATACTCTGGCCGGTTAATGTAAAGGCCCATGTGCACCTGTGTGGGATAGGAGTGCAGGCATATAACGCATGGCAGAGGTGAGTGTAATACTCTGACCCGTTAATGTGAAGACCCATGTGCACCCGTGTGAGATAGAGACGTGGGCATATAGCACATGTCGAGGGTGAGTGTAATACTCTAGCCTATTAATGTGAAGACCCGTGTGCTTCTCATATAGAATAGGGGCACGGGCATATGACGCATATAGACTCGAAGTGATCACATAGCATGATATATTCACTGACACTGGACGCACCCACACGGTTAGGTATCTACTATGTATACGGTGTGCTATCGAGAGCGTAAGCCCTTAAGGGAGATGAGTGTAATACTTTAGCCCGTTAAGGATGAGTGTAATACTCTAGCTTATTAATGTGAAGACCCATGTGATCCATATAGTGTAAGGGTAAGATTAGTCCAACATTGTTTGCATAAAATGAGTTACACTGTTAGATTCAAACATAGCACCTTTTGATTAATACTTTTACACAAAACGAGGACAAAAGTATAAAAGGACCGGGGTGTTACACATCTGCTCCCCTTTATCTAACGACTCGAATCCTGCACGATCCGATCCTATCGTCCCACCATCCAAACACTGCTAAGCAATGGTACTGTACTGAGATACCGTGCCTTTACTAGTCGACAAATCACAAATTCATATAATCAGTCTCATTGTCTCTAGTTTCTAGTGCATTCTTATTCTTCTAGAGAAGGAACATGGTGGCAATCATTAGCTATGAACGTATAGTCTCGAGAAGGAACAAAAACCGTGTACGTTGATGGAGTAGCTAGCAGTTATTGTCCAAAATCCATTCAAGCAGCCACGCTACGAATCAAGCACTTCCCATCGTTTTTGTCAAAATCAAGCTATATCATGGGCATGCTTTCCACTCCAATTGGGATTGTTATATCTTTTGTGTGGCTGCTTGGCATATATCGCTCACCTATACAATGTTGGGTAGGACTCCGACATGATCAGAACGACAAGTGAAGTCCATCCAGTAAAAGACCTTGCGCCCTTTCCCTTCCCTTTGTTCTTCTGGTCATAGTTTTCCCAGAAGAACCCAGTTTCATGGTAATTCTGCGCAATATTCCTGCAAATGTAAGCAGACAAGTAGCACCAGCAATCTATTAGACAGGCTGCAATTCAGCTAATTCATTCAGCTTACACAGAAAGGTGTATGTACCGGATCAAGTTTGATCTTAGCTCGTCATACAATTCCCCTGCCCTGCCCGTGTACGGGCCATCCTCTACAGGACAGCATCATGTTAAGATCATTGTGCAAACAGTAAAGTTTGCACAGGGTAGAAACTAGTTCATTTAGCAGCATCAATTAAAGATTTTACCATGTGCATAGTGATGCAGTGCTGAAAGAATCATGTAGTTCATGTTTATCCAAATGGCACCTCTCCAATATGGGGGGTCATGCTCCGTATTACGCTTCATATATATTGAACTGGACCATGGATCGACAAATAATTCAGACCGCAGTAATTGAATGAACAAATAATGTCAGATAAAGGGAAAATTGCTCTCACAATAATAGTTTCACAATGAGAGCAATTTTCCTTCAGTAAATGTTGCTTCATGTTGATCTTTATGCATCAACCATCTCGGAGCCATATTGCCCAAAAAATTAAGCTGTTGGGGAAAGCAGGCAATTCTACCCATACTTCAACACTTCGCGATTGAAACAAACAATGACCTTGAGATATACCTTGTTCTAGAAAGTGACCGAAGGCCATAATCCGTCCACAGGATAGAGCTATTAGATATAAGATCGAGCTGCTTCTCAAGAACCCATGATTCCTGAACAGTCAAAATGGTGGTTATTAATTTAGGATGAGCATCACTGAACTGGGATATAAACTATTAATGAGAAAGAAACATATGGAAGGAAAGAGCATACAGGTGGAATGACCCCCATCATGAATGGGAAGAGACTGACATAACCAACATGAGGTACTAATTGCAGCTGAGGGGGTTGTAATGTCTCTCGCAAGAGTTCTCGCCTCGTAACATCCTTGTCTTTAACTTCAAACCATCTCAATCGAACCTATAAGAATGATCTTAAAAATCAAAATTAAGAATCATGCCCGGCGAGCAAAATGACAAAGCGGAGAGGAAGAGCAACACCAACCTTTTCTGTATGGTTACCATAGTCGAAATAGGCCCCAATTTTGTCATCCAAGTGCATCTGTAAAAAAGCCAATACTTACAGAACTGAATATAATTACAATTGTCAAATGCAAATGGAACTAAAGCAATATGGCATCATAGAAGAAACAAACAGAACAGAGTTCACAACATTACCAATTATATAAACATATCAACTCTAGTGATCGCTTCAACATTGTGCTTGCTACATACAACTCGATAACAATTGATAAGAACCATTTAGTAGCTAACTACTCTTTGATTAAGAATAAAATTCATAACATATCATGAATTCCAGGCATTTGTGCAATATTTTTGGTCTCCTCTTGGCATATCATAACAGAAAGCCCAACACAGCTTCCAAAACTATCACGGGAAATTTGTTTATATAACCCTAAGAAATTTGTATTATAATCATAATTATTAGCATTGCATCAAGAGCAGCTAATCGTATAAAAAATATATAATAGGCAGATATCTAGTGCACAAGCATCATTTGGTGCACATCACATGTGCACATTTTTTTTATTTGTGCATCAAATCAACATAGAAAATTCCAAAAATATTTCTAGATGTAATCTATGGTGTGTTGTATCACCCTTTTAAACTAGAAGTTCAAACTCAAAGTATATTAGAATAAACAAAAAAAAAGTTCGCTCTTTATAGTAACATTTGTCTTTTTTTTCCTTTTGTTTTTGATTTATCATTTGTCAGAAATTTCTCATTTTTGTTACACTCAATGTGTATTAAGTTTGAACTTGCAATTTCGTATAAAAGTAGAGTAATTTCAGAAGTACATCTATAAAAAATTTTCACAATACGTTATGCTAATTTGATACACAAACTGAAAGTTTGTGCACATGTGCACTAAATGGTGCTTGTGCACTACATTAAATATCTGATTGATCTTTAAAACAAAAAAAGAATAAAAGATGCCATCCCAGAACGAGAAGAAATTGTCAGAACTTTAAGAGCAATACCTTGTTAAGTGTCCCAAAATCTGAAAGTTCATTTGACATATTATAGTAATCCTGTAGAAGTTCAACAAAGGTTATCAAGAAGAGAGTCAAAGACAATGGTTACAATAAAGCAACTAGCAAGTCAAGGTCCATTCACACAGTACTACAGTAGTACCTTCTCTAGAGAGCCATCCATTTTAAGAAACTCTGCAATTGAGCGCATACAATTTGTAGCTAGAAGCATCCAACACCGAAGGTCAACATGGCGTTCTTCATCATTAGGGTGAGATGCACGAGGATAGTCATCCAACCCAGATGTCAAAGTCTGTAAAGTAGACAGGAACACGAGGAGTGATCATGCAGTTGCAACGATACAAAAGATAAGTGAAGAAATTCTAATCTGGCTTCTGCCATGACAAAAGTTCAACATAAGCTTTTTTATTATTCTTTGGGATCAATTGATCAATGTGAGAGCAAGCAACTAAGAAATGTTCAAAAACCTTTGGATTTAACTCCCTTGTTGCCATGTTGTCTCTTCCATGCCAATAAAAGGTGTCTTTGTATTTCCCTATGAACAAATTTTAAGGTCAAAGGAACTTTAGGATAAATAAGCCAAAGGTAGGAAATTTGACATGACAAGCAGAAATATATACTAATGGTTATTCTACGGGTCATGGAACGAGTAAATGTATATCCAGGCTCACTGACTCAACCAAGGGTGTAACTTTGACTTCAACTTTATAGAACAGATATATAATATCTTACAGCTTACATCAGTTTGCAGAAAGCTTTAATGCACAAAGTGATGCAATGTGACAATAAGATGGAGGATCTCTCTCTGGAGCTCATTGAAACTCACGCACTGTGACCTACCAATGTGAATGTTTCCTATTTTTGAACAGGCAGACCCTTTGGTTGGATCAGAAGGTACATAAGTATTTCATACTCTGAGTCAGAAAGTTGAGTTCACATTTCTCTCACTGGAACAGTGGATCTGTGGTATAAGTGTATAAAAGCTACCAAGCTAGTTAAGGACCAAATAATAGTTTTTTGCACCACCATGAGTGAGTACAAAATATAGAAGAATCGAGGATCTTCGATGACTAAACATGGTGTGAAACTTAAGGGAAAACAAATTACTTATGAAAAAAAAATGAAAAATCTAATGTATCCCTGAAAGAGAGAAAAGGAAGAAGTCCAGCTTATCGACAGAAGAACAATTTTGTCAGCTGTGTCAGGTTTGCACCTCTGACCAAGCTTAGGTTACACTTATCAGAAATTATGCTGACTACACTTGGAATTAGTGAACCGAAGTCGGTATTACTCAACACTAGAATTTCTTAACCCAAACACACCTTATAAAGTTGTCACAAACCTTGATTGTATCTGTTCTTCTGATAATTTGTATCACACAACCACAGCTAGCCCCTAATATCAGTCAACTAAGCATGGTAACCCTCATCTTCAACAATGTGTCCATAAGCATATAACAGCTTACATGTTCAGTATGTTTGTGTGTTTCTGAAATCTGAACACTATCATGACTACAGCCCTAAAAAAATTAAGTGAAGATCCAATCCACACATACTTTTCCACACTTGCCAGAGCAAAAACTGACTACTTCCATCTTCACGGGCACCAATGGTAACTCAGTTCTTAATATAGAGTATAGAACATGAAAATGGAACAGCAAAGCTCACCTGATTGTGTACTGTTGAACCACTGAAACCAAGAATCCAGACGTACGTAAGCCCTTTTAAGAAAAGTGGATATCTTTTCAGCTTCCTCGTCTAAAAACTGGTTTGCATGTATTCCACTTGCCAAGTCTGAACAAATAAAAAAATTGACAAGATAAATAAACTCATGAGGTTGCAAGTTGCAACTACTTGATCACACACTTCCATACACAAACTTTTGGTGCTTGGCCAGATCGCAGACTAAAATACATTAACAGAACTTTGATGCTTGGCCAATGTGAACAATTTTCTCTCAGCACTTATATTGTTCATTTGATACACATGCACCAAAAGTCCAAAACAATGCAAACTAACATAGTTTGAATGACTTCAAAGACAGGTATTCTGTTGTGGGAGTGATTGATCATTTGATACACATACACCAAAAGTCCAAAACAATGCAAAGTAACATAGTTTGAATGACTTCAAAGACAGATTTTCTGTTGTGGGAGTGTTACTTTTTATGCCCTTTTTCTTACTATTATGATTTGAAAGACAGAGGACTTCAATGCGTAACTTGATTTTCTGCCTTATGCTTCAACCCCTTGTCATTTTAAAGCATGCAATACGTGTGAAATCAAAATAAATGTCCAAGAAAGCCACAGAATGCGGCTATCTCGATTCTCAACACTGATGCAATAACCACATCATCAAAACGAAGAGCAAGGAAGAAAGCAATGTATTACCACGCAGTGCAAGAAACAAGGTTGGGGGGTTTCCATTGGACGGGTACTGCAGAACAAACTCCTCAGGAACTTTACTGCATGAAGCCAAAAAAAATAGACGATATAAGAGGTGCCACACTAAACTTATCAGTAGCTAGGACCATAGTTCATAGCTCAGTGGAAACCACCTTAAAGCTTCAGCTCCTAAGATTTGCTCTCGAGGAATCCATCCATCTGCATTAATTAGATCTAACCAATGACCAATTACATCCATGGATATATGCACATCCCAACGCCTGTACACCACCGCCAAGGATGCGCGTCAAACAGAAAGCAATAATACCAGTGCAGAAGCAAAAACTTGCAGATAATGAACTTGAGTAGCAGCAACCCTGCATTGAACATTAAGAATTGATGAAATGCTTACCAAATGACTAACTGATGGAAGCCTTCATCCCACAGAAATCCCCTTGGGAAGAATGAGCGACTGGGCACAGCTGTATATAGCGCAGCAGGCCAATATGGAATATATTTATCCCCATTTTTTTGCTGCAAGGGAAACTCTTGAAGCGTTAGTTGTTGTTTGTGTGTTTTATGTAATCGCCTGGGATTTATATCCAATCTACTATAATACAGTAGAAAAGTTGAAAACAGCACGGTACTAACAAGAAAATAAAATTATCTGGGGCGAGCAATATCTTAGACTACAGCAGATCTCTACATAGAGTGCTGTTGCAAACAGCCATGAGGAAAAGGAAATAGATACCAGGTGAAACTTTAAAACTTACTGCAAAACCTTTTGGAAGTGCAATTTTTGACTGCCCGTAGAAGTAGCCAATACCACCAAGAAGATTTGACAATGCAGCTCTACCAACAGATAATTCTTTGGAAATAATCTGCATCAGAGCAACAATAACATCAACATAGGTCCAGCACAAACTTTTTAGTCAAGCTTTATCAATTGCCTGCAACGCTGCTTATCTTCCTAGCAAAAAACAAATAACTGGCTTTTAAAGTGTTTGTAAAAGCACACAACCACTAATAGAAAAGCAAACACACTATCGAGCACACCCACATATACACACAAACAAATACAAGAGTCAATAAGCTACTGGGTGGCATCCCTAGAGAAAGACACATTTGAACAGGGAAATTAAATAAACACACTTCTAGGAAACAGAAACAGAATGAGGAGAGAGAGAAAACTGTACACACTGCCAAAAAAGATTGTGGAAACCACAAAGCTCACCGAAGAGACCACACCTTATTATTTACATTGAAAAAGTGATCATATCTCTCTTCAAAATACTTCTGTTTTGATTCAAGACGGGTGCTCAGCATGGGACCTGAAATCATTAGTGATATTCATATAACAAGCAAAATGAATATATTGTGCTTTCAACATCGCTGAAGTTCAGGTTCAACACAAGGACAAGATGCAGGTAAACAGATCTGATACTGAAATCTGAATGCAACCAAGCGAAACAAAGTCAAGAGCCCCTGCTGCTTCCTTTGATATGCTCAGTGCATACATATTATGGATTATAGCTATAGCATCCCATAATGAATAGAATGAAAATACCCATATACAGCATGCACTATACAGCAGAATCACCTGTTAGCCTGTTAATGCGTTCTGCAATCATTGGATTTTTTGAGGCAGCCCCTGACAAGAACACTATGTCTATTTTGGAAGGAAGTTTTATGGAAACCTGTGAAAAAAGAGGAAAAACATAAAGCACAATGCCAAAAGAAAATACTATTGAAGTTTTGGCTGTACATTGACCTATTCTAGGTTTGGTACATGCATGAAGGTGTACATATATTGATGGAAAACTTCTTTTTTCACCTTTGATGTACCTGATAGATCATAATATTTGAAGAATCTTCAATCATGTCTGGCAGGTTGAGGTTCCCACTTTGCATTGCCTAGAAAAGTGCACAGAAGTAGCTAAATGGGAACACAACTTTGTAACATATAATGATATAAAAGATTCTGAAACTTATTTTTCCAATAATAGGGTAAATGATGAGGAGTTTAGACATACGTTAGTCGCGAGGGCTTGTTGCACTAGTTCACTTAGATTATGCATACTATTTGATCTGAATCCAGCTCTGTGAATTTCCAAATTGTCCTGTAAGAAAAACCGTTTTCCATAAATGTCAGCCATATGGAATTCTATTGCCATATATTAGTAACAAGTAATACAGAAAAGCTAACAACTAGGACAAACAAGGTGATAAAGTAACAAAAATATATGTATACCTCAGATCTCAAGTAGACTTCCCAATCACCAATCTCCTCATGCGACCCAGATGCCAAAAGAACAGGACCTCTTGAAGAAGGCTCATGTGAACCCATAGTGATTGACTTTCCGGCTTCGTCAGCAATGTAGAAAAAAAGATGTGTGGTACTTTCTTGGGCTTCACTTAAACTTAACCTAAATGAAGCGTAAATACACAGGATAAATTTCTTTTGGTTCCTTAGATAATTTTGCAGGTAGCAGGTAAATAAGGAGTAATGACAGATGATAGTGCTGATTTGGGATTTGGCAATGAAAAAGTCTAACTCGAGTAAAACTTGTCATTCCTTCCATCTTGTGCTTAACACTAGAAAATTATTTATATCTCCTCAGTGAAAACGGAAATTATCTTTTAAACTTGCAAGTAATGAATATAAAGTTACCTCTCGTTGTTAGCATTCAATCGAACTGTCCAGTCTCCACCATAGCCACTGCCCTCTCCTTTCTCTTTTAGAAAGCTAGTGGTCAACAATAAACCGTGATCAACCAACACTTGATGTCCATAATCCCTACCATTATGATCTGTCCACCCATATGTGCTAAGCTCATCAGAATCTTGGCAAACATGACGAAGAAAATGTTGTCCATTTTTCAAGCCAATCCACATCAACCCAGAAATTATGGACAGCGGAGTTCTGAAATATAAATTGTATTAGCATTAAATTTTCACATTTTTGGCAGTAGAGAGTCGTCATCACATAAAATATTATTTCCAACTAGTAGAAAAAAATGCTGCACCAGCAGGGCAAGTGACACCACCCCACAAGGTGCAGCACAGGAATCACCAAAATAGCATGTCTGTTATTTTTTAATTAACTCCCCACAAATGGGAGAAAAACTCCTTAATGTGTCTAATGTTCATGAGACTAGCAAGGTCACATCATCAAAACTAATCACGCTAGCAATATGAACTTTCCTACCTAGTTATTGCATCTCCTAGAGGACTAAGAAAACAGAATCCTTCCAAATAGCGTGTTATAAGGAACAAAGGGAAGACAACAAAAAATGTTAAGCACCTTGCACGAATTCCAAGATACACATTTGGCCTGTAAGTACCCCAATACAAGCTTTCCTTGTGATCGCCTTGGAACTGCAACCAGTAAAACATGAACCATCAGATAGCTAATCTAGTTACTACCAAAACTCAACAGTATGGAAGAAATGGGAGCGTTAGATATAAGTCGTCCAGAACTTACTTTTAGGTGGAGAGTAAATCAAACACTCAGCTAGAAGATAAGTAGAATGCATATGCATTAGAAACTAACACATTTTATCAAAAGCGGCATTAGGCCACCTAGACGCTCTATTCTACTTCGCACCTCCTAACAAGTTCAACAACCATTATCAAATCGATGGGAACAATTACTAGTGCACGTTAAGATAACTTCATTACAACTCTAATAAAGCACAAACGATTCACAGCTCAATACTTCAATGCAGTAATGTTGCCAGACGATTAACCAGGTTGATTAACCAGCAGTCATCTCTACTTTGTGGTTCAAACATAAGTAAGCCTTGCAAAATCCAAAAAAGTTCCCAAACAAGAGTGGCCAGCAGTCATCTCTACTTTTTGGTTCAAACATAAGTAAGCCTTGCCAAATCCAATAAAGTTCCCAAACAAGAGTGGCGTCCTTCCCCTATTTGCATAGCTATTACATAATTTAAGGTCTCAAGTGCTACTATTACAGCAGGTCATGCATACTTACAGAATCATCGCACCTACGTAACCAATTGAGAAATTGTAGTCTATAGCTACTTCACAAGACATTGAAGGCTCGAAAAAAATAACGGGACGAACTAATGGTCATCACCTGAGGTAGATCCATCATCCTGGGCGCGTCAAGTGGCGTGACGGAGCGCGCGACCCTGCGCAGAGCCGCCGCGCCCTCCCCCTCGGCCTCCACCCACCACCCGCCGGTATACGCCACGAATGCGACGGCGAGGAGGGCGAAGGAAGCAATCCCTGAGAGAAGGAGGGTTCGGATGCTCACGTCCATGAGGCGCAGGGGCCCATGGTCGCCGCGGCCACGGCGCCGCGCTGCTGTGGCGGCGGCGGACCGGCGAGCGTCCGGCTCCGGCTCCGAGGCGGAGGGATTCCCACGGCTCCTGGAGGCGGCGGCGGGACGCCGGCTGGTGCCGCCGGTCATCTGAGGACTCTCGGCGATCTCCCCCGTTTCTGGTTTGGTCCGTGGACTCGCCACTCGAGGGAGAGTCTGGAGACTCGAGACTCGAGAGAAGAGAGAAGAGGAGTGGGTGGGGCCTTGGGGTTTGGGTTGTTTCTTTCAAGTTTCCACCTTCCAGGTTCCGATTACGTTCGCGCAACTGTCTTCCCACTTTCCGCCTTTCTCTTGCGTTAACGTAATCATATGTACGAGTTGCCGTGAGCCCTTACGGCCTATTGTATACTAGTATACTGCATGTGCTAACGCTACGACGGTAGTACCCCGTTTATCAATTAAATAAGAAGATAAGTATGAATACAACACTTAATAATAAAAGAGAATTTTAGAATTTAAAAAGAAAAACGGAACTAAATGGACGTCGAATGGACGAAAACGGGCTCCCAAAAGATTTTAAATCAAGAAAGAGAAAGAAAAAAGAATTTTCTGATTTTAGATTATTTTTTTGCGGCTTCCACAGAGAGCACACTGCGTGCTCTCTGGCTTGGCAACGCATGAGGAGGAAGGCCGGGGTGGCCGTGGCCACGATGGCTCAAGATCAGGTGCGGCGAGATCGCTGCACCGGCGCTGCGGGGGAGGAGTCACGGTTGCGGTGAATTTCACGGAAAAGATGACGGTGATGGCTTGGTTACCTCCAAAATCCGACGATCTTTACAAGAGGGAGCACTTGGGGATTTACGCAATGCGATGGGGTGGAGGAGAGCTCGTCGGCTTTTATAGCTCCAAAACAAGCATATTTATGGAAACCATAATTTGGGATCAAATCAGATTGAGAGGAAATTTTGACAATAGAGCACGAAATTTGGAGAATTAACACCATAGATGGAAAGAGGAGATTTGGTGCGGGATTGATGGAGCTTTGGAGCTTCTTTCTTGCTTTAATGGAGGGAGGGAAGAGAAGAAGCTTCTCTGGTCTAGGCTGCAGCTAGAAGAAGCTACAGGCGAGTTGCCTTCATTTTTTTTTAAATATAGAAGGATTTTTGAAAAGATAGCATATTAGGTTAAAAAAATCTAGAAAAATTCTCAAAAAAAAATTGATTATTTTGTACTTAATAAAATTATTTTTAAAAAAAATTAAATTATAAATTTGCCAAGGCACGACGACCGCGAGGTCGCTGACCAACAACCTCGTCGCGTCGGCAAAGCCACCGATGGCGACCGTGGAGCTATTGTAGACCTGCGTTCCCCCAGTCGCGCTGCCCCATCTCCCAGTTTTCTTTTCCCAGCATGTAATGTATGGTCCTTTCCTTTTTCAGGACACTTGTTTCCTTTTTCTTGATTTCAAGACGTTTGTTTCCTTTTCCTTGTTGATGCTGGAGGTGAGGGAAGGTCTGTTGTGGGCCACACGGATGATTTCGGAAAAATATGGAAAAATAAACTGTGCTCGTCGACCGCTGGATCCGCAAGGAAAAAAAGATAAAAATTAAACAGTGCTCGTCGGCCGCTGGTTCCGCGAGAAAAATTGAAAAAATTAAGCGACTCACGCATCGCTGGTTCCTTAGATAAAAAATAAAAACAAAAATTCAACGCTCTCCGTACGTTGAAATTAGGCTCTATGGAGCTAGATCTGTAAAAAAGTCTCGAGAAGGGTCATATTCAGAAAAAAAATACGATCACAATGCCAGGACAATAAAAAATTCAAGTCTTGTTTCCTTGCATGTGGATCATCTCTATTTATTTCCTTGTTTGATTCACCCTCCTTCTAAATATGTAGTACGTACAATTTTGGCCAGAAAAAATTCAAGTCTGGTTTCCTTGCATGCGGATCCTCCTTATTTATTTCCTTGTTTGATTTGCTCTCCTTCCAAATATGTAGGTGGGGGAGGTCTATTGTGGACCACAGGGATGATTAGACACACTAAATAATGGCCATCGGATGTGGGTGAGTAAAACTGAGGAAAGTTCTGAGACATTCATTTTAATGAATGCAAGTTTCTGGGGACGTTTTGCTGGGTGCACGAACATTGGGTCATCTCTAATGAGGTGCATTATTTAGGGTGGACGTAGGAAAAATTGCTTAGGTGCATTATAAAGGGGTATAGATTTGTAGTAGAGAAACGCATTGTGTGGGCCTCTACTGCCCATGTCCAGCCCACATTCACTTCTTTATTTTCTTTTAAAAACACACGTAACTACAGAAAAATTGATATAATTTTTAAGGGACTTCATATTTAACTAGCTATTTCAATGAACAACAGATTTAAAGCTCTTTTGTTTCGTTGAATTACATATTTAAAAACTTCGACCAGACTAGCCTACCCGATAGTCTCAAATACATCGCATTGCCGGCCCGCCCTAGCGACCCGACAACTTTCCATACATTACATATCAATGTCATTACCCTATGGCTAGGGTTTTGCATTCTAGATTCCATAAAGAATTCGTGCGTCTTTAGGCGTGACACGATCGATGAACGATGCCATCAAGCCGTTTTTAGATTTGCATGTTACTGAAGTTCTTAAACCTGTAGTTCTGTGCAAAACTTTACAACTAACTGTATAGTTCCATGAAAATGATTATTAAATCTGTAGTTACTCCATAGTTACGCCAATATGTCGATAGTTACCTGAAATTCACTAAAAAATTTCTGGAATGTTCTAACTAATGGAGCTTACTTACTAATCTCAAAAGCAAAAAAACAAAACCACTAATGAAGCTTTGTGATTTGATTAGAATGTTCACAGGTTCGTATATATGAACATACGTCATTAACGCTTTTCATGGCCGATTCCATTGTATGCCTAACTTCTTGGTCAATCATAGGAGGATCAGTCTCCATGTTGGCATCGAGCATAATGCTCAAGTAAAAGTTAGTTTAGCTTAGCTAAGTGCATTCTCCTTTCTTAACCTTCATTTCGCTCTATTCTATCAATCGCTAGCTGCCTAGCAAGCACTAAACTCAGTTTCACGTACACTGCCATGTAGTACGCATAAGCATGTCTGTCACAATCATGCAGACAAACAACAGACCATGCTTGAAAATCCACGTCATCAAGAATATTCATATGCGTGTGAGAGAGAATTTGGTCTCTAACCAAACCCAATTACAAAGCTAGCTCCCTCTTTAACCACGAAAGCGCCGGCAGGCGACATGTGTTACCCGTCGTACTTCTATACCACTGAAGGAGGTGCCGCGCTACCATAGCTCCACAAGCTATGATTGGAGGGGCTATTTTTACAATTACATTAAAAGAAAACCAGATTTAAAAAAAATAGTCAAAAACCCAGAAAAGTGATTATTTCTTTACTTCGATTGGATATCATGTAATCCTGTGAACAAACTGATGAAACAACGACCCCAATAGGAGGCTGCTACAGTGTTTCTTCCATAGTTCCTCCATGGCAGATTTTAGCACGAATCTCAAAGCTAGCAGCGCTGCAAGAACCATGTATGGCATGGACTGCCTCATCAGCATCAATCAATGTATACATCTTCCTCCTTCGAAGTCCATCCGAGCTTCCCCATCCGCCGCTCCCACAGCGGCCGCGCCATGTACCTCTTCCAGTCCTTGATCACGCTCTTGAGGTTGTGCAGCTTGTTCTCGAGGCCGATGCAGCAGGTCATGTGCACGGTGGCGATGCGGTTCAGGTCGCGGCCGAGCTGTCAGAACCCACTGACGGTGGCGCTGTCGATGAACCTGATCCGGACGCCGAGCGCCTCCGCGAGCTCGCGCTTGATCTCGTTGAAGACGAACTGGTCGTGGTCCCCCGGGAACCGCCGCCTCGCCGCGTGCCAGTACGCCATGGCGTCGGCGTTCTTGGCGGTGGGCTTGAAGTAGATGAAGCCCGTGTTGGGGAAGTTGCCGAGGTCGTCCGGGTCGCCGAAGTAGAAGTCGCTCGACGTCGTGATGTCCGGCACCACCGTGATGTGCACCAGCGGGTTCCGGAACCACGCCAGGTCAACGTCCTGCGCGAATTATACTTGTACATCGCATCACATGATTCCCAACGGCATGAGTGACAAAAGGAGATCAAGAACACGTTCCACAAAGAAAAAAAATCTATGGGAGAACAGCGACGACGTGCCGTGAAGAGGAGGTTGTAGACTTGTAGCCGAGCTCAAAGACGCGCTGTTGGAGCTTGAGCTTGCTCCAGACGAGGTCGAGGTAGTCCTTGGTCATGTAGCTCTTGGCGCCGGAGAGGTCCAGCCCCTCCACCTCCGGCAGGAGCAGGTGGCAGTGCGGGTGCACGGCCCGGCACCGCCGGAGCGCGCCTTCGTCCATGGCAACCACCAGGATGTGCTGAACGAAGTGCGAGATGTTCTCCCCCACCCGGAAGCTCTCCAGGAACGAGTCCAGCAGCGATCCCGGCGCCGCCCACGCCTCGTTCACCGACGTCATGATCACCGTCCGGTCGTCCATCTCCACCCTCCACAGCATCCGGGCGAACGCGTCGTCGTCCGCGCCTGTCTGCAAATTAAAATCACGACACCGATCGACCACCATATCTCGGCATGAGCGCCTCCAATATTTGCTCTGTTCTTGACAGCAAATTAGAATGTATGCACACCCAAGGAGGAGGAAACTTGCAGCCATTATTGGATTTTGCAATCAATAAATCAGAGAAGGAAGAAACTAACAATGGCGGAAGAACAAAGCGTACTGCATTAGTAGGAGCCTTTGGAACTCTTCTCCTTGCTCTCCTGTGTTAATCTGATCCGGCTGTCCTGTTTTCCCGTGGAGGTGGAGTGCAGGGCACACTAGCCGAGCCAGCCACTTCCTGCCTTCTCCGAAGAGTGGTCTCCATCGTGGACCACCCGGGCCTTGGAGTCGCGGTGAGCATGAAGACGAGCAGCACGGTGACCGAGGCCGCCCCGAGGAGGAAGACGACCACTGGGGAAAGGTTGTTCTTGGAGCTCGCCATGACTGCTTATCTGCTTCTACTATGCATGAGCAAATTAATAGTGGAGAGGTAGGGGAAGAGGAAGAACTAGGTGAGTTCAAGAATTTGTAGCAAGCTTGACTTTTCTGGGATACTGACAGCTCATGAACCTAATGTGCCAGTTCGTGGTCTCCAACTCTCATATTCATGCAACATTTTCTTTGAATAGTTCCACCATCTGCAGTCGCCAGTCTAGTATCATTCGTTCAAACGCAAAAAAATTGGGCGTTGTACTTTGTCTTGTACTGAACAAATGATCTGGATCGTGCCCGTTTTGGTATCTTGGGGATCCCCGAGCCTACGATAGAATTATTCAGACTAGTTAAGTGCCTGTACGTTACTACGAAAATTCTCAAACACAACCTTATTAAGAAAAGTTTTTCAAAGCAACAGCCACGTTGGTTGATGAGAAAGACATTTTTTCAAAGCAACAGCCACGTTGGTTGATGAGAAAGACATGTATGAAGCGAACTTGTTAGCTATTTAAGAGTGCTTCAAATTAGTTAATCATTCATGCTAGTAACATGATAGTACAACGTCAACTTTAAAGAATTTGGTCCTTTTTTTTTCTCCTCCCCTTGTCTCGAGTGCAGTCTTCTGCATCTTGTAACTTTAAACTTTGTTTTCTATCCTCATAATTTAATCACAGCTTTAGCTCTCTTAAAAAAAAGAGAAGGAGCCATGGCCATGGCCTCCTTCCATATCGTTTCTTGCGCCCCCTTGAATCTTTTGTATTTGCTTCTTTCTCTCTTTCTCCTGTGTGTATGAGCCTTCCTCTCCTGTCTCTTCCTGCGTCTCTTCGTATGTCCTGTATGATGGAGATGAATGTGGCCTTTTATAGGTGGAGGAGAGGGCAGCCAGACGTGTGAGTGCTTAACCTCTATGATACGGTGCCTTGTAATCTCCGGGATTGGCACGCGATTTGATTATGCAATTCTTGCCTTTTAATCTCTGCATTTCCATTCGAATGAGATACAGTGAAATAAGATTTTTATGTTAGGATATGGTTGAGTATGTCATTCCATCCAAGCGGGATATGATGAGGAAACTCTTTCATTTATAAGAGATATGAATAAAATCCTTCTATTTTAAGGAGATGTGATCATTAATATTTTCACAAAATAGAGGGAATTCGGATCGGGTGGGAGGCGGGCTGAGCGAACAGAAGGAAAGGCTGAGCGAACAGAAGGAAAGGGGAGTAGGGACGGGCTGAGCAAATAGAAGGAAATAGAAGATATGAAGAATGGACCGTTGCCATTAAGTCGTAATTAGAAGTAGCAGAGATCCTAAATGGAGTTTGGTAAGGATATGAGATCCGCTGTTATAGCTGCAGAAGCTTCTGCAAGACTGCAACCCAAACTAGTACTATACTAGTATGTCACTTTATTTGGATTATGACATGCATGCATGATTGTTGGAGAACTTTGTATTGTCAAGAATCCATAAAGAATAGAGATTGGAGAAGTGTTAGCAGTAGCACAGTGCTGCTAGAGAAATGTGTTGGCAGTTGTGTGCACACAACAAGAAGGGAGGCCTGTCCTCTTCGTTCAGCTGCGAGAATTCTGATGACATCTTCCATGTAACGGACCACTTCCAGAGAACGGCTCAACAAGCATTCCACGGTGACATGATACAGTGTTGGGTCTAGTGAGAAGCTGTATATCAGCCAATGCAACACATCTCAGATTTTAAGATTATTCGAGTTTGAGTGACACGTTGTGGTCTGCAAAAAACTGTTCAAATACGTGCATACAATTGCACATCCTACAAGTACGTGCATACAATTGCATCAATTTATAACCATCAGATGATGATCAGACGAGCGATACCTAGTGAGATCGATGTTAAGAACACTGGTAGCTGTCTCAAACTCACTAGCAAGTGTATGCACGTACGGTGTAGAGGAAGTTGTAGCCGAGCTCGAGGACGCGCTGCTGGAGCTCGAGCTTGGTCCAGACCAGCTCAATGAGCCTTTGGTCCCAAACCGATTGACCAAGCTCACGTTCATGGATCTCACCTCGAGGAGGTAGCAGTAAGGGTGCACAGCCTTGCAGCGATCGAAGGCTCTGGCGTCCGCGGCGACGATGAGGACGTGGTCGAAGAGGTGCACTATGTTCTTGCTGATCTAGAAGCTCTCGCGGAAGAGGTCGAGGAGGGAGTTAGGCCACGCCCATGCTTCGTTTACCGACGTCAATATCACTGTCCTGTCCTCGATGCCCACTTTTGGCAGCAGCCTAGCTATACCGGGAAATCTGGCATGCATAGCATGTTAAAATGGCATTTAATGAATGTTGCTTGTCAAATAAAATATGACTATTCAATAATCTTCATAGCAAGTTTCAGCTTTTTTTTTCTAATAATACATTGCTCATAAAATGTTGTATTCCTCCTTTACTCAATCATTGTTTTCATTGCGACAAGTTCTTCAATATCCTATTTTTTACCCACCCGAGTCTCCCTCTCTTCAAATCCTGTAATTTTTAGATTTTTTCCAATGATCAGGCGTATGATAAATTTTGTAATGTAAGTCAAAATCTCTAACCATTAGATTGGAGATGCGTGTGCTTCACCTATTAGATGTTGATATGATGGACAAAAAATTGGCTTACACATGATAAAATATCGGCGAATGATGTATAAACACCCTTTAATCTAAAAAGATATATTTTGTAAATTATTAATCTTTCATGGCCCAAAACAATTTAGCAAAGTCAGATGATAGGATTCAAATCATTTGAGAATACCCAAAGTTAATAGAAGTACGAATGAGCCTAGCTCAGTTGGTAGGGCGTGCGAGTCAGTGGGTGTACAGCCTAAAACCTAGATTTGAACCCTCCAACCCTCTTTGACTTGAATTTGGATGACTGTCTTCTTCACACTGAAAAAGACTAATCCCTCCTAGACCTAGGATTTCATAGTGAAATAAAAATACCATAACACTACGGTCACAATGATGTGGCAGAAATATAGAAAAAAAACAAAATAAAAATAAAGAAAAGGGCATCACCTCATGAGATGAAGTACACAAACATCACCTCATTAGAATTCCTATCGGCAGCTATTGCTTCTTCTCCTGGAGAAGCTATTCCAATCCGACCGCAAATGCTCCCTGACAGCATGTACAGTGATCTCTCTCTCTTTGTTCGCGAGGAATGGATATCAGGATCAGAGTAAGGGTAGTTGCGCAACCCACAGTTCGACAAGGAACTCCATGGTAATGGGCAACACAAAGGGCCCTTACTTTTGAGAGGGAGAGAAGACACGGAGATCACTTCGCACCGTTGAGTACAATTATAGTACGGCTAATGCGGCGAGAGATTAATTAAATAGTATGAATGAATGGGTGCTACTTGGCTATGGATACATGGAGTATTGGGATCTTTGTTGCAGTCCCAAGGACGTCGGCGACTCGTCGCCTTCCCACTGCATTGCCTATCGCTGGCCGCCAAAGAAACATAAGATTTGGGTATGATGAACCCACGTTACCCACCTAGTGTGAGTGGGTGATTGGGTAGGGAGAAGAGGGAGGAGTTGAGTGCTTTGAAGAGTGTTGACACCCGGAAGTATGACGAAAAGGCAGGTGGAAAAAGAGACATATGAATGCCCTCTCGCTCCTATCTAGCACTATATATTTACAGTGGCTAGGAGATGGAGTAAGCAATTACAAAAAATACCCCTAAAAACGTCCTACAACCATAGGGGTATATGAGATATTTCCCCGTGCCACCCAAGATAGGACCTGTAAGTTTTGTCATACTAGCTCTGCGAACTGCGTTTGCAATAGATTTCATTATACCGAGCTCCCATGGACTCTTAAACTGAAGGGGATTCGGGAGGTGTTGAAAGTCGAATGTTGTCAGCGCCCTTCGCCTAGGATCCCTTCAATGTGCGGCTCATTCTTGGCTTCGGGAACACAGGAAGATGCTTTGGATGGGTACTTTCAAGGTTATGCTTCGTTTTGAGATGATACTTTGTTGAGAGATGCTTCAATGCTTTTCTTTTTTACAGTTGTACAAATATTAAAACATGAATGAAGGGTAGTGATGATTACTTACCCCTTCGCTTACTTTAAGATTTGTGCAACTTGTATTAAGAAGGAAAGCACGGTTGCTCGTAGATTAGGAATTTCAAAATTTAATAATGTTCGTTTTTTTCTATGATTTTGCTTTCTCCCTTTCGGCCTTTCACCAAGGGGAAATATGTCCAGTCGTGTGTCGTTCGAAACTGAAAGTCAGTACGACAAACTGGTGTGTCCACGAAAAATTATCAATCTCTCGTGTAGTTTCAACCATAACCTGTTAACCGTCCAATGCGGCAATCCAAGTATTGTCAAGATCGCGTGGTATACACGCATGACACATGCTGTCACCCACTCACCCTCCAGAGTCCTGATAGTTCAAGTACAAATGTGGTATCAAGATGATAAGACACAACTCGAATACGCATATCTGTTTCTCTCACTGAACATAAACATATGGAAAAGAATTAGTAGCGAAGACTCTGAAGAGCATACGTGATTTCCTTCTCTCTTTTTTCAGTTTTCTACAACAAGCAATGTACACGCAATCAGTGGATGCATATGCCCGGGACCTTCCACCGCACGGGCCCCCGGCGCCGCTCGTCGTCGTCCATCTCCCTGTACGCCCGCCACTCCCGCAGCAGGTTGCTCAGGTCGTGGAGCTTGGCGCCGAGGCCGACGCAGCAGTTGGCGTGCATGGTGTAGAGCGTGTTGAAGTCGCGCGTGTTGTTGCAGAAGCCGCCGTTGTGCGCCGTGTCGAGGAACTGGATCCGCAGGCCGCGCTTGGCGACGAGGTCGAACTTGATCTCGTTGAGCACCTGCTGCTCGTGCTTCCCCGGGAACGACTCCCGCGCGGCGTGCCACGCCTCGAAAGCGCCCACCGTGCGCCGGCTAGATTTCACGTACAGGAACCCCGTGTTCGGGAAGTTCGCCGGGCTGTACGGGTCACCGAAGTAGAAGTCCGACGACGTCACCATGTGCGCCGCCACGGACATCCGCTCGAACGGGTCACGAAACCACAAGATGTCCACGTCCTGCGCGCATCATTCTACCGTACATTAGGTATATCCTGCATCTACCTTTTTATTTTAAGAAAAAAACTAACATTCTACTCTATTCGTTTTAAATTTATAAAACACGCTTCTTTTTAGACTGTAGATCAAGAATATATTAAAAATAAATAGATTATTCATAATTATTATCATTAAACACTATATTTAATACATACACATAGAGAATATGAATTAAAGATGGATATTTATTAGAGATATATAAAGAACATGATACTAATTTTGCATTAAAATATGAAATACGCAATATATTTATAAACAGATCGCTCGAAAAATGTTCCTTATAAATTTGAATGGAGAGAGTATAATTTAACTAAAAAACTAAAAAAATCCCATAAAATTCTTGCGCGGTATCAAAGTGGTCTTTACAATGATAACCCAACATCAGCTGGAATGTATTGCGAAAGAAACTACATTTTTTCTAGTTCTACTTACAATAGTACTCCCTCTAGTCACAAATAATTATCATTTTAGTCATCGACACGGTCTCTAAAATATAATTTTAACCACTAATTTCTATTACAATATATTTTATAAAATCCAATAAAATTATAATTACTTTTAAAAAAATAATTATATCTATATTCAAAATAATAATTATTTGTGATCGAGAGCACTCATTAAGAATTTGATAAGTGAACTCCTGGTCAACGCGTTAGTGGAGATACCAGGTGGCATTCCGGCACCGGTGCCACGTCACTAAAAACCTCAAAATTTATTTAACAATTGTAAAGGGTGTTTTTGTAAAATATGCTCGCATGCCGCATTGGACCGTTTCTGAAATCGATTTAATTTCTATAGTCAGTCTCTGCAAACTATTCCAAACGCTACGACGTACCGTGAAGAGGAAGTTGTACCCGAGCTCCAGGATCCTCTGCTGCAATCTGACCTTGCTCCAGACCAGGTCAATGTAGTCCTTGCTCATGAACACCTTCTCGTCGGAGAGGTTACCGCCGGCCACCGCGAGGAGATAGCAGTAAGGGTGCACGGCCCGGCACCGCTCGAACGCCCTGCCGTCGAGGGCCACGATGAGGAGGTGCTCCGGGAAGTGAGCGATCCGCTCGCCGGTGCGGAAGCTCTCGAGGAAGAGGTCCAGCAGCGAGTCCTGCGCTGCCCACGCCTCGTTCACCGACGTCATGATGATCGTCCTGTGCTCGTCGGCCACCGCCCGCAGCAGCTGCTCCAGGTCTTGCTCCGGCGCTGCCGCCTGTAGGGAAAAAAATCAGATGTTAAGGGATATCATCGAATTGCAAATTTGTCTTTGCTTGCATGAACTATCAAGATTCGAACAGCTTGACACTTGCCAAGGCAAGGAAACTAGAAAACTTGCAACTTTGTAATCTGAATTTCTGAAACCTGGCTAGCCTTTTCCTCGGCATGAGCAGCCTTGCTTGTCATGTTAGCCTCTTGGGCTGGAGGATTGGCCCAGCTCGATATGCTGGCCGTCGATCGCGCGCCCAGCCCGGCCGACGAGAAGAAGAACAGCAACACCGCGGCGACGGACGCCCCGAAGAGAAAAGACACCAATTGGTTAAGGACGTTCTTCTGGCTTCCCATCATGTGCCTGCAAGAATTGTCGCCGAGAACAGAGAAGGGAGGAGAAGAGAAGTGTCGTAGAGGAAAAACTGATCTTACTTAACTCTTTGGTGTTACGATGTTGATCTTTTCAAACAGGGTGTCATTAGCCAATGAGACCAATTCTACTTGGTCACAGTATGGTGCAGGGTATGGTCATCTTTTCCTCTCTTGCATATGCATTTCTAGTTCGCGTGTGGAAAGTCAAACCCTCTCGGTTTCGATATGGAAATGCGCTGTGCTCTTCAGTAGCATGAGATTGGAAACTGTTAGTCCATGTGCACATATGCCATCAGAAACTTGCAACT
This sequence comes from Otatea glauca, assembly GCA_036346275.1. Taxonomy (NCBI): domain Eukaryota; kingdom Viridiplantae; phylum Streptophyta; class Magnoliopsida; order Poales; family Poaceae; genus Otatea; species Otatea glauca. Next base: position 50,803,839 of record CM070712.1, on the reverse strand, counting down.
GGGGTATACTGTATCCATGGTCACCGTTAATCATTCTTTGGAATGCAAGAAAGTATTAAGTACAACATGATGTACTGTCCTTTCTTTCATTCATGTGGTAACTATTTATGTGAGTTGGAATGATTCTTCTATGTACGAGCACTGCAATCGATCGAACCATGTAAACTCTCTATGCGAGTTCGAATGATTCTCTGGTGGTTCGTGTTAAGGAATCTCGCTATCGAATAGTCCGGGGTTCCCGAACAGATCTGAAGTGGAGAACAGAAAGAGAGAGAGACACGTGTTTAGGGAGAGCGAAAGCGGAAATTCTTTATTGCTAATGAATTCTGGTACATAGGGGGGACCCCCCTCCTCCTTTTATAGCGCTCTCTAGGGTTTTGGCTAAGGGACCACATGGGCCTTCCAATGGGCTATTAGGGTTTCTTAACACTCCCCTTGGGCCCTTTGCATGAGATGCATATGCCTCAAAAACTCCAGAAAAACCCAGTGGGAAAAATACTTGGAGAAAGAGTACATAGCATACGCTTACTATGTTGCACGAATTGCCTCGTTAAAACCTTACGCAAGAAAACTTCATGAAAAACTTGCTAAGGAAAAAGAGTACAATTCTCCAACTTTAATTGCTAATCTTCGAGATTTATGTTGGGTATTCATAATTCATGTTCAGGATTCATGAGGGAGTATGTGACATATCTCCCCCTGAAATATGCACTTCTCTAAGTCTTATCATCCCAATTCCTTTCACGCACCTTTCAAAGGTAGATGCTGGAAGTGATTTAGTGAACAAATCTGCAAGATTTTCACATGACTTAGTATGCAATATCTTGATCTCGTTCATCTTATGCAATTCGTGAGCATAGAAGAACTTGGGGTTGATATGCTTCGTGAGATTGCTCTTCACATAACCCATCTGTGCTTGGGCAACACAAGCTGCATTATCTTCATAAATTATCGTGGGAGTTTGCTCAATGTTCAAACCACATGACTTCTGGATGTGGTGAACCATTCTTCTGAGCCATGCACATTCACGAGATGCTTCATACAAAGCGATGATTTCCGAGTGGTTTGTCGACGTCGAGACAAGAGTCTGCTTAGATGACTTCCAAAAATTGCTGTTCCTCCACATAGAAAAACATAGCCAGTTTGGGACTTACCAGTATGCGGGTCTGATAGGTACCCAGCATCGGCGTAGCCAACCAAATTCAATTCATTGTTTCTTCTAAAGAACAGACCGAGGTCTTTGCTTCCTTGGAGGTAACGGAAGATGTCCTTGATCCCTTTCCAATGCCTTTTGGTGGGTTCTCAGACTGCATCGAGCTAGCAAATTCACAAATGACGCAATGTCCGGTCTAGTACTATTCGCAAGGTACATAAGCGCTCCAATTGCACTCAGATATGGGAATTCTGCTCCCAGGACTTCTTCCCCCTCTTCTCTAGGTCTGTATGGGTCTAGGTCTGCTTGGAGTGACCTTCCGACCATTGGAGTCTTCGCAGGATATGCTTTTTCAAATCCAAATCTTTCCAACACTTTCTGTGTGTAGGTTGATTGGTGTACCAAGATTCCTCCTTGGACATGTTCAAGCTGCAAGCCTAAACAAAATTTGGTTTTACCCAAATCCTTCATTTCAAACTCAGACTTCAAGTATGAGCATGCCTCTTCATTTTCTTCATCCGTCCCAATGATGTTCAAGTCATCTACATAGACGGAGATTATACAGAATCCATTCGGGGATCGCTGTATAAACACATATAGACAATCTTCGCTGTTTGTGTAGCCTTTCTTGCAGAGAAAATCACTCAAGCGATTGTACCACATTCTTCCTGACTGCTTCAGCCCATACAGTGATTTCTCCAATTTCACACTGTACAAGTTTCTATTTGCTCCATCTTGGTTCGGGATAGGAATTCCTTCCGGTACTTTCATGTATATCTCCGAATCCAAGTTTCCATCTGGTATCTTGTGACAACATCCATTAGCTTCATTCTCAACTTCAAGTTGATCGCCATTGAGATCAAATATCTAAAGGTAATTCCTCCATGACCGGAGAATAGGTTTCTTCATAATCAACTCCGGGACGTTGAGTGAAACCTTGAGCTACAAGCCTTGCTTTGTACCTTACAACCGTTGTTTTCATTCCTCTTCCAACAAAGACCCATTTGTGACCTATGAGGTTTATATGGGAGGTGTGCGGCATACGGGCTCAAACACCTCTCTCTTGTTCGGAGAGACTAACTCTGCAGTGATTGCCTTTTTCCATTCTTCCCAATCTAGCCTTTTCTTGCACTCTGCGAGATGCGTGCTCGGGATCATGATCAATGATCGAGGCAATCTTCTTTGCGAAGTATGCATCAACGTTGGTCGTTGCTCTATTCGTGATTCTCCGTTATTACAAAGTTTATGGCCATTTCTTCATGGGGTGCTTCATGCACTTCTACTTGCTCTTCGCTGCTTTTCCCTATCGCAGGAGCAAGTTCCTTTAGCTTTTCATCGCCTATGTGTGCGCACACATTATTTTCGGCGGCTTCCTGCAGTGGAAGATTCAAGTCTGGAATTGCCTTTTTCATTGGCTTCTTTCCAGTGCCAGGTCTCAACTGGCTCCCCTTCTTTCCTTGGGGCATTTTCGTGATTGGTTGTGGTAAGTCCTCTCGCCCAGTTTTCTCCAGACGTCTCCGGGTACTTTGGGTTTGAAGAGCCAGATTGCCTGCTCTCTTTCTTTGAGGCCTCTGAACAGGTTGAGGGATACCTTCTATTTTCTTTGGTATTTCCACCCTCTCTGGTGCATTCCTTGCGGGTACATGCGACTTAACCACGCCTTCGGATCACAAAATGATCAGCGATTCATTCGCTAAATTCTGCAAATCAATTATCTTCTGGACTTCTTGATTTGCTTCATTAGTACGGGGGTCATGTGCGGGGATCCTAGTGGAATGCCATATGATTTCCCGGCATTTTTCATCCAAAGGTTGATTTCCTCCCCCTAATGACGGGAAACGATCATCGTCAAAGATGCAATCAGCGAATCGGGCTGTATGCAAGTCTCCAGTCATGGGTTCCAAATACCTGATTATGGATGCACTCTCATAACCAACGTATATCCCGGACTTGCGGAGAGGGCCCATTGCGATCACGTGAGGGGTGGTATAGGTACATATACCATACACCCAAATTTTCTAAGATGGGAGATCTTCGGATGATCCCGCACAAAGTTGCATAGGAGAATGGATGTTGTAGGCCGATGGTCCAAATTGATAAGAGCTGCTGCGTGCGAGATCGCGTGTCCCCAACAAGTGTTGGGCAAGTTACAACTCGCAAAAGCGGTCCGGCAATAAATTTAATCCTCTTTATTAGTGCTTCGCTAGTCCATTCTGCGTATGGACGTGCGGATGGAGTGCTCAATCGCTATCCCCGTTGTTGTGCAATAATCATCAAATGCCTTTGAAGTAAATTCTCCGGCATTGTCCATTCTAATGGACTTCACGCGATGATCGTGGAAAGCATTCTTAATTCTTATGATCTGCGAGATCGACTTTGCAAAAGCATGGTTTCTTGTTGACAACAAGCATACATGCGACCATTTCGAGGAAGCATCGATGAGCACCATAAAGTATCGAAACGGCCCGACAGGGCTGAATCGGACCGCAAATATCCCCGGATGCGTTCCAGAATGCAGGATTTCACTTTGCACTTTCATGACAGAGGGTCTAGTTATTAATTTCCGGTGGCACATGCAGGCACACAAAATCTTCATGATTCGGAAATTTTTAACGTTAATGCCATGACCTTGTGAGTTGTTCACTATATTTATCATCATTCTAAGACCAGATGACCTAATCTACCATGCCATAAAGAAAATAACTCGAGCTTCTAAAAGCAGTCTTCAAGGAAGTATACACTTGGTGCATGAATATTCGTGTAGTACAACCTGACTCATATGAGGGACATTTTTCTAATACCATTTTTCCACATACCGCGTGCTTCACAATGCACAAGTATTCTTTGCCATTTTCTTCATTGGTTTCTACGTGAAAACCATTGGCGCGGATGTCTTTAAAGCTTAAGAGAGTGCGCGTTGATTCAGGGTACAAAAGGGCTTCTTCAATTACCAAAGTTGTACCCATAGGTAATATAATAGTGGCTCTTCCTGAGCTGATTACATATGAGTCGCTTCCTGCGATCGTAGTAATCTTTTCAGCGTTCTTCGTGATCGACTGAAAGTATTTAGACTCTCTTAAGATGGTACTTGTTGTGCCACTATCAACAATGCATATCTCTTCCATTTGGGCGCTACACGATTTCTAGATGCAAGAAATATAATCCCAATCAAACAGAGGCAAAATAATTCAAATATTGCTTGTAAATGAAAGAATACTGGAATAAAGAATAAATTGCATATATATTCATGAGAGAAGTATGCTCTTCTAGAGCTTACTATTCATTATTCAAAAGAAAATGCTAACAACCATAATCTAAAGGAAAATGCGATTCATGCATTTAAACGGCAGTGCACGGTTTGATCGTTCTGCTCGACGGTAGGTTTCGCGTCCTGCGAGGACCCTAGACCAATCGCAGCACGGAGCTTCTTGCCCCCAAGAACTATCTTCACGTCCGATGCCCAAGTGAGGTAGTTCTGATCGTGCGGGGTCAGTTCTTCAAACTCACGATTCACGATTCATGATTTCAAAATTTCGACATTAGATTACTGCGTGTAATCTAATAGAAAATGGTTGCAATAAGCATAAAGTACAGAAAATAAATTGCTATGCATTGCAGTATCTTAAATAAAGCAATGGATTCAAAAATTCATAAAGAATATTCATAAAAACAGAGAAATAATGCTAGAAAATTAAAACAAAGCCAAATAAATCTTCTTGATTTTTCTGGCAATTTTTCAAATTTTTCTGCAATTTTTCTCCTTTTTTTTTTCTTTTTCTTTCCCTTTTCTTTCTTTTCTTTTTCTTTTCTTTTCTTCCGATCGATCCGGCCTGCTGGGCCTTGCCCTTTTCCCGGCCCACCTGCACGCGCGGCTAGGGTTTCCCCTAGCCGCAGCCGTCGCCGCCGCCTCTTTGCACTTTTCTTCTCTTTTTTTTTCTTCTTCGCTTCACCTGCCCGCTCGCCTCCTTTGCTTCTCCCGCCCGCTCGCCTCCCCTTCACGCCTGCGCCGCCTCCCCCTTCGTGCTTCTTGCGACGATGGAAGCCGCAACAGCGCGGTCGACCGAGCGCGCGCGCAGGTTGCTTCGAGCCGAGGACGGGGATTGAGCGGCGCGTGGCGAGGCGGCGCGCGAGAGCGGAGAGCGGCGCCGCGAGCCGTCGCGATGACGAGGCGGATCTGCTGAGCCGGGCACGGCCGCGAGCCGGGCGGCCGAGGCCGGCGGACATGGCGGCGCGGCGCGCGGGCGGAGGCCGAGACGACGGCGATGGCCGAGCCAAGAACGAGCTGCGTAACGGCGGCCGCTCTCTGGGCGGCGCGTAGCTTCCTTAGGCGTGCCGCACGCGCGGCGGGCGGACGGCCGCGCCGCCGGTGCTTCGGACGCTTGGCGCCACAGATTTTCGTCGGGAGCCACGTGGCGCTGCGCTTCCTCGAACAACGGCGGTCGCCGTCGCTGCTGCGGGGGCAAGCGGCGGGTGTGTGGCATGGCGCGAGCGGCGGGCGGCGCGTCGAGCCGGTCGCGAGCCGGGCGACGGAGCGGCGGCGGCGGGGCGCGTGATGCCGGCGGCAAATAAGCGCAGCGCGACGACGGATTCTTCGAGCCAGGGCCCCATGGATTTTCGAGCGGGGCGGCGGCGGTCTTCCTCGGCGCGACGCGGCGAGCACGATGAGGCCAATGGCGGCGGCTGCGTGCCTAGCCATTGACCGGGGTCGTCGTCTTGCGCGCCGAGGAGTCGAGCGCCTGGTGGTGGCGGCGCGTGGCGGGCGGCGGCGCTTCTTCGGCGACGCACCGCAAGGCGAGGGCTATCGGCGGTCGGCGTTCGTCGTCGTCTTGCGAGCACGAGACGGCCGATCGAGTGCCGTCGTGTGCCGACGGTGCATCGAGTGCCGCGTCGCAGCCACCGGGCGTGGCCGTGTCGGTGGCGTGGCGCGACAGTATGGCGCGCGCGCGGCGCGAGCGAGCGCCGAGGCCGAGGCGACGACGTCTTTGCGCGAAGCCGAGCGGCGCGCGCCGAGCGCCATATCGATTTTTTTTCGGATGTACGAGTAGTAACTGCGTGTAGTAACTGCGTGTTACTGAACTCATGTATCGTCTGTAGCTTCATGCTACGTAGCTTCGTGCCGAGAAGCTTCGAGCGATCGCCGTGTAGCTTCGTGCCACGTGACGAAAGCGGTACAAGATGCGTAGGATAGATACATGCGAAGAAAACGACAAGCATTTAGATTCGATTGCCGATTCTCACCTCCTCTCACCTTTTCAAAAACTGATCTCCGATAGAGCTTCATGCTGATAACGTATTAAGGAACCTCGCTATCGAATAGTCCGGGGTTCCCGAACAGATCTGAAGTGGAGAACAGAAAGAGAGAGAGACACGTGTTTAGGGAGAGCGAAAGCGGAAATTCTTTATTGCTAATGAATTCTGGTACATAGGGGGGACCCCCTCCTCCTTTTATAGCGCTCTCTAGGGTTTTGGCTAAGGGACCACATAGGCCTTCCAATGGGCTATTAGGGTTTCTTAACAGTTCGTTGCACAGATGGGACACCTCAGCTGCTTTTACTAACAGTATGGAAATCCAACTGAATTATTGTCTTCTAGTATTCTTTTCGCCAACAACTCCTTAAATCATATAGATTTCACGTGGCCCTTGCTTATGAAAGCGCAGGTATTACAAAATAATCGTCTACCTATGGGCGAGCCTGTTCATTGTTCCAAATAATCTGTCAATTCGGATGACACCGTGTTTGACGAAACAGGTTACTTGAGGTAGTCGATGTTTTTCCTCAAAAATCAGTGACTTTGAGGGGAAGAAGTGTCATAAGAAAAGCAAGGGGAGTGATGCACTAGAAGAGAAGTAGCGTTTTGCCTCAGTTGCTTAAGCGTCTCCTATTCGCCTTGATTGAACAAGAACTTAAAGGCTGTGCACGATTTTATCAAACCAAAAAAATCGTGCCAAAAAACCGAACCAATCCGGTAAACTCGGTTTGACCGGTATACAATATTCGATGTGGTATAGTAAAATTTTGACTTTTGGGATACGGTTTTTCGGTAAAACCACGAGTAAATTGAAATAAATCAAATACAACAATAGAAAAAAAAACATGCATAATTAAATAAATTAATGGTCCAATGTGTATAAAATATAGTTTTATATGGAAATAATATCACTAGATTTGTCAAAGTAATGGTTAAATGTGTGAAATAATTTTTACTAGCGTATAATTAGATAGAGTAATGGTCAAAGGTGTGTATTAGACACCATATCGATATCCAAAACGACAAATAAAAAAGAACAATTCATGCTAGATTGGTAAATATGGTATTTACTAATACCGAATCAAAATATTATGGTATTTATCGATACTAAACTAAAGTTATATTTGTTATATTTGATATCATATTTTAATTACCGTATTTTAAAAAACATATTTGCCAATTATACCATATGCACAGTCCTACAAACTCTCTCGAACAAAGAAAAATCGTTTCAAAATTGATGGGCACTACGAAGGCCTGGCCCATAGAAAGAAGGTGCCACAAATCCGTCGGCCTCTTGGGCCCTACTGCGTGCTAGTGATTACCCAGTAACGAATGTAAGAGATGGGCTGCGTCCAAAATCCTTCTGAAAGAATGTGATTGTTCGGTTAAAAAGATGTGATAGTTCGGCTAAGAAAATGAAATCGTTCGGCTTCGTTTCGGCCGGCCATTTGGTCCACTAACTTCTTCTTCTTTTTTCCTTCACTTTTTTAGACGGCTATTGTTCCTTCACTTTTCATTTGACACTTGTCACCGGCAAAATAACGACATGGTGGCTGTGGCATGGCATAGTGTTTGCTTCTTTGCAATATGCACGATCCAACTTACGGATAGCATCGTGCGCACTACGCAGCATTCCATTTCCATCACCGTGCGGTAGAGTAAAACGATCCTTCGGCTCTTACTTTTTCGTGGACAACACGGTCAGAAAAGCCCGGATAATGCCAGCCCAAACAAGTGGTGCGACAGCGAGATCATTCCATCTCCATGCGGCCCGCCATGGTTTCCCAATGATCATTTGTAGTCTCAATGCAGCTGGGCCCTACTGGACGTCCACATCAGCATTTGGGGGGTAAGAAGAACACGACTCTTCGGTGGACCGTCCGTCTCGTCGCATTCTTTTGGGTGGACGGCCAGGATGGCTCCTGTATCCCTGCTCCCTGGGCGGCGCGGATGTCGCGGTCACCGGCTTGGGTGGGCTTCTCCGGCGAGACCCGTCCCGCAAGAAACGACCCTTCCCCGTTTTACCCTTCAAAGTTCAAAATCGTAAAACTCGTGTATTTACGCAGTTTTGGCAAATACCTGTATCCCATCCATGTAATCAACATTGTTATATGATGATCATGCAGTTTCTAGGATGCTAACTACTGTACTTCATTCATTTGTAGACTATCAAACGCAATAACAACGCGTGATGCATCCTTCTTGCAATTTAGGACATATAGTAAAAAAGATTTACAATAGCAGAGAAGACAAATCATTACTGTAATTGTTTAGCAAGATTACTGTTAGTGTAGTAGTTTTACTTTGACAAGAATACTGATCTACTTCTGTAATTGTTCTTCATCAAGAAAAACCGACAGTTCAGATGAACGGTAAAAGGATTTATGGAACATCTCTCTCTCCATGCCTCTGAAAAGAAACACGTTCTTCTTGTTCCCTAAGCCAAGAAGGTGGAGGCTATAAAGGTCAATCCCCCCGCGGCCCGCCTCTCTCCTTCCCCTGCGTTCGAAACGAATACCCCCCTCGACACCTCTCGATTCAAATCCCCGTCCAAAAAAAAGAGGGGAAAAACATTTCGATCCCCCTCTTGCTCGTCCTCCTCCCCCCGACCTCTCCTTCCACTCCTCCACCAAAACCCTAGCCCTAGAGGCGGAGCTCCCTTCCCGCCACTGCACTGGACTGCACCCATGGCCGACGATCACTTCTCCTCCGCGTCGTCGCCGGCGGCGACGGCGGCCGCGGCTGCTGCGGCGGTGGGGTCGTCGGTGATCCCGATCGTGAACAAGCTGCAGGACATCTTCTCGCAGCTGGGGAGCAGCTCCACCATCGACCTGCCGCAGGTCGCGGTGGTGGGGAGCCAGAGCAGCGGCAAGTCTAGCGTCCTCGAGGCGCTCGTCGGCCGCGACTTCCTCCCGCGGGGCTCCGACATCTGCACGCGCCGCCCCCTCGTGCTCCAGCTAGTGCACCAGCCGCGCCGCGCCGTCGACGCCGACGCTGACGAGTGGGGCGAGTTCCTGCACCTCTCCGGACGCCGCTTCTACGACTTCCGCGAAATCCGCCGCGAGATCCAGGTCCCCATCCCCTCATAATTTATCGTTTCCGTCGGTGATTGAGTTGGTTAGGCTTTGGAATGGAGGGTCAATCGATAGCGAGATAGTGTTCGTTCGTGTGTCCGTTTACTAGGGTTATGGATGATTGTTTAGTTGCGATTTTAGTGGTTGTTTCTGTGAATCATTTGTAAGTTGGTACTGGTTTCTGATGCTTGTGGATTGGGTTATATAGGCTATAGAACGATTTGGACTGTCTTAGCAGGTTTTTGGATTGGGATATGATGCTTTTGGATTGGAATGACAATAATGCTGGGTTAGATGACACCATATTCGTATTTAGGCCCTGTTTGGCATGGCTCCAACTCCGAATTTTGCAGCTCCATAGTCCAGATCCAGCTTCTCACTTGGATCCACTCCACTGAGAATCTAAAGTTTTCTATTCTCAAAAGTTGTCAGAGAAAGTGTTTGGCTACAAAGTTGGCTCCAGATCTAAGAACGAGAGAATTGTGTACAACAAGACTAGACTACCCTTTTTGAAACAAGAAAGGCTTCACAGTTCAGAGTTAGAATTACTTTTAATGATCCAAAAGGCTGGATAGTGTCTAGCACAAGTGCACAACAATCTCCATTTGCACATGACTTTTTTTTTATTAAAAAAAGTAGGCAAACATGGAAATTTCAACGTCAGATCGCCAAATCCGAATAATCCAAGCACTTGTCTGATCATACAAAATTTGATTGCAGCAACATACGATAATAGTCATCACACGTCCAATTTACAGAGAAAAGCCTTTGACTACTGTTATGTATCACATTACTATGTTTATCCCCAATGTGTATGGCTCAGGCACGCCTCTGCACAGAAGCAAAATCAAAGCTCTCATTACATTATTAGTCACTTGGGTCCAGCCTTTCCATAAGAATCACGCAGGGTAACCGTCCTGTTGAACACAAGCTTCTCGGGTGTCCAGTCGGTGTCCACAGCGAAGTAGCCTGGAATTGCATCTGGAACTGCAACAGAACAAGGACAATGGGGTTGCATTGCATCAATGCATCTCCTTGCAGCCCAGAAAGTGTAAGCAGTCAAGCTGATCACCACCACTGCTGTAAAGAATTGCAGCTGCCAAAATGACCTTTCCTGTTCACATAACATGCTACAATCAATTCCCAAATGTAAGGATGAACTTCTAGAAGAAAAAAAAATAAAAGTAGACATTGAAACACTTCAATTACCAGCAACACCTGCCATCTGCATATTTTCATATGCATTGTCATGGACAAATACAAGGCTAAACATCTCAAAGACAGAAATCTCAGTATCTCTAAAATTTTGTGGATTACTACTTTCTGAAGAAATTCCTAGTATTATCTGCCAAGTTCCATGAAAATTCGAAGAAAATTTGAGGTTAGTCAACATCTAGCTAATAGAACGTCTCTCATATCCTCTCCAGTTATTAGTAGGTAGTAACATTCCATCTGAATTTCTTACAAGCTAAAATCCACATAAAAATCGGAAAAAAAATTGACTTCCAGTTCAGTGATTCACAGTTCTCATTTCTTGGCTGTATTTGCGGCGGGGGATAGAGAAGCATATCTACTACGCTAATTTAACTTCCTCATCAAATAGACCATGTAAAGGGGAGGTATCAACAATCATATAGCTAGCAAACAAGATATGATTCAAGCAAGGCTGGTACAGGCAAGTTGGATGGTAGAAGCTAACGTTACCTCCACAAGCAAGATGAACCACGAAACTGACAAACGATTTGGAAGAGGAGGCGCAGAAATTTTATAGTTCTTCATGCATTTGGAATGTTTGGTTTTGTTGTTCTCGACTCTGGAACATGTAATGCATATTTTGCATCTCATCTCATCCAGATCTACTGAAAAAGGAAGGGGGCAGAGGCAAAACGCCATGGGTACTGACCTTCAAGCTGTGTGGGAGAGGACGTCGCCGGGCCGGGGTTGAGGAGGACGAGTTCGCCGAGGCTGGGGGAGGACGATGCGCGCCGGGGCAAGGTCACCAAGACTGGGAGAGGAGGAGGACGCGTTCCACCGGGATGAGGTCATGGACGCAGGGGGTAAAGGAGGACGAGGTCGCCGTCGAGGTTAGAGGAGGTCGTGGACGTCGGGACGAGGTCGCCACCAGGGGGAGGAGGAGGACGCGCTAGGGTTTGCGGAAATGGGAGATGGGGCGACGGCACTGCGTGTGTGTGGAACCGACGCTGGTTTTGACGAGGGCTATTTTGCGGGAGATTTTACGCCAACTCCAGGGGTATTCTCGTAACAGGGTCACGGCTCCTCGTGGGGAACAACCTCTCCCCTACTCCATGAAAATGAACTACAATCTGCTCTAGATTCGCCTGACTCCCGATTCGATTTTTTTTAGGAGCTAGACCGTTTGGCATGGCTCCACTTGCTCCAAACGAGAATTAGGGAGCTGGTGTCATGCCAAACAGGGCCTTAGTGGCGATGATGTTTTTTACATTCCTGCTTTGTGGGGTGATTTTTTTTTTAAATGTTTCTGGGGTGATTTTTGTGGTTGCCGTTTAGTGGTTGTTTTAAGGGCACACACTGTAGATTGCTATCTCTTTGATTTATTTAGCGCCCTTTAGATTTTGGTACGTTCAGAGCTGGGATATATTGTTAGTTTAAACGTCTTAGTGGGTTGCTCGAATGATGAGATTGTTTGGATACTTTTGTGTGGATTTAGTGGGGTCAATCCTATTGCTGATAGTGTTATTACATTTAGTGGTTGTTCAAAAATCGAAATAACTGTTAAACTTTAGTGGTGAATTAAAATTTGGCAGCAGAGAAGTGTGTAGTGCAGCAATTTTTGTTTATTTTTTCTTTCCAGTATTTGGTAGAATAATGATAGTATCTGTCAATGATACACTCCTCTGCATCAATGCAGGCAGAAACTGACAAGGAGGCGGGTGGTAACAAGGGTGTGTCAGATAAGCAGATACGTTTGAAGATTTATTCACCAAATGTGCTAAACATCACTTTGGTCGATTTGCCTGGAATCACTAAGGTGCCAGTAGGTGACCAACCAAGTGACATTGAGGCCAGAATAAGGACTATGATATTGTCATACATCAAGCACAAGACATGTATCATCTTGGCTGTTTCTCCAGCAAATGCAGATTTAGCGAATTCTGATGCTCTTCAAATGGCTCGAGCAGCTGACCCTGATGGTATGTGTGGCCTTCAAAGTCCATGTGTAGCCCAGTAGAACATTTCTATTAAGATCTTGTATCTTACTGGGCTGATTCATTGTTCTTGTAGGTTCTCGAACAATCGGTGTTATCACAAAGGTTTGATCATGTACCTTAAATTTTCTACGTTCCTGGATTGAAAAAGCAACATTCTATTTATATTATCTTTTCTACGTTCTTGGATTAAAAAAGCTACACTATTATTCCACTTCTGATCTTGGCTGCTCTTCTATTTCCTTCCAGTTGGACATAATGGACAGGGGCACTGATGCCCGCAATTTTTTGCTGGGAAATGTGATCCCATTACGACTTGGTTATGTTGGCGTGGTAAACCGCAGTCAGCAGGTACTTTAGTTTGCAGCATGTTTGTCTAATTAAGGGCGCGGCTGTGTTAATATTCCTACTGCATTGCTGCCTTTCACAGTTCAATAGCGATCTAACTTGGTGATCACTGAGTTCATTGTGTAATGTGTATAATGATCAGAGCCTCCAGATGGAGTAAATGTGTGGTATTACTGCTTGTTGCCTGTTGATAAATAGCGGTTAATAACAATAGCTCTAAATTTTGAACTTCATACCTAGTTCATACCATCAAATATCATTTTCAGAACTTTGTCTTAGTAATTATAGGAATGTCTTGGAGGTATTTCGCTAATGCAGTGTTAAGCATCTTCTTTGATGGTGTAAAAGGTATATCTAATCTATACTTTTCTTAATGTGCAGGATATCAACTCAGACCTCAGTATCATGGATGCTCTGGCCCGTGAAGAAAAATTCTTCCGTACTCAGCCGGTATGCTGCAGTGAAGTCCACTTTTTTTTTTCAACTTTTGTGTTATTTGTTTTACACGTTTCTGAAATGTGTTCTCCTTTTCAGGCATACCAGGGTCTTGCTCAGTACTGTGGGATACCACAGTTAGCAAAGAAGCTAAACCAAGTATTTTTGTGAATAGGATATACGATGTAGTCCACCTTATATAACTTTCAGACACATGTTGTGATTTAAACTAAAAATACATTTATGTGGTTTCAGATTCTGGTCCAACATATAAGGACCGTTCTGCCTGGACTGAAGTCACGCATAAGTTCTCAGCTGACAGCTATTGCTAAGGAACATGCTTTTTATGGTGATCCAGTCGAGTCCAAGGTCTGGTTTGAATTAGTATTCTTTGGTCAAAGTGATAATAATCATACAATTTTCTTGTGAAATCATTTTTAGCAAGGTATATTGTCTGACTTGGTTTATTTAGCGCCTAATAAAATCTGGCTTCTTCATCTGTCTTCTCTGTTATTCTTTTGGTCTCTGCCTTGACGGTCCATCTCTGTTTTTCATGGTTGCAGGCTGGGCAAGGTGCTAAGCTTTTGAACATTCTAGCTAAATACTGTGAAGGTAATTACTGAACTGTGTCAGACTATATGTATGCTTAGAAGTCTTGTAGCTGTTCCTTTGTTCAAGTCTTATCTATTACTTTGTTGTGTCATTATTTGTAAACGTTAACAATGTGTGCATGCTGTAGCTTTCTCCTCGATGGTGGAAGGAAAAAATGAGGATATATCAACAGTTGAGCTTTCTGGTGGTGCAAGAATCCATTATATTTTTCAATCTATATTTGTTAAAAGCTTAGAGGTTTGTAATTTTGCTGCATTTACTGTTTACTGGATCTTTCATTTTGCTGCATCATACCATGTAATCATGATGTTATCAAATCTGTCTCACATAGGATGTTGACCCTTGTGAGGATGTCACCGACGAAGACATCCGCATGGCTATACAAAATGCAACCGGTCCTAGGAGTGCTTTGTTTGTACCTGAGGTATGATGCACTTGTGTCCTTTTGAGTACACTATTGAAAGAGCAATTGTAGAAATTCATGACGTTGCCCAGTTGAGCTGACATAACTCTTCCTTTGCTAACATTTTGTCAGGTACCATTTGAAGTCCTTGTCCGTAGGCAGATCAGCAGATTGCTTGATCCAAGTCTTCAGTGTGCAGATTTTATATACGATGAACTAGTGAAGGTATAGATTTGACTGTCCATATAGCTATGACCTTTTGGCAGTTTGTCTGATGTTATTGTACACTATTGCCCATGTATCATAGAAGGCAGAATTTGTTCGCCAATATGACAGTTCAGTTGTAAAATCTAGGAAACTGAAATTGAAGCATCTATTTTGCTCACTGCACATATAGCGTTAATTAACATTTAACATGCTGATAGATTGTTTCTATTGTTACTTCTCTTGATAACTTCTGTTTTGCTGTAGATGAGCCATGGCTGTCTTGCCATTGAGCTGCAGCAGTTTCCTGTACTCCGGAGGAGCATGGATGAAGTAATTGGGAAGTTTTTGCGGGATGGGCTTAAGCCGGCACACGATATGATAGCACACGTTATTGAGATGGAGGTAAACATTTGCTTGCTTTGTGGATGTTAATTATTTGTTTTGTTCCTGGTACCCACTGGAGTTTAGAAACATGTGACTTACCAATATTTGATCCAAACTTCTATATATACTTCTGACCACACATGCACCATTTTGTAACTTATTTAATGAAGTTTTGGAACATATTATTTGATTTGTATTTGATCCAAAGTGTTCATTCCTTATTTATTCTGACTTTGCATTGATATTTGGTATATGGTTTTTTCATTATTTTCACTTGCAATGATATTAACTGTGCAGGCAGATTACATAAACACATCTCACCCAAATTTCATCGGTGGCAGCAAGGCTGTAGAGCAAGCACAGCAGCAAGTTAGGTCCGCCAGACTGCCGGCAACGGTGGTTAGAAGAGTATGTATACGTTATATGTACCATTATAGTGTAATTTCTTCTGCTGAGAGCAACTTAAGTTTAGAATCACTGCCAACGACAAATGAACTCTTTATTTCATATAAGCGCCCAGTGCTTCTATTTCTTAATGACATGGCTGTTACCTTAATTTTAAGACTATCGGAACTCGGAATTAGACGAATATCAAATGGTGCTTTGACAAATTATTGTTTAAATTTGATGGGCAACTTTTTTTCCTATAAATATATAGCAGGCTAACAGCTGCAGTCATATTTTTCCGGTAACAGTTAAAAGTATGTTGATTTTTTTCATGAAATTATTCTTGATGGCCCTGTTGTTATGCTCAACACCATAATGGATATCAATATGTCATTATAAAACCATTTATTTCTTTTTGAAAAGGCATGGATCATGACTAAGCCAACTCTAGTGGTAGGCACATGTTAGAAGTCGTGCTGCTAGAACGAAGGATTGTAGACATGCGAACACCTACTGTTTATTTTGAGCACATTTTTATCAAGTTGAATAATGCATTCAGAGACATTGATTCTTTTAGTAAGTTATACGCACTTATCACACACATCCTTCATTTGCAATTTGATGCAGTCCACATATTATCAACTATACACAAGTATTTAACAATTCCACATGGCAGGATGGAGCAGATGCCGATAAGCTACAGACTCCTGATAAAACTCAAAAAACACGTGCGTTATTGGGTAAAACTGCTGGTGTAAATGGAGTTGTCACTGACCACATCCAGGTTTTTCTCATAACCATTTTTTTTGTAGCGGTGTGATGACTATTCATTTCGTGGAATTGTTTCTGAGATTGTTCTCCTTTGCTGTGGTCCATTACCAGGGGGTACGGTCTGCTGTTGAGGCCGAGAGACCAGGATCATCAGGTAAGGGTTCTGTTGCAAATGCAATAGATCCTTTGATATATTTGAGTGCAATAGATCAGCAATAGATTCTTTGATATATTTGAGTGCAATAGATCAGCATAGTGTTTTTGAAACCATCATACTATTTTACCTCAGCCAATTTATTTACCTGCTAATCTTTCAGGTAGTGGAAGCACATCTTTCTGGGGCTCAATATTTACTTCCAATGAGGACCGTCCACATGCTTCTGCAAAAGATAGCTCAGTGAACAGATCTTATACTGCACCTACTCCCAACCTGGAACATTCATTCTCTACGATACAGTTAAGAGAGGCAAGCTATCTTATTAATGTTTTTTTATTTTCTCCAAAGTATTATTTGAACGTGCAAGTGATTGATGGAGACCATTGTTAAACAGCCACCGACAGTCCTCAAGCCTTCAGAAAACCAGTCTGAGCAGGAGGCCCTTGAAATAGCAATTACAAAATTGCTATTGAAGTCATATTACAATATAGTCAGGAAAAATGTTGAGGACTTTGTGCCAAAATCAATTATGCATTTTCTGGTATGATTCTTGTCCAACTCTTCCATATTTACTAAAGAGTGCATAACATAACTATTTCTTTGTGCACATCATTTCTTTTTTAAGTTTATAGCCCCTTATAATTACTTGGGTATGTATGATGATTGTTTCTGTGTGTAATCCTTGTGCTATTTTCTTAGTTTCATGGAAAGCATAGATGAGAGAGTAAACAAATATTAAAATCTACCATTGTTTTCGCCTCAACTACTGTCAAGCATGGTTAAACACCAATAATACTGTTTGTTGGTGGCATTATCAAACATTATTAAGCACCACTATTATTGTGGATTGCAGTAGTGGGTACTGATAGTATTTTCCTCTTAATTTTTAAGCATTGTTTTTTTTCCTGTTATGAATGCAACTAATGGGCTTGCATTGCATTCAGCAGGTTGCTGTAAAACACAGTGTTCCTTAATTATTTTTAAATAAAAAATATATTTGGATTTGATCAAATCTCTTGCCTCTTTTCCTTCTCTGCCCTCTTGATTCAGCTTTGTGCATTTCGTAGTGGCAGGGAAGCTGAGCAGAAACCCTAGTAATAAATGTATGTTTTTTCAGTTGTTGTGGCATGTTCATTAAGGAATTGATTCCTTTGCAGGTTAATCACACAAGAAGGGAGCTGCATAATTTCCTTATAACTAGCCTTTATAGGTGGGGACAGCTGTTTCTACTCATATTTGAATGACGTCCACCATCACATAATAGCAAATTTGCTCGCTACTGCTGCTATACATTATAGTTCCTCAAATGCTTGATATTTCCCTATGAACCAATGCAGAGAGGAGCTCTTTGGGGACATGCTCAGAGAACCTGATGAAATAACCATAAAGAGGAAGCAGATACGTGATACCCTCAAGGTCCTTCAGCAAGCATACAAAGTATGTTTTCGCAACCCTTTTAAATCCTTCATTCAAATATGTCTGGTACGGCTTGATCTGATCACTAATTGTTCTTTTTTTTTTTTGCATTATGATTCTTCGACAAAATTCAGACTTTGGATGAGATACCACTTGACGCGGAGACAGTTGAGAGGGGCTATTCGCTGGACTCTGATGCAACAGATCTACCACGTGTCCATGGGCTTTCTTCATCCTTCCATGGCGATGGGAGCTCACCATATTCGATCCCGAAGCAAACAAGGTCTAGGAAATCAAGCCACTCCGGGGAGCAGCCGCCTTTCAATTCCAATGCGATCGGCAATGGATTTTGATACCGCCTTTCACGACCATACCCTGATTGTCGCCCTGATTGATGATTGAACCAACAGATGTGCTGGTGGCACACAGCCACACTATTCTGCATTTTGTTGGCACCCAATAGATATATATTTTTGTAGTTGCTATATTCTTTTTAGTGTTGCACCCAATGAAGCATGGCATGGTGCGAGTTTTGCCGTTTACCCTTTGTACAGTTTATCGCTCTGCCCAACCATTTCGTCTTAAAAATGGCATCGGTGATGGGTATAGTTTTTTTGTTGAAACCCACGGAAGAAGCTCTGGGAACATGCTAGCGCCGAGCTTCTGAGTGCCTGTATCCTAACACGGTTGGTTTTGCCGTGCAAAATCTGGCATGGAGATGCAAAGTTGTGTTGCAATGAAGTTACTACCTTATCCCATTATTACTTCGGTGATATTACTCTTCGGTCACAAATAATTATCGTTTTAAACATAGACATAACTTTGACTACTAATTTCTATTACAATATATTTATAAAATCCAATAAAATTATAATATTATAAAAGTACTTTTCGAGATAAATCTACACATCTTTACCGTGTATCCAATTTAAATATTTTAAAATATATTGATAGTCAAAAGTTTCAAAATTTTGACTATATCTATATTCAAAACGATAATTAGACCGAAGAGAGTAGTTAATAATAGTTGTGATTTTCAAGAGGTCTACTAATCCATTCTTTCAACATGCAACAAGCAGCTTAACTGAAAGTAATACGTCTAAAAAACGTTACAGTGAATTTCTCGCACTAAGGTCCATTTGAAACGTGAGAAAATTTCCGATTCTTGCTGAAATTGAATTGTTTTCTGTGGAATTCCTGCGTTTCAAACAACGTCTAAAATACGAGTTGGGTTGGAAACTTGGATACTACAGCGACGTTCTGATGGGGTTGGATAAAAATCAGAGTAGCTATTTCACAGTTGTACTGCAAATAAGCGCGTGTTCCCGTATCTGTGCACTGAAGCAGCAAGAACAAGATGCGTCTGTAGAGTAATCTCTGCATTATACTTCTGGGCAACAAAGTCGAACCAATACGCGCGGCCAAAATTTTATCAAACAGCCGATGAGATGAATCACCTCACCGCTTAAAGTTTCCATCTTAAGCTAACCTGCACACAAAATTTGAATGCTAGTAACTAATAATGGAAAAACTTGAAGCTGTAAAGTTCCTGATGTTTTGAGGAAAGCTTGATATAGTTGAGCAAGTTTCATGGATTACCTTGCTCTAATTTGACATTGAGCTGATGCTTGCTTAGGAGGGCGTAAAATTCCACAGCAACCCATAACAACGTTAACTCTATACTCCATCTAGATCGGCATGGAGAGGCATTAGATGCAAAAACAACCAGCAGATGCTACCTTAACCCGCCACTTCCAGCCCTCAAGGTATACCAAATTGTTTCTGTTGGGTAGGCCTTTTGGTAGTCTACTTGGCTTTCTTCTTTTTCGCTTTCTTCTTTTTCTTCTGAACAGCTTCTGATTCCCGTTTGAAAATCGCCAGGATTTCGATGCTGCATTAGTAATTTCATTTAATTAACGTAATTCAATACTATATCAATTAGCCAGCACACTTGAATAAATAACTAATGTGCAAAAAATAAGAATCGATTAAATGGGGCAGAGGGAGCAGCAAACTAGAGTTATTGAAACAGGTCATCAACGCCAGATAGCTTCATTCAGGTTCATTAATAACATCTAGACAGCATCCTCAAGTTGATTATTTTGCATCTTGATCAGTGAAGCCATGGGCAAAGTCCATGTTTAAGAAAGTTAAGAAACTGAAATATACATAAGAGATCACTCTAATTCTGTCATCATACTACAGTAAAGTCTCCCCTATCAGAGTATGGTAAACTTAATTGATACTATAGAAGCTTCAAGTCTATATATAGTGACCCAAGCCAGGTGGCAACCATGGTTAGTGATTTTTTTTTTAGTCCTATAACTTGGCACAATACAAAAGGATATCACAAAAGAGACTTTCCCGAGAGCAATTGCAGTAAAATATAAGAGAGTAGTAACTTGAGTCAAGAAGTTGAAATCAGTACCTATCAGTGCCAGGGAAGAAGTTAAAAGCATGAGCATTTTCCAAATTCCAGGCCTGGCTGGATATCAAGCTTTTGCAGTCCTGCAGAGGAAATAATTATAAATAACAAAAACTGCACCAGAATAGCAACAAAAATTGAGGAAGTAAGTTTTGGAGACCGCTGATAAGCTCATTCAATAACACAAACAAATCGAATTCCGGAACTTCATGATCCATAAGCAACTGTCACCTTCTTAAAACTTTCCCATCCACAACTGATGTATATAAGGGTTTCTGGCCATGTTTCACTACTTTCTTCTGTTGTTGTACTATCAAC
Organism: Otatea glauca; assembly: GCA_036346275.1. Classification (NCBI taxonomy): domain Eukaryota; kingdom Viridiplantae; phylum Streptophyta; class Magnoliopsida; order Poales; family Poaceae; genus Otatea; species Otatea glauca. The sequence goes on along the minus strand of CM070712.1, from coordinate 50,783,308 downwards.
ATGAATAGCTGCCTCCCTTGCTCGTAGGATCCATGGTCTCTTCTCATCTTTGACCTTTGTAGGTGAACTGTGTTTAGAAATTGAATGCCATTATTAATAAAGTTACCACAGTGGACAAGGATTTCACAATCGATGAAAACTCGGTGGACATATTATCACGTTACTGGAAATAAAAGAATGAAAGCACACAGACTGCGAACGGTACTTCTTATTTCTACCTTTTAGCCTTATACGCCTTGCGCTCAGACAAAGCAACTTTCTGTAAAGCACTGATAACAGAAGGGTGCAATCCTTTCCTGGGAGGATCCACGATAACAACACTTGATCCTTTAAGCCAGTGAACAGGTTCCTGGCACCATGATGCAGGTTCCAAATGAATCCTTGGAATATTAGATGTAACAATAGTAGAAAATACAAGTTCAATTGCATACAACTGAAGCATCGGTATTGTGCCAGGTAATGGTGCAACCCAGGTTTGTTGGAAGTCGGCTTGCTGACTTCTCAAAAGACATCTTTGACATTTTATTGATCTCAACACATTTCACAGACCTGGAAGTATAAGAACTTTTCATGAAATATCTGAATAATAGAAGCATGCCACCAAAAATGGATACACTGGAAGTAGACATGGCCATGGACAGCCTGGGTTGCCCTGAATTTCGAGGCTTGAGTCAACCAGCTTCAGAACTAGGCCCGCAAGGAGTTCTTATTAATATCTTAGTATATTTCACTAAAAGTAATCTAAATCAATGTTTTTAGTGAAAAATCAAATACTTGTTTTTTTCTCAAGCTTACAGCTGCGCTTTGGGTCAAATCACATAGACTAAGTTTGCGAATTATTTAGTACGTTAATGAACATAAAAATGTGTCTCCTCAGCATCCCAATACTGTTGTCCTGACGAGTACATTCATATCTAATCTTGACACATCCAAAACAGAAATACAATATGTGCCAGTTAACATGCATTTTTTACTCACCTACATTTCCTAGAAGTGGCAATGGATAACCCAATAACACCAGCACCCGAGTACAAATCAACAACTGTTGAGCCACGTGGCACATATTTGTTCAACCTATGCAGCAACGAGTTAAAAGACTGAAAAGCAAACAAATCACTGTATAAGAAAAAGATGTTATGACAAACTTAGCATAAGGTAAGTAAACAATGGAATTTCTGCTCCAACTATACCCAAGATCCATATGCAACGAAGAAGTGTGGTGCATGGAATGGATCTAAGGTTAATCACTAGCTCCTAGCAAATATAATTGGACTTTTTTTAGTTGAAAATTTAATCCTGCTGTACATGGGTAAGTTCTACATGAAAAAACACAATTTTAATCGCACATACCAGAGTATTAGCCTGCCCAAAGGTACAAGGATCCAAAGAAATATCAACTCCTCCGAAACGCTCCCACAGGTCTCTCTCTCCGATGAGATGTCTCCATTTATGCCCAAAAATTATCTGCAGTTGTAACAACATTATTATTGAAAAAAAAGCATAGATCCTGAAGGTAAGTAGTTGGCAGGGAATATCTGAAGTTGGTTGCCCAACAGGGAAATATTAGGGAGCTAATCTTTAATCAAGGCACATATGCATCAATGTATTGTAACTTGTAAGTAAATAGTTAACTTCAAAAAGGAACATGAAGAATGCCTTGAAATTTTTGTCAATTCTAGTCCAACAGGATTTGCTCAGTGTGCATCTGGTACATATATCCTTACAGGTTGCAGAAATGATGACTTTAGCATATGGTTTCTATATGAGTAGGAAAATGGTTTTCAACACCTGCATCCCCCTTGAGGACTCGGCATATCTCTTAACGAATATATGCATTGTTGGAATGGAACTCAAATTCTATTCCACGGGGCCAAGACAACATATTACATGTACAAGGGGCCAAAGGCCAAAAGGCAAATAAGCAGAAAGCACCCTATACAAAGAGAAACAGAGACTACTCTCAACATACATAAGCTTCTTATATCTGGGGCACTGTTTACATCCATCATCAATACCAAAACTAGAAAACGTAGGGAACTACACATCTTTTTAATAGGAGATGGGCTCGAACTCATGACCTCAACCACCGCACCTAAAAAGTGCTTCACCACTACGGTGCACATTCTTTCCCTTAATCCATATTTAGTGGATAAGTTTTAGAAGACATAGAACGCCCAATATTTGGATTTGTAGAGATCGGAAGTGGGAAGCATACAAATTATCTACTCCATATTCCATCTTTAACCCTATCATCACTATGCCAGAAGTTCTAAGAGTGGACTGTAGTATCACTATGTCTGACTACACACAAAACTTGACTATTTACATTATTTGTACTAATTAGACAACAAGAGTAGAATAAGTATAGTAATATCCACCAAAATTCACATGCATATCTTACATTGCTGGTTGATGTCTGAAAATTGGCCCATATAGAGTGAATCAGATGCACATTACTTCTTGGTCCACCATTTCTCCATAAGAACTGTCACAAGTATAATCACAAAGATTGAGGATAGAGTAGGCAAAAGCAAAGTAGAATGCCTGATAGAATACTTCCAAGAAAATAGGAAAAAGGTGAAGAGCAGCTATATGTGTTACAGAACCTCAGTTTGAACAACTTACTTCTGACAATAAACTCAACTTCTCTGCATCTTGGGAGTGCTCATCTCTTGAATTCCAAACAAGTGAAACTTGAACTCTCCCTGGGTAGAAACTAACATATTTCAATCACTTTGGCTTGGAGAATGGACACTACAACTAGCATATGGAGAATCAAGCTAACCTTGTTCATATCTTTTGTCAACTGGAATGGATGTGTTATATGTTGTCACAGCCATCTAGAGGATATTGTAAAAGAAATCAAACGCATCAGGGTTATTGGCACAATGACATGCATGAGTTTCCGAAGGAAGCAACATGTTGATGGAGACCAAATTGCATCATGAATTGCAGCAAGGAAGACCATTATATTATACTTGCCCTTTGTGTTAGATGTTATACATTCACAAATAGCATATATAAGGTTGTATGTTCTTAGTCCAGAAAAAAAAGAGAGAAAAGTTCTTTTTCATATAGTTATACATAGTTATGTACATGCTATTAAGAAAAGTAACAATTACCTGCACATATCTTAGTTCACCAGTACCAGCATCTTCGTCAAATGGCTGAATATTCAACTCAGATATACCTAAAAGACCAAAGTTCTAATATATTAGGCTTCACTTTACGAATTGAAAAAAAAATTCCATATCCATATGAAGCAAGCAACAACAGGAACGTGCCTTGCCTCAGAAGCTTAACAGCAGCGTTAATGCTCGGGTGATGAGCTGAAAAAAATGTGAAAAACGAAATGAGGATTCATAAATTGCAACTAAAAGTAACATGTAGCACAACAAAGTTCAAGAGGATCACGACAACTTATTGTGTAATTCTTACGTAAGTAGATTTTGATAGCTAACCTCTGCACTCGGGAATATCTGTAACCGTATGTGTCCCTTCCTGATATAAGCCAATCAACGGGGTCTCTGGTGTTCCACGCACAGCTAGCTTTGCCCGACACCGCCATTCCCACTAAAAACACCGTCACATTTAACGGAAAAGCAAACCCACCAACTAACCACATCAATTTCTTGCATAATCTACATATTTACAGAAAAAAAAAACTAAAACGTAACTTTCTTTCCGGTTACCAGATAGTAACCAGAAGTCATGCAAACTATTAAGCTTGACATCAAACAAGCATATCATTAGATACATTTGGAGCTACAGTTTTCTGGTGGAAACATAACTTGAGTAACCCCAACATGCGAGCTTATGTTCATCAAACCGATTTCCACCTTGAAGTATTGAACAAAAACCACGCACGATTACAGATTATTTCACAAAACCTAAGCTGATTACCATATCAGAGCTGAGTTCTAGTGATCCGTAAAACTATTTTTTGGCACCAGGTATATAAACCACCCAAATAACACAAAATTACATGGGCACAACCAAAATTTTTGGAAGCCACACGTACCAGTCTGCCCCTGCTGAAGGTGAAATCTCCTACTCCGTGGCCCTTGAAGAAATTCGCCACCTCCTCCAGCACCGGCGGCTTGTCCAGGTTGAACTCGTGCGTGCACCCTGAACACCTACGAATCGGGCTGGAAAAAAATTAGCTCACACATGCAAGCGAGCGCTCGCGCATCGGGAGAGACTAGAGAGAGCCATACGAGCCGAAGTGGAGGCATCCAAGGCATGTGGAGGAGGCGGAGGCGGTGGAGATTGTGGCGGGAGGCAGGGGGGCGGAGGTGGTTGGGTTTGGCACGGTGGGTTTGAGCCGAGGTGGTGGCGGTGGAGGGGCAGGGGGAGGAGGGCGAACGCGCGTGCGAGGAGGAGGACGCGTTCGGGTCGTGGTGGCCAGGCGCGGGGCTGTCGGCGAAGGCCAGGGAAGCAACCCCGCCGGGGGAGGCATCGCCGGCGGTGGGGTGGGAAGCTGAGGAGAGGCGGGAAGAAGGAATGGAGGGATAAGGAGGCGGCGATGCGTTTGGATGTTGGATGAGATATTTTTCAGGGAAATTACGACGAGAGTAAACTCACATATAGGGTGTGGTACTCCATACTCCATAGTCCATCCTATCGAAGATAAGAAACGGTAGATCTATTTAGAAACTATTTATTTCGGTCCGACTAATAAACAGGTTATATCATGCCGACCTACATGTTGAGAATTCGAAAAAATAGAAAAATAAAAAAATGCAGAAAAATATGAAAAGATTCAAAAAAAATAGAAAAAATTAAAATAATTAGAAAAACTCGAATCGTGTCTGGCCAAACGGGCCGTGCCTACTCCCAATCGTGCCGTACCGCGGTGCCGACCTAAGCACGGCACAGGCAAGTAGACCGTACCGTACTCGGGCTAGACCAATAGTGTCGTGCCTCGAGCGACCCATTTAATCCGGCCCGTTTGAACATCTCTAAAGAAAATGTTGGTTACGTGCAGCTTAAACTTTGCCGATTAATATCTTTTTCAACATTTAGATCGCACACACGGAAACACGGAAATAATATACATGGGATCAACTAATTTACGATTGCCCACACAGCTCGTTTCGTGCGGTTGAAGCCAGAGCACGACACGTGGACAAATGAGAAGGTCGTTGACTTTGTTTCCCGTCCCGCCTGTGAGCAACATGTTGTGAATCCCTGAGCTGTCCATACCCTCAAGCCGTTCACACGCAGAGAACGAGCCAGGAGAGAGAGCAAGCAAGATGAAATTAGTTGGTTCGAGTTGAATTTGTATGATTTTAAATTTTCCAAGTCGAAAATTTCAACTTAAAAAGTTTTAAATCGTAAAATTCCAAATTAGAAAGTTTCAACTCGAAAAAATTCACATCGGAAAGTTTCAACTCAAAATGTTTTAAATCAAAATTTTCAAAAAAGAAAGTTTCAAGTCGAAAAGTTTCAACTCGGAAAATTTTCAATTAAAAAGCTTTCGGTTTGAAAAGTTTTGATTCAAAAAACTTTTGGTTCAAAAAATTTCAATTGAAAATTCAACTCGAAAATTTTTCAATAGAAAAGTTTAAATCGGAAAGTTTTAACTCAAATAAATTTAAATTATAAAATTTCAATTCAAAAAGTTTCACCTTTGAAAACTTTCAAAAATGATTAAAAAATACTTGTTTTCAATAATTTTAGGGGAATATTCGAAATACAAAAACTTTTTTGAGTTTGAGAGGAAGGGAATGGAAGAGGTGATGTCACTTTCAAAAGAAGAGGACCTATAAGGGGAAAAGGAAAATAGGAGAAGAAATGAGGTGATACCACTTGTCACAAGGAGAACCTTTGAGAGGAGGTGTTGCCGCTTGTCATAAGGAGAAACGTCCTCATCAAATCTTTGATGAGGGTAACCTTAGATTAGCAATTCCCTACGCGCGCGCATATATATATATATATATATATATATATATATATATATATATATATATATATATGTTATAAAGAACTTCCATACTATTTATCTTTGGACTGTTTTTTAGTTAGTCAGATTCGGTACCGTAGGATGAAAATCCCACCTTAATCACCTTTCGTAGAGAGATATTTCTATACATCTCTTTTCTAAAATTATAGAATATTAAAGTATAAATAAAAAATAGATAGTTGTTACTTACCATTTTATTTGTTTTAAAATCTGTACAACTTATATTGTGGAGAGATACATAGAAACACCTCTCCCCTCTTTATTAAAACAATAAAAAAAAGGATCGGATAGCTTAACTGGCCGCAAACGTTAACGGGTCATGGAAGTTTTTCACACGCTGAGTTTTTACAGGCTTTAATTTTTTCTGGATGGCCTTTTCTCTAATCAGGCTTTAATTGTCTTGGAAGAGCCCACAAGCCGAAAAATAATCTGCATCCTTTCAAAGGGCCCATACAATACATGAGGCCCAATCAACAACAAAAAAAAAAACTTGCACTCTAGGAAGAAACAAAACGAATCTGTTATCATGATTCAGATGGTCAAATAGAAGGCTACAAAGAAGTAAAGGAGGAAGAAAAGAAATAAACAAGAACCAGAAGAATCGCCAGAAAGAATGGAAGAAAGAGAGTAAGGTACAAGGCAAACCAACTCAGTGCTGCCTCTCAATCTCTTATTCAAAAGAAAGATAGTAGTTATCCACTGCTTTCAACTTAAATATGTCTTCTCTTTTCTGTAAACAAGTTCATCATCTAGTCCAGTTAAATTTGAGATTTATCTTCTGCATTGAAGCATAAAGTAGTTGTTGACTTCAATTTGAACATATAAAAAATGATTTTCTTTCTTATGCAAGTGCACGTAACCTTGAACCCATTTTTTTTACTTGAATTAAGAATGGACTGCTGGTTGCACTGAATTTATCCTATTTTACTTTTTATCTTTTTGAATTTATCTGAAAATGACCATGCTTGCTATAAATACGCTAGAAATATGAGAGATAATAATTTTTGAGAGTGTTACTCATAAATACAGGAGAGAGGTGTGTCATAAATAAGGGTAGAACAGGAAAAACATCAATAAATTCACATGCCCGCCTTATATGTTCAAACTTAGGGAGTATATAATACAGCTTTAATAGTTTTCTAAAAAAATAATATTTTCAATCATAAACATTAGAGTTGTATTACAAGTACAAATACAAATCTATTTTGAAATACAAACATATGAATCGTAGTATATGTACACTTGAAGAATTAGATTGAATCCACTGCAATGGATCAAGATTTCATTGATGTGCTTATATAGAGACAAAAGGAACAAGTCCCTGTTACGTACAACAACAAGAACGTAGGAATCCTAACCTTGTACAAGGAAGAATATACACAATACAATCGGCAAGAGATAAAATCTTCATGCAATACAGAAACCACACTAAACCGAATCAAGTTTGGTGCTTGGAGTGCAAGGCAAGGAGACCATTGCCTATCATTCCCCCTCAGTAGCAGCGAATGAAGATCGAATGTAGAGAATGTTTGTGAACTCGGTGAACAGCTGGAATGGCAAGCTCTTGGTGAGGATATCGACATATTGTTAAGAAGACGGCACATGCAAAAGACAAAATGCACCAAGTGCCACCTTGTCACAAACAAAATGGATATTGAAGGACTATGTGGAGGTCCATCCATGTTTGTGATGAGTATTTGACTTTATTTGAGCAAGGTATGCTCAAGTTTGAGTTTGATTTGGATTGATTTTCAAAATGAAGCAATTTGAGTTGTCTCTGCCAGGAGTGGCAGTACCGGTTGTATGGACGCGGTAGTGATGAGTTGGATGGTTTATTGCACATCTTTGTGGGCATTGCTATGTGAGGAGTTTCCTTGTCTTTGATGGTTGCAGGGCGACGGTGCTAGGTCATGGTGAGGCGAAGGATGACCGGACTAGGCGAGGAGCGTCGGAGGTCCGACGGTTGGGAGATCGCCGGAAGATGATCGGAGACGGAGTCCGGGCAAGTCAAGAAGACAAGGAAAGGAGTTGATGCTAGCTAGATGCCGCGTGGATCAATGAGGGCCGTCGGATTGAGGTCTAGTTGATAGGTTAGCAGGTCTAGGTAGTATGCTTTGAAAACCGTGCTAGAAAACCCGGTATGTGTGTGGGTTTTGAGTTAGCCCTTGCATGGCTGTGTGTGTGGGTTAATCCTAGCCCTTAGATGAGTGCTCTAAGGTTGAGGGACTCATCCAAGGGTGGTAGGTGACCCAAGAGTAGTATAAATAGGGGTGGAGGGGTAGCCTCCTTCCCTTGAAGGTATTGAGGTTTTTGATGCTCATTTGAGCTTTGCCCACATGAATGTGAGGCTTTGTAACCTCCCCTTCCAGAAATGAAATGTTTCCTCAAATCATTTCTTTTCTTTGTGCATTTACATTACGCAATTTATATTATGCACTTAAATTCCGCACATAAATTCCGCAATTAAATTCAGCACTTACATTCTTGCAATTTACATTTATGCAATTTGGATTTGCCTCCCCTCCTTCTAAATGCTGTTCTTTTAGGATGTCTTGAGGGTGTTCATTTGGTTTTTGCATCTTTCTTACACCCTTGGAGAGACTAGAGATCAAGTTTTTCATCAAATTGCAAATCTGTCCATAACTTGTTCTTCACGCAGCAGTCAGTGTTTGATTTTTATAAAAATATAGAAAAATCATTTTTAAGTGATTCTTTTTAGAGAACGTGCATATCTCATATATACATCTTTATAAAATTTATTGAGTCTACTGGTTGCACCGTTTGAGAGCTATGAAGTGAAAACCGAGCCTCAAATTTTTTGGTTGAAGTTTCTGACTGTCTGTATTGCTTGATTTTTAATTCTTATTCTACAAATCATTCTGAGGTGATTTTTGGTGGAGTGGTCCATGTCTCAACTTCTCACAGGGATTAAAATTCTCAAAAAATTTAGAGCAACAGAAACTCACCAACCACCTGTTCCAATTGAGGATAATTTCTGAAAATCTGCTTTAACTTTTCTGAAAAGAGACTTTGGTGTTTTAGCTTTATCTCTTTTAGAAAAGAAGTCTTTTGAATTGATTCCTCTTTTGTTTGGACACTTGACAACCAGGATTGTGATTAAAAAACCCCTCACATGATTAATGGTTCTTATCCATGCAAGCTAGGGGTACACATAGTTGTCTAATTGTTCTGGATTTTTAGAGGGTGTGCGAATCTGAGAAACACCAGTTTGAACTAAAATCTTTGGGTGCTTTAGATTTTTATTGCAAGAGTGTTTGGAGTACTTTGAGTGGGGGAAATTTTATTTGGGATCATTCACCTCCCCTCTGATCGCCATTTCGATCTTTCAGATATATCAATATGTTTAGTCCTTCCATGATGCACATGATTGTTTGACATGTAAACAGTGCTAATGTTATCACAAAACACAACAACAGCTGAGCTAATCTGATGATGCAATTCTTGAAGGAGTTGATGCAACTAGCAAACCTCAACCACTGCATTCGCAACACCACGATAGTTCGCTTAACCATAGCTTGGCGCTTAGACGACCATGAGACCAAACAATCACCAAGAAAATGTAGCAGTCCGAAGTAGAACATCGAGAATCTAGGCAACCAGCACAGTCAACATCCAAATAGGCGACGATGGAGGAAGGAGACCTAACGGGAAGAAGTCCATGATCACTAGTGCACTTGATAAACCGTAAAATCCCCTTAATGAGATTCATGTGCAAAGTCCGAGGATCATGCATGAAAAAGTAAACCTATTGAACAACATAAGTAATATTCGAACGAGTAATTGTGAGGTATTGAAGAGCACCAACTAAACTCTGATATAAGGCGGGATCATCCATAGGCGGGCCATCAATAGCAAAAAATTCGTGGCGGGTGTCAATTGGCGTAGCACAAGGATTACACGAAGACATCCCGACCCGATCGAGTAGCTCAAGAGCAAACTTCTATTGGGAGAGTCCCAGTGAGCGAGTGAGTGACAGTGGTACCAAGAAAATAATGGAGAGAGAGAACCAAGATTAGACATGGCAAACTCGCCACTAAAAGCAGCAATGAGACATCAAATCAAGGGTGAAGACGAAGCAACCAAAATAATGTCATCAACATAAAGAAGAAGAAAACCCATGTCATCGCCACAGTAATAGACAAATTAAGAGGAGCCACAACAGGAGCTAGAGAACCCAAGAGAATGAGAATAGTGCTCAAATTGCTGAAACCATGCCTGAGGGACCTGCTTAAGACCATAAAGAGCTTTATTTAGACCACAATCAAAATTGGGATGCCTCAGATCTGGAAAACCAAGGGGTTGATGACAATATATTGTTTCATTACAATGGCCACGAAGAAATGCATTTTTGATGTCCAATTGATAAATCAGCCAAGAGTTGAAAGATGCCAAAGAAAGAACAACTCAAATGGTGGCAGGTTGTAAGATCGAGGATGCCGACTAGAGGGGGTAAATAGATGGCTTTAAAAATTCTTCTCACTAAATGTACGCTCTATTGATCTCTATGTCAAAACCTAAACAACAATCAACGCGAAAACGATAAACTAAGGTTTTGACAAATTAAAGTCTATATCAACTAGGCACACTAAGTGCACTAGCTAATTATGTCTCTAACAATAAATTACAATTCTAAAGACAAGAAAGCAATTTAATTCTATGAATGTAAATTGCAACAATATAAATAAGAAATTTGCAAGCATACACAAGGAGACACAATACTTTTTACCGTGGTGTTCGGTGATTTGCCGGTCTCTCCTAATCCACGTTGAGGCTAGCCCAAACCTCTTTGGACCGGCTCCACAAATTTAGCACCCGCCTCGATTCCACTAGTGATAGCTCTTTCCCCCTCCGGGTAGGCGAGCTCCGACATTCACAACTTTGCCGGGCTTTCTCACAATCTCCTTGAGAAGGTCACCGCGCACGACACCTCCACACGCCGTCTAGGTGTCAGCAAACACCAAGAGTAATAAGCCAAGCCCACTAGCTTGAGCCTCACCAAGAGCAACACATGCACAAGGGTGATCACCGAGTGCAACACATGCACAAGAGGCTATCAATCCTTTTCTAAATGAAACACATGCAAATAGAGCTCACTCTTAGTTCAAAAAACCAAATGGAAGAGAGCAACACATGCACACAACTCCCACAAATCTTTCTCAAGGTCAGCAACACCCAAATGCCAGCCCCAAGGCTCCTTTTATAGCCTCCTCAAAGAAAACTAGCCGTTGGGGAGCAAAATAAGCAAAAAGTGCAGCAAACCCAGTGCTACTGCCCAGTAGGGCCAGTAGCACCGGCCTCTAGGCTAACGGTCACTTTTGTGCATTAAAAACACCAAAAATTAGTCGTTGCTACAGTACCCCGGTGCTACCACCCATCTAGGACCGGTAGTGCCGGCCATTTCCACCAAAAAACCCTTCTCTGGAGTTTTTACACTGCCTCTGGGCCGGTAGTACCGCTCCGGGCGATGCTACCTCTTATCTAGGGCCGGTAGCAGCCCATGTAGGGGCGGTGCTACTACTATTACAGCCACTAAAACACTCATAACTTTTTACCCCGAACTCCGACTTAGGTGATTTTTGATTCTATGCGAAGCTTATCACGAGGGATACAATCTCCATCTATTTTCAAGATTTAAGCAATCATAGATATTTTTAGATATCAGAAAAATAAAGACTCTAATGTAGTCATTCAAGTCTAAAATCTTATTTCTCGAAATCCCTCACATAAACTTGATTAAGATCGTGACTACAAGCTAGAGAGAGTCAATAAGATCAAATCTTATGCCATTTGGTGATCAACTCGTGATTTTGCAAAACACATTTGCAAATAAACCGAGAACCCATAAAATCAATCCTCTAGCCATGTAAGGATCAACACATGATCTCGACACTTTGCAAAACACATTTGCAAGTACCAACACATGCTCTAGGATCAAAACCATAACCTCTAGATTATTTGCAAAAAACATTTGCAAATAGAAAAATCATAAACTTTACTTAGCCTTGTGATGATCAACACATGATCAAATCACAAGCTAAAACATCGATGCATGAGCTCTCACCTTTTGCAACACATGCAAAACTTAGCTCCATGCAAGAACCACATAAACCAAATTACATGAGCTATCTCCTTTTTACAACACATGCAAATCCATAGCTCCATGCAAAAACCAAATCGATTAAGATTCAAAAAGAAGCGAGCAAGAGCTCCCTTATTTGCAACACATGCAAATGCTTAGCTCATGCAAAATCAAAACAAGAGAGTGGGCTAGAGTGAACCGGATTGAGTTCATCAACACATGATGAAGCTCAAGCTATAAGACTCGACCCCTCTTAATAGTACGGCAACCTATACTAGCAACCCGGTCTCCCATCCAAACAACGAGACCGATAAAAGATTAGGAACACATCCTTAGCCCTAGCTAGTTATACCTTTGCCTCTAGTGCATCCACTTGGAGCTTTTTATAATTTCCATCATCTTCTCTCCAAGTTGGAGTCTTCATCTGGTTCATCAACATATGATAAACTCCCCTTGTCTTAGCTTCGGGATCCTCTTTTGAAGCTCATCAACACATGATAACGTACATATCCCGTTTATTCATCTCAACCTTGGACTTAACCTATTTCAAACTCATTGAAAGTGTTAGTCCAAAACACATTGTTGTCTCAATCATCATTGCACTCCATTAATACATAATGGATGCTCCCAAGACCCTTTGATCTTTTCCTTTGATGATCGATCACAACCCAAAGATAAATGATTGAAAGATTAATTGTGTCTTGAGTATACTAATGCAACTAATGCTTCATATACACAAGAACTTTCGATTGCCCTAGAATCAACAAAGTGAACCATCAACACATGACTAGTTCTTTATTGATTGAATGGCAACCGAAAACAATTTAAATTGTATTTAAATTGTCATGAGTATATATTAACTACACAAGTTTCATATACTCAATTCGATGGAATCTAAAAGTAATGATCCAATTTATATGGAGTGGTGGAAAGGGATCAATACTCTTAAGACCATTAATTATAGAATAAACTCCATTGCATATATGTGCATATAAATAATTGAACTTAGAATCAATATGCACATAATAGATTTGAGATTGCTTTGGAGTTTATCCTATACTTCCATGAGTATACTAAAACTACACAAGTTAAATATACTCAAGGGGTTGTTTCAAAGTAATGATCCTTGATACAAAAAGATGAATTAGATCAATACTATTGAAACATCAAGGTAAAGCATGAACTCCCCCTAAATGTGTGCATTCATGTATATATAGAGTCGAAAACAAAATGCACATCTTAAAGTTAAAACAATGGTGGAGTTCACCCTTTATCTTGAATCCAAGAAATGTATCTAGAAATAATAAAGTTGCATTGGATACATATCTTTTGGATTTCAATTTTTCTTTTTCATGAGACTATTCAAAAATATACTCAATAAATACGTTAGTCTCACATTTAGATTTATCAATAAAATCATAACATATTTGACATCAAATAATGCAACAAAATATAACAATATGAACTCGAATACATACCTTTGATATTTCCATCTTTTTCATCCAAACCAGACTAATAAAAGTTAAGCTCAACAAAAGAGTTAGTCTTATAAAAGATTTGTCATTAATTAACAATTGAGACTAATCAATATTATGATTATCAAAAGAGTTAGTCTCAATATTAAATTTGTCATTAACACCAAAACCAACTTAATAGAGCTTGAACTTTCACAGGTTTGACAACAGGGCTAAAAGTCTCAACATAATCAATGTTAGGCTCTTGAGTAAAGCCATGAATAACCCAATGAGCTTTGTACCATGCCAAAGAACCATCACGATGAAGTTCATGATGAAAAATCTACTTATCGGTGACCACATTGACATTAGGTGGGTGCGAGACCAAGGTCAAGTGTTGTTCTGAACAATAGCATGGAACTCATCACAAACGGAAGCTAGCCAATTGGGATCTCTGAGAGCCGATTAGTAGGTTTTAGGAGGAGACAAAATAGAAAGAACTACACGAAGATTGAGCTAGTGTTCCTCTAAGTGAAGAGGCAAGCAAACCGTACGAGCATGAGCAGTATAGGGATGAGCCAGAGGGGGAGCGCATGAGATAATTGAAGCATCTATGCCTCAAATTTTGTCTTTGGTTTTGGTAATTAATGACAATCATGTTTTAAGAACTAACAATTTTTCTTGAGGCTATGAAAAATAGGTTGGTCATATGAAGAGATGAAATCGTTGAGCTACAAGGAAATTGGGACATCAAGCTAACGCAAAGGTATAAGTTGTAAGGACTCTTTTCTCTAGCTTTTTGACGATCTAGGTGTTTGAAGAAAAAGATTGGGTTGCTAGTATAGGAGCCATACTATTAAGAGGAATCTTTGGCTAAGTAGCTTGAAGATAGTTTAGGGTCAATGGCTCAAATTCATGCTCATACTTTAATCATGTGCATTTTTCAAAAAAATCATTCAAGACCTCTCTAAAAAATCTGTATTGTTGGCACTACCGACCATCTAGGAGCGGTACTGTCGGTAGTTATTTGATAGAGAATGATGTTTGTGAGGTTTTCCCAGGCTGACACTATCGACCTTCTGGGAGCGGAACCGCCGGAGGTGCGATAATACCAGCTCCAGAGACTGGTAGCTATTTTACAGTGTGCATATCTTTGGGCTGTGCCCAGGCCGACACTACCAACCCACTTAGGGCGGTGTTGTCGTACTGCCGCAGGTGCGGTGGTACCGGTCCTAGTAGTCGGTAGTTGTTTTTCAGAACGATGCATTTTCAGGGGTTTTACCCAACCGGAACTATCGCTCATCTGGGAGCGGTACTGCCTCAGGTGCGGTAGTCTTTTTCTAGAAAAAGGTGAAAATACACTATTCTAGGTGTTTATGGCCAGCACTACCTGTCCTACATGGGCGGTAGTGCCAGGGGTACTGTAGCAACAGCTAGTTCCTCTCAGCATTAAATGCTACAGGCGACCGTTGAGCCTGAGGCCGACACAACCGACCCTACATAGGCGGTAGTTCTGATTTTTCTGAATTTTTTAGGAATTAGATGGTAACGACTATATTTATTGGTGGAGGCTATAAATACGCTTCCTAGTGCAGCAATGGCATATTCTTGAACATTCATTGCATATTTGTGAGCCTTTGCAAGTCTCTCATTATTTCTAGAGCATTTAATTCATATTTTGTGAGTTTTTGAGAGAATTCAAGTGTGTGCATTCAAGTTGAGCCATTAGACACTTGATCAACCTCAAGTAAGCGTCAAGGTATATTCTTTTGGAGGTTACCGCCTCCTAGACGGAGCGTCAAGTTATATTATTTTGGAGGTTACCGCCTTCTAGACGGAGCGTCAAGGTATATTATTTTGGAGGTTACCGCCTCCTAGACGGTTTGGAGGCGTGAGAACCGGTGATCTCATCAAAGAAGTTTGTGAGGAGGCCCGGTGGATTGTGAAGGTTGGAGCTCACCTACCCGGAGCGGGGAAGAATTACCACTAGTGATCGAGGGAGGCTCATTTGCGCAAGGAGCCAGCTTGATTCATTCAAACTTCCTCAATGTGGATTAAGGGGACCAGCAAGTCTCCGAGAACACGAAAAAAATCATTGTGTTTATCTCTTGTAGTTTGCTCTCTTGTGTTCAATTGTGCAAATTTACATTCCTAGAGTACTTAGTGTTTGCTCATCTATCTAGGATTGTGTAATTTGCTTAGACATGGTTTGTTGGTACACTTAGCGAAACCTAGACGATTTAGGTTTTGATTGTTAAAATTCTCAATTCTAGTATTACTTGATCATCTATTAGAATTAGAGCCAAATAATTTTAAAAACCTCATATTCACCCCCTTTTAGGGGGTTATCCTTGATCCTACAATAGTGTTGCTAGGGACAGCAAGAGAGGAGGGTGCAACGTCTAGCACAACCGAGTTGGCGGCTGTTGCGGTAGGGCTAGAGACTGCTAAAGCAGGAGATTGTGGCAACGTGGCATTAGGTGATGCTGATGTGACAAATGTAGCAGGGCTGGAAGGAGTATCACGTTGGGCAGCAACCACAAATAGAGAGTGGGCTAGAAGCAGTGAGATCTAACAGGGAATCAAGATTACTAGACAGGGTCGCGCGCTACGCCGAGCTGTGCGAAATTCGGTCGCACGACGCTGCGACGCGTGAAATTTGGTCCGGCGATTATTTTAGGGAAAAATGGGTCTGAGGACATAAATGTGAACTCGTTTTTTTTACCGGGGTTTTCTAAAAAATACGATAGCTTGGAGTCATCGGCGAATTTGCGGCACCACGGGTCATCTTTGTGCAGTACGGAATCGATAGGAGTAGTCGTCGAATCTACGAAAACATATTTTTTGTGCAATTTCGTTTTTCTCTGTTTTCTCTTAAAAAATTGGCTGCTAGGAGCCATCGGTGAACCCGAGGATCGCTAGGAGCCGTTGGCGAATCCGTGGAACTGCGGGTTCCCTTTTGTTTGGAAAAACAGATGCGAAAACGTGTATCTTTTTTTTTGCGCAAATTCGGTTTTCTTGGTCTCTTTCTTAGAAAAACAAGTTGATTGATAGGAGCCGTCGTCGAACTCGTGGACTACTATAAGTCGTCGGTGAATCTGCATATAAACGTAATTTCATTTTTCGGGTCAATCAAACTAAAAAACGTCTTTTGGGATCTAAACGTAATTTTATTTTTTTCCTCCATCGAATCCACGGACTGTTATAAGCCGTCGACGAATACGTAGATTTGTCTGAAAAAACCGTGGAGGCATATAATTTTTGTGAAAAAAAACTATGAACCGTCGATGAATCTGCATATAAACGTAATTTCATTTTTCGTGTCAATCTAACTAAAAAATACTGTTTGGGACCTAAACCTAATTTTGTTTTTGTCGCCGTCGAATCCACGGACTACTATGAGCCGTCGGCGAATACGTAGATTTGTTTGAAAAAACCGCGGAGGGATATAATTTTTGTGAAAAAAAACGCGGAGCGATATAAACGTAATTTCATTTTTTTTTGGGTCAATCCAACTAAAAAAACGTAATTTCGTTTTTTCGCCGTCGAATCCATGGACTGCTATGAGCCGTCGGTGAATACGTAGGTTTGTCTGAAAAAACCGCGGAGGGATATAATTTTTGTGGGAAAAAACTATGAGAGGGATATAATTTTTGTGAAAAAAACGCGGAGGGATATAAACGTAATTTTTTTCCCGGGTCAATCCAACTAAAAAACATCTTTTGGGACCGAAATGTAATTTTGTTTTTTTCGTCGTCGAATCCACGGATTGCTGTGAGCTGTCGGCGAAAAAACCGCAAAGGGATATAAACGCAATTTCGTTTTTTCAGATCGATTAAGCAAAAAAAAAAACGTTTTTCAGGATCTAAACGTAATTTCGTCTTTTCTCGGGACTATTTCGCTAAAAACTGGCATGAGGACTTGAACGTAATTTTATTTTTTTGGGTCTATTTTATTAAAAACCCGATAGAAGGACCCAAACGTAATTTTAAATTTTGCGAAGGAGCTTTTCAAGAGGGTGGTGACGTGGCATTTCTCATGAGCCGGCAATCTCACACGCTTTATAAAGAAGTATACATTGGGTTGTCCAGAGGAAGAAGATGCGTCAAAAGGAAAAGTATTTTAATCGAATATCACATGGGAAGAGGTGATAATACGATGAGTTCAGAGATCAAGACAAAGACAATGGTAACCTTTGTGGTTTGAAGACAAACCAAGGAAGACACGAGGATTGGATCGAGGCGCGAGTTCGTGGAGTAAGAGAAGAGATGTTTGGATAGAAGAGAACCGAATACGTGCAAATAAGTGTAAGTTGGAGAGGAGCCGAACAAAAATTTGAAGCGCGTAAGGAATCCAATGGGACGGGAAGGGTGCCGGTTTAGAAGATAGGCTTCCATGGGCCGAGCAACCTCACTTAAGTCTGGGCTTCGTTGTTCCTGGACGGGCCAGTTGAAGCCCACCTACAAGGCCCAATAACCCGCACGGTGCAGTATAGTATAGGAGACGGAGGAGAAAGAGCCACGAGACGACTCAGGAAGGAAGCAACAGAGAGACCTCCAATCCCAATCGAAGCATGTAAGCGAGCTAATCAATCCTCTGCTGTTTCGTGCGCGCGTCCTGTGATTAGTCCCCAGTTTGTTCTGTGGGTCGATCAAACCGGAGCTATTATTTGTCGATAATTTACACTTCCCCTCTTGTTTTCTTTTTTCTTGGGAAAAAACTCTGATGCGTTGGGCGATGGCTTTTGCCAGGAGAGCGTCGATTAACCGGCCGCCGACTCCGAATCCGGAGGAGGAGGGGCAGAAAGAGGCTTCTCTTAGAGAGACCATCAACATCAAGGTACTGTTTGCTCCCATCTTCTTGCAGAAATCGAGCAAGAAAATCGTGGATCGCGGTTGCTTTTTCTTTGCTCGGAATTAGAGTTCTCGGTGCTCAAAGAAGGGGGGTTTTGCGGCTGCTGGTGTGATCCAATTGGGTAATCTTGATTAAATTTGGTTAGGGTTTGGTACGAAGGGGAGAGGAGGGTTCGGGATAGTTGAGGCTAAGAGGATTGCTTTAGGGTGCTTTTGTTTTCTGCTTGTTGTCGTTGAGTGTGGTAACAGTGAGGTGGGTTTTGGTTTCTGAAGTTGGTAGAGAGTGGGGAGAAGGAGAAGCTTATGGAGCTCCTCCGGGAGCGGCTCGTCGAGTGCGGCTGGAGAGATGAGATGAAGGCTCTCTGCAGGTTTGACTCCTCATCCGTTGAATTCCAATATAATCGGTAACATGGTATCTTAGCATAAAGAAATTTGTGCCAATCAGAGAAACGATGGTATTGTTTTTTAACTTTCAATTATAGTTTGAATTCAATTGATTTAGTTGGATCACAACCGAAGCATAGAGGTTTCTCTCGGTTCCGCACAGAACAAACTTACAGTAGGCTTACCACTTTCTGATGAATGAGTAAGTGCATGCCTCTAGTAGATGGTTACTGCGGTTTATGTCATTTGCAATTAATTACAAGCTTTTTTTCTTAAATCTCTTCTGCAAAATTTTTAGAGGTTTAAGTAACTCTAGCAACATGTGTGCTTTTAGACATGCTTTACTGAGCATGATAAAGTACCCTTAAGTCTTAACTCTTTGCTGCGCATTGCTACTTTACTGTTAGGCTTATTCTGAAACCCGGAAAGCCCTTAGCCTTTGCAACCACCTAGCAATTTGTCACTAACATGTATGCTGCCTTAAGTTGCCACATTAGAGCATTCTAGACTTTGTGCTATATTACACATTCCGTTTGTCTGGAATTAAGATGCCATTGTTTTACCTGGAGAATATAAACTATCTTTCCCTTCCCATTATTGTTGTTAACGGCTCTCTTTGTTTCGTCTAGGGCCTATGCAAGGAAGAAAGGAAGAAATGATGTGACAGTAGATGATCTTATTCATGTTATTACTCCGAAAGGAAGGGGTCAGTGATTTTCATTCGTCCATTGATTTCTTTTCTGCCTGCAAAAGGAACGATTTGTAATTCCAGTGCACAATTGGTACAATTTGGAGGAATCATTATAAATTGATGTAGTCTTGCCATGCATTTGTCGATCTTTCCCCGACAAACAAATGGACAACCCATTCATCTCTCATACAATTCTTGTCGTAGCTCCTCTATTGTGCATTTCCTGGCAGTTTTATGATGCTAAGTGGGAAGTGTTGCTTTTGTTCTTGTTACAGTGTTCTCATTTTTTTTCCTCTTCTCTGAAACAGCAACAGTGCCTGATTCTGTGAAGGCAGAGCTCCTGCAACGAATCCGTTCCTTTCTCATGTCTTCCTCACTTTGGTAGTCCAGCTATCGTAATGGTTGAAACCACAGGTATGAATGTTAAAAAGTTGATCTTGTGGGGGGCAGTGCTGCTGGAAAACAATGCATTAGGCAATATAATCGGCAGGAAAAGGATCGAGTGATCTTCCTAATGCTGTCAACATGTTTCTCTGTCAGGCAGGCGATTGGACCTGTTTCCCGGCTGTACCATCACCGTGCTTAGTTGTAAACCTTAAACACTGTATTTTTAATGGAACCTTCCAGCTTGTAATGCCATGTTGTGTTATCGCGTGGTGGCCACTTGATATCATAATTATAAAACTGATATATATTGATAGTGCTCATGTGTGCCATATCAAATCTGATTGAGTGATCTTCATTGGGGCACACAACGACAATAGACACCAGTTTGTCATTGTGTTGTGATAATCGTGGAGGCTATAATGTTGTCGGTTAATTTTTGAGCTGGTTTATCGGTAGTATGTGGTACCAAATTTGACCTTATTTGCTGCTAATAAGAGATCTCTGCTAATAATCCATGTTCGGTTCATTTGATTCCCTCAAGAGAATTTCATGATTGTATTTTGCTGTGCTGCTATTTTGCTTTGCTGCTGATTAGATTTTGTGCGCCTTTTCTGGTCAGACTTGAATGTTAAAACGACGTAGAATTAGAACTTTTCGGCCATTTATGTAGCTTAATCCATAAATCGTTGCTAGTAGGAAAGAACAGAAATGACGAAAGCAGTGGTGTAATGTTCCACATAGCGAGCTTTTGGCATGTAATTGTCATACTCTCGATCAAAGCACTGCAAAAACACGTTGATGCCATTAAGCAAATGCCAAACCACGAATTCGGCGCCATTCATGGCACAGATGCCAAATCACAAATTATGCTTAGTTTATGCCATAAGCCACGCAGATTTGTCCGGGGAAAAAGTATTGGACAAGGACAATTGGTATTGAATAGAGCAATCCATTTGGCTGGCTTCAATCAAGCTGGCTCAAAAAGGTCGTCACAAATTCACCAATCACTCACAATGTAAACTATTGAAACGAGGCATGGATCCCACATGACCACATGGCACATGCATCCATTCTGACTAACTGCTGGCAACTGACAAATATATCCGTAAAGATTCAATAAGGTATGCACAAACTAAAGCATTTCTTGAGCTAGATTACATCCCCTTGCAGTTGATTAACATGGATACAGCACATGAATTCGTTGGAGTGACTACTCGCTTGATTATTACAAGGATATAGTACTCTCAACACTTGCCTTCTATACAGTACCTTCAGGGTCGGATCAGGTAGTATTGTAGATACAGCTCAGAGAAAGGGAGCACCGGAGCCGCATTGTCAAACAGCACAAGGCCCAGGGCTCATCTTCTGCCTCCTCTCATCTAAGGTTAGGCTATGAATAAAGCTCGGCAAGCAACAGCGTCCAGTGTACCAAGCCTTCTCTTTCCGACTCTTGGTTTCTCTGATCGGTGTGGGTTCAGTGCTGCAGGCGGAGCTGGATTCGGACACTGGCTTCCCAGCTGCAGAAGCAGATTGCAACTGCTGCTTCTCGTTCTTGCTGGTATCTGGCTCTTCGGTTGCGTCGGTGCTTTCTTCGGAGCCATTTTGCATTGCCTCCTGCAGGAGGTCAGCTAGTTTTCTCCGCCCAGTTGGAGAAGGCTCTGACGATTTGGAATTATGTACATTATCAGGTAGAAAGACGTTGCTCATCACTGTTTGTGTTCTGGGTTGATAGTTTGGAGTGCTGCCACGAGATGGAGTGAAATCTGCATACGAAGAGCATATCTTATGTTTATGCAGAGATTAAAACAAATCACATGGTCTGGTAGACGATCTAGTTATCCACTATTGAAGTTCTGAGAATGTCACAAAAGGCCGGAATAAGTGTTTTATATTTGCATGATTTTGCATGACTTATAAATTAAGGGCCACATGGAATAGGTAACTGGAGCTAAAGGTAGGGGCCCAATGCAGCTCATAGATATTAGGGGTAATTCCTTGTAGGCCACTAAAAGTTTGGCACATCCCTTATATGCCACTTATTGTCTCACTAATATATAGGCCTCACACCACATGTCAGTGACACATTCAGGGATTTCCCCAAATTCCAGTGGCATATAAGGCACTAATCCTAGATATTAGATGCCAAGAAGCACGATAGAGCCAAAAGATGAAATCAAAGGCCTCAACCTTTTGTCTCAAGAAGCAATCAAAGGCAAAACTAAGCCCCTTAGGACCTAGAGAGACAAATAAAAGCTGTATCATCAACTCAATCAGAGCACATGCAGAATGGACTTAACAAACGGAACAAGCCTCATGCTAATGATATAATAATAGAACAGCCTAAAAAAGGAAGCAGCGTAAACCAAAGCACCGGCACTACAGTAATATCACTATGAAGGGCCAAAATAATCGCAAACAAGAATAAAAGGAATCTATTGCACTAGACTAGAATTCCCTTAGTTAATAAACATGTATAGCTATTTGATTACCTCCATTAACACTGTAAAAGTCATCCTCGCAGTCAGAATCTAACCATGCTCGAGAGTCGAAGAACATTTCATCCTTGCTACCTGCAAATTAATACAAAGATCAAGAAAGGATCCCAGACTAATCAAGATTATCTGCGCAGGATCAAATTCCTAGATGATCAGCGAATTCAGTTCAGAGAAACAAATGTTACAAAAGGCAGAAAATTGATCGGATCTATTAAATCGTATAAATATTTATGCATCAATGAAGACAACAAATTCAGCTAACAGATAAAAAGAAGTGTACCAGAATACACAAAACGACCATCTACCATACTTATTCAAAGATTGACAAGTCAAGGGCTAGCATTTATTTCAGGCAAACGCAGGGTATTCAAATGACTATGAAGCAAGCACCTGATTTGGTGTACAGGGGAAGACATACGAGATGAAAACCATGCATTGGCAATTTAGGAGTTAATAACAAAGCAATAAGATACAATCCTTTCCATTAATACTTAAAAAAGAGTAGTACACTTCGAATAATAGGACATCCTGATTCGAATAATAGAACAGGAAATTGAAACAAGCCTTTCCATTAGTAGATTTGGGATCGTAAATGGAACGATGAAAAGTTTTGGATAACCCCTGAATCAAAACCAGTATGTGTCAATAAAATTGCTTTCTGTCAAGATCATCAGTACCTATTGAAACAAGCAGCCTGTACGATCTTCAGAAGCGATTACTAATACAGTAACACAAATACACTTCGCTTTGAAATCCTTATATCCAGACCCGAATAAATCAATAACCAAACCCAAACGGACCCTTTCCACAGAAAAAACTGACTAGTCAGTCGTCTTCTTCTTTGCCTTCAAAGATAAACTTAACTAGCTACTAACTAATCAAGTACATACAAACATCTGCACCTCACTTTAGAAAAAAGACCAAAGAGAGCGAAGATCAACAATCATACCAGCATCCGGGCTCTTGGGGTCAAACCCTGCCTGCCGCTGCTCACCCTCAACCTTGCGCTTGAGATCAACAACAAAGCCATCGCCAACCGGAGCACCACCGCCACCCTTCCCGTTCACGGCCTTCACCTTGGGAGGCGACGCAAGAAGCAGTTTCTTGGGGAACCCGAGGTCCTTATGAACCGAAGCGCAAGAACCCATCTCTCGCTCCACACTCCACTCCTCCCCACCTTTAGTAATCCATGCAAGCGCGCCCACAGAGCAAGCTAGTAAAAGAACCTGCAGAAAAAGAATCAAGAAAGGGAAGAAGAGAAGAGATGGAACCCCAAGAAGGATAAACAAAGGAGAAAAAGTTCTTGGGGAAAAACTAGGAGAGAACGCTGCAGGTTGCAGGGGAATTGGAGTGGGTTTCTTTACTGAAAATAGTGCGGTGGTACTGGGCTGACATGCCCTCTTTTTTTTTTCTTTTTTTTTATACATAAACAGGAATAGACTAGGGATAACAATCGGACGTGGTGGGTATAGGTAGTATCTATTTATATTCATATCTGATAAAATCTCATTTGTGAATATATCTGCTAAGAGTTGCAGGCGATGAATCTCGTTCATACCTATCGTCTGCGGGTACCCGATATCTAGACATACTCGTTTACCTGTCATGGAGCTAGAAAAGCTTGCGGTTCTAAAAAAAAACCAGGAAAGCTTCATCTAAAAAGTTAAAAGAATCAGAAAAGCTTACGGACCCTCTAATTAGCATTCCACTGAGAGCAACAGAAAGCATACGAACTTTCCTTGCGTTGTACAAACAATCGAGGGCTAATAGCACTGTCAATCTGCCATAACTCATTCTCTGCATTGACAAAACAAGAACAATAAGGGGATGCCATTTTCTGGTACTGCTCTAGTGATGCAATAGAGAACTTTAAAGACCATACAATGCCCTAGTAACCAGGATTATAGTCTATAGATGCCAACACCTCCTGATGGGAAGACATCACACATACTCAAGTTCAATAATTAAGAGTGTGTTTGGTAGGGCTCTAGCTCCACCAGATCCGTGGATCTGGTGGAGCTGGGTATTCCTAGCTCCACCAGAAATACCCAGCTCCACCAGATCCGTAGAGCTGGATCTGTGAGTATATTAAAAGTGTTTAGATGGATCATCTTTTCAAATTTTAGACCAAAAATATAAACTTAATTCACTTTATTTTAGCCTACAAGTTTCAGATCTCAGGTGAAGCTGGGATCTGAAGCTTCTACCAAACAGGCCCTAAAATGGAAGTCATCACACATGCAGAGTTGCAGACATACACTAATACACACTAGTGAATAGCAATTGAGTGATGTTGAAGAGTGTATTGTAGGCTGCAGCTAGTGTGCTATTCAGAGTCAACAATTGAAATTGAATATGAACCTTTAAGCTCCTTTTCAATGTCCTCAAGGCATGTCCATAAACTGCTACATCAAATTAGAAACTGCTACATCAAGTTTTTATGCAGCTCTACTGCGTAGTCTAGTCTAATGTACTGAATTGTTTGCAAAATCTAACGAGGGAAAGAAATCAATCTCTCCCTTATGCTGTCAACGAGCCAGTCACTCCCAATCATTATCATGGCAGTACAATATAAACATGTAAAAAAAAGGGACTCACCCAACCTATGCCAATCAAATTCTGAATCAAAGTTTAATCTGTTTCACATACAAGTGGCTCAACTAGCATTGACTCATCCAAGAACACACAAAAGATGTATACTTTCATACCTCAAGTTTATGAGCACAAAAAAATGATTCCATCACACATATTCTACGATTATTACTATTTTTTGTCAATGGTGAATCGACAAAGACCTTGTTGACAAATCAGGGGAGAGCCGGTTGAACAAAGCACATATAATACATCCGCGAATTAATCCGGCCAAAAAAATGATTGGTTGGCCTTAGGGGCTGTTTGGAGGAGCTGTGCTTCAGCTTTAGGCCAAAAAGCCCCCCCTCAAAACAGCATAGCTACAAAGAAGCTTGTAAGTTAAGCCACAGCAAAAGCACCCCCAAAAGCTGCAGCTGCTGGGGAGGAGCTTTTGAACTGTGGCTTCGCTCGACCACCTCCCACCTCGCTCACTCCGCCTCCCCGCTCGCTCCACCTCCCTCCTCGCCCCACCTCATCGCCCGTCCTGGTCAGCCGCTGCTTCCTTGCTATCTCCGCGGCCCCGCCTTGTCGACTTTGCCCTAAAAGCTACAGCTGCAGCAGCAAGTTTGTCAAACGGCATAACAAGAAAAACCATAGCCGACAGCTACAGCTGCTTTACAGCCCAGCAAGCCAAAAACAGCCTTTCAACCTAGCCACAGCTCCCCCAAACAGTTCGATCTGTTCCAGTTCGTCCATGAAAGCTTGTAACCATTAGGAAATTGCATTTTAATCACCACTACTATCCACATGGGAAAATGGAAAAGCGGTTTCTCCCATACAAGCTTCCCCAGAAGCATAAAAATAAATCATCAGATCCCACCCACCATCCCCAATTGTGAAGATCTCAGCACCAATAAAATAAAATCATCAGATCCCACAGCATTTACTTGAATCCTTCTCTAACGCACACCAAAACTCACCACAACGCTCGCACCACCATTCGACCCGAATTATGCAAGCGAGAGCAACAGATCGCACCAGAACTTGAACTCAAGGAGTCGGTGGACGATGGGGCGGAACTCGTCGGAGGAGCGGGTGGGGAGCTCGAGCCCCTCGCCGAGGACCTCGGCGACCTTGGGGTTGACCCGCGGTAGGGCGACCGAAGGAGGCAGGGTGG
Organism: Otatea glauca; assembly: GCA_036346275.1. NCBI lineage: Eukaryota > Viridiplantae > Streptophyta > Magnoliopsida > Poales > Poaceae > Otatea > Otatea glauca. The sequence continues at coordinate 50,757,231 of CM070712.1, read as the reverse complement.
CTTGGGAGTCGGGATGCAGGGCAACCAGCGATGACAGAGGCGATGCAGGGCGGTCGGCGGTAGGGCAGTTGGATCTGGAGTCCAGATTTGGAGGACAAGAGGCGAATCAGCGAATGTTGTTGGGAATGGGATGGCGCCTGGCGGCCAGTCGGGAGTCGGGACTCGAGGTCTCAGGCCCTTGGCCTCTCGGGAGTTGTTTGGGACTGGGAGTCCTAGGGTTTTTTGAGATGGTCCCACATATCAGTTTATTTCACGGGTAAATGGGTATAACGAGTACATGTATGGTTTACCCATACTCGTACCCGTTTACTTGGTGGGCAAAGAAATAGTCCCATTTCTATACTCGTGGGAAAAAAACCCATACTCGCCTTTATTAGGGTATTTACCTGTGGGCACGTGGGTAAATGGGCACAATTGCTAAGACGACCTGAGAGGCTGAGACTAAGTAGTACCGGAGTACTAAATGGCCGATCATTTCCTAGTATTTATTTCTTGTACTGCTGCACAATAATAATATATGAGATAGAATCAGAGTAGACTTTGCAAAAAGACTTTCGTTTTTTCGAGAGAGCGAACAGACTTTTTTTGCCTTCAGAAAATTCATGCAATGTGAGCTTCATTTTGTAAACTTTTCTGTTTGCAAGAAGACACCTATGAAAACCAAGGAAGATATGCTAGAGAGAATTTGTTAGTACTATATTTTTATAGCGTGTAAAGTTGGGTAGCATAACTATCTGAATACATAGTAGCTAGCGTACATGTTAGTACTCGATCAAATCCTGTAAGATGTGTAAAATTTGATATTTACTACTAACACACAGTAGTTTATGTGACTTAAGTGCCGCGGTGCCGCCTTTTAGCTATACAATCGGATTACGATTAAACCAGTTATAGACTAACCGATGAAAAATTTTAGAGCAGTTAGCTGTTATACACGAGAAAGTGAAGTTTATGAGTTTTGAAAGTGAAGTTTATGAGTTTTCTTTGTCGTTTTTTCGGTTGGTCCTCTCTCTTTCCTACTAAGCAAGCTGACACGGTGAGATTTCGACATTTTGGAGTTTAGGTATCTGTAATGGCTATAACGTCAACCCATGGTTTTCAGCATGGAAAACTTGGCAAGTGCGAGAACCTTAGGTAGGGACAAAATGGTTTTCCTACAATTTTAGCAGAGCGCAACATCGATCGATGATTCTTCCCTGCTCATTCAATTCAAACTTCAGCCATCTATCTCGTGTCCTCTTATGTGAGTTATCGATTGATGCAGATCTTTTTACACATGTACTCATGTTCCATTTAGGTTCTCACAAAATTTGCTGTTTATTTTTAAAGATTGGCAGAAGCTCTACCTTTCATTTAAGAGAGAGAAATAGCGAGAGCTTTTTTATTTGCTGTAATCTTTACCTGCGTCCTCTATGCAAGCTACACATCGAGGAAATTAAATAGATGTCAAACTGAAAGTCATACTCGGGAACAATAGTAGTTAATGTTACCAATAAGATGGAAGGCCATGCTCATCAGGTAAGAAGGGAGAGAATTCGACCTTTGATGCTTCACTATTCTATTGTAATAAAAAATATTATTTTTTGTTTTAGAAGTGACAAATTATCTTGTTAATTAGTATCTGGATTCAACACTACAGTCTCCAAATATATGCCTCAATCATGGAACTGTCAATCTCTTCAACAGTACTAGTCCATTATAATTTAGAAGAGTCAATAATATCCTCTTAGGTGTTACAAGCCCGACACTCTCCATTGGCTGGTAACGCAACACAATATTGTTCCCTGATGAGTACCTTTTGTCTCCGGATCAAAAATGTGAAAGGGACGAAAAGGAACCAACAATTAGTTAAAAAAAGAGATTATATGAAGATGGAAAAACGTGTTTTTTTTTTGTGAGGAATCAGGCGCGCGGTAGTATTATGTATGCCCATTCATTTTTTTTAGAGAGTATAATGTACTCATTCCTGGTTGTCTGGATGTTATCAATATACCATTTTGGAGAGTAAGAATAACTAATTAAATCGAATTAGCTAGGTAGTATTAAAGTACATATAAAATGCAGCATATATATGTTATGCCAGCAAATGCTGAAATTAATGAATAGTGTGGGTGTATAATCTTACGAAGTTGTCTACACAAGGATGATCGAAGTGTATATGATTAACGATGTTTTCTAGAAATAAGAAATATCAGATGGCATACGCGTGTCAATGTTCTAAATAAATTAAGTCCGTTAAATCCTTGTAAATAACGGTTAAAATGGTAAAGGTTCTCTGCCTGTAATATTTATGGATATTTCAAGATTTGCCTGTTTTATTGTGTTGTTTATTCGGTTTAACGGCCATTAAAATTTAACATACCCGTTTTATCGGGCAGGTTATTTAGGTAAAGTTGTAAGATTGAATAGATGAGATGGATGCTAGCTTTGTTTTTCATTGCCATTTGAGTTGTTCGTTTATTCAATAATGATTCTTTAATTATACTCACACTATGTCATCTTTTTTCTTTATATCACCGTTATGTACAAATGTTGATAGACCTGGTACTTCTATTCTATATGCATCGAAGAAAATAAATTAGTTGCTTATTTTGCTAGTGTAAACATAAGTATATATTTATCTGAATTTTAAATAATAAAACCATCTAAAAACATTAATAAAATCACGGTATTACCGTGTAAACACTAAAAGATAAAGTCGTTTTTGTTTACCATTTACCGTTATTCACAATATTGAGGTATGTGTTACATGTACAGAGAGGACACGTCGAAGAAGCTCCGAGTGACATCAGGTCGGCAAGGGATCGAAAAGATATCAATCGATCGTCGAGGTCGACATGCGTGCATGCTGAAAATTATGCGTACATAGCGCGGGAAACGGTGCCATACTGCATGTGCCACTTGCACAGCCAATTTAGATTGGAAGATACGACGGGTCAGTTTGATGGAAAACGACCTCGACCTTCTGGTGTTCTGCATGGATCAATGGAATGCATATTGGAATATATGTAGGAAAATAGTGAGAGAGAGAAACCGATCGTACGTCATGCCTTGTGGATTGATGGGAATTCGTAGCCTACACGTCAGGGAAGACACGGGAACCCTGTAGCAAAAAAGATCGCACACTTGACCCCATCAAAGAAATGAAAAGATCACACTTGACAGTTAAAGATCACCGCAGCTTTAAAATCTCTATGAAGTTATCGACTTATTATCGTACTGATACCTACGCTAGCTGGAGTCTGAAACCAGCCTGTTATCTTACAGAGATCAGGGTCAGGTTGTAAGAAAAAGTACTGCTATGCTAGTTAGAACCACTGGTTGGCCTTTTATGTTTCAACCGTTTTGGGTGCACTTGTGACTTGTGATAAGTACTATATCGATCTAGTTCTTGTTGCAACAGCACGACTCAATCGATCACACTTGAAGCAATTCTGAACAGGATTTAAATTTCGTTTTGGATAAAATTTCACCGATGACCGAAATCGGACGAAATTCAAAAAGAAAAATTTAAATCCGGATTTTTTAGACCGAATTTTGGGCAAAATTCAACTGAATAAAAAATGGTTTAAACGATGTCGAAATTTTTTGAATTTTTTTGTGGAGGTTCCTGATATATCAGTGATGTTCTCATAAAATTTCAGCTGATTATTGAGTCTGGGGAATTTTTAAAAATTCGAACATTGTTACTGTCCTGATAAAACGCTGACCAGCAAGTTTGAACCGAATGAAAAATAGTCCAAACCACGTTAGAAAATTTTGAATTTTTTTGTGCATGGTTATGATGCATCACTAATGTTCTAAAAAAAATTTCAAATGATGATCAAGCTTCATGAAGTTTTAAAAAATCGAATAGTGCTACTGTCCTGTTAAAAGGCTTACCGGCAAATTTGAACAAAATGAAAAATTGTTCAAACCACGTTAGAAAATTTTAAATTTTTTTGTGAATGGTCCTGATGTAACATTAATGTTTCGATAAAACTTTTAGATGATGATCATGCTTAAAGAAGTTTTAAAATTTTTGACAGTGCTACGTCCTGATAAAAGCCTGATGATCAATACATAGATTTGCTTTAACAACCAAAAAAGGTTTAATTTTTTTGAAATTTTAAAGAATAGTGATAAGGAAATTATTAAGATCTCATAAAAATTTTGAATCATGATCACACTCCAATGAATTTATAAAATTCTGACAAGGCACAATACCATTTATGTTCTTTCTCTTTTTTATTTTTGAAATATAATATAACAACAGAAGTTCAATACTTACATAGATTTGATTGACCAAACAAAAAAGTTGAATTTTTTTTCAAAATTTTATAGAATGGTACTGAGGAAATTATTAATCTCTCATAAAAATTTTAGACCATGATCACACTTGATAAAATTTATAAAATTCTGATAAGTTTACTGTCCCAATTATGTTTATTCTGCTTCTGATTTTTTAAAGATAACAAATGAAGCTAAATTATCTTTAAAATTTTATGTATGATCCTACACTACTAGATATAGTACCATAAAATTTTCGCATCATTATCAACGTTTGTAAATTTTTATATAGAAATCTGACAGTGTTTCTGCTAAAATTTTAAAATGTCTAAAAAAAATCGGGTTTTCAACAAATTTTCATAGAAGATGACTTTCTTAAGGGTTATTGGACCAAATCCGGGCCTAAAAGTTTGAAAACCGGTCAAAAATCATGAAATTTCGGTGGTTACTTTAGCAATTTCAATTTTTTTATCCGGTTGGTAGTTTGGATTTCGTAGCGGCAAAATTTGTATCCCTAATTCTGAATCACCACACAAGTTTGATGTATGGGTTGGGAATTTGATCTTATATCATTGAGTAAATAGCATGGACTGGATGCACAGCCGCACAGCCAAATAAGATAGGAATAGTAAACTTGATGGAGTTTACTAGGTAGCTAGCTAAGTTTCGATCTTGCTGTGGCGCTTTTTTTTTTTTGCTCTAGCTAGCGAATTTTTTTTCTTTAATATTTATTTTTATTCTTTTTTTCAAAACTATACGTCCGAAAAAAAAATGACAAAAATGCCCCCCTGTCGCCCGTGTATGGGGCGATCGCCCCATACACGGGCGATCGGTGCCCTCTGCCGTCAACGCTGCTCGGCGCCACAGGGTTGAGCCTCCTGTCGCCTGAGACAGGCGGCCACGCGCAGCCTTTTTTTAGTTTTGTTTTGTAATTACTATATGCTTTTTAATATAAACCCCGTAACTTTTGCTAGGAGTGTCCAAATTAAATGAAACTTGTTTCTAAATTTAAATTTTGGAATGAAGAATTAGAGTGTAAAATAAAAATCCATGTGTTGTTTGCAGAATTTTTTTTTATTTGAGTTCGAATGCTAGGCTCTAACTGTGGATTGTGAAGGAATTATAATGTGTGTTGATCCATAATTCATGAAATAAATAGAATAAGTTACTACAACCTTATGCACTTCATTTTTGCAAAAATATCTAAATATGATTGCATTTTGAATAAAAGGTGGCTAGTTTAAACCCTTTATAACATTCATTGTTCAAGGAGTTAGAATAATGTCTGAACGACCTCAAAACTTGACAGAACCAGTTTTGTTGCATTCTTGGGCTTGCATAGGTTACAATTATGTAAAAATATTTAGATGTCACTTTAGGCTGCACTATTTTATTGTTGTCCTAACATGCAATCGGTAAAACATGAAAATTGCCGTATCTTTCAAACGATGGTAAAACTCGATGAAATCAAATCTGACGAACTGAAAATGCTATAACCTATCTCAATGGAGAAAAATAACATCATTTGGGACAACTGGAGCAGTAGGACATATACGAGCCCTCCGGACAGTGAGCATACTCTTGAAGGTTGGGCCGCACTGTTTATTACGACTTAAAACTAAAAGGAGTACCACGAACAAAGAAAACCAAAGTTAACACCAGACGTCTATTGAGTGCTTCGAGGCCACTTCCCATTCGCCCATGCCTCGGCGGGCTTCTCCGCACGCGCGCCTCTCTCGCTTCCTCTCTCTCGGCCTCATTCTCCTCCGCTTCCTTCCTACATGCCTCCTCGCGTGCGGCATCGCGTTGTTCTTGAAACCGCGCGTGAACTCATCCTGCCGGTTGGCTTGGTCAAGAAGCCGTTGGTCCTCGGGTTGATCTCGTATCAAACCACTGCTCAAATTCACACATGGCGGAGGTGACGCATGAAACGTAAATTAGCAAAGTTTCATTCACAAATATTATGTAACCCGTCACGATCATTACCATGCGGTGATCCTTCGAGCTCTTCTCCGCGGATCGAAGGCGTGGTTGCGGCACTTCCAATATCTCCTCTTCCAAGTTGAAATTTCCCAAGAGCGACAAGCTCGCAAAGATCTCCGCACATACACATGGGTGCTACTGACTCCACGAGGTAGGAAGAGATCTTGGTACGCTAAATTCGCGGCATGCACTTGCTTCTTCCTTTGCCTTCCCTTACCCTTTGCACTTGCACGCCTCGGTATTTTCGATTGATGCTCACCTCTATTCTTTCTCCCGCTATTCTTTGCGAGACCGCTTGAGAACGAATGTTATAAAGGCGATATCGCCGGGTATGGAGCGATCGCCTCATATTTGGGCGATCGCCCCATGTAAGGCGATCGCCTCACATTAGGCGATCGCCCTACTAGAGGCGATAGGTGTACCGAAACGTTGGTGTGTTGTCACGTCGTGTGGCATAGGCAAGCAATGCATAAATGATTTGAATAATTTATAGTGATAACGCTGTCATGTTACTAACTCGGGGAGTTATACAATATGCTGCTGAACGTAAAGCCATTACAAAAATACATCCGTACAACAAGTCAATCACGGCCACGCTTCCTAATCTGCCCGTGGGGTAGGTGAGTGGCGACGGCGACGGACGTCCCTCCTAGGCCGCCTGCGGCGCGGCGTAGAGTAGTCGCGCGCGGCGAGGCCAAGTCCTGTGGCGGCGCACCCGAGAGCTGAGAGGGGTCGAGGTAGTCGGTCGAAAGGTACTCCTCCAGGTCGAACTCGTCGTTGAAAGGCTCGTCGAAACCACCACGGGTCTCGCTGGGCGCGGACGACGAGGGAGCCTCCAGACCACCGCCCCACTGCTGCTGCGTGGGAGCGTAGCGAGGAACCGGCAGGTAGGGCGAGACGCGAAGGAGCCTCCTCAGCCCATCGCCCCCATCTGCTGCGCGCGGAGCGTAGCGAGGAACCGACGGGTAGGGCGAGACGCGAAGGAGCCTCGTCACCCACCGCCCCCTGCAGCTACGTGGGGCGTGACGGGCACCGGGGTAGGGCGAGTCTGTGGGGCGAAGTGGCGTGGTGTCTTGCGTCCGCCGACGTCTCGCGCCCTCGGCAGTGGCTGCGAGCCAACCGCCTCACCGTAGCGAGGACCCGACCCCAAGCTGTCTCGGACTCGGCGGTGGTCACCTGTATGCCCCCTCTAGGCGCGTCAACATGGACACAGCCTCCACCTCAATCTCCGCCAAGAGCTGAGTCTGCATGTAACGTCAGATTGGTATTACGTAAGTTACATGAAAAAGACGTGCCCATGTAGGTTCGATTGCGACACTTACCGAGGCGTTGTCCCTCTGGGACATCTGTGAAGGGTACGTGTCCGCTACCGATGCATGCCGTGCGACGTACGGTGCTGGTGTGTACCCCACCCTGAGGCGAGTGCGCGGGGCGAACCACTCCATGTACAGATCGTACATATCATGGTCGTACGGCAGGGTCTCGGTGACCCTCTCGTCGAGTGCGGCGTCCCACTGCAGGGCCCATGACTACATACGGTGCGCGAACTGAGAGCCCACCGCAGCACCCATCCGGGTCATCCTGCAATGCAAAAACAGTAAGTCTCGTGCTCCTCGTCTCCGGGCTCCTCGCCGGTCCCTTCGCCACCGCCAGTCTCGTGCTCCTCGTCTCCGGGCTCCTCGCCGCCTTCCTCTTCGCATCCTTCTACATTTGATGTCCCCTTTGCCGTAATGTCCACCCCGACATCACGAACTTGCGACACCGATGGAGCTACCGGGTAGCACTATACCAACAACATGAGCGGCCAACCCCGCTCTACGGCAAAACCAACATAACTCCTCCATGTTGACGTCGAGTTAATAGGAATCAACTCTCCGTAAAACGGTCTTGCGCTCGGCTCACTATCGCTCGACCAGAACCGAACAGTCAGGGCATCCAAACCGAACATCCGAGACATCCACTCCAACAAACCCTCAGATGTCCTATCGCTTCGATGCGCATATGCCCGTCACGACTCTTGAAAATGATGATAGATCCACCCCATCCGCCTGTGCTATCTCCCCATCTCCATAAAATATTTGGAAATACAATTTCTCCGACATGCTTTAACGTCCGACGGAAAAATATTACTCTAAAATACAATACTGATCCTGAAATTTCTAAAACTAAATACTACATTAAAGTTCTAAATATGAATGCGACATTAAATTTCTAAACAACACTATCCGAAATTGTAAACGCTACACAATCCTAAATTTTCTAAACACTACAATAAATTTGTAACGTACTTAATACTATACTGATCCTGAAATTTCTAAAAACTAAATAGTACATTAAAGTTCTAAATATGAACTCATGACATTAAATTTCTAAACAACACTATCCGAGAAATTGTAAACGCTACACAATCCTAAATTTTCTAAACACTACAATAAATTTCTAAGACTAAAAATAAATTTGTAACGTACTTAATACTATACAATCTGAAATTTCTAAAAACTAAATAGTACATTAAAGTTCTAAATATGAATCATGACATTAAATTTCTAAACAACACTATCCGAGAAAATGTAAACGCTACACAATCCTAAATTTTCTAAACACTACAATAAATTTCTAATACTACAATAAATTTGTAACGTACTTCATACTATACAGTCCTCAAATTTCTAAAAACTAAATACTACATTAAAGTTCTAAACGCTACACAATCCTAAATTGATTGAATATTACATGCTACATTAGAATTCTAATAACAAACAGTCCTACAAATTTTCTAAACACTACAAAATCGTAAAATTCCTAAATAATAGATTTATAAAATTTGTAAAAATACCTTCAGAAAACCATTTAATCGACTTTTTCCCTTTTTCTTCTTTCTTTCTTCTTTTCTTCTTCTTCTTTTTCTTCTTCTTTTTTCTTCTTCTTTCTCTTCTTCTTTCTCTTTCTCTTTTCTCTTCGTTTGCTTCGCCTCAGTGGTCACTGCTGCACCGAGCGAGCGGGGCTTTAAAGTCGTCTGTCGCCTGTCTCGAGCGACAGGGCCCACAGTAACAGCGTGTGCTCTGGCGACGGCGAGGAACAAGAGAGGGAGCTATCGCCCGTGTATGGGGCGATCGCCCTATACACGGGCGACGGGGGGTATTTTCGTAAAATTTTAATTCGGACTCATAGTTTTGAGAAAAAGAATAAAAAAAATATTAAAGAAAAAAAAATCCTAGCTTTATGTGTTATGCTATGCATGGTGTGTGGGCTACAGATTACACACGCACTTCTCGCTTGGACCTCAATCCAGGTGGCCTGCCTATGGGCCTCGGCACTTTCTGGTGCGAGATTGGACAACCGGGACAAAAAAAAGTCAAAAACCCATTATCCTGAGGTCCAATGAACACGGCGGCCCTCCTGCCGCGGCAAAGCCGGTCGCCGTGACGTGAGAGCCACGGCGCAGCAAGACTTGCTTTATGTGATGTTACTATCGGTATATATAAATTTTACTATCATACTAAAGGTTCAACAACCTGTGCGGTAGTAAAATGTTATTATACATTCGGTAAAATGACAGTAAAAACTTATTCGTACAACGTTTATTAGCAAAACTTATATCATTATGTAGTTTACTGATGACGAGAGCAACACGTTATAGTCAAATCAAAGAATACATAGATTCATGTACAAACTATAAAACACGTTACAAAATACATTTTTACTAGTCGGTCATGCGTCACTAGTAATGTGTTTTGTAGTTTTGTATCTGGATCTGTTTTTTTATTTAGCCGTAACTTTTTATTGACAGCTCCGATTCACAAACCGTTTTCGCCAGTAGCTTACTGACGACGAGAGCAACACACTGATATAAGTCTTGGTACATAAAATAGATCTTACTATCCATATATATAGATATTACTATCGGTATACATAAATTTTACTATCATACAGTAGTAATTTGATGTACATTTAGTAGTAAAATTTGATTTATACGACGTTTATTAGCGAGACTTATATCATATTATTCCTCTCGTCATTAGTAATCTAATGGTGAAATTCGTTATGAATCGGAGCTGCGAATAAAAAGTTATGACTAAAACAAATAAAAATCTGATTCATGTATTACTATGAAACGCATCTTTGCATCTCTCGGTCAAACACATGCATGCAAATTAATTACGAACGATTAATCTTCCAAGACTCAGTCGCGAATTCGTAGCGCTGGAACGCTCGACACGATCGGAACGCAAAACTGACCGATGCGTAGAATGCCCTATTAATTCAAATGAAACACATACCTTTGAAAAAGCATACTCGAATTCAAAGATTTTGAACAAGTTTGGATCACATGCTTTGCTGATTTATATATAAAATCAGCACATACCTACAACCAAACTATCATCAAAAAGGGAAATTCTAGTTTGAATTTCAGTTCAAACTTGTTTGAACTAGTTAGTAGACTGGTTAAACTCAGCATCATAGAAATTTCAAAAAGTATCGCATAAAAATACATAGGAAAAATACCCGTTTTGGATCATGGAGCCCGGGCACCATGGTGTCCCATATAATTATACTATATATATATATATATATATTCATGCATAAGTCTTTTTGCATCTCTCGATTACACACATGCATGCATTAATTTCGAACGATTAATATTCTAAAACTCAGTCGCTTAGCGTTAATTAGTGCAACGCCTGGCTCGGTTGGACCGCAAAACCGATCGACACGTAAAATATACTATTCTACACGCGGCTATAGAATATATATATATATATATATATATATATATATATATATATAACCCTGTCTACGCGGCAAATCGATGTACTCAATCACCGCACCCAGAGGCCAGAACGGACGTACTTCTCTGGCTCGGCTCAGCGTGGCATGGGTTCCGCGGGGCCGGGTTGGATTGGAGGCTCGAGCTCGACCCTACCGGCCGAATGCGTCGATCAATCGGGATTGGGGCGACCACGCCTGCATCTCCACGCCGCAAAGCCGCACCGGTGACGAGGGAAGCCGACGCGTAGCGCAACAACATACTCAGGCACGTAGCCGTGGCCATTACGGCCTACTCCACTGCCAAATACTCCCTCCAGCAGCAGATTTGACGACGGTACATTCATTCCATGTATCACTGTCTCCTCTCGCCCGCCCATGCTGCCATCTCATTCTATTCTCTTCTACGACTAGTACGGCAGTATGTCCCAAATCATTGTGGTCACGTTTGGTGGCAACGAACAGGAGCTGCGGCAATTGTTTATTTCCAGACGAAAAGGACATGATAGCCTCGAGATATCCATGCCAAGTCAGCATTCGAAAAAGCGTCCTTTCGGAGCTCCGTGTGTCAGCTGTGCGGCTGTGCCTGTGACCATCACCATGGCATTCTGCTGGCTCTTCTGTCTTTTTCGCCCCTTAATCTCTCTCTCTCTCTTTTCAAGATAAGCAGTGTTTCAATGTTTTTCATCTCAATACAGGTTGTACAAATCTTGAAGCAAACGAAAGTGTAAGTAATCACCATCTATCATTCATTCATGCTTTAATATTTGTGCAAATGTCAAAAGAAAAAGCATGAAAGCACATCTTTTTCAAGATTTAAGAACAAGTCTGTCTCATGACTCATCCCGCCGTCCTCGCATTGACGGTCTCATCTTCTGGTTGTGCAAATGATAAGAATAAGCTTAGCACCCAGCTAAATCTATATATGAAGCGCATGCTGCGCGTTCAACGTTTAATCGTTCTTCTAAGAACGAAACATGTTACTATGTTTACGAGTTACAAATCCAGTCTACGGTCTCCTTTTGTTTTCTAAAAGGATGATCTGTTTTGTTGCGCTTTCAATTCATTATGGTCAATGAAAAGTCCCATCAGCTATAGATAAATCTGCCAAGTCTGCTGCAATGTCAGCTATGCTGTGCTTTTCATTGGCTGTTAGGTATCAGTTCGGAGTACCACGTATTCTTCTACAGATTAGTTTATCTGTTTGGTTATATCTGTCTATGATCTTTAGAATATCCGTTTTAATATATTTATTCATTGAGAGAATCAAAAGTATAATTATTGTAATCTTTTATCTCTCTACTTGTGCTTAAATGCTTTGTAAAATGTTAAGTGGTTATGATACGTCATTTAGTAGGAGTATGTGTGGTCATTACTCATAAGTATTCTTAAATTTAGTATTTCTTTGATCTGCGCGCATAGTGGGCTATGGCCTATGGACAGAAGTAGCAAAAGGGAAGTCACCAAAAAGTGATGCTTTTGACTTTTCAAAGTGAACGAGATAAAACTTTGACTACTCATATTATTATCATATATTCCAAAAAAAGTAACAAAAGTGTACTGTTATGAAAGTATGTGTAATGACAAATTCACTGGTATATTTCATATTTAAAAAAGCATACATTTAGGCAACACATTTGATCAAAAATATTATATTTTAACTGTACGTATTTTAGCACGTTTTTTTTTGTGACCGGGAGTAGCACCGTACTCCACTTGACTGAATATTTTTAAGTCACTAGACTACTAAGTGTTCCCTAACAATTTTTCGGTGACATGTCCTGTCTGACCTCTTACCGTGCATGGACTGATAAGTGATAAGAGATCCAATCAAGCATGCATTTGGGGTAGCAGATGTGATGCATTGGTGGATAAGACCATGAGATGCACCTGCTGCCGTACACAAACAACATAAACAGCTGCTGCAGATCCGATATTGAAATTAATAATTAAAAAATACAGTTCCAAGCCTTTTTGTGATGCATGATTTCTGTATAAAATCTGAAGATCCAAACTGTCTAATCGAAATCTTAATTTCAACAAGGTCGACGATACGTCGATACCACACGACAGAGAACGAAGAAACGGACATGCTGTAATGATTGGAGTTAATAGTAGAAGCGTGCAACCTCACGAAGCAAGAAGTGCGAAAAATCTAGAACTGTGTGCAGTACTGAAGTAGGTTTTTTAGATAATGCTGCATGATGAGATGCATACAACCAAATATTATTACAAAGTTACAGTAAAAAATGATGTTTTGAAGAAATTCATAAATAAAAGCTTAAACAAGGAAAAGATTGTAACCTGCAATGAAAAGATTAATAAAAAAACACTAATCAAGTAGTAGTACCAACTGTTTGGTAAAAGTACATAATCAAGTCATTAATCAATCAGGTTAAAGTCAAGATTCTCAAGCGAATGTAAGGCTTAGTTTGGTGATTTTTAGAAGCATTTGGATTGAATCAATCTTTTTTTTTTGGATTATATAAAAGTAATCTTAAAGTCTAGCATTAAGATTTTATCGAAGTTGGTGAAGATTCCATAAACAATTAGATATCATAGCACAAGACTTTAAATTAAGCGAAATACGGATCCGAACAACTTGGAACTTTCATAAATTTAGATAATTTTATATTTATGACATGACAGACAACACCTGATTACTGTTGGGAAACCTTCGTAGCCCATGGAAAGCCCACGTTGGCCCCTTAGCCGAAACCCTAGGTGAGCGCTATAAAAGGAGGAAGGGGGTCCCCCTATGTACAAGCAATCATTAGCAATAAAAGAATTCCGCTGTTGCTCTCCCTAAACACATGTCTCTCTCTCTTTCTGTTCTCCAATTCAGATCTGTTCGGGAACCCCGGACTATTCGATAGCGAGGTTCCTTAACACGTTATCGCGACGGCTCTACCGAGATCGAATTGAAAAGATGAGAAAGGTGGGATTTCGCAATCGAATCTAAACGCTTGTCGCTTCTATGCATGCATCTACCCTACGATCTGCTTTCTCCTTTTCATCTCGTGAGCACGGTTACTGACAACAACAACGATATGCGTCATCTAGAAAAGAAAAAAAAACGCCGTCGCCTCGGTTTCACAAGACGGCGCGACGATGCCGCTGACGCTGTTCGCCCGCAGCCGCGTTGCGTGCGCCGGCCGCAGGCGCCCTCCGCCCGCCATCGCGTGCGCCGGCGCGCCCGCGCCGCGCGCATGCGCGTTAGCCGCAGCCGCCGCCGCTTTCATCGGGCGCGCGACGGCGCATCGCCACGCCGCCCCGCCCGACCTGCCGCCGACGTCGCCTCCGCCAATACAAGACGCAGCCAAGCGCCACCAAGGCCGGCGCCCCAAGACGCCACCGACCGAGGCGCCGCTCCGGTTATTACGCTCGGCCGCCGCGCCAACCACCGCTCGTCTCGCCACGCAAGAAGCGCGCCGCCGCCGCGCCCTCTGGTCGGCCGCGCACGGCGCCGCCGCCGCCACGCTCTCCCATCGGCGCAGCCCGTAGCGCGGCCGGGCGCCCGGCCAGCTGCCGCCGCCTCGGCTTCGTGCGCAAAGACGCCGCCGTCGCTCGAAGGTCAACGCCGCACGGCCGCCGCTCGCCCGTGAGCGCCATCGCCTCAGCCAGCGCCGTCGCCCGCCCGCCGCGCTCGGCTCGGCCTTGCGGCGTTGCCATCGGTCCGACACGAACCGCTCTCGGCCACGGCTTTCGGCTCCGCCGCTCCGCTGTCGCGCTGCCGTCGTAGGGCTACCATGCCATCCCGGCCAGGTCGCTCCGCCAGCTGGCCGCGTGGCGCCACCCGACCGGCTCGAATCACGCCCGGCCTTCGCCGCAGACGCACGCCGTCGCGTTGCTCGCCCGCCTTCGCTTAAGACGCAGGCTGCCGTCTTGCTTCGCCCAGCGCCAGAAGCGCGCAACCACCGCCGCCAAGCGCCGTGCGACTTCGGCAGTCGCTTCTCGGCGGTTCGCGCCCGGCGCCGCCGCTATGGCTCGCACGCACCGCGCCACCGGCGCCTCGCGACGATGCGCCTCCGCTCCGCTGTTTTTCTTCCGGCGCCACAGCGCGAGCAGCTCTCTCGCCCGTCCGGTTCCGGCTTGCCGCCGCTCGCCGTCTCGACCCCGCGCGCTCGACAAGAATCGCCTCACGGAGAAGGCAAGCGGCGAGCGAGCGCGCGAGAGCGCGAAAGGCGAGCGGCGCGGCAGACGAGAGAGGCGGCGGCGGCGCGACGCGCGCGGTAGCGTGCGCGGCGGGCGCGAGGTGCGACATGCGGGCGGCGGACGAACCCTAAACGCCGTTTTTAAGGCCCACGTGTAGGGGCGCGGCCCAGCAGGCCAAGAGAAAGCGCGCGGCTTAAATGGCCATAGGCCCAAGAAAGAAAGGAAGAAAAAAAAGAAGAAGAAAAAAAAGAAAAGAAAAAGAAAAAAAAGACGAAAAATTGCAGAAAATTTTGAAAAAATTGTCAGAAAATCCAGAAGATTTTTTTGGCTCTATTTTAATTTTTTAGCTTTATTTCTCTGTTTTAAGAATATTCTTTATGAACTTTGAATCCATTACTTTATTTTGTATTTTGCAATGCATAGCAATTTAATTTTTCTGCACTTTATGCTTTCTGCAACCATTTTCTATTAGATTACACGCAGTAATCTAATGTCGGAATTTTGAAATCATGAATCGTGAATCGTGAGTTTGAAGAACTGGCCCCGCACGGTCAGAACTAGCTTACTTGGGCATCGGACGTGAAGATAGTTCTTGGGGGCAAGAAGCTCTCTTCGCGATTGGTCTAGGTCCTCGCAGACGCGAAACCTCTGCCGTCGGCGTAACGATCAAGCCTTGCACTGCCGTTTAAATGCATGAATCACATTTTTTTTAGATTATGGTTGTTAGCATTTTCTTTGAATAATGAATTGTAAGCTCTAGAAGAGCATACTTCTTTCATGAATAAATACGCAATTTATTCTTTATTCCAGTATTCTTCAAATTTGCAAACAATATTTAGATTTTTTTTTTGACTCTATCTGATTAGAATTATATTTCTTTTATCTAGAAATCGTGTAGCGCCCAAATGGAAGAGATATGCATTGTTGATAGTGGCACAACAAATACCATCTTAAGAGAGTCTAAATATTTCCAGTCGATCACGAAGAACGCTGGAAAGATTACTACGATCGCAAGAAGCGACTCATATGTAATCGGCTCAGGAAGAGCCACAATTATATTGCCGATGGGTACAACTTTGGTAATTGAAGAAGCCCTTTTGTACCCTGAATCAACGCGCACTCTCTTAAGCTTCAAAGACATCCGCGCCAACGGTTTTCATGTAGAAACCAATGAAGAAAATGGCAAAGAATACTTGTGCATTGTGAAGCACGCGGCATGTGGAAAAATGGTATTAGAAAAATGTCCCTCATATGAATCTGGGTTGTACTACACGAATATTCATGCACCCGAAGTGTATACTTCCTTGAAGACTGTTTTTAGAAGCTCTGAGTTATTTTCTTTATGGCATGGTAGATTAGGTCATCCTGGTCTTAGAATGATGAGAAATATAGTGAACAACTCACAAGGTCATGGCATTAATGTTAAAAATTTCCCGAATCATGAAGATTTTGTGTGCCCTGTATGTGCCACCGGGAAATTAATAACTAGACCCTCTGTTATGAAAGTGCAAAGTGAAATCCCTGCATTCCTGGAACGCA
Organism: Otatea glauca; assembly: GCA_036346275.1. NCBI lineage: Eukaryota > Viridiplantae > Streptophyta > Magnoliopsida > Poales > Poaceae > Otatea > Otatea glauca. Next base: position 50,740,518 of record CM070712.1, on the reverse strand, counting down.
TCCAGGGGGATATTTACGGTCCGATTCAGCCCTTGTCAGGGCCGTTTCGATACTTTATGGTGCTCATCGATGCTTCCTCGAAATGGTCGCATGTATGCTTATTGTCAACAAGAAACCATGCTTTTGCAAAGCTGATCTCGCAGATCATAAGAATTAAGAATGCTTTCCCTGATCATCGCGTGAAGTCCATTAGAATGGACAATGCTGGAGAATTTACTTCAAAGGCATTTGATGATTATTGCACGGCAACAGGGATAGCAGTTGAGCACTCCGTACCGCACGTCCATACGCAGAATAGACTAGCAAAAGCACTAATAAAGAGGATTAAGTTCATTGTCAGACCGCTTTTGCAGAGTTGTAACTTGCCCAACACTTGTTGGAGACACGCAGTCCTGCACGCAGCAGCTCTTATCAATTTTAGACCGTCGGCCTACAACATCCATTCTCCTATGCAGCTTGTGCAAGGGATCATCCCGAAGATCTCCCATCTTAGAAAATTTGGATGTATGGTATATGTACCTATACCACCCCCTCAGCGGACTGCAATGGATCCTCTCCGCAAGTCTGGGATATACGTTGGTTATGAGAGTGCATCTATAATCAGTTATTTGGAACCCATGACTGGAAACTTGCATACAGCCCGATTCGCTGATTGCATTTTTGACGAGGATCGTTTCCCGTCATTAGGGGGAGGAAATCAACCTTTGGATGAAAAATACCGGGAAATCATATGGCATTCCACTGGGATCCCCGCACATGACGCCGCACTAATGAAGCAAATCAAGAAGTCCAGAAGATAATTGATTTGCAGAATTTAGCAAATGAGATGCCTGATCATTTTTGTGATCTGAAGGGCGTGGTTAAGTCGCATGTACCCGCAAAAATGCACCAGAGAGGGTAGAAATACCAAAGGAAATAGAAGGTATCCCTCAACCTGTTCAGAGGCCTCAAAGAAAAAGAACAGGAAACCTGGCTCCTCAAACCCAAAGTACCGGAGACGCCCGGAAAATCAAGCAGAGGACTTACCACAACCAATCACGAAAATGACCCAAGGAAAGAAGGGGAGCCAGTTGAGACCTGGCACTGGAAAGAAGCCAACAGGAAAGGCAATTCCAGACTTGAATCTTCCACTGAAGGAAGCCGCCGGAAATAATGTGTGCGCACACATAGGCGATGAAAAGCTAAAGGAACTTGCTCCTGAGATAGGGAATAGCAATGAAGAGCAAGTAGAAGTGCATGAAGCACCCTATGAAGAAATGGCCATAAACTTTGTAATAACAGAGAATCCTGAATAGAGCAACGACCAACGTTGATGCATACTTTGCAAAGAAGATTGCCTCGATCATTGATCATGATCCCGAGCCTGCATCTCTCGCAGAGTGCAAGAAAAGGCTAGATTGGGAAGAATGGAAAAAGGCAATCACTGCAGAGTTAGTCTCTCTGAACAAGAGAGAAGTGTTTGGGCCCGTATGCCGCACACCTCCCCATATAAACCCCGTAGGTCACAAATGGGTCTTTGTTCGAAAGAGAAATGAAAACAACGAAGTTGTAAGGTACAAAGCAAGGCTTGTAGCTAAAGGTTTCACTCAACGTCCTGGAGTTGATTATGAAGAAACCTATTCTCCGGTCATGGGAGGAATTACCTTTAGATATTTGATCTCAATGGCAGTCAACTTGAAGTTGAGAATGAAGCTAATGGATGTTTTCACAGCTTATTTGTATGGAAACTTGGATTCGGAGATATACATGAAAGTATCAGAAGGAATTCCTATCCCGAACCAAGACGGAGCAAATAGAAACCTGTACATGACTTCTCGTAAATGTGGTTTGAACATTGAGCAAACTCCCACAATAATTTATGAAGATAATGCAGCTTGTGTTGCCCAAGCACAGATGGGTTATGTGAAGAGCAATCTCACGAAGCATATCAACCCCAAGTTCTTCTATGCTCACGAATTGCATAAGATGAACGAGATCAAGATATTGCATACTAAGTCATGTGAAAATCTTGCAGATTTGTTCACTAAATCACTCCCAGCATCTACCTTTGAAAGGTGCGTAAAAGGAATTGGGATGATGAGACTTAGAGAAGTGCAGATTTCAGGGGGAGATATTTCACATACTCCCACATGAATCTCAAGCATGAATTATGAATACCCAACATGAATCGCGAAAATTAGCAATTGAAATTGGGAGAATTGTACTCTTTTTCCTTAGCAAGTTTTTCATGAAGTTTTCTTGCATAAGGTTTTAACGAGGCAATTCGGTAACGCGTAATAGCGTATGCTATGTACTCTTTCTCCAAGTATTTTTCCCACTGGATTTTTCTGGAGTTTTGATGAGACATATGCATCTCGCGGCAAAGGGCCCAAGGGGGAGTGTTGGAAAACCTTCGTGGCCCATGGAAAGACCACGTTGGCCCCTTAGCCGAAACCCTAGGTGAGCGCTATAAAAGGAGGAAGGGGGTCCCCCCTATGTACAAGCAATCATTAGCAATAAAAGAATTCCGCTGTTGCTCTCCCTAAACACGTGTCTGTCGGCGTTTTCGAGCGCCGGCAAGTAAATTTGTAAGTCTAGGGGGTCGCACGTTCCACTCTCTGAATGGTTAGACTCGTGAGTCCAAGATGTATATTGGTTCGGGCTGAAAGTCCCTACTCCAGTTCAGATGGCCGTATTGTATTGCTTTTTGCACTATGTTTTTACAGACGAGGCCCCTAAATGACTTAGTCTCCTCGTGTTCTGATATCTCCCTCTCCCTTTCGTTCTCGCTCCCCTTGAATCGTTTAGCCCTGCCTCCTTTTATACAGAAGGAAGGGGCAGGTTACATCAAGAGTTGGGAGGAAGAGCGAGGTGACCTATGCTAGGAGCTCCGGTCCTTCGTCCTGTGGATCGTCGCCACCCGCCTTGCCCATCTTTGGGTTGGTAGCCTTGGTGGTCGGGGAGGTTAGGTATTCCCGGAAATAGCGTACTTGCCCTCTGTGACCCTTGCGAATCTTGGACGCCGAGGTGCGTGGCGTTGGTGCCGCCTCGGGAGGAGCGTCGCTCGTCTTTGTCACGTGGTCGTTGATGGGGCGGAAGCTTTGTCTTCTGCAGTCACCAGATCTTCTTGGGAAGGAGCCACCTGCCCTTGTATAGTCGCTCTGATTGACCTCATTCGGGGGGTACGTGGCGGTAGGCCGATGAGGACCTGACACGCGGCACTCGACGTCCGTCGCCTTGGTTCGGTTGGAGTCGGGAGATCCCGCCCCGCCAAGAGGGGGTCGGGAGCGCTGTCTCGTCGGATTCGCTTCCCGCCGGTCGGGAGCGGATGTCTTGGCGCGATCTCGCAGCGATCGGTCGGCGGCCGGCGTAGCGGCGCGCCTGTTAAGTGGAGATATGCTTGAGGCGGCCGCTCGCCGCCTGACTGTTGGTGTATCCTTTTATTAGTATTCGCGATAGCCCCGAACTCCCGGCGATTTGCGGATTCGGTTGGGGTTGAACTTGGACGAAAGAGGTGGCCGGGCCTGGTAGGTCGGTCCAGCCGATCCGGTTAAGCGATTTCCGTCAGGTGTGCTTCGTTGGATCCGACGGCTGTCCTGGAGTTTGGCCGGGGGCATTTGAACCGCCAGGGGTTTTTACTCGCCTCGTTGCGCATGCCGAGTATAGTTTGGTGCGCCGCGCCTGCTCGTCTTCTTGACTGCTTCGGGCTCTGGTGAAGGATGCTTCGTTTTCCGGCACCCGCATTTACTCTGGAGACGCTTAGCCTCCCTTCGTCCAGATATATATATATGTGCGTTGTAGCTTGCTTGAAGGGGATGAGAGCTTTTTCTTTTGTTCTTTCAAATGGCTTCGAGACACCCTCTAGTCTTTAGCTTCGGCGATGGCGTCGCGGTGGAAGAAGAAGATCCTCCGCCGAGCTTTGGTGAGTTCGACCAGCGATGGCCGAGCTTAGGAGGAAGAAGTCAGAGCCCGTGACGCCGCTCGTTGACGCCACCGCCGAGGCCGCCCGAGGCTCGAGGTGGTAAGGGGGGCCCTTCTGGAGGCGATGGCGCAAGGGCGCCGACCGTAGTTGGTGCGGTCGCGTCGATGTCGCTGAACGGCAGCGGAGGCATCGGCGTGTTACTTCGCGGCCGCGGCGGCTGTCCCGTCGACCAGGCAAGGGCCTACCAGCATGCCGTCGGTGCCACCGATGCCGCACGGATGTTTGATAGGTTCTAGGCGTGGGTAGAGTCCTGCCGTGGTGCAGCGTGGCCACTCTTGTATCTGCTGCATCGTGTCTAAAGTCGTAAAGTTTGAGCCTGTTGGCCTATAATGAAATTTTCTTTTTCTTTATGAAAATGTCTTTGCGATGAGTTTGCTTTAATTTTAATCGTTGTGGACGGCGCCTTGGTCGGCAGGGCGACCGGATGCCTCTGTGAGGTTCGGGTGTCCGAGTGCTCGTTTAACGTCGTAGCTAGACACAGTGCCTTGGCCGGCAGGGACGACCGGATGCCTCTGTGAGGTTCGGGTGTCCGAGTCGTTGGTCGGCGCAGGACGGCCGGATGCCTCTGTGAGGTTCGGTGTCCGAGTGCCTTGGTCGGCGGGACGACCGGATGCCTCTGTGAGGTTCGGTGTTCGAGTGCTCGCTTAACGTCGTAGCTAGACGTGCCTTGGTCGGCGGGACGACCGGATGCCTCGAGAGGTTCGGTGTCCGAGTGCTCGTTTATCGTCGTAGCTAGACGGTGCCTTGGTGGCGAGGACGACCGGATGCCTCTGTGAGGTTCGGGCGTCCGAGTGCTCGCTTAACGTCGTAGCTAGACGGTGCCTTGGTCGGCGAGGGCGACCGGATGCCTCTGAGAGGTTCGGTGTCCGATCGCTTGGTCGGCGGCGACCGGATGCCTCTGTGAGGTTCTAGTGTCCGATCGCTTTGGTCGGCGGGGCGACCGGATGCCTCTGTGAGGTTCGGGTGTCCGAGTGCTCGCTTAACGTCGTAGCTAAACGCTGCCTTGGTCGGCGAGAAAGACCGGATGCCTCGAGAGGTTCGGTGTCCGAGTGCTCGCTTAACGTCGTAGCTAGACGGTGCCTTGGTCGGCGGGGACGACCGGATGCCTCTGTGAGGTTCGGTGTCCGAGTGCCTTGGTCTGTGGGACGTCCGGATGCCTCGAGAGGTTCGGTGTCCGAGTGCTCGCTTAACGTCGTAGCTAGACGGTGCCTTGGTCGGCGAGGGACGACCGGATGCCTCTGTGAGGTTCGGTGTCCGATCGCCTTGGTCGGCGAGGCGACCGGATGCCTCTGTGAGGTTCTAGTGTCCGATCGCCTTGGTCGGCGGGGCGACCGGATGCCTCTGTGAGGTTCGGGTGTCCGAGTGCTCGTTTAACGTCGTAGCTAGACTGTGCCTTGGTCGGCGGGGACGACCGGATGCCTCGAGAGGTTCGGTGTCCGATCGCCTTGGTCGGCGGGACGTCCGGATGCCTCGAGAGGTTCGGTGTCCGAGTGCTCGCTTAACGTCGTAGCTAAACGGTGCCTTGGTCGGCGAGGGCGACCGGATGCCTCGTGAGGTTCGGTGTCCGAGTGCTTTGGTCGGCGGGACGACCGGATGCCTCTGTGAGGTTCTAGTGTCCGAGTGCTCGCTTAACGTCGTAGCTAGACGTGCCTTGGTCGGCGAGGACGGCCGGATGCCTCTGAGAGGTTCGGTGTCCGACCGCCTTGGTCGGCAGGACGTCCGGATGCCTCGAGAGGTTCGGTGTCCGAGTGCTCGCTTAACGTCGTAGCTAGACGGTGCCTTGGTCGGCGGACGACCGGATGCCTCTGTGAGGTTCGGTGTCCGAGTGCCTTGGTCGGCGGGACGACCGGATGCCTCTGTGAGGTTCTAGTGTCCGACCGCTTGGTGGCGGGGCGACCGGATGCCTCTGTGAGGTTCGGGTGTCCGAGTGCTCGTTTATCGTCGTAGCCGGGCGTGAGTGCTCGTTCTGCCGTCGTAGCCGGACGTGAGTGCTCGTTATCGTCGTGGCCGGACGTGGGCATCCTTCTCGAGTCCTCGTCGGGCGAGGGTAGCTGCGAGAGGAATGGCTGCCGCCTATCCCACATGTATACCCCATCCGCAGTGTGGGACCCGAGGATGAGTGGCGCGTTTACTGTGTTTGTTTGAACGCCGTGCTCGTGGAGCTAATAGCGGGTAGTCCGAGTGGGTCTGGGAGGTCCGCCCAAGGGGGACCCTTCCGAGTGGACGGTCCCAGTTAGGGTGTCTGGCCTGGCGTGGGCGACCCATAAAAACCTTTCTCTACTCAATCCGATGGACTTTGGGTCGTCCACGACCCAGAGCCACCGTGCCGTCGCTCATTGATGAGCTCCGGGAGAGTGTGAAGTATGGTCTCGGACGCAAGTAGAGGTGATTAGGTCGTCACCGACCTAACCGAGGGCCCACCGTGGGGCTCACCTCATACCCGCCCTTGCTCAAGTTTTGCTGGACGGCCTTATACCCATCCGCGGGTAGGCCTTTTGAACCCACTCCTTCTTGGGCCCTGGCGCAAGCCACAAAGCTTTTGCCTCTTGGGGCCGCAGCCCCGTGGGCTTCGCGCGCCGAGCAACTGCTCCGCCTAAAGGCGAGGCAGAGGTTACGGACACGTTGTTCGGGGGCGGCGTCTTTATGGCCCTTGTCGCCTGACAAGACAGGGATTAAAAGCGGAGTGGTATTGGAAACTGGGAGTTACCAGGCTGGCGCGACAGGCGAGGGTGGTCGCGACGCTTCGCTTGACGGGGCGCCTGCTTGGCCGGCGTTCGCTCGTCCTCTATAAATACGCCCGTTGGGTGCTTTCGAGTGGTCACGCTTTCTTGCCTTCTCTGTCTCTGCCTCTGAAACAAGAAAAGCACCAGAGAGCTAAGGAAAGAAAACCCCAGCCTTTCTTTCTCACCTTCCAGTCGTCTCCCCTGTGAAGATGTCGTGGCCGGAGTGCTCCGCGCAAGACAGCCGTGCGCTCGGCTTGGTGAAGAAGGGCTTCCTCATGCCGCAGGACCTTTCCGGCTGGAGGGTGCCGACCGGGGCTGCCACCCCCGCGCCGCGGGGCGACGAGATCGTGGTGCCCGCCTCGTTCTTCGAGCGGCTTTGGCTCGCCACCGCACCCGCTCGTCCGGGTCATGTTTCATTACAAGGTGGAGGTGCACCATCTCAACCCCAATGGGGTCCTCCACATCGCCATCTTCATCACGCCAGGCGGCCTTCTTGGGGATCGAGCCGCCTTGGGCGTTGTGGAGGCACTTCTTCGAGCAAGGCTCGAAGGACAGTCCGAACGCCAAGGCGCCTGGTGGCTCGCCCTCCAGCCGCCCGGTCGAGCACGGAGTACTGGAGGTAAAGCCGCCTCGTCCAACAAGGGCCGGCGTTCGAATGGCTCTATGTTCAAACGTCGGCGGCAGCGCCCCTCTTTTCACCGCGAGCTTCCCATGGTGGAGGAGCGGTGGAACTGGGCGCCAAAAGAGGGAGAAGAACAAGTGGCCCCGATCGTGGAGCGGATCGGGGCTCAAAGCGGCGGGCTCACCGGGACGTGGTTGTGCGCGCTTTATGGGGATGCGCGTGCAACCACTTGTGCACTGAGCCGCACCTCGCTCCGTATCTTGGGCCGTCCGACCGGGCGAGATGGCGTAACCCGAGCTGGCGCGTCGAGGTGGAGGCCCGGTGGCGGCCGTTCTGGCGAGCGCCACGGTGGCAGCGGATGGCCACCCGAGCCATTCTCGGCGCTTTTCCGCCAACCGTAAGCCGTGAAATTCCTTTCGCTTCTCTTTTCTTTGTCCTTAGCACTTGACCGACATTCCCGCATCCTCTCGGGGCTCATGGGGATGTCTTCCCAGCGCCGCTCCGGGATAAGGAAGCGCGACGGCGCCGGCGAGGACTAGAGGATGACTCCTCCCGCAAGAAGCGGAAGGAGGAAAGGAGGAGGAAGAAAAGTAAACGCACGCGGCGCGGCGCTGCGCGAGAGGATGTGTCGGAGACCACCGCCGTGGGGACAACCTCCATCGACAATGGCGGGAGTGCCTCCCGCCACCCCTATGGTGGGTTTTCACGACCGCCGATGGCGGCGGCGAGCGTGGACTCGGCCGAGGCGGCATCACGGGCCCCGTGGCCACGGATCCCAGCGGGGTGATCTTGCGCTTGCGGTCGTCGCAGCGTCTCTACGGAGGTGGCTTCAGGAAGCGACCGTCGACTGCCCTTTGGCGGGGCAAAGAGAGGCGCGCGTGCCACGCACCCGCCGGCCTTGTAAGTGTATTCTTTTATTGGAGCATTTTTCTTTTTGGCAAAGCCGCCGAGCGACTCTTGATCTTTGCAACGTCGGCGCCTATCTTTGGGTGACCGTGGGCGTGCCACATCGGCTCGCAAGTAACGGCGCGGTGATTTCGTGACCGGTTGGGTCGGTGAAGGTCGCGGCGTCGGCGTCCGAGGGCGCGGTCGCCTTCGAGGGGACGGGGCCCCACCCGGAGGTCGTGCCCGAAGAAGAACTTCCGCCGCCTCCGGCGGGGACCCCACCGGACGACGTGATCGTCGTTTCGGAGGATGAGACAATGGCGCCGCCGGTGATCGCGCCAGTCGTGGCGGAGCCGGCGACGGAGGTGCCCGACCCCTCGTCCCAGGGGGAGGTGCCGACCGATGCTCCTCAGGCGCAGGTCGCCGAGGGGGTTTCTGAAGGGTTGACCTCGTCACCCTTGCCCATGGTGCTTTGGACGGGCGACGTCCCGCCCGAACGGGCGAGCGAAGGCGCGCCGCCGGGTGTAATTCCCGGGTCGGGCATCATGGGTCAGGCGGAGGAGAGCGAGTGGGCCGCCTTCGGCAAAAGCGCTACTGGACGCCGGTTTAGATAGGCGGATCCGTGAAGGTCCGCCCTTGCTCAAGTCTTCCACCGTATACCGGATATGATGGTCGGGAGTCCACCATCGCCCGGTGTAGGTCACCAAAAGTTCGATTCGTTGCATATTTTTTATAGTTCTTCCGTGCGACTAACGGAGTGTCCACATTTTTGCAAAGACTTGCGGGCTCGCCGTCGTCGAGTTGAGCTCTGCGGCGCTCCGACGGTCGGGCAACGCAGCGGAGGAGTGCAGTCTGGCCGCGCTTGAGTTGCGCTGCGCCTAGCCCAGGAGGCCCTGGGCATTAGGCGGTCGGAGGCGGTGGTGATCCGCCAAGGATTTGAAGAGGCCACAAAGGCCCTTCATGATGAGCGCCTAGGAGCCGAGGCCTTGAGGGCGAAAGTGGCGGAACTGGAGTCCTCCCTGACGGAGGTCACCGAGGCCAAGGATGCCGCCGTTGCCGCGGAGGGGACCGCGCAGACGCAGGTAACACGTCTGCGGACCGAGCGAAACAAGGCTCAGGGGGACGCTGCCCGAGTTCGCTCCGAGCGGGCGACTGCTCAGAAGGAGCTGGCCGAGCTGAAGACTTCATACGAGGCGCTGAAGTCGGAAGCTGGCAATCTGACCAACTCTGCGGCCGGTAAGTGTCTCAATTCTTCAATTAAGTTTGGGGGGTGCGACCCACAGGGCGAATTTATCCAAAATCTCCGCACTGCAGAGGCGCAGAAGAATCTGAGCGTCGCCGTGGAGGCGCAGAGAACGGCTTCGGATGCTCGCGACGTGGCGATCGTGGCCCGGGACGAGGCCCGGGCGGCGTTGAAGGTTGCGGAGGACGGTCGGGCCGAGATGAGCGCCGAACTGGAGGCCCTCCGCAAGGCCGGTCGGGAGGTCTGCGACCGCATCCTTGGAGCCGGGGCAGGCCCGAGTGCCCTTGCCCCCGCTACCGCCCGAGTGCGGACCGTAGAAGAGGCGGTGGTCACCGCTACGCGCTTGAGCTTCATCGCGCTGGTCAACACCATCTCGTACTACGACGGCATCGACCTCGCGGTGGTGGGGAGCGGCGTGGCTGGGAACCGGATCGACGAGGAGATCGACCGTTCGAGCTCCCGGTCGAGCCGACGCCCGAGATCGCCAAGACATCCCGCCGCAGCCGCCTCCAGAAGCCGAGGCGCCAACTCTCCGTCTCGCCACCGGCCGCCCGCCAAGAAGAATAAAAAAGTTAGCTTTATCCTTCTTAGATTGTAAAGACCGCTATTTAAACAATCTTGAATTTATCAAGTCCCGAAATCGCCCCTCGTCCTTTTCGTATTTAGGATAGCGTTTGGCGACCATAGCCTTAAGGACCGCAGGGTCACTTATGCGTAGGTCGGTCGCTTTGGGAGGAGCGAGGTGGATTGGAGACTTGGCTATGCAATGTTAGGCGCACTTGTGAGGATAGGAGTGTTCTAGACCGGCCAGGATCTTTCCACTGGGCACTTCCTTCTTCCGCGAAGTGCTACTTAGCAACCATAACCGGGGGCGAGGTAGTAACACTTGGGTTGAGAGGGTTACCTCGGGATGGACCTCATGACCACGGGTCACGTATCCTCATAAGCGCGTGGGATAGCCGAGTTCGTGCGGGAGGAGTGTTCCTGCCGACCAAAGGTCACTCCACTCGGGTACTTCCTTCTTCCGCAAGTGTTAGCAACCATAGCCGGGGGCGTGGGTGTAGCACTTGGGTCAAAGGTTACCGCTTCGGGAAGGACCTTGTGGTCGGTTGGGTCATCAACCCGCATAGCGCCGACCGGAGCGACTGAGCAGGGCGCTGAAGGGCAGCCCCGAGTCGTCGCATGGCGACCGTGTGCTCGGAAGGAAGAAAGTAAAGAGCATGCTAGGAAGAGGAAAAGAGTTTAGGGATAGAATCGCCTTAACTTTTCTATATTCCATGCATTTGGAAGGATGCGCCGTCGGTGTCCTTGGTAGAAAGGTGCGGTAGGAGGATCTGCACGACGGTGAAGGGCCTTCCTGTGGGGCGACTTGTGCTTATCCTTGCTGGTGCGACCGACGCAGACCGGTCGCCAAAGATCAAAGATCGCCTCGAACCAGCGGCCGTGGTAACGTCGCGAGCTCGTTGATATCCGCCGATCGCAGGGGCGGGCCACGTCATGCGCCTCGTCGATCCGGTCGACGGAGTCTTGTTGTCGGCGAGCCCCGAGCCTCCTCGAAGCTTGCGCCTTGGGGCGCCATACTCTGTGTCAGCTTAAGCAGAGGCGGCCTCGGACCGTATACCATAAAGAACGGTGTGAACCGGTCGCCCGGTCGGCGTGGTCCGTAGACTCGGAGGGCGGAGGGTAGCTCGGTCGCCAGCCCGCCGGCGTGCTTGAGTCGATCAAGATCCGCGGCTTGAGCCCTTGAAGGATCATGCCGTTTGCGCTCGACTGGCCGTTGGTCCGCGGATGGGCCACGGTTGCCCAATCGACGCGGATGTTGAAGTCATCGCGAACTCGAGGAATTCCTTCCCGTGAATCGCGTTCGTTGTCGGTGATGATGGAGTTTGGGACTCGAATCGAAAGACTATGTCGCGGAAGAAGATGGCGCTTGTCGACGTGGCGCTTACGACCGCTTGGCCTCTATCCACTTGGTGAACTTGTCCACCGTGACGAGCAAATGGGTAAAGCCCCCGGGCGCTTTCTTGAAAGGCCCGACCAGATCGAGCCCCCAAACTGCAAAAGGCCACGTGATGGGGATTGTCTGCAAGGCCTGAGCTGGCAGATGTGTCTGCCTGGCAAAGAATTGGCATCCTTCGCAGGTGCGTGCGATGTGCTCTGCGTCGGACACGGCGGTCGGCCAATAGAAACCTTGCCGAAAGGCCTTTCCCACCAGAGATCGGGGCGCAGCGTGGTGACCGCAAATTCCGCTGTGTATGTCGTCCAGTAGTTGTTTTCCTTGGTCGGCCAGAATGCACTTTTGGAGGACCCCGGAGGGGCTCCTTTTGTAAAGGTCTGGACCGACCAGGACGAAAGACTTTGCTCGCCGGGCGAGGCGCCGGGCCTCGGTCGGGTCGGGAGGAAGCGACCGTCCATCAAACGATCTATGAATGGCTTTCTCGGTCGGACTCGGTTGCTACGCCGTGGCTCGACCGACCAAGTCTACGCCGACCGCCAGCGGCGGTCGGGCGACCGTCTAGGTAGGTCGGGGACCGCTTCGCCACCGGGCCACCGGATGGAAGGCGCAGGAGGTCGCAGACGAAGATCCGGCGGGGCCGGCTCTCTGCTGGAGGCCGATTGGCGGTAGTCGGCGTCGCTATTGTAGCGTCGGTAGCTATGGTGGCTTCGAAGCCCTTGAACGCGCTTCGAGCCCGCGCGCTTCTCGACGATCTGCGACCATACGGGCGTCTCGGTCTCCGCGGCCTTCATGACTTGGTCGACGACAAGCTTGGAGTCCCGTGGACGTAGAGTCGGCGAGCACCGAGGTCGGCAACGATCCGGAGACCATTGACGAGGGCCTCGTACTCGGCAACGTTGTTGGTGGAGTCGGTCAGCGACCGATGACGTCTCGAGCTTGTTCCCAAGTGGGAGATGATGATAACTCAGGCGCCGCGCCATTCTTGTTGTAAGACCCATCGAAGTACATTGTCCAAGCTGGGGTCTTCGATCACCGGTGGTGCACAGGTTTCGGTCCACTCGGCCGACGAAGTCGCTAGGGCTCGCGACTTGATCGCCGTCCGAGGGCGTATGTGATGTCGTGGCGGCCGAGCTCGAGTGCCCACTTGGCTATCCTTCCCGAGGCGTCGCGGTTGCGGGCGATCTCGCCTAACGGGACGTGGTCACCACGGTGATGTTGTCTTGATCGAAGTAGTGGGCGAGCTTTCTCTTCGCAATGAGCACCGCGTGAGTAGCTTCGCACTTGCGGGTACCGAGTCTTGGACTCGGAAAGGACCTCGCTAATGAAGTAAACCGCCGTTGTACCTTAAGTTCGCGGCCTTCTTCCTTCGCTCCACCACGAGGGCCGCACGACGACTTGGGTAGTGGCGGCGTGAGAAACAATGCTCCTCGTGCCGGGCGACCAGGCTCGAGGCGAGGACAGAAGGCCTTCAGCGGGTGAGGGCCTCTGAGCCGGGGTCCAACTAAAGCGGTCGGATCTCTTGAGTAGCTGTAGAGTGGCATTCGCGCCGCCGAGGCGAGACACGAACGGCTCAAAGTCGCTAGGCATCCGTCGACCTCTGGACCCCTTGAGGTTCTTGATTGGGCCCATCCTTGCGATTGCTAATATCTTCTCTGGTTGGCCTCGATGCCTCGCCGGAGACAATGAAGCCAAGGAGCTTCCTTTGGGGACCCCAGCGCATTTCGTGATTGAGCTTTATGCGGAATCGTCGAAGGTTCGCAAAGGTCTCTTCCGTCGGGGACAAGGTCGCCGGCCTTCTTGGTTTTTACGACAATATCGTCGACGTACACCTCAACGTTACGGCCGATCCGGTTATTGAAGCACGTTTGCATACATCGTTGGTATGTAGCGCCGCGTTCTTTAGGCCGAACGGCATCGTAACGTGCGTAATGAGCCGAACGAGGTGATGAAGGAAGTCGCGGTGGTCGGACTCCTTAGCGCAATCGGTGGTAGCCCGGTAGGCATCCGAAAGAGAGGGACTCGCACCTGCGGTGGAGTCGATGACTTGGTCGATCGCGGGGCAAAGGGAACGGATCTTTGGGACATGCTTTGTTGAGACTCGTATAGTCAACGACATCCTCCATTGCCCATTTTCTTTTTACAAGTACAGGGGTTGGCTAGCCACTCGGGGTGGCGCACCTCTTTACGAACCTGCGGCCCGAAGTTTGGCGATCTCCTCCCTATGATCCTGCGCTTCTCCTCGTCGAGCGGCGCGGCGTTGGGCGGCCGGCTTTGAGCACAGTCGGATGCTCAAGGAGTGCTCGGCGACTTCCCTTGGGATTCTGGCATGTCGGAGGACCTCCATGCGAAGACGTCTTTGTTGGTGCGGAGGGAGTCGACGAGCGCGCTTTCTATTTGGCGGGGAGCGTGGCTCCGATCCGCACGGTCTTGGTCGGATCACGTGGATCGACCGCGACCTCCTTCGTGTCCTCGGCGGACTTGAAGGATCCCGCCCCGACTTGCCGGACTCGGGGCGGATTCGAGGCTTCCTCACGAGATTGTCGAGCTCGGCAGACGCGATGATCGCCGAGGCAAGCTCACAACCTAACTGCGCTTCGCGATTGTAGGCAAGCCGAAAGACGATGCCACGGTGATGACTCCCGTGGCCCCGCATCTTCGGCTTGAGGTAGGCGAGTGGGGACCGCCATGAACTTGGCGTAACATGGCCTTCCCAGATGGCATGGTAGAACAGGAAATCCACGACCTCAAAAGCGAGGTTTGGTGCGGAAGTTTCGGTTCCCCAAAGGTAATGGGCGGTCGATCTGCCCGAGTGGATGGGCTGCCGGCGGGAATGACGCCATGGAAGGCGCCTTTGCCGGGTCGGAGGGTTGAGCGCGATCCCATGGCGTCGAGTGTTTGGCGTAGAGGATGTTGAGGCCGCGCCTCGTCCCATGAGCACCTTTGAAAGGCGCTTCTTCCCACGACGGATCGACCACGGGGTATCTCCCGGTGTGGAACGTGGTCGAGGTGGTCGGTCCGATCAAAGGTGATCGAACTCCGACCACCGGAGGTATTGGGGGCGATGGCGCGACGGTATGGACCTCGCGATAAGCGAGCTTGAGCCGGCGCTTGTCGGCATAGCAGGCCGGTCCTCCAAAGATCATGAGGCAGCCGTCGGGTTCAGGGAACTCGTCGTCTGCCTTTTTCTCTCGCGACGCGGGCCGCAGCAGCTCTTCCCTTGCCACGCGGCGTTGCGGGACGCCGGAGAGGTAACGCCGAGACTTCGCATCCGGTACTTGTGCTTGACGGAGAACCCGTGGTTTGGGCACGGGCCGTCCATCAATTTCTCGAAGTGGTCGGGCGCGACGGTCGGTCGCACCTGCTGCTTGGCAGGGCGGTCGATGGTGGCGACCACTTGGGACTCGCGGATCGCTTCTCGTGCCGCTTCCGTTTGTCGGAGCGGTCAGAAGGACCCGATCGCGACGCCGGGTTCGGTGAGCCTTTCCTCCTCGAAGATGGCCCCGGCCTCCTCGCCGGGCGTGGTTGAGTGGCGATATCGAGGAGCTCCTTGGTAGTTACGGGTTTGAGACGGCCTAGTTTGTGTACCAAGGCCTTGCGGGAGGTGCCGTAGATGAATGCTCCCACGACATCGGCGTCGGAGATGTCGGGAGCTCGTTGCCTTGGCGGAAAACCGCGGATGTAGTCCCGAGGTTTCCACAGGCTGCTGCTTGCGACCCTTCAGTCCCGGAGTTTCGGGCGCTTGTAAGTGCCACGAAGTTGCCGACGAAGAGGCCTTCAAGTCGGTCCAGATCCACGATGGTTTTGGCCAGCAAGTACTCGAGCCGGGCTCGGCCGAGTCTGCGAGGTAGATAGGAAGGTATTGGATGATGAAGAGGTCATCCGTTGCTCCTCCCGCCCGACATGCGGCCGGTAATCTTGAGCGGACACAGGGTTTGTGGCCCTGTATTTGGCAATGTTGGTAGGCGCCGGAATCGGCGGGAAGTCGCTGGCGGATCCTGGCGAACGCTCGCGGTCCAGACCGTCGGGGCTCGGTGCCGCGGTGGTGGTGCCGCCGCCGCAACCCGTGAGTGGGCGGCCTCTCCGCCATCTTTCTCCGCGCCTCAAGGGTAGCGCGAATGTCGTAGGCATCACCGAGGCGTTAGCGCGCCGGGCGCGCGCGGCTGGTGTGGCTCGCGGTGCGGCGGCGCTGTGTCTCCGAACCCATCCGGCCGCCGCAATGCGATGCGGGCCCGGTGGCGAGGTGGCTCCGGGCGATAGGGCCGGGCGTGCATGTCTTTGCGTCGTCCGCGTGCTCTACCGACCCGGATGTTTTGGTAGGTGGCCTTGGCCTCCGGGTTGGTCGGCTCGGGAGGCCTCGGCGGCATTGCGGCCGCGCCACGCTTTGACTGCGTGGGGAAGAAGTGAGGACCGTCGGACCCTTCCGCTGGGGTGTGTGCTGACGCCGCGTCTTGCGCGTCGCCAGCACATGCGGGCCTCGAGCCCTCCCGCTCCAGTTGGCTGGAGCCGGTCGAGCTCGATTCTTCGTTCCTCCAACTCTTTGCGTTGTTGTTGGAGCTCTGGCTGGCGGTCCGAAGGCGTTCAATGCGCTGCACTTGCACTCCTCCTCCTGCGCTGAGTCGCGCCGGACAGAGGCCCCGCGCCACGAGGGCCACGGGCAAATCGACGGTGCCGCCATGTTGCACTCGCGAGTCCGCTGCGGCGGGTACTCGTGTCGGGCCGAGTCACGTCCGGAAGAGTCTTCCAAAGAGCTCGTGGATGGAGGTGGCGGTAGCCGACCATCGCCACTAATCGCGAGCCTACGGGGTGACATGGTCACTGCCGGCCTCTGGGAGTTTCGCCGATCGTGGCGAGCACTCCTCGGGTTCGGCCGGGGCTGCAGGCGCCTAGCCGAGCTTAGCGGTCGCCGGAGAGGGCGCCCAAGCTCTCGGCGGCGCCTGTCCTCGGGCGGCGGCGGGACGAGCGTGAGCCTCCGTCGGGGTGACGGCGGTCGAGGAGCCGGCGGATCCGGTTCCCAGTGCGATCATGCCGTCGCGATGGGTGGATGCCATCGGGAGATAAGCGGAATCCGAGATGGTGATGAAGACGCGCGGCGCCCCTACTGGCGCTGCCAACCGCCGGCGTTTTTCGGCCGGCAAGTAAATTTGTAAGTCTAGGGGTCGCGCGTTCACTCCACTGAATGGTTAGACTCGTGAGTCCAAGATGTATCTTGGTTCGGGTTGAAAGTCCCTACTCCGATTCGGATGGCCGTATTGTATTGCTTTTTGCACTATGTTTTTCTGACGAGGCCCCTAAATGACTTAGTCTCCTCGTGTTCGATATCTCCCTCTCCTTTCGTTCTCGCCCCTTGAATCGTTTAGCCCCGCCTCCTTCATCTGAAGGAAGGCGGGTTACATCGAGTTGGGAGGAAGAGCGAGTGACCTATGCTAGGAGCTCCGGTCCTTCGTCCCGTGGATGATCGCCACCGTCTTGCCCATGCCGGGTTGGTAGCCTTGGTGGTCGGGGAGGTTAGGTATTCCGGAAATAGCGATTTGCCTCTCTGTGACCCTTGCGAATCTTGGCGTCGAGTGCGTGGCGTTGGTGCCGCCTCGGGAGGAGCGTCGCTCGTCTTTATCGTGGATCGTTGATGGAAATTGGAAGCTTTGTCTTCTGCGATCACCGATCTTCTTGGGAAGGAGCCACCGCCTTTGTATAGTCGCTCGATTGACCTCATTCGAGGTGCGTGGCGAGGCCGATAAGGACTGACACGCGGCACTCGGCGTCCGTCGCCTTGGTTCGGTTGAGTCGGAGATCCCGCCCGCCAAGAGGGGGTCGGGGCGCTGTCTGGTCGGATCGCTTCCTGGCGGTCGGGAGCGGATGTCTTCTTGCGATCTCGCAGCGATTCGGTCGGCGGCGGGCGGCGGCGCGGCTGTTGAAGTGGAGATATGCTTGAGGCCGCTGGCTCGTCGCTTCGGGCTGTTGGTGTATCCTTTTTATTAGTATTCGTCAGTGTCTCTCTCTTTCTATTCTCTAATTCAGATCTGTTCGGGAACCCCGGACTATTCGATAGCGAGGTTCCTTAGTAATTACAATAGGTAGCTAGCGTAGTCAATTTCAAGACAGAGAACCTTGCCAGCAAGAGAGTAAAGTGCCTTACAACTAATTGTCGCAACAAATCGATCATGTTGCCAAATTTATACGGACAAACTTTCTATTTTTACAAGACACATGACACACAGTCTGACCTCCAATTTTGCACCAACCATTTGGGTTTCCAAGAAAAAGAAGAAGGGACATTCGATGACTTCCAGCCATCATCCGCGTCCCGAATCTCAAGGCACGGAGCTAAATTTAAGTCTAGGCCCCCCGCAGCAGTTGCCCATCCATTCCTTCCTCCCCCTCACGCACCGTCGCGAAGTTGTCGCTGGCATCGCGTCTCTGATCCCTCTGCCGCCCCATCGATCAGTACTCCTGCGCCTTCAATTCCGTCCGCTCCTGCTTTTAATGGGCTTTCCCTCCCTCCGACATGGCCGGCGATCCCCGCACCCCAGCCGCCGTTGACTCCTCCGCCGCCGCCGCCGCCGCCGCCGTCGCCGTCGCACCTGGGGGTGGCCTCGGCCTCGGCCCCTCCTGCCTCCTCCTTCACCTGCTCCTCCTCCACTCGCTCTTATAGCCCGCAAAGGGGGGCCGCCGGATATGGCCGTCGTGTTCTTCCACCACGTCGTCGGCGACCTCACCGTCGGCAAGCCCGAGATCGCCGAGCTGCACGACACGGGCACGCTCGACGACGCCTCGCGGGCCATCGCCGCCAGCCCAGAGGGCGCCGTGCCCGTCTGGCGCCGGCGGGTGGCTCCCGACGAGCCGCCGTCCGGAGCCAGGTTCCTGGGCATGATCTCCGCGCTCGACATCGCCGCATTCGTGGCCGGCGCTGGCGCCGGCGACCGGGCCATGCGCGCCGTGGTCGGCGAGGTCATGCAGCCTAACCCCGGGCTGCTCAGGGAGGTCGATCCCGGCACGAGGTAAGGTCTCCGCCGTTGTTTCTTGTTGTCTCTTCTCGCTGCTATCTCACCGCAATCAATCCGCACCCATCTGGCAAGAAAGTTCGGTTTTTGGTCCGTTTTTCGATTGATCCGCCACCCATGATTGGATTTCTAGCATGATTCTCAGTGCCTAATTTCTAACTGTGGCGTGGCAGTGTTGAATTGATCAAGAAGTGTGTGTGCGTGCTTCAATATGTTTTGATTGATCCGTGACCGAAGTGGAATCTTTCCACATTCTGGCTGCTAAATTGTGTTCTCGACTTGTACTTTTGATGTGTTCTCTAGGCATTTCTTGTTACTGATTTTATGTCGTTGGTAGTAGTAATTCTAGTTTGTGCAGTGTGGTTACTGGTTCGTGCTCAGTTCGGATCTGTCCCTGCTTTAATACAGGTTCTGCATGAGCCTTTTTTTAATGTGATCTGGCTGGTGATCTTTGTCTTTTACGTATCTTTGTTGTTTAACCTTTGGAGAAAGAAGTGGGTACAGAGTTACTAGTATTTCTAGGTCCATCTAAGTCTTTAAAATCACATGGGTTTGTGGTTAAATCATATGCTGCTGTTGTTGAATGCAAATGCTAATTGCTTACTGAAGCTGCCTACCTTGAGCTTGTTATCATAGATAGTGAAACTGAAATACTACTCGCAGTTAATGTATTAACACAATCCGTTCTTGCCAAGCTCTCAGTCGAAAGCATAGTGGGTTCGGCGTCATCTTGGTGTTCTGTCATACTAGGCCGCATCACATAATGGGCTGGATTGATTTTTGTGTAGAATTGAAAAGGTTGATCAAGTATCTTCAAAACAGAGACTCAAAGAAGCTTTTTCTTTCACTTTATATTTGGTTTGTGTGAGCCTAGGATTGATGCTTATGAGTTTATTACTGTTCCTGAAAAGAGCTGGATGGAACTTTCATATGGAAAAAAAATTGTACCATACTAGACATCGTTTTGCTGGATCATGTGTGGCCAGCCTTCATATGTACAGTGCTTTTCTTCAGTATCCAAAAAAAATGCCACACTTGGCCCTGCTTTCTTGGGCACACTACCATTTTAGTTGTCCTTGTGAATGTAAAACAGGGATTATTTGCTCACCACCACTCAGAAAATTATTACTCCCTCCGTTGATAAATATAAGGCGTATTTTGACTTTGCATAAGGATTAATGTTGTAGTGAAATTGAGAAAAATATAAGAGGAAATGACTTACATACCCCTCTTAATTGTCTTGAAAGATGAGAGATAATACTTTATGTGGGTGGTAATGAATAAATGCATATGGTTAAGAGAGAATAAATAGGGGTATAGTTGAAAAGGCTCATTAAATCTACATGCATGCCTTATATTTCTAAACAAGACGATTCAAACTATAAGCCTTATATTTATCAACGGATAGAGTACATTATAACTCATCATAGTCCATTATGAAAAAAGATAAAAAAAAAACTGTAACTCGTAGTCACTACCAGTACCACAGATTTGTTAGGTTATCAATTATCAGCATTTGTCGTTCTTCTTGATTTTTCTCAACTCCTGGATTAGAATAGGATTTTTCCAATTTAGTTTGTATGTTTAATTCTCTTCTAATGTGACTTTGGTCTTCATATTTGAATGAATGTCCATGTTTTGACCAAACTGTAGAAGAAATGATAATAACTTATACTCCTTTCATCGAAGAAGGGACTTGCATTTTCATTCCATTTCTACATATTGCCGTTTCATGGAAGCCTTCTATTCGACTTTCCAGATTTGAGAGATTAATTTCTACATTAGGTTCCAAATAAAATATTTCTGGATATTGTACTTGCACATATCCTACTTCTTGCATTGGTAAATTGATATCACACAACTTGGATTGTTGGCTTTTCTGACTTCTGCACCAAAATCTCCAAAGCAAACCGGTGATTAAGGGGTGATGGCTCAATTAGTCAATCTCATGAGAAAATACAATGCTCAGCCTCATTCTGTTATGCATACCATCATTAGTTTTTTCCTACATCTGTCTGTGTTGTTAGAATATAGCTAGCCGACCTCCGCTATTTGTCCGTTGATTTTGGAATTACTCAGTTATCACCTGAAAATTAATGCTTTGATTTTGTTTGCTTGCTTCTTTGTGATGAGCTGATATCATCCATTTGTGTGTTCAGTAAGTTCTATTTTTAGGGAAAAATGCAAGTGTGTATTAATGGAAGTGAATAGATTTTTGTAGTAATAGCTCGACAGCAGCACAAAGTACTTGGTACCCCAATGTCCTGGTGCTGAGCTGAGCAAATATTCTTCATGAAACATAGAATGGCAGTTTCATGTTGCAAAATGATGATATGATCAACCCCATTTTAGCCTCTCTTATTTATTTTTTTCAAAACTTAAACAAGCCAGACGGATTTCACGTGGCACAGAACTTGTCCTTCTAATTATGTTGCAGTAAGAGGAACAAAGTGGGGACATGATTCCATTTGGCAATGTAATGTCAGAATCAGAAGGTAACAATCTGTGTGGAAGCTGTACAAGCTGTTAACGGATTCACGAGTCTGTGGAAGCTGTACAAGCTCTTAACAGATTCACGAGTCAAGACAAATAATTTAAATGCGTGAGATGAGCCCACACATGACACATGCAAGGCAGTACAATCATGTCTTGAAATGATTTGGAAAGACTGAGTAGTGAGCTATGGTCATATTCTGGCAGTTGATAAGGTAGTTCAACAGCAAATAACTGTCTGAAATGCAAGCAAATTCGCCTGCATTTGCAGTGATGTTTTATCTGTTTTGGAAAACATATCATGTTGCGCCCACTTACCATACTTCACTGCATCTTTACCTGTTATTTAAATAAGTGTTACTGTTTTGCTGTCTTCCAAGGTTGATCGATGCACTGGAGTTGATGAGGCAAGGAGTGAAGCGCTTCCTTGTTCGCAAGAGTGGCACTTGGACAGGCATCACCAAGCGGTTTTCAGTGCTTTACAACGGGAAATGGCTGAAGAATATGGAATCCACATCACCAAGCTCAGTTAGCAGCAGTAGGCAGCTGTCTTCATCTACCGGTTCCGTGGAAAAGTTTTGCTGTCTGTCAAGGGAAGACATTCTCCGGTTCCTAATTGGATGCCTCGGTGCTCTCGCACCCATCCCACTGTCACCAATCTCTTCCCTTGGAGCTATCAATCCAAACTACTGTCATGCAGAAGTATCTGCACCAGCCATGGAAGCTATTCAGAAGATCCCTCAAGACCCACGCGCCATAGCTGTAGTTGAGACGACACCAGACGGAATTCGGAAGATAATAGGAGACATCTCTGCCTACAAGCTGTGGAAGTGTGACTATGTTGCAGCTGCATGGGCGCTGGCAAACCTATCGGCAGGGCAGTTTGTCATCGGCGCTGACGAGAACGCGTCGACGCCTATCTCATCCATTCCAGAACCTCCCGTCAGCCCATCTCTGGTGGAAGAGATCGGGTCCGGGCGCTCGCCCAGGGCCAAGAAGTTCAGCAGCAGGAGCATCGGGTTCCTGGACAGCCAGGCGAACCAGATGGCGTTCGGGCGGATGAGGAGCATGTACCGGGGGAGAAGCACACCGCTGACTTGCAAGAGCACGAGCTCCCTCGCGGCGGTCATGGCGCAGATGCTGTCCCACCGGGCCACGCACGTGTGGGTGACGGACGCGGAGTCGGAGGAGGACGGCGTCCTCGTTGGCGTGGTGGGGTACACCGACATCTTCAACGCCGTCACCAAGAGCGCTTGCCCGACGACATCTTGATGCATAGCAACATGCATGCTCCGTTTGGTGATCTGCCCCAGCGCGTGCCTTGGACTGTATACTTGGTTGCTTTGTTGGTTTTTTTGTCTTTTCAGAGTTCAGAGTTCTGGGCTGCATGGGACTGAACTGGAAACTGGATGTTATAATGTGCATTCGTTGTGTATGGTTCTAATAAGGCAGACTCGGGCTTTTGCTTGGGAATCTATTGATCGTACCCTTCGTTTTCAGCTGTGTTCTTAGGCTTTTTTTAGGAGGCTGTGTTCTTATGCTTGTGTTCATCAGTTCGTGTGCTTTACTTACATCCGAGTTAATCAATGGAGCTGCTTGGGCCGTTATTCTCGTTGGGCCGCACACGTAATAACGAATTAACGAGCCGCAAAGGTCGGTGGAGCTCTCGACCTTTCGGCTTTGGCCCTTCTTTGGATGTATCTTCAACTGCGAGCCTTTATTCTGAATTTCAGATCGAAATTATCGATTGGCTCTTAACTGGCTGGGAGATATGTCGAGGCAATATATCAGGTGCGATCCATCTTTACGGTGTAATCTAGGTTTTCTTTCGACACCAAATCAACATAAAAAAATTTATGATGTATTGTATGGAGTGTGTAGCACCCTTTAAAATTCCAACTTCAAACTAAACTTTGTTAGAAGAAACAAAGAAAAAAGATAATTTACTGTGGATATAAACATCTGTCCTTTTCTTTTCCCTTTATAACATTTCTCAGAATTTCTTTCTCATTTTTGTTATTCTTAACACAAAATGAATGAGTTTGAAATTTCACATTATATATATATATTCTACGGCTGCCTGTAGAATAGCATATTCTACACGCCAGCCAGGTTTGCTTTATCGACCGAACCGCGCGACTGTCCAGTTGACTAAGCGTATTTGTACATAAATAACTAATAAATGCTAATTAGTGCTTGTACATGAATATGTCTTTTTTTATTTAGACATAACTTTCAAATGTGATCGATTTTGATCTTCAAATTTTATAGGTTTGTAGAATCTCATCTCCTCTACATACGGTAATTTTTTGAGAATTTTTGAAAATATGTACATGAGTTTTTCATAAACTTTAGAAAACACTCGATATGTTGCTTTTTAGTGGATAAAAGTGCTATAGTAATACTTTGAGTAAAAGGCAGTAAAATCTATAAGTCTCATTAATAAACATTAATTTTTCTAGCTGGTAACAAATTTTAATATCCTTATATATACATTTTACTATCGATATATATATGTTTTACTATCACACATTAGTAAATCGATGTTAATTTTAGCAGTAAAATTTGATTCATGCAACTTTTATTAGCAAAACTTATATAATGTTGTTCCTCTCGTCATCAGTAATCTACCGATGAATTTTGTTCGTGAATCGGAGTATCGGATAAAAAGTTATAACTAAAATAAAGAAATAACAGACTTGTATACAAACTAGAAAATGAATTAACTAGTGAAGTAGTACGGGTAGCCGAAACAACTAGTAAGCGCATTTGTTAGTTTTGTATATGATTGTGTTCTTACTTTATTTTAACCATAACTTTTTATTCTTAGCTCCAATTAATAAACGGTTTTCACCAGTAGTTTACTGACAATAAGAGGAACATAATGATATAAGTCTCGATCATAAACACTACACGAATGAGTTTTTACTATCAATTTACCGAATGTACCGTAAGATTTTACTAACGCATGACAGAAAAATTTATGTATACCGATAGTAAAATCTATAAGTCTCATTAATAAATATTAATTTTTCTGGCTGGTAACAAATTTTACTATCCTTATATATAGATTTTACTATCGATATATATATATGTTTTACTATCATACAGTAGTAAATCGATATTCATTTTAGCAGTAAAATTTGATTCATGTAACGTTTATTAGCGAAACTTATATTATGTTGTTTCTCTAATCATCAGTAATCTACTGGTGAAATTTATTCGTAAATCGGAGCATCGGATAAAAAGTTATAATTAAAATAAAGAAAGAACACACTTGTATACAAACTAGAAAATGAAGTAACTAGTGAAGCAGTACAGGTAGCCGAAACAACTAGTAAGCGCGTTTCTTAGTTTTTATATGATTATGTTCTTACTTTATTTTAGCCATAACATTTTATTCATAGCTCTAATTAACGAACCGTTTTCATCAGTAGTTTACTGATGTTAAGAGGAACATAATGATATAAGTCTCGCTAATAAGCACTGCACGCATAAACTAGCAACTGATTCGGTAGTAATGCAATCTGTTGTTCTATAGTAAAATGTATTTGTGATTTACTACCGAATTGGATTAATTAGTACGGTGCACTTTGCATGCACGTCGCTAGGAAATTCATCATTTGTTCTATAGTAATATATAGTAATTTTTGTTACAACATATAAAAACCACACGTATAAGTTTTTAAAAATTCTCAAAAAATTATCATAAGTAGGGGAGGCTGGATTCTACTTCCCTGTAAAATTTGAAGAACAAAATTTTTGAAAGCCGTGAGGCTAAAAATATATTAGATAGAAGAAAAGAATGTTACAGAGTTTACAGGGTATGCAGGAGTCTGCACTAAAGAGAGATACAGTTCTGCACTAAAGAGGGATACAGGGACACAGAGCAAGGAGGAAAACAAAAGAAAAGAGAAAGAGGAAAAAAAAATCAGTTCTGCCGGTGGACTAGATTTTTTAGATGAACTGCTCCTGCAAGGATCCAGTTGGTAGCCTCGTCTTTGAAGAACAAAATTAATCTCATTTTAAAGATATGAAATTAATAAGCGCTAATCAGTGATGAATAGTAAATTTGTTTTTTTATATCTTTCATATGCCATTGATTTTGGTATTCAAATTTTAGTAATTTTTTGAGAATTTTTTCAGAACTTGTATATATAGTTTTCACGAACTTTTATTGCCAAATAACTAAAAAACAGTTACCATATGTAGACGATGTGAACTTCTACATCCTTGTAAATTTTGAATACAAAACTCAGTCGAATTTGAAAGATATGAAATTGACAAGCGATAATCAGTGAAGAATAGTAAATTTTTCATTTTCATATCTTTCAAATGCGACTGAGTTTGGTATTAAAATTTTATAAAAATGTAGAAGCTCATATCCCCAACCTATAGTAATTTTTTGAGATTTTTTTAGAACTTGTAAATATAGTTTTTATTGACTTTACTACCGAATGACATATCTGCGCAAATTATATTATACATGCAGTAAAATGTAGGTCAATATGTAGTAATTTCTGTTACAACATATGTAAATTAAATATACAAGTTTTTAAAAATTCTCAAAAAATTACCATAAGTAGGGGAGGGTGGATTTTACTTCCGTGTAAAATTTCAAGACCAAAATCATTCTCATTTGAAAGATATGGCTAAATAAATAAAAACAAGATTCATGTACAAAACTACAGTAACATATTTTCTAGTTGCTCTGGTACGGTTTACTATCGATCTGAGTTCACACTCAACGTTCGGTCGTAAAACGTTTACATGTTGCGCCACTTTAATTACTGGGCCAGATGTATTTTACTGGATAGACATCGTTGTGCGGTGCTTACGGCTAGCATGTAGAATAACTAGTTCTACTCGCTGGCGCAGAATAGCGCCACCATATATATATATATGATATTCTACAGCTGCGTGTAGAATAACTTATTTTAAGCGCTAGCCAGTATTGTAGTTCGACTAGTCTGAATCCGAACCCGTTCATGCAGGCGCAAATAATTGACCTGAACGTGAATCGTTGCTTGACTGTATGGTTGATCATCGGTCATGCATGCATGCAAGTGGCAAATGATTAATTGTGCAATTAACGTTTTCTCTACATACAGTAAAGATCACGTTTTCCGTACATACAATAAATAGATATGTTGAGACAGTATTGTTACAAGTATGAAATAGTAATCGAGTCAGTATTTGATGCTATTTCCTGCTTTTTACTCGGATGTTAGACCGCGTAACAGATTTTACTATTTGTATCAATAGATTGTACTATCTATAGTAATAGTTTTTACTATCGATTCATATAGAGTTTAGTGGCGAGAATTATATCACTATGTGGATATCATTGTCGGCAAGACAATGGTGAAAACTGATCGTAAATCTGAGCTGTCAATAAAAAGATATAGCTAAATAAAAGATAACAAGATTCATGTACAATCTACGGGACATATTTTCTAGTCGGTTAGGCTTCCGTGCATTTTTAGTTTGTATAGGAATCTTTTTTTTATTTAGCCATAACTTTCAAATGAGATTGAATTTTGTTTTCAGATTTTACACGGTCGTAGAATCTCACTTCCACTAAGTATGATAATTTTTTGAGATTTTTTTAAACTTGTACATATATTTTTTTACGAACTTTACATGATAAAAGTTGTTTACTGCCAAATGAAAATCAAATTACTGATATGTGCAAGATTTTACTATTAAACAAACGCATAACATTTTACGAACGGTTCTCATTTGATTTTGTCATCTATTACAGTAACATTTACTTTCATCCACATAAAATTTTACTACTTCCGGCCGGACTTTGTTCCTGAGCACGCATGCAGAACAGAAGCTGTAGTAGCTTGATGTGTGCCGAGGACCATACGTCGAGGACTGCAATACTGCAATAGCTTGATTTACTACTTGCCGAGGACTGCATACAAGCGGTAGTAGCTTGATTTACTACTTGGCGAGGACTGCAATACTGGCTAGTGTAGTTCTGAAAAACAGATGTTGCATTATTTCTAACATTGTAAAAAACATAAGTTACAGTAAAGTTACAGTAGTAACACTGTATGACAGAGAAAGTTAATTAGAAAATCATAGTTACGTTGAACGCAATCTAACGATAAATATTTACAAATATTACGTGATATGTGACTTTTTACTTTCGGAACCAACTGAATCTTACTGTATTATATTTAAGTCAACTTACTAAATCCGTGCATTTAATTCTTTTAAAAAAAAGTTAAACAAGAGAACAATTCCAACCAAGACAAACGTTCATACTATATGCGATTTTATTGCCGATCCGTATTATGTTACCTTCTGCTTCAATGATTTACTATTTCTGTCATGTAACAATACTATCCATATTAATAGTTTTTACTATCAATTAATATGGCACTCAGTGACAAGGCTTATATCATTATATTGTTGTCGTTGTCAACAAGCTAATGGTGTAAACTGATCGTAAATCAAAGCTGCCAATAAAAATATAGGCTAAATGAAATGTAACAAGATTAATGTACAAATTATTGGAATATATTTTCTAGTCGGTTAGGTTTACGTGTATGGATTGGATAGATTTACTAGTTAGCTAACGTGGATTGCAACACGTGTGTGCGCTTCTCTGAGGTTACGACTGTGCGTGCTTCTCTAGGGTTACGGCCAACGCGTAGAGTACGCGCACGCATAGAATAGCACTACCGTGTGTGTATATATATGGCAACATATCTAGCGAAAACCCTCACTATGAAAACTCGATGAAACTCACACGTACAAGTATTAAAAAATTCCCAAAAAAATTACCATATGTAGGGGAGGTGATCTTCTACAATCTTGTAAAATTTAAAAACCAAACTCAATCGCATTTGGAAGATATGAAAAAGGCAAACAACGAGATGAATAGTGCTAACAGTAAAAAAAATCATTATTCAAGCTGAATTTGTTTTTTATCTTTCAAATGCGATTGAGTTTGGTTTTTAAATTTTGCAGAATTGTAGAACCTCACCTCCCATACATATGGTAATTTTTTGAGAATTTTTTAAAATTTTTACATGTGGGTTTCACGAAGTTTTCACGATAAAAGAGTTTTCACTGGATATGTGTGTGTATATATAGGAAGCCAAAATGGGGTACCATAATGTCTAGGCACCATGATTTCAAATACGCGAATTCAAGCCATATTCGAGTATATTATTCAAAAATTTCATTTTTAGGATATATACCCATCCATAACAATTCAAATAAAACACGTACCTTTGAAAAAATATATTCGAATTCAATGATTTTGAACGAGTTTGGATCACATATTTTGCTAATTTATATATATAATCAGCACATACATACAACCAAATTATCATCAAAAATGAAAACTCTAGTTTGAATTTTAGTTAAACATGTTTGAACTAGTCAGTAAACTGGTTAAACTCAGTATCCTAAAAATTTCAAAAAATTCGCATGAAAATACATAGAGAAAATATCCTTTTTAAATTTATAGTGTTCAGACACAATGGTACCCTAGGTAATTAATATATATATATATATACTATATATATAGAAAGCCTTTTCCGTACTCCCAGGAGTACATACTCCCACCTCTAATATACCACTTAAATGAACGCTTTATACTTTTTTATCACTTTCGGTATACTCCAATAATAATTCTAAGATACTCCAATGCGATATGGTTGAAAAAATTTCATCAAAGCCCTTTTTTTTTTTTTGCTACATACCATTTTCCATATGTAAAAGGAATATATAAACAAATTATGCTATAAAGGGTGGACTTGAATGAAATTTTTCATGGAACTCACTTTGGGGTATCTTATAATCAGTATTAGAGTATACTCAAAAGGATAAAGAGGTATAACAACGTCATTTAAATGGTATACTGGTGGTGGGAGTACGTACACCCAGGAGTATGGAATCATTTTCCATCTATATATATATATATATATAGTACGTGTAAAATTCCTTTTCTGAAGTTTTCACGTTGATTCAGTTCTCCGACCGAACGCACGATTACGCAGAAACGGATTGCACTCGTATGTCGCCGGAATCAAGTTCCCAGATCCAAATGGTCACTGCTACTGTGCTACTCCGTTCAGGAGCTAGTACCACTACCTATGAATGCGCAAGAGGTCGAGTTGAGCGGCTTGAGGTGGTGGCACACCCGCTGACCCGCCCGTGTATTCCCCCCTCTATTTTTTTAAAAATGATTCCCTCCTGAAAGGAACCACAAAAATGACCCTCACTGCTATAGTATCTACGCTACAGTACTGTAGGGAGGAGCTCCTCTACTACAGAATGGGTCCTCCAACATGGGTCACGATCGCTTCTGTGCACGCCACATCTCCTCCCATGCATCCCCTCTGCAGCAACCTATCTTCCATATCTTCGGAGCACGAGAAGCCGCCGGTTCCCGCATTCCACGCTGTCTCTCGTGTCGCCCGCTTCCCGCTGTACTATCTGCTCCCTCGGTACTGTAGCGCGGGAGGAGCAAGTGTCACTCTTGGTCATTCCACAATAGAGAAAGAAGTACTTTTTACAAAGTTTTTTTTAAGAGAAGCTATTTTTGAGAAAAAAAAAACAAATAAATGAACAGTTTACACTCCACACACGAGAGAATCATACGAGACGAGGAGCGTACACTTGGCAGCCGGAGCCGGAGCACCGTGTCCACCATGCGCGAACACATGCGCTGCACCTGCAAAGCGCACGCCGCTGATGCCAACCAACCGACCGGGAAGAAGGAATCGAATCATATTCTCGCCTCCTTCCCCGTCACCCACCGCTTCGCCTCGGTATCATCGACCGCCCCCCGATTAACCCGGCCGCGTAAAACCAAGGATTTTCACGGCGAAAGCGTATGCCTTCCCCTGTGCTTCCGCGGCTTCGTATATCCCGCCGGCCAGGGCCACGCACGCGAGAAGCTCCCGTGCAATTGTCGCCCGCGACGGTGCGCCGCCGCTGTCTCCTGGTGTCCCTCGGTGGCAGCCTCGCGCTGCGCCGCCGCCTGGACGCGCGTGACAGTGTACGTGCGCCGACCAACGAAACGTGCGTACGCGACCTTGGAAGCGCGCTGCCTGCCTGCCTGCCACTAACCACGTACGGTCCCGTGCCCGCGTCGGAGAGGGTAAAAAGTGAAACGCGCCGTGGCCCATGAGAGGAGAGGGCACTACAGTGCAGGGGTAATGGTAAATTAGGAGTGGAATTCCGCCGTTGCCCTTCCAACATTTATCTACACAAGTCTCCTAGTTAAACCGAGGCATCGCCCTTGCCTTTTAGAAATCTGAAAAAAAGCCATCTCGTCTAATACATAAGAACCCCTCACCCAGTTCGTCTTCACACAATTTTGTGATCTACCAATCTCTGCATTACTTCTCCTGGTTACCCACCACTCAATAACTGCATTATTGTACTAGCTAGAACAATCACACGGAGTGGTACGATTTGGACTAAATGGAAAATACAAACACCCCCTTTTGAACTTATCAGTTTTGACTTTGATAGGTCGATTTTTTACTGTAATTTTTTAAGCAGCTCAAATTCAAATAGATATAATTATAGTATATTAGGTAAGCATTTTTTATTATAAATATAATAATATTACTTTTATATAGCATGAATAGATAATAAATATTTTAAAAACTATCGTTATCAAAGTTTAATAAACCTAAAGTCAAAATTAACAAGAAAACATGATCGAAAGGGTACTTCGCAAGGTTACAAACCCTGGCGAAATTTCGCGAAATCTTGGATTTTGGCCGTAGACGAGATTCAAAATCCTAGACAGATAAAAAAATTGAAAATAATTAAAATTGCTACAATATTTTCAATAATTTCGATGAGTTCTCATCGAAATCTCGGTGGTTTGTTTTTTACCGAAGTTTGACTTTTTTTACCGGATTTGGCCCAATAACCCTTAAGAAAGTCATATTCCATGAAAATTTGTTGAATAACCGAATTTTCGAGATGTTTATAGTTTTGGAAGAAAAAATATCAGATTTTTACAAAAATGTGCAAGCTTGATTATGCTCTAAAACATTTATGGTACAATATTTAGCAGTGTAGGATCATACGTAAAATTTTTCAAAATAATTGAACTTCATTAGTTATCTTTAAAAAATAAAAAAACAGAATGAACATAATTCACAAGCAACATTATCAGAATTTTATAACTTTTTTCGATTGTGATCATGATCCAAAATTTTTATGCCAGTTTAAGAATTTCCTTATATCCCTTCTCCAAAATTTAAAAAAAATTAAACTCTTTTTGTTTGCTCAATCAAATCTATGAAAGCATTGAACTTCATTTGTTATATTTCAAAAAAAAAAACAGAAAGAACAAAAATGGTACAGTACCCCTGTAAGAATTTTATAAATTTGCTAACGTGTGATCATAACCCAAAATTTTTATGAGAGCTTAATAATTTCCTTAGCACCATTATATAAAAGTTTCAAAAATTATAAACCTTTTTTGGTTACTCAAAAAAATATATGTATTGATCATCAGGCTTTTATCACGACATAGCACTATCAGAATTTTTGAAAATCATTGAAGCTTGATCATCATTGAAAATTTTATGAAAACATTTATTATTCATCAGTACCATCCAAAAAAACTTTCAAAGTTTTATAACGTGGATTGGACCATTTTTCATTCGGTGTAAGTTTGCCGGTTAGGTCTTTATGAGGATAGTAGCACTTTCAGAATTTTTTTCAAATTTCTAAAGTTTGATCATCTTCTAAAGTTCATTCGATTCAAATTACCTGAGATTTCGGTAAAAATGGAACAAAATTTCATCGCTCGGTTCAATTTTATCGAAATCTCAGGTAATCTCGACGAGATTTCGGTATTTCACGGCGAAATCTCGGTTGAAAAAAATGGATTTGAATTTTGTATTTTGTTTCAGATTTGTCCAAAATTCTGAGATCTCGATGAAATTTTGGATTTCGCTCACCCTCAGATGTAGGGGTGGGCATTTGGTTTTTTTAAAAATTGTTAACCGAACCAAACCAAAAAATTTTGAAAACCGAACCGAATTAAACAAAAAAAATTGGTTCGGTTTTTCGGTTCATGAAGCTCTCCAAGGCCCAAGCCACTAGTGCAATCTGCTAGCTCGCAGAGAGAGAGCCGAGAGGAGGAAGCGACATGGGCGAGGTGGCGCCAGTGCGATGCGAGGAGATGAGAGAGAGAGGAGGGGCGGGAGGCATGACGCCCACCCATCGTTGCCCGCGACGAGCCGCAGCATGGCGGCCCCGCCCACCGTCACCGTCCCGTCGCTCCGCACTGCCATGGTGGCCGGTGTGGGAGGCGTGAAGGTGTGGGCGGCGAGAGGAGCCGCCGAGCCGCCGCACCGCCACGGGAGAGGGAGGAGGTGGCGGGCGGCGGCGGCGAGGGAGGGAGGTGAGGGGCGCGCAGAGAAGGAAGGAGAAGAGGCCTACGAGGGGACGGTGCAAGCGTGCGGCCTGTGCGGGAATGGGGAATGGATCCCGATCGATTGACCGAACAGAGGCATGGAGCCACCGAGCCAGTTCGGTTTTCTCAATTAGTTCGTTTTTTAAGATTAAAAAAACAAAGTACCAAAAACCGAAAAAATCGTTTTTTTCAGTTAATTCGGTTCGATTTTTCGGTTTCGGTTAAAAATTGGCCATCCATACCAAGATGTCAATCGAAAACAAGATTTCAAAGGTATTACTTCGTTGAAAAGGTGATTAGACTCACTCGACCCTGAAAAAAGAACAATTTGACATTCCTAGCGTAGGTCCGTGCACGCCAATCCAGTTCCCCACCCCGGTGCCGTCACCGCTGTCAATTTCTCTGCCAGTAACTGAGCTAACGAAAGTTCACTGAGTTCCCAACTTCCCACGCGCCTAGGCCCAGGGGGAGTACCACTACCGACTACCGATCTGCACAAAGGGTGGGGAAAAAGAAAAGAAATCATAGGGGCAAATCAGTAAAAACGGGAGATAAGAAGAGAGAGGGAAAGAGACATAAATAAAGGGCCCGAGTGGAGTGGCATCCAGCGCTCTGCTTTCGTGGCTCTCGTAAGTGCGAGGTGGAGATCGCGCGGCGCGAGGCAACCCCATCTCTCTCTCTTCCTCGCGACCACCCACATCTCAGTCGCTCTTCTCAACTCACGAGCAGTCCACCACCGCCACCTCCACCTCCACTCCCGTAAAACCGACTCCTCGGCGGCGGCGGCGGCGGCGGCGCGCGGCTCCTCTGAGGATGTCCTCCAGGATGGCGCTCCGCCCCCACGACGTCACCCTCTGCCTGTCCCCTCCCCTCGCCACCGGCGGCCGCCGCCACCGCCGCGGCAGCGTTAGGTTCTACGCCGTCGCCTCCACCCCGTCCACCGTCTCCACCAAGTAAGCCTCGAGCAATCGCTCCACTTGCTTCTTCTTCTTGAGTTCTCCTGTTAAATGTTGGTTTCTTGGATTGGATGGATCGATTGCTCTGCCCGCCTAGCCGCCGTGTCAGGATTTGAGTGCATTTGTTCCGGATTGGTGTGGTGACTGGTGACTCGGGCTGGGTAACCTGGGTTTGCGTCGCGACACCAACACGTCTTGTTGCACTAAATGTTGGATCAAGATTTGATTTTCTTTCCCGTTTCCTCTTCCCCGCTCTTGTTGGCGCTCGTGTCAGGGTTGTCAGATTCGTCCCTGTTTGCTGCGAGCTCCCCGTCTGGGTGGCGCTAACATCTGCACATGGGCGCTGCATCTCGCTGTCTCCTCAGATCAGGCGCAAAGCCTACAACTTTGCCATTTAATTCTGCATGGGTAGGTCGGTTTCCCTGTGCGGATTGGCAGGCGCCCCCGGCTCCCTTGGGTTCTTGGTTTCTTTGCCTTCACTGCA
Organism: Otatea glauca; assembly: GCA_036346275.1. Taxonomy (NCBI): domain Eukaryota; kingdom Viridiplantae; phylum Streptophyta; class Magnoliopsida; order Poales; family Poaceae; genus Otatea; species Otatea glauca. The sequence continues at coordinate 50,706,780 of CM070712.1, read as the reverse complement.
AGCGAAGCGAGCTCCTTTACGCGTGTGTGCGTCAGTCCTTTTCACATTTGTTTTGATGCCTTATTTCCCCGACATAAAATTTGCTGGGACCTTCAAGTTGCATCCCGCGAGCGTGTCTCTTAATCAGTTTGCATTCTAGAATTGCTCCGGACGTACCATGCCCGCCTACTGTAGTTTGTTGTACTGGCCGGCCATGGAAAATCGGTGGTACACATCGGTTCCAAGAGGCAAGAGCTCGTCTCCGTAGTCCGTACCATTTAGCTTCCTTACATCGGAGGCGAAGGCGTTCCCATCGTTGTCGGCTTGATTCGGTAGCCCGTGGTCCATGCCATGTTCTCAGTATGTGGAATTTAATTTGATTTACTCACCAGTACAATGGGTCTCTTATGCTGTTTTATGACAGCTCTGTGTTGTTGATCTGCTAGGTTGACGGGTTTGCAGAGTCATTAAATACAGTATGACATTGGAATGAGACTGATTGTGTCGAGTCCTAGGTATATGAATTCTAACATGGAAGCCCGTCCATGCATGGTTCCATGCTGTCCTGAATTTCTTGTTTCTTGCAAATTCCATTTGTTGATATACACTCAATTGATAATTTCGAAACCACGAGTTGTTTACCTAGGTAGATTTTCTACTCTTAAGTGCTATCTCAATGAACCTGCTTTGAGCCCACATGTAGATTTTGAGATAGATCTGGCAGGAAGGTTAGAGTAGCAGGTTTGCTGGTCTTGGTCCTAGTAGCACCTGGTTGGGGTTTTATTTCTACTTCTGCGGAGTACTTTTTTAGTTCTTTTCCATCCAGGACATTTGTTCAATGACAGTGATATGAAGTACTTTGAGGCTTAAACATCAAGGAAATAACTAATAACGGTGATGCAATCCTTGCATTATTATGTTCAGTATGGGGATCACATCAGGATTTGTATGGGACACAGCATGTGACTGTAATGAGGAGAAGGCCAACGACATTAGCTACCAACCTAACTGCATTTATGTACGTATGCCTGATAAGCTTGAAGCTAGAAGCCTAATGTACAATCTGGTTGTTTATGCATATTCTACTTCTTTGTCAGTAGAAAAACTGTCCAAGCATAACTGATTTTGTTTTTAAACCTTAAGGAAAAAAAGGCTGACCAGGTGGACTATCCTTCAACCTATATAAAATTATTACATGTTAGCTTATGCTTACAGCCATTTGTTGAAAAGTATTAGACCATGCTATACACCAATATATTGGAAAATGTTACTGCATACGTAAAGAGTGGCAGCTCAATCCCTTCTGGATTTGCATTTTGATGTAATGACCTTTTTTCTACCCTTGCATCTGCTCCAGCAAATCTTTATTCCAGATTTTGTACATGGCCTGCCTTGCTTTTGTGGTGTTCTTTATTTCAAAACAAACAAGAACAAGTATGGTTGTTAATTTCCTGGTGCAGTTAGATAGGGATCATACTATATAAGTTCTGTGGGTACAACATGTATCCTTTTTATTCTGCTGTACCATGAATAGCATACTGCATAGATATGTAACATAAATGAATAAGTGGTTTGAATCTATGAATGTATATATATTTATGTATGCTTGTTGGCAACACGAATTGGAGAGTATCGATGATGATCACATATGTGCTGGGGCTGATGGTGTGCTTCATTGGTAACATGTTCATCAGTGATTTGAACTGAGCCTATCCCCTTACAGTTTATAAGCACCATCTGACTATTACCAGAAATCTTATCATCTTTGACAAGCTGAGTACAAATGTTATCAGCGCTAACCATATCCACATACGTCTTCTCCCAAAGTGTAAATTTGTTGCATGAAATGCCTAAAGCAGGTGGAGTCATCATGTAACTGGAAATTGCTCAAACTCTGTTTCTTTTTGTTTCAGGGTTGAGAGTAAGAAGGCATTTGCTCCTCCAAAGGAGGTTCATGTCCAGGTTACACATTCAATGCCGCCTCAGAAGATCGAGATATTCAAGTCTCTTGATGATTGGGCTAGAGATAATCTCTTGGGGCATCTTAAGCCAGTCGAGAAGTGTTGGCAGCCACAGGATTTCCTCCCCGATCCAGCATCTGATGGATTTCACGATGAAGTTAAGGAACTCAGAGAACGTGCCAAGGAAATTCCTGATGATTATTTTGTTTGTTTGGTTGGAGACATGATTACTGAGGAAGCACTTCCTACATACCAGACTATGCTTAACACCCTTGATGGTGTCCGAGATGAAACAGGCGCAAGCCCCACTGCTTGGGCTGTTTGGACGAGGGCATGGACTGCTGAGGAGAACAGGCATGGTGACCTCCTAAACAAGTATCTGTACCTCACTGGGAGAGTGGACATGAGACAAATTGAGAAGACAATTCAGTATCTTATTGGCTCTGGAATGGTGACAGCTTTCTTCAATTCTTTTGCTAGCTATTTTACTGCATGTCTTTTTGAACCTTAACTTATTTGTTCAGCTGTTCGTGCTTTTACCTCACCCATTCTCGTTTAGCTTGTTGGCATGTATCAACATATGAAGCTCTCATGAATTTTTTTCGAGAGAGCTAATAACTCACTAAATCATTGTCTTTTTTATTTGAGAAAATTTGCCCTGAGACATTTTGAAATTGGTATTTTATTTTTAGTTTTGCATCATTGGTTCTCTACCTTTGTTTACTTTGAACTGTTTTACTTTTTGTACATGATGGATACTGTGTTGAGAAGAATGTAAAACCTACATGTAATTTTTTTGCTGTGTTGTTTTCAGGATCCTAGGACAGAAAACAACCCTTATCTTGGCTTCATCTACACCTCCTTCCAAGAGCGGGCAACCTTCATCTCACATGGGAACACTGCTCGCCATGCCAAGGACTACGGTGACCTAAAACTCGCACAGATCTGTGGCATCATTGCATCAGATGAGAAGCGGCACGAGACTGCATACACCAAGATTGTTGAGAAGCTGTTTGAGATTGACCCAGATGGCACCGTTCTTGCTCTAGCTGACATGATGAAGAAGAAGATCTCAATGCCTGCCCACCTGATGTTTGATGGGCAGGATCATAAGCTGTTTGAGAACTTCTCAATGGTGGCACAGAGGCTTGGTGTTTACACCGCCAGAGACTACGCCGACATCCTTGAGTTCCTTGTTAACAGGTGGAAGGTTGCCGACCTGATTGGGCTTTCTGGTGAGGGAAATAAGGCCCAGGACTACCTTTGCACCCTTGCTGCAAGGATCAGGAGGCTGGATGAGAGGGCCCAATCGAGAGCCAAACAAGCCGGTACAATGCCTTTTAGCTGGGTTTTCGGAAGAGAAGTTCAACTGTGAGCATCAAACGCCATTGCGACTGCTTGAGTTCCAGTGTGCCGTCTGTCATGCATGTCGAGGTGCATCCTGAAAACGATATTCGGTCTGCCTCGTTACACGGTTCTTCAGGTTGACCAGATTGGCTGGGAGCATCTGTTCGTCAGTATTGTCTTAGTGGGATAGGGAGATGTGAATCTGTTTTTTAGCTTTCTTTTCTGCTTTCATGTACGACTTCTGGCCGTGTGGACTGGACATGAACTGAACATGCAGTTTGTCGTTGGCCGTGTCTGTCTGCTCCTGTGTTTCAATGTGCTACTTATATTGTTCAGAACTTACGATCCGTTAAAATTTTGTGACCTGTGTAAGTTACTAGAACTTGTCATACTGATTTTTTTTTTGAAATCGGCCATGTCCAAAATAATGCAGAGCTCCAACTGAAGATCTCTGGTAATGGTGAGATGCAGTGAATTAAATCTTACAAATAATGAACTCCAACTTTATAATGTAACTATCTCTGTTGGGCAGATGGGCAGCATATGATTCACCTATCAGTTCACTCAGTGATATTTTAGTATCTGCATAAATCAGCTGTTGCTATCAAGCTGCACTGCTGCACTCGCTGCGTCGAGAATTCGTGATGTGGCTAAACGCTTGCCATTGTTAGTGCATTTCATAGATCGACAGGGCTGTGGAGAGGCGAATATCGGATTAAAATTTGTGTCTTGCAAGTTCTCTCGCTCATGTGCTTTTACAGAATGGTTAATATACGAAATGCTCTGCCAAGATATAATATGCTTTACAGTTGAGATTCCCTTCTCTTCTTCTAGCAGCCATATGTACTGTACAAGTTGAGGAGGGAATGACTAAACTGCTTCGGACCATTCAATCTTCCCATTTGCAGCATTTCAACTCAACTCACTCTCCTTGCTTGCGACTCATTTAGCATTCTGTTTTCAGCTCAATAATGGTCGTCTCTGCCTTTGTTCCAAACAAACGGCCGCAAAAAAAATTCGAAATAAATGCTGATAAATCAATGTTTCTGTCGAATGCAATTGCAGGCAAATCTGAATTTATGTTCTGTATTCCTTTAATACGAGATTCTGAATTATTGTAAACATTTCAGTAGTTACCACTGACAAATGGGCCCGTGATGAAGCCGTTCATAGACCCGCCTCTTAGATATCATAAGGAACAATTCCTTTGTGTGATCATGCTCTGAAAACAAATGAGAGGAGAGATGCCATTGCCGCCAACACTGAGTGAGCCAACCTCTGTTTTGGACGAATGCTGAATTGCTGACATTTGCATGCAGGAAATATGCCGGCTTCACTTCAAGCTTCTAATTGGCACAATCCATTATCCACCTGACGCAAAGATTCTTCCTGCCATCTGAAAGGGAGGTACGTATATGGCCAAGTTGCAGGGAGTAAAGCAACTGCAGTTGCAACTGCATTCAGGGAGGCAGATTAAAGTAGTAATCTCTTCATGAAACAGCAGCTGATCGACAAAACGTTGAGATGGATTGGAATTTGGAACAATGTCATGCATGCCCACCTTGATCAGATGTTGCAACTTACCCATCAATGCGGCTACTTTACGTGCGTCTGCGATTGGTTCGACGAGCAAATGGATGGATCGTGATCATGCATGTATGAATGTGGGGATTAATTCCCTGATCCTCTCTGAAGATAAGCTGGCGAGTGGGAATATGTGGACATTGCTAGCTAGCACTTTACTTTGCTAAATTACTCTAGTTTCAGAAAGAGAAAAGGCAGAATGTTGTTGCAATGGTTTCTTAGGCCAGATGAATCGTCCATCTTAGATAATTAGCATTATGGATGCAGATAAAAAAAGAAGGCCGGGGCTTCTTTTCTCTGATCTTTACATGTACCTGCAGATGCTATTATGCTAATCTGCATATGCATTGGGTGTAATTTGTGTTCTGAATGCATATGGACACTTACTTTGGGTTTCCGACATGCGACTTCCATCACAGATTTCTAATGTAATATATTTGTAAAAGCCAACAAGATCGATATCATTTTCGCAGGATTATAACCTATTATAAACGCTTCTCGAGGCAACTCTACTCGTATCACTATTTTAACGTCGTTAATGTAAATATGCACAAATCACAAAGACATTGATAGGCAATTTTCAAATGGTTTGACAACATTAACACACTAATCAGATGACACTTGTGACATAGGAAGTGTAGTACTTAAAGTTACGGTTTTGCTAATTATTAGACACCTGAATTTTTTTGTCAGGTATAAGTCAACTTTTCAAATGATTACCCTCAAGGAAAAATCAGATCATTGGATGTGCTTGGAAATATGTGTGCCTTTGATGTTGATCGATCTGATGGCTAACTAATCCCCCAAAAATTAAAGGTCTAATGTACTGAAAACCTCAGGGTGTCCAGAGAGAATCTAAGTGTTTTTTTACTAAATACAGCACTTAAATTTCGAATCTTCATATCTAGATCCAATAGATGAAATCAATTTGTCTCATCTCCTTCTATTTGAGTACTTTTCTATCAAGTAGTACTCAATTTTTTAGGTATTGGATAAGGAAAATTATTCTTTTATGTATGGTCTTTTTACATCAATTATATACTAATTTTATACAAATTAAATTATGTAACAATGGTGTGATGATCCGTAAAAAAATATTATTCTTTTGTGCATGGCCTTTTTTACATTAATTATATACTAGTTTTACATAAATTAAATTATATAAGAAATAATGTGACTATTTAAAAAAAAAGTGAAACAAAACACACAAAAACATGAATCACAAAGTCAAAATGATAAAGCACAACATAGATCACAAAGCAATATCTAATAGACAAAAAAATGCTCACGAACAAAAAAACACTCGACTGTCTTTCAACCATTTCCAATTTTATTTTGTCATATGGGCATGGAACTTCACCGACAATTTTTTTGTGTGTTAAGAGGAAGCGAAAACTAAAATACGCAAGCTAGATACTACGGCAAGGTATAGATTCCAAATCACTCTCCAGGCCAACTTATGACACCAATTCCCTAAATCTTGTTCCTTTTTTTTTCAAGATCAAAGATGCATGCAGAGAAAACAATAATGCGGACAACATGCATGGGGCTAGAATAACCACTACTGCACCGTATTCCTTGTGCCGATATATGCTCCGGTACACTCCATACGTCTCTGTCTTTCTTCTCAGGTACATACGTGTGAGAATATATACTATTAGCTTGCTGCATTGCTTTGTCTACCTGCAGGAGATGCTAGTAGCTAGCGCACCTTTTGCAGCAATACTGACCTGACCAACTGATGTTGAAGCATGCATGACTAGTATAACATTATGGTTAGTGTTTCACTTTTCGTCGAAAACCGCTTGTAATTCGTTCGTATTCGGTTTGAAAAAGGATTTCGTTCGGTTTACTGCTCAAGTTCAAATTCAAAAAATTCAGAAAATTTGAAGAAGAAAAAATATCCAAAAGTTTCCTAAAATTAGTATTAATAGCTTTATGACCTCAAGTGTGAATTTTTTTTTGAAAAAAACGAATTTTGTATTTTACAACATTTTTTTTGCAATTTTCCCCCAATTTTTCAACCTGTTACCTATTTTCGCGAAAACCACTCAAAATTTGCCGCTTTCCGAGCGGTTTTTGACCTTTTCGTTCGAATTTTGCTCCACGGTTTGACCAGATTTCAAATTTGTTTGACTTTCGAAACCGTTCGATTTTTCGCGAATTTCGATACCATCTGCTTGTCAAAATCTAAGGTCGAAATGGTATTATTAACCCTGATTATGCTAGCATTTCTCCGTTCATTCTCTTTAGGCTTTATATGTAAATAAATTATATACCGTTATCTAGCTAGTTGCGCAGGTGCTTGATCTGGGACCTTATTGTCAGTTCCCCAGACCTGACATCATATGTGCTATTCAGCTAGCAAATTTGCTTTCACATGCATGATCCTCAGAGTCACCTGCCGCTCCCGGTTATAAGCGTGTCCTTCAATACCTCAAAGGCACCTTGCACTACGGTCTCCAACTCACCCGGTCTGCTCCTAACTCGCTCCTTGCCTGCATATATAAATGCGGATTGGGCTAGTTGTCCGGGCACACGGCGTTCCACCTTTAGGCTACTGCTTGATCCTTGACGGGAACTTGGTGTCTAGCTTGGTCGTCAAAACGCCAAAATACCGTATCTCGGTCGACCGGAGATCCAGTGCAATCCTACTGAGACTATAACTTAAAAGGTTGCATATGGACCGTTGGATTAAAAAATGATAGCTCAGATATTTTATTAATATGTTTGAAAACACTACGCCGATTTTTTACTGTAGTAACACGCTGTAGCACGCACTGTTAGATAATCTGGAGCGTTTGTTGGCCCGCGGTCCCTTGATGACTACTTCCATCTCGGTCTAGCACAAAGGCCGAATATAAGCAGTGGCTAATGTTGTAGCTGAGGCTACATGGCTTCGGCAACTTCTTCGGGGAGTTGTGCCACCCCCCTTCGGAAGGTAAGTCACCGTCGTGTTCTATGATAATGTCGTGTTGCTTACGTGTCCAGTAACTCGATTCGACATATTTTTGAAGAAAAGGCAGGAGCTCTGCCAATGCATTAAAGAAAGGGAACAGATACAAGCCCAGCCGAAGCTGGGAGTGACTGAAAAAGGCCTATGACACTACATAACAGGTAAGCCCTGGCCTGTAGAAATAACTATGTTTTACACTTCTACACCAAAAAAAAAGGATACATAGGTTCTCGAAATTGAACACTAACAGTACGTTATGCATTCCGGAAAGCATGCTTTCAATTCTGGACATCCTCACATATGTCAACCTACAAATCACATCGAGAGGAGGCAAATTATCTAGATCGGAAGGCTCGAGATTTAAGTGTTAGTATTTAACAAGAAAACACCTGATATATTATTAAAACAACTAGCAAGATGGTCCGCGTATTTGCGCGTGCATCATTTTTAAAGTATGTTTAAATGACTTGATAATATATATGCGATTTTTTTTCAAAAATAGATCAATACAAAACACAATTTGTGACACTTTGATATTGTATATTATAGGAGAGAATATATGTACTCCGTTTCTCAGTACTTATCACATGTGACCGAAACTTTCTTCTACGAATACTTTCATAGAAAAATAGTAAACATAGCATAACATAATATTTTCTATTTATATCATCATCTCTTAATTTTATTATTACAATGTTTGTCTCTTTCTTTCGGTACTTATTTTATTGCACATCATATTGCTCATACCGGTAAAACTGAATGAACAACTGTCGATGTATCACCCTCTTAATCTTTTCGTTATGTGGAGATCCACCAAATAAAGAGTTAGAATTTTTAGTATATTCTATATTATTTTAGCGACTATAAAAAGCGTGTAATCGACTTTTATTACATAATAGTTAATATATATATATATATACACACACAAATCAAATTACTTACCTTATTTTATTTCCCCCCATAAAGTAGCATATTTATAAAATTTTAATTCTGAATAAAATGAAAAATTATATTTTTTACTTAGTATGGAATTAAAAAATAATCCCTAATTTCCTTTTATTTTTATTCTTATGTTATTTATATTTAATTTTGAATTTCAAGTTTTGATTTAGAATTTGTATGAAAATCAAATGACTAATTTCATTTTATTTTTTATTCCGAATTTATGTTAATTTTTATTTAATTTTGCATATCGGTTGTACCGTAGAAATCATAAACAAATCCATCTACTATTTTTTATATAATTTATATTCTGTATTTTAGCAATGTACATGTTTAATTTAGACTTCATATGAAAGTTAAATGGTTGATTTTCATTTATTTATTATTCTGAATTTCTGTTGTTTTTATTGTTCTTAGTATGGGCTCTTTCTTTTAATCTAAGCCATTGATTTTATTTTTATTTAGTTTTGAATATTAGTTTTGGATTACAATTGATAATACAAATCCAATTGCTAATTTTTACCTAAATTTTATTCTGAATTTTAGTAATGTACGTGTTTTAATTTAGAGTTCATATGAAAATCAAATGTCTAATTTATTTTTATTTTTTATTCCGATTTTTTGTTAATTTTTTTGTTGTACTTCACATAGAATCTTTCTTTTAATCTAAGCCGTTATAATTCAGATCCGCTAGATAGACGGTTAGACATTTTTTGAAATAGTAACATCAAATCTAATGGCTATTATAGTTCAACTTAGTTAAGGTTCACTAAATTAAGGGTTATATGTTTTGCTTTTTTATAAGAATTTCTAGCATTTTATTTTCTTAACAACTCTACATGATATGCTATTGAAGCGCCATAGGACCGATCTTGACCCCGTGACCCAGTATAGGATGGGCGTAATACATTCTGATGAAGTCCAGAACACTATTACCACATCAATTTGTTTTCTTTGATCAGGTCGGTGCTATACTTGGTGTTGAATCTATCATAGACGAATCAAGAGATAAAAAAGAACAAATCTAAGGAATCCTGATTTCGTGGGAGTTAGATTGAGAGATCATGAGGCGCACTCTTCCACGTCAAGAAAGAAGCAGCGATTTCTGTTTTTTTTTTCTGGCTATGCAAGTAAAAGGATTCGAAGGGCGATCGAGCTCGTGCAATGTTATTATTTTCCCATTCTTTTCTTTCCTCGAGAGCACTTGGACAGGGAGCACCAACAGACATCATATTGACCATTAGATGCTATTGAGTAGATATATATATTACTTTGTAGTATAAAATCAAAATAAAAGACAAAACTTACATGGTAGGGGCGGATCGATACATCTAGATCTCATGCGTGATTAAGTCTAATTATAATTTTGATTAGTAAATCATAACCAACAAATCAGCACATGAACTCTGACATTACATTGGACGCACCTTGGCCTTATACAGACAATACACACCAATGTAACTCAATGTATGCAATTAAATAAAATACAAATGACCTCATGTTGGTTCAGCCATAACATAAAAGTCATGCAGCCCCAAAACAAATTTGTATTTGATTTGTTTTTTCTAAGAACTCCCTAAAAGTAGATCGGTTTTGTCGAGAAACAAATAAATCAAGACATTTACTGTATATAGACTTATCCCCTGGACGCCATGTAAGTTTTGTCTTTTATTTTGATTTTATACTACAAAGTAATATATATATATATATATATATATATATATATATATATATATATATATATATATACTCAATAGCATCTAATGGTCAATATGATGCATTTTTAATTAGGGTCCACCAGATTAAAGGCTAGATATTTTGCTTTTTTGTAAGAATTTCTAGTCTATTTCTCAAAAATCCAATGGCAGTTGTAAATAAAGCCCACCAGATTAAGGGCTAGATATTTTGCTTTTTTGTGGGAATTTCTAGTCTAACTTTAATGGGTTTTATTTCTAGCCTATTTCTCAAAGATCCAATGACGATTGTAAATAAGGTCCATAAGATTAAGGGCTAGATATTTTGGCGTGAGGTTCCCCAAACTTACACAAACCATGCAAAAGTACTCTCTCTCTCTCTCGATCTCACTGCACGCGCGGATGGATGCATGCAAGCATTCCAATTCCAAGCGAAAAGCGAACAATTAAGATCCCCTTAACCTAACCGTCGATCGGCTTCGTCAACCTCCCACTACTTGATCGATCTGCATGCTGTACGCAATACGATCCATCAGAGTTGAAAACAAAGCCAAGCCTCGCCTCGCCTCGCCTCGATCCCATCCCTTTTCCTTGCCACTAATTCCCCCGCCCGTTCAATTCGATTCAACGGCCACGATCCACCGACCCCTTGCAAAGATTGCATGACGTGGCCGCACAGCACAGCGTCCCCTCTCGCTCGCGCGCTATAAAACGTACTCAGCACCACCCCCACACCCATCTATCCATCTATACCAACCCGATCGATCGTAGCTAGAATTAAGCTCAGCACACTGGATAGTGATCGCATTACACGCACCTTGTTCTAGCTTGCATAAGATTTTTGGTATAGATATATATATAGCTAGTACGTTCTTCATTTGCTAGCTAGTTCTTCAAGGAGGAGAGTCGGCGCCGGAGAGGAAGAAGATGATAGGGTGGGGCGACGTGTACAAGGTGGTCGCGGCGACGGTGCCGCTCTACTTCGCGCTGTTCCTGGGGTACGGGTCGGTGAGGTGGTGGCGCATCTTCACGCGGGAGCAGTGCGACGCCGTCAACCGCCTCGTCGCCTTCTTCGCGCTGCCCTTCTTCACCTTCGAGTTCACGCTGCACACCGATCCCTTCCAGGTCAACTACCGCGCCGTGGCCGCCGACGTCATCTCCAAGGCCATCATCGTCGCCGTCATCGGCGCCTGGGCCAGGTTCCTCGGCAAGGGCGGCTGCGCCGTCAGCTGGTCCATCACCAGCTTCTCGCTCTCCACGCTCACCAACTCGCTCGTCGTCGGCGTGCCCATGGCGCGGGCCATGTACGGCGAGTGGGCTCAGCAGCTCGTTGTCCAGCTCTCCGTCTTCCAGGCCATCGTATGGCTCACGCTCCTTCTCTTCGTGCTCGAGGTCAGGAAGGCCGCCATCGGCATGTACGTCGACGGCGCATCCGACTCTGACAGCGCTCTTCCCGAGTCGCCGGTCAAGGACGTCGAATCAAACGGCAACGGCGGCGGCGCGGCTGTGGTCACCGAGGAGGGCGTCGTTGCGGTGAGCGGCGGCAAACCGTCGCTGTGGGTGCTGGTGAAGGTGGTGGCGCAGAAGCTGGCGCTCAACCCCAACACCTACGCCAGCTTCGTCGGTATCACCTGGGCCTGCGTTGCCAACAGGTATGTAAAACTGTATACGCATGTTCATCTAAAAACTGTATACGCACCTACGTATATATACATGTATGCCCGTACATAAGCATTTGCACGGTATTATATTATATTAATTAATTGTAGTGTGTGTATATATGTATATACTATGTAATATGTAATTGTAGTTGCACCAAGGAAATACCTAACCATAGTAATACTAGCTCCTATATATACGCGTACATATATACATACGGAGTATATTGGTCGTGTAGAGCTAGAAGTGTTTATCTGTATCAACATGCACGATGCATGGTCGGAGATGGGTAATTCGGTGTGCCGGTTTGGGTGGTGATACACTACATGTGTGTAGTAGCGACTTTAACGTAGCTAGACGCATCGACGTGTGTTCTGACGTGTAGCTCACCTGCATCTGCATGCTGCATGTTGCTTTAGGTCCATAGGCTCTGCCTGGATATAATTTATTTCTCATTTCTTTTCTGCTTCTGGAATACCTCGGGCATTCAGACTATGATCTGAGCCCTGGATCAAAATGATAGGTTAAATAGCCTAAAAATAGCTGATCCACTCGGGCTATGATATAAAAACAGCTGGTCTGGTCTAAGGCTTGACAGTAGGGTGGCTCCACCCCTCCATGACATTGTACTGCGATGGAGTAATTCACTGGCCATTATTACCTAATTAACGAGTTTTGCAACGTGCGATGTGACGAAATATTTCTGCTTCTTAAATTAACAGGTTGCACATCGCGTTGCCGAGCGCTTTCGAGGGTTCGGTGCTCATCATGTCCAAGTCAGGCACAGGAATGGCCATGTTCAGCATGGGTGAGTACTCAGTAATAATACACTAATACTACAGTTGAAATGAATGCTCAGTTCAGGAGGCTAGCTCCCAGAACATATACTGAAACAGGACATGCACTGAAATTCTATACTTTAAACCGTGGAGCTATAGCCCAGTTATCTCCCTTTTTATGAACGAATTATCCCCCACTGCATGTCTCAGTTGGTATCTAATACTCGCTGTAGTAATACGTATTCCATTGGATAACTACCCAAAAGAAATACAAAGAACACTATGAAAAAGCACGGGAGAATCTTTTCAGAGGAACCGAACAAAAGGCATAAGTTTTATATGTCTACGTTGCATGTTATGATCGACGGAACTGGAAAAACAGCCAAAGTTAAAAACAAAAGATTTACGACAGTAAAAGAGAGAGAGAGAGAGAGAAGAAACTCTGGGGTCACGTAATTAATTAACTTTTGGAGCGTACGTCGTTTTCGGATGCAGGATTGTTCATGGCGCAGCAAGAAAAGATCATCGCGTGCGGGCCGAGCTTTGCGGCGCTGGGCCTCGTCCTGAAGTTCGCCCTCGGCCCCGCCGCCATGGCCATCGGCTCCATCGCCGTCGGGCTTCGCGGCGACGTCCTCCGCGTCGCCATCATACAGGCACGTACCAGCTTTCGTTCTATACATGCATGCATCTCGCTTTCATCATTAACTTAACTTGCTACACGTGTTCATGTACTTTTCTTAAGTTTAGAGCGGCGAATCCTAACAAAAATTGTTCTTTGTAGTGGCAAATGGCAAACATCTAATTCTCCCCCAAGTTAGTTGTATATCCAGGCTCTGTTTCCTGATGTCTCTAAATCACTTATCCCCGTTTGGAAGACATGAATTTTATGTGATCCCAAACAAACTGGACAAGAAATTCTCAAAAAGAAATTCCGGTTGCAGAGTTACTAGCATATATATGTAATACTATTAAGTTTATTAGGAAGACAGCATTTCCGTTCAAATAGCAAGGTAGTGGCATGTACACAGGAACAAGAAGATATTGTATGACCATTGAGATGTGATGGTCCATACTTAACAGTGGTTAGACCTAGGCTATGACTCCCCAACTTAGCTGCTTAGCTAGTCATTAACCTCATGCTTTTGCTATGCTGCATATAGTACATGCTACTTCTGCTGTTGGTTGCTACGTAGAGTTGACGGTATGCTGATGTCAATCTATCTTTCGTAGGCATGCTACTTAACTATAAATCTTTTACCACTTTACAACAAAGTCTCAAAAGATTACTTTTGACAAAAATGTCTCTTGCTCGAAGATTCCAACTGAACGTTGCGTTAGCGTTACATGAGTGACTGATACATGCACACAACTTTTCAGTCCTTACTGCGCGCCCTTATTTTGGACATATATATTAACCTAACCTTAATAAAAAAAACAAAAAAACAAATGATTTCACAAAGTCATCTACCATGATTGCATTTCACCGACATTAGATCGCATCCAGCAAAATATTATCACCGGAGCCGCCCCAAGGTTTTGTTTAGGCATGTCACGCGTAGTGCAAAATTGAAGAATAAAGGTGTACTTAGTAGCCCACGAAAAAAAAACATAGCTAGCTTAGGTATACGGCTAGCTAGCAATGTCTCGAGACAAAAAGAAAAGGAAGAGAGATACTTGAACAGGATTAAATGTGAAAACTACACATTACACTGCAATTCCTACGAGAGATTCGAGTACTAGTTTGTCAGCACCACACAGCACCACTAACCCGACCCACTTGGGGCTTTAAGGCCATTGCTGCTTGCAGAGCCACAAACATGAACCCTATTGCTTAAAAACTAAGCATGACCAAAGGCGCAATAGCAGATTAATTAATCGCAACGTTAAGTAGTCGGTGTGCAAGTGCGCATTCCAAACAATAGTTGTGAATTTGCGATCAACATTAGCATAAATGCATAATCATCTTGGTCATCTTGATCTTGTTTAAGAACATCCAAATCATGCACAAACAGAGGTCAAACACTAAAACATGCATGCATGAACTGATGAACCCTATCCAAGAACATGGAACACGAACCGGTATCGTTGTTGTTGTTGTTAGGAAATATTCAACATCGCTTTAGGGTAGTGTCTTATCCATGGAGTGGATTGGCCTTCGATGGGGCGGTGCAGCTTCTCTTTTCATACCAACAAGAGTGCATGTCCCTGTCGCTTTGCCACATTTTGACCCCTGCCAAATATACAAGAGATCATTGAAATCGGTCTGGAATTAAAAGTGTGCTTAAATTAAAGAAGATTTTTGTTCAAATAAAGTGCAGCATGGCAATAGCACCTATGTGGCGGGTCTGTTTTTGGCATGTTCTAGAGCCTGTCCCCACATGATTCTTGTCATCCGCTAAACAAAAGGGCATATCAAAAACAGCATGTCATTAGCGACCACTCATCATATGCTTATCGCACAATGATGAATCAAACTAAATAGTTTGTTACACACCAGTACCCATATAGCAATATCAAAAGTTCAATAACGTAATCATGTTCAAGGTTTTAAAAACCAGTAGTTGCTATTGTGGAGTTGGCACTTAGAAGATGCACCAGGGCAGTCCAATTCATCATGTCAGCTAATGCGCATTCACTGGAGATGCATTAACCTCATCTGAATCAACAACACCAGGTTTGCTTTCTGGGGTAAAGCAAACTAATTTGATGCTCAGGTTGATTAGATCCGATCTCAGAAATCAAACATACGTTTTTTCTCTATATTTCAACACTTACTGAGCTCTTGAGATTAACATGAGTGTGAAAAGTTCTTGTTTCCTTTTCTTTTTGAAAACAAGATTTTTCATGTATACATTATTATTCTGTTGACATTTTTGTCTCTTCCTGAAATGAGGAAACTGTGGGCTGTGGCTTGGCTAACCTTTGTTTGAACATTCTGCAGGCTGCGCTACCTCAATCCATCACATCATTCATATTTGCAAAAGAATATGGGTTGCATGCCGATGTTCTTAGTACTGCGTAAGTATTTTGAACTGACTACATACTAAAAGTAGTTGAAGGCAAATGTTTCTGCAGACAGCAAATTCTTAGTCTTACACCATTTGCTGCTCAATTTTGCAGGGTGATTTTTGGGATGCTTGTCTCCTTGCCATTGCTAGTTGGATTTTATATAGTCTTAGAGCTAATTAGGTAGACACAGAGCCTTCGATAAATCAGGAAAATATAGCTTTCCTTTGAGGCTGTCCAAAGATACATGCTGACAACAAATGCTGTGATATATCTCCTACCTACATTCGTCATTGCATAAAACGGCAATGGGAGCTATCAAGTGCTATAGAATACTTTTAACACATATTATGTAAGAAGAATGCTTACTTATTCTGTTATTCAAAAGAATGTGTTACACAAATACTTGGTTCTAAGTCTGATTTCCCTGTGCCAGTCATTTCAGCAGTAAGCAGTAAAAATCTATATTTATCAAGGATAGTTTCAAATAAGTCATTTGCTCCTTTGGAAATGTATGAGGGGTAAAAATGTGAAACATAATAAGAAAGGAAAGTTTCTACAGTATTACCTCAGTATACGTTTGATTATATTGCCTAGCTCTTCACCACGATCCTCCTGCACATGGTGTCCTGCCTGCATGATAAGTCATGATACCAGATAATCAAAATTAATACCATGCAAAGTGAAGAAAATGGAAGTGAAAAATAGACAGCATTAGTTGCTCATGTGTGCATATACCCACATTACTCAAACCAACCTATCCCCAATACAAGCAAGCATGAAAATAATTTGAACTCGCAGTAAGTCTATTTTGTGTCATCTACATTATCATTTCCAATCTTTTTAAGCCGACTAGTTTTCAATATTCAGAGGAGAGTACAGAAACAAACCATTGGCAGCTCTACAAAATTGTGGTTTAGGCCCCCACAAAAATCTTCCACCCTATCATAGTTGAGCCAACGATCTCTCAAGCCCCAACATATTGTTGTCCGTGTATTCCATGAATCACTCGCTAATATGCTTCTCATGGATTCAATGTAAACCTGTACTAACACATCCAATTTAGAACATGTAAATTCAACAAAACAAAAGCAAGGAGATAGATGAGTAAACTACCTTAAGGTCCTTTCCCATAGCTCTGCTTATTGCGTTCAGTGCAAAACCAGAAGAACCGGAGACAAGGTATGGTCTTCTATACACCATAGCATCTTCCTCCTTCATCATGTATGGGCCACAACTAGTCAAGGCCTTATCACTAGCTCTGAGAGGATCCTGAAAGAGTTCAAACAAAGGAAGTTGCATTTCAAATCACAAACCAAAGCAGTTATATGGGGTCTAAGTTCAGTTGACATCATGCCTGCTAACCTGGGAAAATATCTCACCAAACAAGAAGTTGCTGAAACATGCAAGGGTGGATGGAAGCTTCGCATGTTTATCAGTTATCTAAAATATGAGATGTTGTGTGATAAGTATGTAACTCTTAAAATATAATGAAGCTTTAAAAGGCAGAAATATGTGTCTCATCAAAATGTCTGCAAAATCTATATGCTAATGGAAAAACTAACCGGTGGATTAACTAGTATAAGATGGTTCAACTGGTCTTGATGTTCGTTAGCATATTTGACTACAATTGGAGCGAAGTAGCCCTGCGAGTTTTACATTCTCGTATAAAAAAGATCCACAGAGATACATAAATATACACTCACATGATGAGAAGCACCTGAACAACAATGGAGAGCTTATCAGGAGCAACAACATTGATCAGTGATTCCAGGGACGAAGTATATTCTGGAACACAGTTCACATTACTATGTAGTTTAATACACATATTTGGAAGAAAAGGAATACTATGTAGATCATTTTACCATCAAGAGTATAGTCAAAACCATATTTGGGTTGAGGCTTGTCAGAGAATCCAAAACCTGCAGATACAAAGTTTTTTGTTTTTGAGTTAGATGAATATAACTCACCAAGCAACATTAAACAGAAAAGACCCAGTTGTTTAGGAGACTATAAACCTGTTGCAAGATTTTTTTTAAAAAAAAGGTAGAATATTTGGGTGGCAAGCTAAATCAAATTCTGGCTCTTATGTTCTTGAGTTTTGACGTCAAAAGAAGATGATAATTGGAACTAGTGATGGCTTCATAGTTATCAAGGCGTCGCCTAGGCGACGCCTAGTCGTCCAGTCAGCTGGAGGAGGACGCCTGGGCCAGCCGCCTCGACTGGAGCTAGTTAGGCGCCCGCCCAGGCGTCCAGGCGAGGAGAACGACGACTGGGCGTCGCGGCAGCTGGAGCTGGGCGCGAGCCGAAGTGGTGAGGACGAGGATAAGGCGCTAAGTACGCACAGGCGCAGAGCAAACCGGCCACCGGGTAACCCTAGCCTTTGCTCTGCCGTCCACGCAAAGAGGAGAGGAGACGAGCTCTGCCATCCGCGCCGCCGACGAACCTCCTCTGTGTGGCCGCCGGTGAGTTCTTTCTTCCTGATCTGCGCCCTTGCCCTCTACTCCTTGCCTCCCCCTCTGCGCATGTGCTCCTCGCCTCCCCCTTTGCGCCGCTGCAGGACCTCCTCTTCTCCCCCTCTGCGCCGTCGCCAGACCGCCTCTGTCACGCCGCCGTCGGACCGCCTCTGCCGCTCTGTTTTGGTGCGCTGCTCCTCCCTCCTCCCTCTGCTTTGGTGCGCCAGTAGCAAGTGATGGTGATGCCTGGTGCCTGGTCCTCTTCGATCACCTCCCTTTCGTGATGGTGATGCCTGATGCCTAGTTGATGCCTGATGCCTAGTGCCTATGATGCAAGTGACGGTAATGCATGATGCATGGTGCCTTTTTAAATGTCCAGATTCCAGAACCAATGTGTAATCTGATGCTTACCCTTCGTGCTCACTGATGAATGCTATTGTTCATGCTTCGTTGCTTACCCTTCGTGCTTACTGATATATGGCTGGATGATTGCCTGCTGATGTGTGTCATATGAGATATTATTTATTATTGTCGTCGTCTAATCATCGCCTAGGCGCCTAGGCGGTCTGGCCTCGCCGCGTCTAGCTGGACCGCCGTGACAACTACGGATGGCCTTCTATGTTGGTCTGTTACTCTTTGAGGACGTATTTTTTGCCATTATATGCATGACTTTTCTTTTCCCTGCCAACTCATTTGATTATTTTGCATCTATCAAGCACCAAACGATGTGTAAAACTCACCAAGCCAATCAAAAGCAATGGCATGATATTTGTCTGATAGTACAGGTAGCACATTTCGATAAGAGTATGCCTGTAACCAAGAAAGTCTCAATTCAGTCATTGTCTGTGTTAGAGTTCTTCTATTACAGTGCAAGAAAAATGGAAGCAAACAACTAGCTAAAACCCGACCTGAGATGGAAAGCCATGAATTAAAAGAACAGAAGGATTAGACGAGCTCCCCGCCTCCACACAGAACCACCTGAGTCACAATGAAAAGGTAGGCACAAGAGCTATGATCTTCTTTGCTGTAATTAACATACTTCTCCTAAAGGAGACCCATGGCTTAAAACTGTAAGACCAATGCTGTATACTTTGTACCTTACACCCTGCTAACCACTTTATATAACACTGTTCACCTGAAAACATCTTCTGAAGATTGCGATCCCGATCCCATTGTGAGCCCGAAGATGGGATCTTTTGCCTTCCCTTTGTTCCCGTATACTGGATGAGCTTTTACCTGCAATGAGTATCATCAAAATTTCAACAAGCATCTAATGCAGCTAATTTGCAGCACACCACAAAACTCACATATCGGCACAATAGTACACTCATTGCAATCGCCAGCTCAGATTACAATAGTCAGATAATAGATAAAGTCAAAAGTTCACAGCACATTGGAGCGGCGCTAAATTACCAAGCGAAAGGCGCAAACATCTAACAAGTTGCTCAATCTCTAACATATGAAATGCCAAATCAAATGGCGTGCATTGGTCGGCGCAAAACAACACATCAAAACAGAGAGTGAATGAGTGACCGCATCATACCATTCTCCCCTGAGCAAACCACTCGTCCGACTTACTCGGGCCATCCGCAAACTTCCCTGCACCAAGCCACAAGAGTTAGCAAAACATCAGAACCGATAGCGACCCATTTAGTAAAGCCCAAAATTCCGCACCATCCAATCCCCCAAGGCCCAAACAAACCCTAACTTACCCCCACTGAACGAGAAGCCGTCTCCGATGGACTCGGGCGCGTCGATCAAGTAGTAATCCTACAAAAAACACCAAATCACACCCAAATCCATGTCACAGATCGCAAATGTGGGCGTGGGTGCGGGCGTGCGAGACCTCATCGTCGCGACGCGCGGGGCGGCGCCAAGAGGGGAGGAGCTTCTGGGGGCGAACGAGGCGGGGGAGGGCGGCGTGGAAGCGCGGGGCAGCGAGCGGCGGCGCCATGGGAGGTGGCGGTTTGCCATGGGGGATCAGATTCTACTGGGGTTTTGGAGAGAGAGGAGGGATAGGGTTTGGTTGGCTGGTGCTCCTCCCGCCACAGTTCTAACCGCCGCGATCCGGACACTAGGAATTTATATGGGTCCCACCTGTCAGTTACTGCCGTCGTCTATAAAGTATAAACCACTTCTTTTCCCTGTCATTCCCGGATAAGGTTCCTGACCAGTCATGTAAGGCAGAACCGTCCAATGGAGGATCGAACGGTCCAAATTTCTTAACGGTTGTACTTTAGAACAGTATTTGCTATAGTACCTAAAATGGCACAGTGTTTTTGAACAATGCTCCGAGAGATCTAGAAGTTGTTTTTTTTGATCCAACGGTCTACGTGTAACTGCATAAGTTACAGTCTTGATAGAAATTTTGGTCTTCAAATTTTGTATGATTGTAGAATCTCACATCCTCTACAAAAAATTTTGAGAATTTTTCAAAATATGTACATATGTTTTTCATAAACTTTAGAAAACACTGGATATATTGCTTTTACTATTCAAACAAATGACATGTTACGAGTTATTATACCAGATGTTACCATATTGAAACAAAGTGTTACACTACAGCTTTACACAGGATATAGTAACACATTGAGTAATAGGCAGTAAAATGTTATTTTCTTGATAGTAAAAGATAGTATGTGCTACCGTTTGGCACTTTATTATTTTCATATCTCTAAAATCCGATTGAGTTTGATCATCAAATTTTACAGGGTTGTCGAATCTCAACTCCCCTACGTGTGTAATTTTTTGAGAATTTTTCACAGCAAAATGTTATTTTTTACAGTAAAAGATAGTATATGCTGCTGTTTGGCACTTTGTTATTTTCATATCTCTCAAATACTATTGAGTTTGGTCTTCAAATTTTACATGATTGTAGAATGTCATCTCCCGTACGTGTGATAATTTTTTGAGAATTTTTCAAATATTTTAATACAGGTCCGACAAACAGAACTAAATTCTTATTCATGAAAACCAAATGTACACGTTTTCACAAATTCTCAAAAATTTACCATAGATAGGTGTCGGCGTTTCGAGCACCAGCAAGTAAATTTGTAAGTCTAAGGGGCCACGCGTTCCCTCTCCCTGAATGGTTAGACTCAAAAGTCTAAGGTGTATCTTGGTTGGTAGAATGTCCCTACTCTAGTTCAGTGTGGCGGTGTTGTATTGCTTTTTGTGCGATTTGCCTGCAATGATTACAAGTGAGGGTGAGGTTTGAACACAAGAGTGTTTTTTGTCGTCTGCTCGCCAAGACCTTCTCCCTTTTGAAGAGGAGAGACCTCGCCTCCTTTATACAATCGGAAGGGCGGGTTACATTGGGAATTAGGAGAAGGAAGGGCGATGGGACCCTACGCTAGAGCCCTAGTCTCTTGTCTTGGTGGATGGTCGTCGTCCGTCTTTGCCCACACCGGGTTTGGTAGCGGAGCGGCTCGCCGCTTCCTTGGGAAGCGCGCGCTGCCTCTCGGGAACTGTCGGATCTTGACGTTGACGGAGCGTGACCTGGCCGCCTCGGGAGGAGCCCGTGCCGTGTGTGGTCGAGCGATGGGATCGGGGTTTTGACTTGGGCAACCTCATGTTGTCTCGGAAGGGCCACTGCCTGCACGGCCGCTTCGAACGATCCTCAGTGGGGCACGTGGCCCTCGGCGAAGGTTGCCTCGGCTGGTCGGGCTCGGGAGCCCGACCTATGACGGTCGGCGTCCCCACTTGGTCGGGATCGCTTGCCTTGATTTGGTCGGGGACGAGCGTCCTTTGTGGCCCCGCAGTCCCTTAGTCGGAGCTGGGCCTAGGGGCGCTCGTTGGGTCGTAGCTGGGCTTGGCACAACCTGCTTGTCATCCTAGGCCGCTGGGGTACCCCTGGTATGAGTATTCGTCAA
The DNA here is from genome assembly GCA_036346275.1 of Otatea glauca. Lineage (NCBI taxonomy): Eukaryota > Viridiplantae > Streptophyta > Magnoliopsida > Poales > Poaceae > Otatea > Otatea glauca. Next base: position 50,684,545 of record CM070712.1, on the reverse strand, counting down.
TAGGTGAGGTGAGATTATACAACCCTGTAAAATTTGAAGACCAAAATAAATATCAACTGAAAGATAAGAAAAGGATAAATTTGACCGACTAGTGATTTTTTTACTGTTTAGTGCTTTGTCAATTTCATATCTTTCAAATGCGATTGAGTTTAGTCTTCAAATTTTGTAGGGTTGTAGAAGCTCACCTACCCTACATATAGTAATTTTTTGAAAACTTGTACATATAATTTTCATATGTTTTACACCATAATACTATTGTATACAGCATATAGTAACACATTAAGTAATATGCAGTAAAATGTAGTTTTCTTGACACTAAAAGATAGTATATGCTGCTATTTAGTATTTTATTATTTTCATATCTCTTAAATACGATTGAGTTTAGTCTTCAAATTTTACAAGGTTGTAGAATCTCACCTCTCCTACGTGTAGTAATTTTTTGAGAATTTTTCACAGTAAAATGTTATTTTTTTTACAGTAAAAGATAGTATAGGTTGTTGTTTGGCACTTTATTATTTTCACATCTCTCAAATCCGATTGAATTTGGCCTACAAATTTTACAGGGTTGTAGAAACTCACCTCCCCTACGTGTGGTAATTTTTTGCGAATTTTTTAGAACTTATACATATAGTTTTCATAGACTTTACTGCCGAATAAATGATCTGTGCAGAATATGCTCCAAATGTAGTAATTTTATGTTGTATATGTAGTAGTTTCATGTTGTATATATAGTATTTTTTGCTACCGGTCAGGAAAATTATTGTCTAATAGCAAGACTTATATCATTTTATTCCTCTCATCGTCAGTAAGCTACTGATGAAAACCATTTGCAAATTCGAGCTAACAATAAAAAGATATGGCTAAAATAAAAAAGAAAAAGATTCATGTACAAACTATAATACGCATTAACTAGCTGGGTTGACCAATGCATGAACTAGTAACTGATTTGATAGTAATTCAATCTGGATTCAATCAGTACGGTGTGCTTTGCATGCACTTCGCCAGTAAATTCATCAGTTGTTATGTAGTGAAATGTTTCGTGATTTACTACCAGGCTATATTTACTGGCGTTGTTTGTAACCCATTAACTCACTACGTTTCATGTAGTGAAATGTTTCGTGATTTACTACCAGGCTGTATTTATTGGCGTTGTTTGTAACGCATTAACTCACTATGTTTCGGTCAACGCGTGGAATAGCATAAGCGCAACGCGTTTTTTCAATTTTCACGAGTTATATATATGTGCTACCAAATTAAGGATATAATTTCTTTTTGTTTAGCTTCTTCCCATCGCTTTTTCTGAGATAATTGAGAATCAATGCTGAAGCCAAATCTCAGCCCTGTACAAGTTAAACCTCAAAACTTGATTGATCGACCTCTTTTCCGGAAAATATAATAATTACATCATCTTTAATTCTAGCTTTGCTTATCCCATGTAGATCAGAAGAAGAAACAAATCTGTACATCATATATGAAACTCTGAGAGCTCTAGACCTGTAGATGTGTTCTTGTATCTATCGTCTAAGCATGGTCAATGCAGCAGCTACTGACTACTGTACTTCACCCATCCGGCCGCCATTGCCCGCGACAAGTCGGTCGGTCGGTCGTTCAGCCGGTCGTCGCCGGCTGCGGGTAAGGATCGGTCCAGCACTCGTCCTCCGCCACCGCCTCTTTCCACCTCCTGTTGAATATCTGCAGCTCGGTGTAGGACCGCTGCCTCACCGCGTACCGGTCGACCGCCGACGATCCCGACGACGACCGCACCTTGTTGCCGTCGCCGAGAGTGGGGATGCCCCGGTGGAGGACGTACTCGCTGTCGACGACGCCGACGTTGAGCCTTCGGTCGCCCTGCGCGCAGTAGCCGAGCTTGTAATCGAGCCCCCACGCGTAGATGAGGTCGTTCTGGATCATGTGCCACGAGCAGCGCCACGCCGCGCGGGAGACCACCGGAACCATCATCTCCACCCACCTGCACAAACAGCCGCGAGTTTCAGAAACTTGGCAGTTCAGAATCACGAAGCAAGTGACCAACGCCGTGGAAATGCCATGGCCATGCATCTTTGTAACTCTTATGTTACAAGCAAAACGCATTTCGTGTGCAGCTCTCCAGCGTATTCTTGAGAGAAAAAACGCATCTTTGTATTGTGATTACCCTGTGCAGGGAGGCCCCGTGTTGTTCCCGTAGCATCTTCCTTTTCCATTCGTCTTGTAGAATCGCCTGTTCAGAGATACGGTCAGTTTCAGTCTCAGTTTACAACGTCTGTTCTGAAGAAAGAAATTGATAGTTTTCAGTTACCTGTGAACTGCTCCTCTTCGCGCACGGGCCGTGAGGTGATGGTGAATCTGAGACCTATGATCAAGCGCGGGCTGCGATATCTCGAGCCCTTCCTTCTTCACGATCTTGAGGTACCTGAGGGGATCGAAGCTGTCCACCTCGATGTCCTCGTCCCAGAGGAAGATGTAGTCGTACTCCGCTACCAGGTCGGGGTGCAAGAACCTCTTGCCGAACCACCATTTCGTCTGACCGATCGCAGAGACGTGTATCGCCCGGTCAGACCACCTCAGGTCTTTCCACTGGTCGACGACGCCGTCGTAGTGGAACAGCATCACCATGAAGTTGGCAGCGGGAAACTGTCGTGTCGTGCAGTCAGACAAAGACAGACAGTCAGATCATCACAATGACACAGAAGTACAGTGTTATTACCTGAAGAAGCAAGCATGAACACTTGAGAGAAGATGCAACAGGGAACAGTCTGATCATGGTACCTTGGAGACAAGTTTGTCGACGACCGCCTTCTGCTTTATTCCGACGGGGATCGCGAGAAGGCTTTTCGACGGCCTGCCGTCCTCCTTCCGTTCGGGTTTGCCACCCAGTGACTCCATTTCGAAGTTGGACTTCTGTTGCACGATGCCTCTCGGCAGCGGTTCGCTGCCTGGAGGCCTGCATTGATTCTGCAGAGAGTTTGCAGCACAGCAACTGTTCAGTAACTGCTCTTGTGAGACTAGTCCTAAACAGTCAATTTCTTATGAAAAATAGCAATAAAGTTTTGCAGGTGTCTAACCTCGCAGATGTCTCTGGGTTCTTCCTTTGGCATTGGCTCGACGACGCGCAGATCACTCATCGGAGTCCTGGTCTCCTCAATTGCAAACACTTCTCTTGGATGCCACTGTAGTACTGACAAATTCTGCAAAAACAATTGAGCAGGTGTGTCAGAATTCAGACTCTTATCTACGCACTTGATATAAACATCAATAACACATGTTCAGCTATTAGTACACACCTCCTTATGATCAAGCGTGACAATTGCACCGGCAACGAATATTAGCACGAAAAAGATGAGCGCCGCCGGTGGTGCGATGCTGAAGAACCGCTTCTGCGACGAATCATTGGCTGCCGGACCCTGCGGTGAGCCGTCAGAAAGAGCAACGAGTGAACACATCATACATGTCTTGCAATTGCATTGCGTCAAGATTCAGAGAGGCCACGGCCAGCAAGTAATATCTAAATCGACTGCATTGCTCAAATTAGCCTTGATCGGGAAGCAAGAGCTTCACAGAGAGGAAATTAAGAATGGAAGATGAAGGCAAAGGCATATTCCCTGAAAACCCAAGCGAGGAAGGTGAAGCTATGCTAAAATTCACTCTGAAATGTACTGCAAGTGTGACCTCAAAGCAAAGGAATGTTCACTAGGGGTTAAAATCTCAGCAGCCGAAACCTGTAGTTAAAGCTGCGCACGTGCGCGGAGAAATCAATTTGAAGAGAGAATTATGCGTTTCCAATCAGATTAACACAAGCTCCGCCAGCCGAATACCAACAGATATTCATGCAAAATATCAGGGTTAATCAAATGGTCGCCTAATTATTGAATTAAAACAGGACAGTTGTTTTTGATTCACTAGGCTAGAATCCCACAAGCAGCACCTATCAAAACTAAATCAACGGATAAAACAAATAGGCAATTGCAGGAATTCAAGAGAGGAAAGCGAAATACCATATAAGAAAGGCGAGAAAACTCCAATATTTTCTTCTGTGAATCACAAAAATCCAATCTTTGAACGCAATTCACTGAGTTCCATGGGGCATGGGCAAATCAATAGTACAATATAAGCAGAATAATATCGTAGAAGAACAAACAAAGCGATTTTACAAAGCTTCAGTGACGAAAAACAAATTCACTCATGGATTCTTACAAGAAAACTAACATCAGAAACCGTCACGTACTTTCCAAGCTTGGAGAAATTCAATTTATGAACCTCTATAAACTGAAGAAAACGAACAACTAGCAGCGCAAACAGCAGAGCAGCGTAAATTTAGGGAAGAACGTTACGTATTTCTTCTAAAAAGAATAAAATAATACTTTCTTGAACAAAACTTATCCAAATCCTCTCCAGTCACTGGAAAGGATAACCTAAAATTCCGAAGAAATCAAGTGAAAAATAATGGCGAAAAAACAAAAGAGATCAAGAAAGCGCCTTACCATGGAGAAGCGATCACGTGTTCTTGTAAAAGTTACAACTGTTGTCGATAATCATCGATAGGCTGGGGTATGCAATCCGAAGCGAGGAGCAATCGGAATTAGTGATGCGAAGAGGGATTCGGAATTGGAAACGAAGAGTCGTGGCTTTTTATTTCGTTTCATGCTAGTATTGCCTTTTCCCGAATACACCCCTGATATTTCAATGATTTGAAGGAACAGCCCTAATGGGGTTTAAGGTAGTTATTGACTATAGCCTTGGAGGTGTTAATTTTAAAAATTAGGGATGCATTTATCTGTTATCTAATCAAAATTCGAGTATAAAAGTACTACATCAAATAATTAGTCGTGACATTTTACTGCTTGCCTTTCTATACAGTGCATTCTTTCGCCTAATTAAAATGTGAAAAAAGTGAAAATTGCACAATAGGATCCACAAATTTTGGTTAAAGTCAAGGATCGTCGTGAAAGATGCTGGAATATTAATAGCGGAAGTCAAAAAGATGACTCTACATTTAGGACTCGTGCCTTTTCAGTTTCTCCCCACCAGCTAAGCACAAACTACTCATCAATCCTCTTTTAACGGTAAAAAAAAACGCTTAAATAAAGCAAATAAAAAAGAAACGGAAAAATAACGGAAATCAGGGGCTGGCCATTAATTTTCTTCACTGGTTTTCTCAGAAAAAAAGGGATTTTTCTTCGCCTTGTCAAATTCAGATTTGGTTTCATTAATTTCCAAAGCATAAGATATGAAAATTAAATGATATTTGGCCAAAAGAAAGAAGAAGATATTTATGAGTGACTTTATGAAGATGGGAAAGACCAGAATCTGGTGTGCCAGTGATGTGGGCCCACACTCTGACAGGTGTAGAGGATTATCTCAGGAAGGAGGAGTTTGATGTGAACCCCACGAGGGGCTTTCAAGTTGTAGCCCCTCCGCCTCCTCTATTTCGCACACGTTGCAGAAAATCCTAACTGTGTCCTACCATGTTCAGGATCTTTTGCACCCTAAGCTCTTTGCTAAACCGACATGTTCAGTACTTCAGTGTCAAGAGAAACGCCTAGCCAGAAATTGAAATTCAATGTTTCTGGACTGGAATGGAGTCCAGTCATTAGGGTGAAAACGGGCGGATATTTCCGTTTGATCCGGAGTCGGATCTGGTTAGAATTGGACCCGGGAAGAAAATCGGATATCGGATCGGATCCGGATCCGAATAGTTAAAAATGGATATCAGATCGGATTCGGATCGTACACTATCCGGAAAATATGGATCATGAACCAGATATCGGATATTTGCATTATTCGGATATCCGGATTGGAAATCAATCAGTCAGGCAATCACCTGTAGGTTCAAGGATAACCGACTAGAGGGGGGTGAATAGGAGGTTTCTAAATTTTTCAACACAAATTAGAAATTACAAATGACACTACGAAATTGAGATACAAATTTGAGGAACACAATAATGTCTCTAGCATTTTCTTAAGATGTTATGTCAATACAAGTGAAACAAATAGACTTGTGAGCACAAAGACTATGAAGAGTATGGTATTAATGAAATGGAATCTCAACAATCAAGAATACCAAACACAAATAAATAGGAGATAAGGAATTTAACCCGTGGTCTCGGAGATTTGCCGGTCTCCCCTACTCCACGTTGAGGTGACTTGAACCACGTCAAGTCGGCTCCACTCGCTTGAGCCTTCCTCAATCACTAAGGTAGTTCTTCCCTGCTTCGGGTAGGCGAACTCCGGCCTTCACAACTTGCCGGGGCTTCTCACAATCTTCGTTGAGAAGCTCACCGCGCACGATCGCCACCAAGCCGTCTAGGAGACGGCAACCTCCAAGAGTAATAAACCTTGATGCTAGCTTGAGGTCGAATGTCAGTATCTAAAGGCTCAAACACTAAATGAAACACTCAATCTTGCTTCTCACACTCACAAATGGAAATTGAATGCACACAAGAGTGGAGAACACTTGCTAGAGCTCAAATATCATCAATGAGGATCAAGAGATGCTCTAGAATGCAGGTGGGGGGCATTTATAGCCTCCACCAAACTTTCTAGCCGTTGGAGCTCGAAATCTGCAAAAATCTGTTTTTCCGGTGCTACCGCCCATGTAGGATCGGTAGTACCATGCTCCACTTCAACGGCTAGAACAGTGCATTTAATGCACTTGCCAAAGACCGTTACAGGGGGTCCGGTGCTACCGCCCAACTAGGGCCGGTAGCACCGGTCTCCACTTCATTTTCTTTCTTCAAAAAGACACCTCTTTGGAATTATAGCACCGGGCTTATGGCCGGTGCTATCGTAGGTCTGCTAGCACCAGGATACAATGGTCGGTAGCACCGGGCTCCAAGTGCCCAGAAAAGGTGCTTCTCTGGAATTTTTACACCGGGTTGAGGTCCGGTGCTACTGATGGTCCGGTAGCACCAGCCTACCATGGGCGGTAGCACCGGGCTACAAAAACGCCCAAAAAGATCTTCTCTGGAATTTTCACACCGGGTTGAGGTCCGGTGCTACCGATGGTCCGATAGCACCGGCCTACCATGGGCGGTAGCACCGAGCTACAAAAACGCCCTAAAAGCCTTTCTCTGGAATTTTCACACCGCCTTATTGAGCCGGTGCTACCGCGCATCCGGTAGCACCGCGCTGTCATGGGCGGTAGCACCGGGTTTCCAGAGATTGTATTTGTTCTAAAGGATTTTCAAGATTGAAACTTATTTATCATTTGGCAACTATTTGAATATGCATTTTGAGCCTTTAAACCCTAAAAGACATCGAGATAAGCGTCAAGATCCCTCTTAATAGTACGGCCCTAAATCTAGTAAACCGATCTTTCTTTCAAACTCCAAGATCGTCAGAAGACTAGAAAAGAGTCTTATAAATTTACCTTTTCATGATCTTGACATATTGCCGATTGGTTTGAACCTTCCTTGGTATTTCCATGATCATTAAGCTTGGAATTGACCTACTTTCAATATTCTCAGGAAAAGCATTAGATCATATAGCAAAGTTGTCATTAATTATCAAAACCAAAACATACTGGGTGCCTAGATGCTTTCAATCTCCCCTTTTTAGTAATTGATGACAACCCAAAGTGATAATTTGAAATTGTTTTTAAGTGAACAAGAGAAAAGAAGGTTTTGCTATTCGTTGATGAAAGCTCATAATAGTTTGTAAAAAGGCCACAATATTGCAAACAAGTAGTGCCTTTTCTATACCCCTTTATAATGCACTTAAGCATTTTTTTCTACGTCCACCCCAAATAATGCACCCAACTAGAGATGACCCAACCTTCATGCACCCAGCGAAACGTCCCCAGAAACTTGCCTCCATCAAAATTAACCTCTCAGATCTTTCCTCAGCTTTACTCACCCACATCCGATGGCCATTGTTTAATGTGTCTAACTCATCCGTATGACCCACAACAGATCTCCCCCTACCTCCAGCATCATCTCAAGGAAAAGGAAACAAATATCCTGAAATTAAGGAAAAGGAAACAAATGTTCTAGAAAAGTAAAAGACCATATATTACGTGCTGGGAAAAGGAAACCAGAAGACAGGGTACTATACTAGTAACAGCAATAGACAATAAGAATGCTCGAAAGGTATCAAAAAGGTGTCCATCCCTCAAGCATAAAGTTGACCTTTTCAAGTTGTAGCCAGAATAACTAAAAAGAAAAACATAGCCTATTGGATAGAAAGCTATCTCCACCACTGAGACGAAGTCACTAAAAAAATACGGATGCGCTTCTCAAAAATAAAAGAAAAGAAAATAGTGTTAAGGATATTTGGAGAAATAATCCCAAAGAAACGTGCCATTGTATCCGCCGTCCAAACCGTATTCACATCGTCATCAAACACCAGAAAACAGCCGCAGGGTTCCACATCTCTCAGCCATCATCTCCCTTTCATTTGTTTATTTTCTTTGTTTGTTTTCATAAATGTAGTATATCCTGCAATATTTGTTATGTCTTCGTCACTTCTAGAGAAACTAAGCCAATGTCTCCAACAAGAAAATCAATCATGCACCCTAACCAAACTCTGGGAGGAGACAAAAGCTTGAAAATTTTCAGAGAAGAAAAAACACTTGTTCTGGCACCACAACTGGTTTGATGGTGTCATACAATGACTATGCTAAAAAATAAAAAGATTCTTGCAAATATGTAATTGTAATCCTTATAGATCAATGATTTGAATTGACCCAAAAAAAACCCCTCTAACTGAGCACTCATTTTGCGAGAGATAATGTGAAGATACCCCGTTTGGATAATCTTGAAGCAGCTCCATTGGTAATTTGGTATAACACATTGCTGGTAGGCAGCATGCAAAAGGGAAGAGCAGAGCAGCAATGCTGTAGTACCAGAACCAGACAATTTTCAGAGTTAGGTGGTCTGTTTTCAGAGTATGGTAACATTGGTTGGGATGTCGTTAAAGGAAAGTACACATTCGGAATTTGGGCTACCGAAACTCATGTCATTTTGCACTCTCGTATCTTGAACTGCCTTCATTCCAAGGCATCAGATCAGAGCAGCACATGGTGACAGTCCAACCAACAAGGGATATGAAGGAAACTTTGCTGCTAAAATTTTGGAGATTTTCTGTCATACAAAAATATGAATTGAGCCCAGGCCCATATGCCATTAGATGTACGCGACATATATACCCACTAGTATAGTGCCTGTGCTAACGCTACGACGACAGTACACCCGCTTATCAATTAAATGAGAAGATAAGTATGAATACAACACTTAATAATAAAAGAGAAATTTAGAATTTTAAATGAATTTAGAAAGAAAAACGGAACTAAATAGAGGTCGAATAGGCGAAAACGGGCTCCCAAAAGATTTTAAATCAAGAAAGAGAAAGAAAAAAGAATTTTCTGATCTTAGATTATTATTTTGCGGCTTCCACAGAGAGCACAACGTGCTCTCTGGGCTTGACGAGGCAAGGGAGGAAGGCCGGGGTGGCCACGGTCGCAGATGGGTCGGCAGCAAGGCAAGATCGTCGACACCGAGCCTGCGGGGAGGAGTCACGGTTGCGGTGAATTCGCGGGAAAGATGACGGTGATGGCTTGGTTACCTCCAATCCGCGATCTTTACAAGAGGAGCACTTGGGGATTTACGCAATGCGATGGGGTGGAGAAAAGCTCACGGCTTTTATAGCACGAAACAAGCATATTTATGGAAACCATAATTTGGGATCAAATCATATTGGGAGGAAATTTTGGCAATAGATCACGAAATTTGGGGAATTAACACCATAGATGGAAAGAGGAGATTTGGTGCGGGATTGATGGAGCTTTGGAGCTTCTTTCTTGCTTTAATGGAGGGAGGAAGAGAAGAAACTTCTGTCAGTGCGAAATTGCAGACTAAAAGAAGCTACAAGTGAGTTGCCTTCATTTTTTTAAATATAGAAGGATTTTTGAAAATACAACACATTAGGTTAAAAAATTCTAGAAAAATTCTCAAAAAAACTTTCGATTATTTTGTACTTAATAAAATTATTTTCAAAAAAAATAAATTATAAATTTGCCGAGGCACGGCTGCTGCGAGGTCGCTGACCAGCAACCTCGCCGCGTCGGCAAAGCCACCGATGGCGACCGTAGAGCCATTGCAGACCTACGTTCTCCGTGCGCCTTGCCATCTCCCGGTTTCCTTTTCCCAGCACGTAATATATGGTCCTTTCCTTTTTCAGGACGTTTGTTTCCTTTTCCTTAATTCCAGGACGTTTGTTTCCTTTTTATTGTTGATGCTAGAGATGAGGGAAGGTCTGTTGTGGACCACAGGGATGATTTCGAAAAAATATGGAAAAATAAACTGCGCTCGCCGACCGCTGGATCCGCAAGGAAAAAAGATAAAATTAAAATGGTTGCTTTCATGGCCGTTCCATGAGAAAAATTGAAAAAAAATTAAGCAGCACTCACAGACAGTTGGTTCCTTAGATAAAAAATGAAAACAAAGATTCTGCGCTCTCCGTGCGCTGAAATTAGGCTTTATGGGGCTAGATCCATAAAAAAGTCTCGAGAAGGGTCATATTCGGAAAAAAATACGATCACAATGCCAGGACAATAAAAAATTCAAGTCTTATTTTCTTGCATGCGGATCCTCCCTGTTTATTTCCTTGTTTGATTCACCCTCCTTCCAAATATGTAGTACCAATAAAAAATTCAAATCTAGTTTCCTTGCATGCGGATCCTCCTTATTTATTTCCTTGTTTGATTCGCTCTCCTTCCAAATATGTAGGTGGGGGAGGTCTCTTGTGGGCCACAGGGATGGTTAGACACACTAAATAATGACCATCGGATGTGGGTGAGTAAAACTGAGGAAAGATCTGAGACGTTCATTTTGATGAATGCAAGTTTCTGGGGACGTTTTGCTGGGTGCACGAACATTGGGTCATCTCTAATGAGGTGCATTATTTAGGGTGGACGTAGAAAAATTTGCTTAGGTGCATTATAAAGAGGTATAGATGAATTGATCATTCCAGAAGCACTCTTTTTTACAAGATTTAATGGTCAGAGACAGGAGCTACATGGAATTTTGCCTAGGCATTTTTCCAGAAAATAAGATCAGAGACATAAACATGTAACGAACTCGTCAATCTCCAACGTCCTAATAATTGTTCCTGTCCAACCCAGATACTCGATCCATCTTCTAATATATCCCTCGGCAGATTACTGGCTTTCAAGGAAAAGAAATACCCAATCCGACGTGCTGGCACTACTGGTAGAAACCGTATATTTTGACTTGAGGCGCAGCCAACTGGGACTTGCAACCCAGGAGTTGACGTGATCATGTGACAGGTTTTTTTTTTGCCCGGTTTTCCTTGTGCGATGCACGTCCTGGCGTTGAAAATGCGGTAGCCTGATGATCAACTTGCTCATGCAAACGTTGCACCTAAACTGAAACGTTCAGGAGACGCCACAGCCAACATTGGAAGCTCAAGTCCAGTCACGTCTGGTGTATGATACCGTTATCTCGACCGTTTCTTAAGGCGCTACCCTATCCTCCGCCTGAAAGAGTACTCCATCGTTCCTTTATTATACTGGCTGAAAGCTCCTGCTATGCTATAGATAAAAATAATATTATCTAACACGTTAAGTTGTTGTCGTTGAGCTTAGCTTGCACTATGCTCGCGGCTCTTCAGCAGTGCCTGGTCGAGTTCCGTTTCGGCCTACAGCGTGCCTCTGCTGTTGAGCTTGGATTACACCATATCATTAGCTTTGTTACTGTTATTTGCATTGTATCTCCACCGCAAACCTTAGGGGAGGGAAGGGTGATTGTTATAGGGCAAATTTTTTATTTGTCAGAGTCCACCACTAGATTCTCTTAAAGGAATAACGATAAAAGTGTCTAAAAATATGTTCTAAGCTATTACACCCTAGAGATAGAGAGAACAAAATCACGCAAAATCCACGGGCTCTTACACGGAAGTAACAAAATTACGTGCTACCATAGTTCAAAATCCAGGAGGAATTTTGGAAAGTTCGTTCAAGATTTCTGATTTCGGCCGGGGACGAAATTCAAAATCCCAGTTGAATAAAAAATCGAAAAAAAATCAAATTGCTACAGTATTATTTGCCAAAAATCGGCAAATTTCACAGAATTCTCAGGTATTTTGACCGGATTTGGGTCAACAACCCTTAAGAATGTCACCTTCCATGAAAATTTGTTGAAAAACTGAATTTTTGAGATGTTTATAAAAATAGCAGAAATATTTTTAAATTTTTATAAATTTTTAAAAGCTTGATCATACTCAGAAAAATTTATCATACCATATTTAGAATTTTATGATTATTCATAAAAATTTCCAAAATAATTGAACTTCATTTGTTATATTTAAAAATTCAAAAACAGAATAAACATAACTGTGATAGTAACAGTGTCAGAATTTTATAAATTCGCTCGAGTGTGATCATGACCCAAAATTTTTAAGAGAGCTTAAAAATTTCCATATAACTCTTGTATAATTTTTTTTAAAAAAATTAAACTTGTTTTGGTTCCTCAATCAAATCTATGTAAACAATACATGTAGCACCGTAAAGATTTTATCAGGACAATAGCACTTTCATAATTTTTTAAAATTACTCGAGATTTATCATCATATGAAAATTTTATAAGAATATTAGTGATGCATTAAGACCATCCACAAAATTTTATAAAATAGTTTGAACCATTTTTCATTCGGTTGAAATTTGTTGGCCAGCCTTCAACAGCATTGTCCAAATTTTTGAAAATTCCTCAGGCTTGATCATCATCTAAAAAATTTATGGGAAAATTATTTATGCATCAGGACCATCCAAAAAAATTGGGTTAATGTGGTTTGCACCATTTTTCATTCGGTTGAAATTTGCTTGTTAGCCTTTTATCAGGACAGTAGCACTTTCAGAATTTTTTAAAATTCCTCAATCTTGATCATCATCTGAAATTTTTATGAGAATATTAGTGATGTGTTAGGACCATACACAAAAATCTTGAAAAAAAAATTTAACATCGTTTCGATAATTTTTCACTCAGTTGAATTTTGCTGAGATTTCGGCCGAAATTTTGGAAATTTCGTTTCAAAAATTCCGACATTCAAATTTTCGTTTTAAATTTTGATCAATTTCATCTGAAATTTTGATATTTCGCCGAAATTTCGGATTTCGCCCACCTCCGAAATGTGAACCGAAAACAAAATTTCAAACTTTGCGTGCTACCGCGTGTGGTACAGAGTTAGCATTAAAACACTCCTGTTGCCCCCTAATAAGGAAAAGTTAACTAGAGGAATCACATTCTTCTTGCTATATGACCAACAAAACAAGTGGCTTTTAATCCGAAAAGCAACTGGAGAGAGGAGGAGCACTCAGAAAGAAACAAAAAAAGTGTTCGTCTTGATATCGTTGGCGCCCTACTTAGATTGCTTAACAAGGAGAGGAGAGGATAAATCCCAAGTCTGAATTTTTAAAGGTAGCTAAGGATAAGCTATACGAGGGAGGCGTTACCTAATGCCTCACGCGCACGTAGACATATGGGTGGAGGTGGAGAGGATATGCTATGTGCTCGCGTAGTCGCGTCCACAACTCCACATCCGACTGCCCACCCCACCCAGTCACCCACCACCTCTTCTTCTCTTCCCTCCCCTCCCCTTGTACTCTATCCCCGTCGGCGTCAATGGGTGGCACAGCCACAGCAGCAGCGCCCTTCGCTTTGGGCTAACTGGATGGCAACTGACAAGTACCCGCCGATTAAGACCCAGTACTATTTTGTGTTATTCAGCCGCACAAGCTCAATGATTGCTTTGATCAATGGACATGCCATCAACAGTCGATCGGTTTGAAGATTGGGAGTCGAAAGCCAGTAGCTCAACTGGTATGTTATTTGGACTTGCTCTGACGAACACCAAAGTTGCTGTATTATGTATTGCTAAATGATTATGTAGGGTTTAATCCCACTCTTCGGTAGCTACATCCAGGACACGATCTCTTCTTCCTCTTATTCTGATTTAGGGTGCTGGACTAAAGGTGATGGGCTTGAGGCCCTCTTTACCAAGGCGTTTTTCCGGCCCAATTGAACTCTTGTTGACAATTCAAGCCCAAAAAACTTTACCTCATGTCTCCCAGGCCTTGAAAAGCCATAATCTGGAGAGGAAGCACAACAGCATCTGGACATCTTTACATTGCATCACATCTATACCCCTTTATAATGCACCTAAGCAATTTTTTCTACGTCCACCCTAAATAATGCATCTCATTAGAGATGGCCCAATGTTCGTGCACCCAGCAAAACATCCCCAAAAACTTGCATTCATCAAAATGAACGTCTTAGATCTTTCCTCAGTTTTACTCACCCACATCCGATGGCCATTGTTTAATGTGTCTAACTCATTCATTCATGTGACCCACAACAGGAAAGCCTGCACATATATATTTCAATTGAACTATATATATGGTATTTATGTTGCAAATCTAAACCCATTTAATTTCGATTCAATATTTACCATACCAGTCAGTACCATGAATCGCACGCTTAATTTTCTTCCATTCATGCATGTGCACCACATCTTATACAAGACGCTCACGTACCGCCACCATAATATTATTTAGCGAAAAATATTATATAAGGAATGTGTGTATGAAATGCAATTATTGTGTGATAAATATAAGGAATAAGTTTATTTTAGGATTTATTCCTAAATACACTATGGGAAGTAACAGATATTCTGATAATAATTAGCCTCAATCAGGACGCACAAATGGTGCTATATATTAGCATTCATATTTAGATGACAATTAGGGAAGCCATTATTGGTCCAGCTTTTCAGGATGACATACTGCTGCCCGCGCGGCGTTCGACCCGCCCGGCGCCGACTACACTAGGGGCTTGCGCCGCGCGATCGGTCTGCCGGAGATGGACGCGTACCTTTGCGCGAAGCGGGAGGCGGCGGAGGCTGTCGACGCCGCACTCGCGGAGGCAATGCTGACGAGCGCGGTATGTGGAGGAGATCAAGGGCAACACCTTCGGGCATGCGGATCCTCCCTGTTTATTTTCTTGTTTGATTTGCTCTCCTTCCAAATATGTAGTACATACAGTTTTGACAATTCAAGTCTAGTTTCCTTACATACAGATCCTTTCTGTTTATTTCCTTGTTTGATTCGCTCTCTTTCTAAATATGTAGTACGTACAATGTGATCACAAGATTATTTATTATTAAGTATTATATTCATACTCATCTTTTATTTAATTGATAAGAAGGTGTACTGCCGTCGTAACGTTAGCACTGGCACTATACTAGTACAGAATAGATATTTCTTCGCACATGGAGTGCACAAAAGCAAGCAGTCAAGTACCAATTTCCACCAAAGTACTACGGTATTCTTTACAAATAAAGATGCAGATTAGTACGACGTCTCGAGTGCCAACATCACTTGTTAAATTGTTTGAAAAACTGTTTGCTAATAATAACCCTGTGAATAATTCAGATACAATCACCACAAAGCCAATGCGTAAAGGGTCAGGTGCTGCAGCTCTAGTGCTTTCCAGAATGTCTGGATCACTTTAATCCGTCGTTGGGAGGTACACCCGGTGGAAGTTGTTCATGGTCAGCTTCCTCCGGCAGGTAGGGCACTTCTTCTGAGCCTGAATGGAGGCCTTGATGCATTTCTGGCAGAAAATGTGACCGCATATGGTCGATGACGCATTGACCAGCTCATTCATGCAGACTGGACAGGTGAACTTGGGCTCCTTTGGGACCTCCTTCACAGGTACAGGGGGTGCCTGCATGACCGTGGGCAGCAGCATTTAATCACAGAGCTGCTAGCCACTATATTATGGTATTGAGCTATTGGTGAAGTACATGGTAGAGTTCTTACCACTATGCTGTTGGTTTCAGGTGTGCCCAATAAATTTATTGTAGGGCTGTTGTTCGATGCTCTCGACCGATCATGCCTAGGGTTCATCCCCAGAGACAGTAGTGTGTTCACATGCTCATCAAGAGCTTCCCCTAGACATAAAGCAATACACACCAAGTTAATAAATGGGAAGAATATATGCACCGGGCATAAAGCTAACAAAATTCTGGGACTGAAAAGTGTCTATAGCTTAATTTGGAAAACGTCATACATGAATATCGGCAAATGTACATTGTCATATCCCATTTCTACTTGATAAGGCATACCACACAAAAAGACAAATAAGTACAAGAGCCTCTGCGGAAGATACTTCATGCTGATTTTCTGATGATGGATCCTTAAAGCTAACATTTGACTTATATGGACACTAAATACATATTCAGTTGGCCTAGTGACAGCAGCAATTATAAGTTAACTGAACCTACTGAAGCCAGAAAAATTGCTTTGCGACACTCAGTCCTTACCCATGGGCGTTCGCAGTATAGGGACGTGGGTGTACAGATGTACATCCAAATTTTTTGAAAAAAAAAAGCTCAATATATAGAAAGTATATTAGATGTATATACTATTAAGTGGGCTTAAAAATACATATTTCAACCTATCACACCCATTCCCTCTCCCAATCTTCCCTACACGGCGTATTCGCTAAGATCCGTCTTCCTCCATTCCTCGAGCTCAACACCAACTATCCCTTCGTTCATGACACCCCCATGCTCTCTCACTCTCTCTGTGGCGACGCAGTAGCCCGACAATAACGGACAAAGGCTATGGGGTAGGTGCAAGTCAGTAGAGAGCAAGGCAGCAGACGGTGTCGAGCAGCTACTGGCACCGACGAAAGGCAAAGGCAGCAGGGTAGGTAGTGGCGCAAGGAGCGGTGCATGACGGCAGCCATAGCCCCTATGGCCGTAGCGAGCACCGACTTGGGGATGGAGAGTGCGACACCAGCGACGGCTGGCGGGTCAAGGCGACGGTGTACAATAGGGCAAGGAGCAGCGCGCGGCGTGTTGCATGTCAGCCCTATGCTACAGCGAGCATCGAGTCGGGGATGAAAGGTGCTATACCAGCGGCGATTGGCAAGACAAGAAGCAGTACTAAAATAGTAGGCAACAGCTGAGCATTCGGCATGGACAACCACACAAGTGAATTTAATTCTTGATTCCCAAATATGAAATTCCCAATTCACAACTCTATCAAAGTTGTGTTAATTTGTAATGGTGAATCATGGTTTTTTAAATGTAGCATGTAGAGCATTCAAAAATAGAGAGGAAGTATATAGATTTGAAATCCCCAATTCACAAATCTCTAAATTATTTTAGTTGTTGTCTCTATTAACAACAACTTGTACTTTGTATTTTTTTGCTATTGTGAATCTTTATATTTTATAATGAACAATATTTTTATAACTTCAAACATCCATTCTGGAAATCCTGGATCCACCACTGTCCTTACCACGATGATTAATGGCCTATGTCAATATCCAGTACCGCAAAAGGCAATCTAGAGCTCATACTATTTATTTTCTAGTGTCAAGGGGTAATTTCAAACAGATTGTGTCTGTTGAGTCTTACACCCAGATAGAACCCATGGGCAAGACTTATTATGTTTGGAATTGTGGGGCTGTGCTATACTGCTAAGTGAAGCATATATGGAAGATATACTTGCGAGTTACAATAAAAAAATAGAACCTTATAAAATGCACCGTAATGAAGTACTAGATATTCAGAATCGGCAAGGAATAAGGAATACATATTGTAAAAAAGCTGTGACAGCACAAACAGTTGATACTTGATACATGCACCATAGTATCTCTTGATGCTCAGCAAGGTAAATTGTCCGACAACTAAGTTGTCTTAATAAGACGTAAAATCTCCAGCATTACACATGAAATTTAGTGTGTTAACTGCCCTGAATTTTACAAACTACAAGCTGCCGTAATGGAGGATGTAAAACTACCCTAGATGTATTCCAAATACCTCTCTGTTATCTGATATTCCAAATAACCTTCCCATATCAACAGATGACATGACACATCATAGCAAGAAGCACAAGATTTCATTTATTTTCCTAATAGACATGGCAAACATTATTTTGCATGCACAATACTGAACAGTCACAATTATTGTTACTTACAAATTTATCATGCTAATCTGATGGGAGATAAACAAAAGACGCATTATGATGATGTCACTTAAGGCAAAAATGTTCAACATTAGAGAATGGAACGAGTAGTATGAATTCATTTCATACAAATATATATATATGTTTACATTCAAATGTCACAGTATGGGTCAAAAAATTCGCGCTGGGGATACCTGCTGGCCCAGCAATAGTCTCAGAATCATCATCTATTATCACAGTGATAGGTCTCGTCCTGGCTGACTGTTGCCTCGCCTGAGGCATAAAGTAAACAACAATATCATCAGAGTCCCTTCTTCTCAAGCAATCATAAAATAACTGAAATCAGCAAAAAAAAAATGCACGTGTACAGGTAGAGATTAGAACCAAGGATAAGGAACATACTTGAGGGAGCGACCTTCTTGAAGAATAGATAACAACATCATCATCCATGGCTTCCACATCGATGGGGAAGCTATTCATACCAATGTGCGACTCTGCAGCAGCCGCTGGCACCAAAAGCTGTGGGGTCTCAGCCACAACTGTGGCAGAGGCTTGGCTGTGTGAGACAGGGTCGCTGCTGGAAGGTAAACCCTCATCACCAGCTCCTTCAACTGGAAGCGAGTTCAGGTCCAGAAGCTGTGATACCTTGGAAGTCCGTCGCCTCTTAGGAATCCACCTCAGGAAACCTTGGGAGTTCATACTGTTGCAATGAAACCAACAGCCTTCAGCAAAGCCAATAGAACCCCTGTAAGTTTACAAACTTCAACATCATATACAACCATAATTCCAACTGTTTTGGAATGAATGAGTGAAGAAATACAATATTGTTCTCGAGAAGGCATAGTTCGACAAATCTATCATGATATAAGCTAATCCAAAGCAGCAAAAGAGTTGGCCTCTACAAAAAAAGGAAACAACTTTTACCCCCATTAACCCCCTTTTTCTTCAGAAATCAGCATAAATGGCACATGCATACACAATTGAATAAAATACACTCGAAGGAGATGCAGAGCCTCTAAATATCACATCTTTTCATGCTCTCCCCCATCGAATCGACTCCAATCAACAATCAATCCCTAAAAACTCGATCAAACCTTTTCAAAAGACGTCTTTAAGCCCAAACGCCCCTCCCTAAGGGCCCGGTCACCGCATCCAACAAAAGGCAACCAAAAAATTTCACCTTTCAGCCGCTTTCCCCAAATCCCCAACCCCCAAACCATGAGGGATTAAGGGTCAAGAAAGATCCCCAAAATTCCCTCCCAAAACCCCTTATTTCGACCAAAAATCCTCCTAAACCCCCCAAATCCGAGCATGATTTAAGCATTTCCTCGCCCCCTCGATCCGGGTCCGACCCAAAAAAATCCAACAAAAATCAGGGAAAAAATGGAGAAAATCGCCCGATGTAAAGGATGATACAGGGATCACTGGGTTGGAAACGAAAATCACCAGCAAAAATTCAGGTGAATCGCTTGGGTCGCGAGGAGCGACTAGGGTTTGGGGGTTGCGGTGGGGAAGACTCGTTGGATTTCTTCCTTCGCCCGCCGACCACCTCACCATTTATAAATAGGGACCGGACGTGGACAGTGTCACGGACGGCTATCACTCGGGCTCCTGAGCCGGGTTCACAATAGAACCCATCTCGACTGTACGACCTCGTGGAGATTCGCGCGAATGCTATCCGGCGCGTGGGCTTGGTGTATGGAGGGAGGCGGTCGGGTTAATTCCCCTCTCGGCGAGGGGAGAGGGGAAGACGCAGTGAGGACATGGTGATGTGAGCACCTACGTGCAAACTGGATTTGGGCCGGTCTGGGTGGGTGACATGTGGGCCATGGACCCACGCATCAGTTGGACAGCGTGGGATTTTGTTCGAGTTGCTTGGTTTAGGTCTGGTTTTGACTCGAGCCTGGTTTTGCTGTGTGGCTTGTAGCCTCCCAGAGCCATGCTTCACGAATTAACCTTTTGTGTAGTATTCGTATATGTATACTACTTGCCAATGAACGAACCGATAGATTCATATGATTGGATTTGGCCTTTTCTCGTTGACAAGAGTACACATATGTTTAAGTTTATATGACGTATTTTTAATAGTTTTGTTCAAAAATATAAGTTATATTTTATATTTTAATGTAAAATTAGTGTGAAGTCCCATCTATACAATTAATATATCCATATTTACTTTTTATATTCTCTATATGCATGTAGCGAATATAATGCTTAGCGATAATAACTAGAAGTATAGTCATTTTAATATCTTTTTAATCTATATACCAAGAACAAACACGCTTTATAAACTTGGACGACGGAGGGAGTAATTTGAAATGGCTGGTTTTCCATTATCACCAATAGGATTTATCATTTCCATCCTAAGGGATTTGACATAACTACTATATTATAGCGCCTGGGATTGCCGGCTTCCGAGCGCGTCCACGTCGCTTCGCTTCTGCGGCTAATCGCAGCAGCGCCGCGCCCGCCTGCCCGTTCCGCTCCGATCGTGTCATCCGTTGTTGCCGTGCCAACTCCGTTTCGCTGGGTCGCTTTCGCGCCGTTCGTCGCTACGATGGTTGGTAGCGTGTCTGGATTCGCGCCACGGCCACTTCGCGGCTTCTTCTTTTGCGTTCCTCTTGGGAGGCCTCGATCCGAGCTCTTCTCGGTTCGCCGTCCGTCATCTCGTGAGCTCCAGCGCCTCCGTCGTCGCTTCGCCTCGGTTCGCCGGTTGTCTTCTTCTTCGATCCATCCCTTTCCTCCGGAGGCCCGACGCGCTTCGCATCCGCCTCGGCCGGTTCGGTCGATCATCGCGCCCCACGCTCCACGCCGCCATGATCCGGTTAGATATGGTCATTTAACCCCATTTTGTCCTCTTGATGCGCTCTTGGTTTGCCCTTTCTCTCATCCTCGGGGCAACCGAGTCCATGCCATTGACCGGACACGCAAGATCGGCGCACACCACCGCTTCCTCGGTGTTCTCACTCTTGACCTCAAACCCTAGAGCAAGTTCGGACCCAATCCATCATCCGCACAGTTCGGTTCCTCCCTTCTGTCTTGCCGTTAGGGGATTCTGTTTCCTTGTTGCATTATGCGATTGGTTCTATGCTTTTGGGGTTTTCTTGATTTTGGTAGAACTCGATGGCTTGGAGGGCTTGGTGTCATTGGACTCAAAGAAGAAGGCGCCGCTCGGCTACACAAGAGCTAGTGGGTTCTTGTGTTGCTTAAGAATTGTTTTCTTGGCTTTGTGGATCATATTTGAAACAAACCAAATCAGTACTTAGTAGGTAGCATAAAAGTCCAAGATTTGCCACTCGAATGTTAATGTTAGAACTTAGAACGCTGTGTTTCCTTCCTTTTTTTGACTAAAAGATTAGCTGATGGTTGTCCCTTTGATCAGCTAACTTGCTGCAGCAGCCATTTGGAATGCTTATGGAGCCTTCCACTGCCCATTGTGGATATTTACACGCTTCTTGTCCGACGTTCTTTGTGGAATCCTAAGACTGTATGTATATTCATCATCGGAGATGGGATAAGCCATGTGTTTTAAGCCTAATCAATAAGAAAATCTTTTGTTATTTGTTGTAGATTAAGGCAGTATAATTACATGATCGTGCACATTTGTTTCTTTCCGCTAAAAAGGAGCCGCCTTTTCTAACAGATTTTCTTTGGCATACATGAAGTACCTAGCTAACGACCTTGATGTTTGTTTTTTTGTAGATCACAGGAACATTAACCTTGGGTGCAGCATGTGTATCGGCAGACATCACTATTTTAATGATCTGAACATGTTTCTTGATCTGCTTTGCGGAGCAGTACTTGGCCTTCCTGATTATAAGTTAGTTTTCACTCATTTGCTATATACGTACAACCTATATTGCAAGACTAACAGACTGATAAATTCCTCTCTTGTTAAACAATTCTTGCACCGAGTTGCAGATCTCACATTGGTACCATCACTTGCTATCGGCAGGTATCCTCAAGCTGCCCGTGTTACAATAGGTTTGCAAATCTATATTTAGGCTCTGTGTTATTTTACCTCTACCATATTCCTCTGATGGCACACTTGCGATCACCAATTTTAAAAATGTTTCTCTTTATTTCTCAGGCAGGCCCAGGTACTGACAAAGTGTATGCACAAATGACTCTTCAACCAGTGATTACAGTATCAATATTAAAGTACCGTTGTAGTTTTGTTACTCTGCCCTGTAGGACTTCTCTTCGCAGCCTTGATCTCAAGAATTACAAGCCAGGGATATACATGACAATATGTGGGCATTTCGACATATATATTGAGGTGTGCAAAATATAGCATTGAGTACAACTTTCTTCTGCTGCAAGATGGCACAATAAATAAAACTCTTCGCACCTTGAGTTCTTTTATGTTCTGCATAACATTTTTAGGTTCACTGCTAGAGTTACTTAACTAAATAAAACTCTTCGCACCTTGTGTTCTTTTATGTTCTGCATAACATTTTGAGGTTCACTGCTACTGTTACTTAACACTATTGGATGTCCTCAGAGTGTATATGCAAATTTGGAGACTATTAGTTTTTGTCATGCTTTGTTATAATCAGGTCAGCCAAGAAGACATTTACTTAGTACTGGTTGGAGCCTTTTCATGAGTGGCAAGAGGCTACTTGTTGGTGATTTGACATCTTTGCTAGGTAAATTTCATGCTCCCTTCCATCTTGTGAAAGCTTATCCTGGTTCTTCCTAGAGTTTCAAATTTTAGCAACCGATAATTGAAATAGAGAACAAAATTGGAGAATTAAATGCCACCTTTTGTTTTGCTATCATGTTATCTTTTAGGAATGAAAAAAAGCAACTTCTAATAGGAATCAGGCAACCGATAATTGAAATAAAGAACAAGATTGGAGAATTAAATCCACTTTTTGTTTTGCTATCATGTTATCTTTAGGAGTGAAAAACAACAACTTCTACTAGGAATCAGGCGTGCAAGCCGACAACCCACTAACATGCCATCTTCAATACTTTCGGGTGACAGTATGCGCACAGGGGTCCTTGCTTCAGCAGCCCATGCTGCTATCAAGACTAGCCTATTTACCATATTTTATGACCCTAGGTGAGTTCCAAATCCGTTCTTTGACATTATAATCTTGTTAGCTACCTCATAGTTTTCTATGTAAATTCAATAGCTACTAAGAAATTTTAATTTTAATCACTTAGTTATTTTTTCCCATGGTGATTATACACGCCTGATTAGTACACTTTGCTTGCATCTATCATGACTATTCTTGTTAAAGTAAAATTAATTTTCTGCAACACGCATTTACAAATGAACCATAAGTTACCACAGTAGTTAAATACTTTGGTCTCTATGTTTAGATGAATTCCATGTACCATCATCTTAGATTCAAGGATTTGTTAAGTTTTTTTATCTCTTTCTATAGATTGCTGAATGCCAAGTTTAATTAGAATGCTTATGGGTCTTATGGGTATACCCTCCGATGAAATGCTTATGTTGTAATGTATATACCTTATGTTTTTATAAGACATCCTTTTGTTGTGTTAGTTGTGTTATTATGTTTACCTACTCTGTCATATTTCGCTACCATCCCGGTTTATCGAAACAACTTTTGCAGCATTAATTGCCCAATCCCTTGTCCTATATTTGCTCAATGGCCTCATATAGTGGTATGTTTAGTAGACGGGACTTGTGGTGCAAGGGTACATGTTATTCCACACATCATCTGATGCTATAGTCGGTGTGTACTTCCACCAAATGGTCCTCATTTATGATAATAGTGTGATTTTCATCCATTTTTACTAAATCTTTTTTGTGGGATTCTGCGGAGTCCAGACCATTATTTTCACCGTGACAAAATAATATGCATCGGAGCTCTCTGGTTTGATTGCTGGATCCCATACCTTGCATGGAGATGTTGTGCAAGCTCAACATGAAGTAAGTGATTCTTTACTGACCAATATATGATCGTTCAGTACCTTTGTCCAATACACTCGATTGAAACAGTGCACCATCCTCTATAGTATGCTTTAAAAATTGAGCTAACATGTATAGAGATATATTTTAAAAATTGTGCTAGCATGTGTAGAGGCATGTTTTAAAAATTCTACTAGCATGTGTAGATTGCATTTTTTTTATTGTAGTACTGCCTATTGCACAAAAAAAACTGTTCCACCTATTCGCATCCAACTCCAAACCGAACCGTTTTTCGCTTTAGCAAAATCCACCTGGCGCAACATAGTGCGCAACCCTACCTAGTATATATAGAGGTGGCATCAAAGGACGACATAACTGGTAGAGTTTGCATGTAACTACGAGTTTGTCACTTTTTCAGCATTGGAAACAACCATGGCATAATCCTGATCCTACGGTCCTACCATGCATGCATTAATCTTCACACCCAAAAAGACTGACGATAGATTAATTGATCACTAAAAAAGTACTAGTATAGTGCCTGTGCTAACGCTACGACGGCAGTACACCCGCTTATCAATTAAATGAGAAGATAAGTATGAATACAATACTTAATAATAAAAGAGAAATTTAGAATTTTAAATGAATTTAGAAAGAAAAACGGAACTAAATGGAGGTCGAATGGGCGAAAACGGGCTTCCAAAAGATTTTAAATCAAGAAAGAGAAAGAAAAAAGAATTTTCGATTTTAGATTTTTTTGTAGCTTCCACAGAGAGCACAGCGTGCTCTCTGGCTTGGCAACAAGGAGGGAAGGCGGGGTGGCGGTCGGTCGCATGGGTCGACATCTTGGTGCGACGAGATCGCCGCAGATCGGCGCTGCGAGGAGGAGTCACGGTTGCGGTGAATTTCACCGAAAGATGACGGTGATGGCTTGGGTTACCTCCAAAATCCGCGATCTTTACAAAAGGAGCACTTGGGATTTACGCAATGCGATGGGGTGAAGGAGAGCTCACGGCTTTTATAGCCCCAAACAAGCATATTTATGGAAACCATAATTTGGGATCAAATCAGATTAGGAGGAAATTTTGGCAATAGAGCACGAAATTTGGGGAATTAACACCATAGATGGAAAGAGGAGATTTGGTGCAGGATTGATGGAGCTTTGGAGCTTCTTTCTTGCTTTAATGGAGGAGGAAGAGAAGAAGCTTCTGCAGTCCAGGTTGCGACTAGAAGAAGCTACAGGTGAGTTTCCGTCATTTTTTTAAATATAGAAGGATTTTTGAAAAGATAGCACATTAGATTAAAAAATTCTAGAAAAATTCTCAAAAAAACTTTCTATTATTTTGTACTTAATAAAATTATTTTCAAAAAAAATTGAATTATAAATTTGTCGAGGCACGGGGGCCGCGAGGTCACTGATCAGCAACCTCGCCGCGTCGGCAAAGCCACCGATGGCGACCGTGAAGCCATTGCAGACCTGCGTTCTCCCGGTCGCGCTGCCCCATCTCCCGGTTTCCTTTTCCTAGCACTTAATGTATGGTCCTTTCCTTTTTTAGGACGTTTGTTTCCTTTTCCTTGATTCCAAGACGTTTATTTCCTTTTCCTTGTTGATGCTGGAGGTGAGGGAAGGTCTGTTGTGGGCCACAGGGATGATTTCGGAAAAATATGAAAAATAAATCGCTCATTGGCCATTGGATCCGCAAGGAAAAAGATAAAAATTAAATAAAGGCTCACCTACCGCTTGTTCTGCGAGAAAAATTGAAAAAATTAAGCGGCACTCACTGCATCGTTGGTTCCTTAGATAAAAATAAAAACAAAATTCAGCGCTCTCCGTGCGCTGAAATCAGGCTCTATGGGGCTAGATCCGTAAAAAAGTCTCGAGAAGGGTCATATTCGAAAAAAATACGATCACAATGCCAGGACAATAAAAAATTCAAGTCTTGTTTCCTTGCATGCGGATCCTCCCTGTTTATTTCCTTGTTTGATTCACCCTCCTTCCAAATATGTAGTACGTACAATTTTGGCCAGTAAAAAATTCAAGTTTAGTTTCTTTGCATGCGGATCCTCCTTATTTATTTCCTGTTTGATTCGCTCTCCTTCCAAATACGTAGGTGGGGGAGGTCTGTTGTGGGCCACAAGAATGATTAGACACACTAAATAATGGCCATCGGATGTGGGTGAGTAAAACTGAGGAAAGATCTGAGACGTTCATTTTGATGAATGCAAGTTTCTGGGGACGTTTTGCTGGGTGCACGAACATTGGGCCATCTCTAATGAGGTGTATTATTTAGGGTGAACGTAGAAAAAATTGCTTAGGTGCATTATAAAGGAGTATAGATCCGTGCGTTCAACGAAACAACAATCGCTCGCATGGACGAATTAAAACAGTAGAAACCAATTTTTGATAATTATTTAAAGTCTAAAAGTCTAAACCGTAATAATCAGCAATTTTTAAGGTGCAATTTATAAATTTCCGCATGGTAGAAGCCCTCATACTTGAAAGCATAAGTTTAAGGGTCTAATTTGCAATTTTCTAGCCAAAGGGCCTAAATTCTATAGAATAAGGATCTATTAGTAATTTATTCAAAAGTCGATGGCTCAGTTGCAAAATTGCATACGGCCTGATCGCAAACAACCCAATCGGACCTTTGATAGGCCACTTGGCCCATTAGGCCTTTGCCCTGTTGGTCTGTGAGCTTGATCCGTTTTGACAGGGGGAGCCACACGCACGCACGTGCAAGACGGTGGCGGTGTCCTCCTGACCTGGCTCTCCCCCTCTTCCGGAGATGAAGAAGCGGTAGCGGTAGCAAGGCAATGCGACTTTGTAGCAACGTCCTCCCGTCTTGCTGGATCTGGCGGTGGCATGGCTTGATCTAGCCGAATCTAGCGATAGCGTGGCTCAGTTTGGTTGGATCCGGTCGCCCCCAGCCGTGGCTCTGTGACCTTCTCCATAGCCTCGCAACAACCTCTCGCTCCCTCTCCGCCTCCGATGAGTCGCTACAGTCTATCGTGCCTCCTCTGTTCGTCGCTATGTTGCCAAATCGGACATCGAACTAGCTCCGTCCGCAGCTCGATGTGGCCAGTTCTGCGTTGTTTGGCACACACGTAAGGTGCGAGCAAAAGCGAAGGGTGATGTTAGAGTTTGGAGCGTGCCGCGCACCATGAGATAAGGGCGAGTAAGTAACAGAGATATCTTTCATGGCTTCAAAAAAATTTACTCCAACGGTAGCATGCTTATTACATGTCACCTTTAAAACTATAGCCATAAATCAAACTCCATTACTTTCTTCGTCCAAAAATATAAGGCGTATTTTAACTTTTGTACAAGAATTAAGATTGTGTTGAAATTGAGAAAGGTATGAAAGAAAATAACTTAGATGTCCCGACTTAATTGTTTTACAAGATGAGAGTTAATACTTTGTGTGGGTGGTAATGAATAAATAAATATGGTTGAGAGATAATAAATATGGGTATAGAAGGAAAGGTCTCATTAAATTTACATACAAACCTTATATTTATAAATAAGATCGTTAAAAATAAAGTATATAAACTTGGAGGGAGGGAGTAGAATACCAACACTTACATCTTAAGATACTAAGAGATAATTTTCGATAGCATGCTTATTACACGTCACCTTTAAAACTATAGCCATAAATCAAACTCAATTAGAATACCAACACTTACATCTTACAAACTAAGAGATGCTTTCAATAGACATCTTTTAGTTAAAAAGGTCAAGTTTTTCAAGCCGTCTTCAGTGTTTCGTGGAAAAGGGGAATTCATGACATATCACTCTATTCGTAAATGTCACTCATTGTCTCAATAATATATGGGTGTCATTATAACAACGAGTAGTATTTTCTGAAGTGTCAACGAATGGAGTGGTATATCCTGAATTTTTTATATGAAAAAACAGGTTTCTATGGCACCCTACGAAAAATATAAACAATATAGAAATCCTTTTCATGATTGTTGATATTAGAAGTAATATCATTGAAAAGTCCCGTAAGAAAGCGTGGGTTATATACTAGTATTACTCCCTCCGTTCAAGTTTATAAAACGTATTTTTTTAATTGTCTTGTTCACAAATATATAGCGTATTTTATATTTTAATGCAAAATTAGTATGATTTTTCCTCTACACCCTAAACAAATATCTATCTTTATTTTATATTCTCTATATACATACATTGAGTATAGTGTTTAGTAATAATAATTAAAAGTAATCTGGTTATTTTTAATATTTTATTATCTAAGTGCTAAGAATAAGTACACATTATAAATTTAGCCGTCTCGCACAGTCGTTGGTCAACATCCGGTCTGCTTTATATAAATAGACCTCGGGAATCAGGATGCGCGGAGCCCTCCGATGATTGAGCTTTGCTGGAGGAGCTTGGGCCTTCGCTTTTGGGTAACTTCGATTCCTTCTCGGAATGCTCGGGACCCTCGGCCTCGGGTGCCTTGGGTGGGCATATGTCTTCCTGGCCTTCTGGAATGCGAGGGTAATCTACGAGATCAAGCCAGTCCTTCTTTGGAATGGCAATGGACCCTATTTTTGTTTTTCCGTGAAGAATTCCTTTATTAAGAGATGGAGACGGAAGAAATCTCCTCCTACGGAAGGTTTATTGGCTAAAATATTGTCCTCGTCAGGGATTACTGGGTCGAGGACGTTCCACCGTTTCTTGTCCTTGCCCTTGCGTTATCACTAATAGGTGAGAGCAAATGATCATTCTCAAAAGAAAAAAGAATATATGTGAGGTCATTATTAATAAATATGCTATGATGCTAAATATGAATTACTCAAGTGATTCACTCATTACTCTAGTGATTCACTTACACATGCACCATTACTTTAGTGATTCATTCATGTAGCATGTGGTATTTCATGTAGCATTTTCGGGGATTAATCCTCGTCGAGGCCTCGCAAACCTGTCAGGGATCGGGGACAGAGGAATTAAGCCCCGTGTGCAGGAACAAGGAATATTTGGTTATCGGGGATCGAGAATGGGAGAGCATTCTCCGCGGGGATTTTCCCTATTACCACCTCCTGACTCCTTGTCCTAGGAATTCGCTATGACATGTTGACATAGTTCTTCAAACTTGAAGACGCTAAGGGTATGCTTAATAGTTTGCTTTTTAATATTGTCTATAAAGATTCTAACTCATCTAGAGATAGTATTGTCTGCAAAGATTCTAACTCATCTAAAGATAGCACTAAAAATAACATCTCTAGTAGTTCGTATCTAAAATCATTCATCTAACTATTTTATATTATGTTCCATCATATTTTCCTCTTACACTCCATCACTTTTTATGTTGGTTTGTATAGTGAGACTGCCTTTTTCATAAGAGATGGCACATTCTTTTTTCTTACCTTCTCTCTCCACATAGGATTTTGCTGATATGATATAGCTAAGACACAGCTAAAGTGGTACTATTAAAAATTCTCTTATATCCCTACGGAGTACGTCAACCGTAGATGATTTACTCACCAATCTTATGAATATATACGAAGAAAAAAAACTAAAAAAAAATTATGGCTATTAGGGCCAAGAATTTAGACAGGTCCGAGCCTCTTTATACGTGGATAACAACCCTACTCCTGTATATTATTATTGATCTTGAGTACGAAAAGGGTTAGTGCTGATCAGGATAAACAGTGCATACAAATGTATTATGATTGCAGATGAAAGATCCCTCTCGTCTAAATGCGCTTCATTTATATATTGCAAAATGGCCCGCTGGAGAGCAATACTTAGGGAAGATACGCTAATTAGGATTAACAGAAAATTGTCACAAGATGCAGACACAGACCTCATGTTTCAGGTTAGGGAGAATTATCTAACTGGCTGGGTCCGCAAGAACCAAAAGGAGGCGGACAGGGAGGACGCTGACTTCGACTTCGATGATGTTTGCTCTACCACAGTCGAGAATCATGGCCTGCTGCTGGAATCCAGGGAAACCGATCAACTATGCTCTTACATTACACTCTTCAGGACAATTTGTTCATGTTTATCTTGCAGCAGCATGCTGTGAGTTGCAAAAATTCACAGGGTTCAAACACGCAGGCTCCAGGAATTCACAGGTCCCTTCACGCCAGAGGAAGACCGGGGCGCAAGTGTACGAGACGAGAGTCTACAGAATCAGAAGTTATTACGGGAGCCTCATAAACAAATCGACTTCAGTCGACATTCCACCTGCATGCGTCCCCTGTCAGGATCAATAACGCATTATCCAAGTGCAGATAAAGGAGAAATCCCACCTATCTTTTAGCTCCTGATGATTGTTGTGGTCAAAATTTACTTAGCCTGTGTCAGTGTCAGGGTACTGGTTTATCTTAAGTTTCAATTCGCGTTTGCGGATTTTCATTTTACAGATTTCTCGGTGTATCTGAATCTTTTCCATATGTACTACTAAATCTCCGTCTTTAATGTGTGACAAAGCTTCTGCCGTTTCTTAAAAAAACAGATGCCCGTCCGTTTGAAGCAACTGACTTGGGGCGGTGGTTGTAACCTCTCCAGTCTCCAGCAGTTGTTGTCTTCTCTCTATGCAAACAGTTTTCCCGGTGATTGTTCTACAATCTGACTTGACATAGGCTACATCCTGAGGCTTTAAGCTAGTTTTATTTTCGGAAAAAAGCAGTAAGTACTTCAAACAGCTTAACTTTTAAACAGTTTTTGGTATAAGCTTATAAGTTAGGCTGGATATGCTTTTGGAGCTTATTACTGAGAAAAAATAACTATTTATTAAACGACCTCTTATAAAAAAAAACTACAGCCACTTTTTTTTTAAAAAAAATATTTTTTCAGAAAAATTATAACTCTCCTAAACAGACCCGGGTCTGTCTTTTTGCCTGACCAGCTGCATATGAACTGCTGACCAGTCGGAAGCTCAGAGTAAACGGGGATACTAGTCGGAGCCTAGCTTGGAGGTGTCCAACTAAGCCTCATTTCTTGATGATATTAATTATGAAATTGATGACTCGAATATATTAAATAATAGAATGCTATATCGTCGTCATCGATAGATGCATTCTTTCCCTACCATAGAAGTGTTGTTTCGGTGCTCATGTATATATTATACATAATTGGACGGCCAGAGATTTGGAAAATATATTCGACTATTGTTCTCTACGTGTAGCTAATGTTTATAATTTCATATACTCAACACGAAAAAGTTGGATATACTATCTTTATGGTGACGAATCAGACAAAGGAAGCTTTCGAGATATCACAAAACTGTGTTTATTCGCTACATATCTACCAAAGTGCAGTACCACACATGACATTTAACCATGCAAGAAAATCAAGCAAACACAAATCTAGTAATCCACCATAGTATGCCTACAAACTAAAAAAACTGCTGGACAGTACTGTAACTCCGAAAGAGTATAAGAATGTGCTACACACTGTCCTATGTGGTACAGAAGCTGTATGCAATGTGCACTTGTAGACAATGCCATGTACCAACATAGGAATTGCTAAGAGTTTGACGATCGATTCTTTCGGACGCTGTAATTTTTTTTTACTCGTGAAATATTTTTTTTCTACGCGTCAAACATTTTCCTTCGATAACAGTAGAAAATATCGTGCCAGATCGCTGCAATATTTTTTTCCTACGTGTGAAACATTTTTCTTCGATAACAGTAGAAATATACGCGCGAAAAAAAAATTGCATACGTTGAAAAAAAATATTACACCGAGCGTCCGACGCAACATGCTCAGATCAAATATCCGAATAATAGTTCTCCCCATATAATAACCATACAACGACACAGCTTCCACGTCGACGACGAGGACGACGCTGCAGGTTCAAGCCGTCGTAGCGCCGTGGCTGCACAACCTCATGCCGAGCACCCTCTCCCTGCGCACGCCGACCTCCGCCAGTTTCGTTGATATCCGACCTCTGCCTGCAATGGTGGCAGCAGAGGGGATCTGTAGATGCACGCTCATGGAGGTTACGTCCGGTGGCGGCGGCATGGTCCCACAGTCTGTAGCAGCGCCAGTTTATCTATAGTTTGAATTGGTCCTATTAATTTTAGCGTGCTATTGTCTTAATTTTTGTTGGAATTAATTCAATGAAAGAAGTCAAAGAGGATTGAGTTGAGAATACGAGACTTTAGTCTCATATTGCTTAGCTAGGTAGAGAGCAACCAACTTATAAAAGGAGCTCATACGTGGACTCTAATATGAGTTGGTGGCAAGACTAGATGTACACATGATTGGTTTTGTTAGGCTATGTACATGTACGCGTGCGTATATCGTGCATTTTGCGTGTTTATCGTGTGACTTGTGATCGAGACGTGCTAAGTGTACTTAACTTTTTGCCACGTGTACAGACTATGCCACATCACCTTAAACCTCAACTGCCAACGTGGTGCCACGGACTCGGGGAGACGCACGTCCTCGTGCGGTTAGTCCGTTCGCCCAAGATACGAGATTCCAGAGGGCGGTTCCTGGAATCGTGGCAGTTTAATCTATGTTATCACGGGGCGGTTTTGGACTTCGTGCTTTCTTAAGGGGAGACGTCCCTGTACGTGAAGATATACACGACAAAAAATCAATCTCGTTCTCTCTGACGATCTCTGCTTCGTCTGTGCTTGCTGTCTTTGGAGCCATTCCGTCTCTTTGTCCGTCGTGCAACGGGCGTGAGAAAAGCAGTATCTTCGATCCGACGCCGGCCACTTGAAGCCCTGCACGGGAGACCGGCGATCAGGATTCTAGGAAACGTCGTTCCGCACGACTGCTCGTCTTCGTCTTCGATCGTCGCAACGCGTCGCTTCTTCGCAGCTTTCCGTTCTTCATCAAACCTGCTGTGAGTGCCCAGGACTAAGTAGTTATTAGTCCAAGTGATTCTTTCTATTGTGATTATATCTGGATGATAATGCATACTGCTATGATAGTATTGTTTACATCTATATATCTATTAGGCTATCTAGGATGTGTAGGTGTGCTTTCTTTACTAACATGTTTTGTAAATATGTTGGCTGCTAGTAACCATGTTGTAGACGCACAGTTTAACTTTATATTTTTATTGTATATCTATAGAATTAAATTAATGTCATGCTATGTTAATTTTCCAACAATTTTTACTTCTTAGGAGTGAGAGTTGCACTTTAGAATTGTGTTCTTAATTTTACTTCTTAGGAGTGAGAGTTGCACTTTAGAATTGTTGTCTTAATTTTACTTCTTAAGAGTGAGAGTACAATCTTTGCTTGATTGTCTTAATGCGTGTAACCAATGCAATAAGATGAACCATGCATGTCTTTCACAGATTTGAAGTCCATTAACAGATTTTGATGTCCGAATAGATTCTATGTAAACTGTCTAATGACATTTTCTTTGTCTATTTTGTTAAGAGAGAGTACATCATACACACGCTTACGCCCGTAATTGACATATTCTTCCTATGTAAAAAAGTATGGTTAGGCATGTGGTTCTCATCCTTCGAATTACGAGTGTATGTATCTGCTTGCTAGTTTTCAAAATTCGTTTGTCATATTCATTGAGCAGAGCTAGCAAGTGATCGCCATGCATGGGTTACTTTTTTGTGATAGGCATTGTAGCTCTCGACGGGATCTAAAACTTTTGTATATAATTTTTTTTCATTTGAATACATTATATAGCCAAAAAATGGATAGAAGTTTCAGATCTAAAACAGATCTGATTTTTAGATCTGAATATTCTATCTCATTTTTTATCATCTAAATGGGTTCAAATTGAAAAAGTTTGTATACAAAAGTTATAGATCCCGTCGAGAGCTACAAGTTTCATATAAAGTTTATCTCCATCCGACATCATATGAAAAAGTTATGATTTTCTTTAGGAACTGACCGCAGACAGAGGAAATATCGCGCGTTCAGAGCTGCACCGATCGCCCGTATATGGGGCGATCGCCCCCATATACGGGCGACAAAGTATATTTTTGTAATTTTTTGAGATTGAGGTATATTTTTGTAATTTGAATAAAAAATTGTATTATTTAAAATAAAAATTCCTCTTTGTGTACCCACTACATATATATTAGCTCGTGCCAATTTGAAACATGTGACTTTCACATGAATTGTGCAAATTTTTTTACAGAAAACAGTCCAATCTCCGCAGGAATGGAGAATAATTCCCGCGTCCCAAATTGAGCCTTAGGATAATTCCTCTTTTATTTTGGAAGGTGGATTCTAGACTTTTTTTTAGTTTTTTTTAAGGAATAGACTTTTTTAAGTTTAAGCGACAGTGGAAACATCAAAAGGAATACTCGTATCGTAACTGGATACAACCTTAGTCTGTTTTTATCGCTCGATTTTCTCCGGTGATCATGTCATGGACACGTTGTTTGTGCTTGTTAATTAGCTTGATGCATCATTAGATTCCTATTAACTTCTTGAATTGTCGCTTTCACCGTACGATGGAAGCCACATGTACACCATGTGTACGTTCAGTCTTTCACACTGGTCATAGATGCTTTCCGCCTTTTCACACGGAAAAAAATTATATTGCACGAGGTGCCTTATAGTATATATAACATCATTTTTGAAATAAAGACGTATGTTATATATTAGAATAGAGAAAAATATTTAGTTGCTTTGAGATCTGTATTTGATATGTAACTAATTTTTACAAGAAATGCTATAAGGCACATTGTGCTATATAATCTTTTTTCCTTTTTACGGTAGCTATACCATAAGTTGACGATGTCGCGTGTACTCCAAGTGGTTTGACTCAAGGTTTGGCCAAAACACATGCCTTGATCTCCTATCCCAAGTGGTTGCCTTAGGACGTGTATAATAGTACATGTATGCTGTCTATAAGAGTATGCTACATAGGATTTTGAATGATGTGGTAGAGAGAGAATGAGGAGAGAGAAAGATGATGTCTACTATTTAACAGACGGTCTTATAGACAGCTTTATACTACATATACCATTATACACAGTCTATTAATTATATGAGAGATCATTACAAACAGCTATATAGAGGTGTATTATAGACAACCACTATTTATACTACTATACATACCCTTACTAATCTTACGCCCAGGCCACCGAGATTTATCTGGCCTGAACGGGTAAGAGATGTCTCGGTAAATTTTGCCCCGAAAGTTATAGGCCCATCTAAGTTTTGTCCCCGATTTACTACAGGTTATTCCACGCAACAAGTTGAGCCGAAACCAGCAACATGCTGTGTGGAAACATAGTGGGCTTGGTAAACACACTCTTCCCTTTTCTTCTTCCCAAATAAAATTACTCTCTCACTTTCTTAAATGGCTACAACAAATTGAGGAGAATGCGTGTACGTATGCATCCACAAGCAGTTTGTGACTTGCACAGCGTCGAAGATAACGGATGGCTCAATCCTGACCCCCTCCGATGCATGCATGTTAATTTTAATTTCTCTCGCTAACGTTTCGGCTGAAGTTGGTCGTCGTTGCTTCCATGCAGGCCATGCCAAGCTTTTCTGTTTCAAGGTGTGGTGGTGCATGTTGTACGCCGATCGATCGACTGGCTTTCTCGTCCTGTACGTCGTGCGTGCATATCATATCCTTGCATGGTTCAGAGACTTAATTACTCCAGGGATATACCCCAACTCGATCGCGTGTGGTTCTTGTTTGTTTCCAGCACACTCCGGCCGTTTCCACTTTCTCCAGCAGGCCGGGCGAATCAGATACTCCCTGATCAATTGCCAGATGCTGTCTGACAATGACTTGCTGATTGATACATTCAGAATCCTGCGCGCATATGTTTCGAAAACGTTGGTTCAGAGACATTTCCATGACAATCAATATATATTGATTATATATGCTGTTTTGTATCGTACACTTGTATGCATTGAAATGCAGATATAGGCTGTACGCATGCTATGGTACAACCTATATATGTATGCATTGCAATATACTTCATTCGGTTGAACAGAACTAGAGAGATGCACAACAACCTCGATCGAGTTCAGTTTGGGTCATCGCTCTCTCAAAAAAAAAAGTTCAGTTGGGGCCAAGGGTAAGTTTTGAGTCTGTCAACAGATATAAGCTACCCATGCATGTGCGGGCATACAACCAGCTGCGAGCAATGCTGCTCATGACCCTGTCCACGCCACTAGCAGGCAAATTGTTGTTGTGTCGTCTTTTACTTCTTAAGTGAGTTGTAGTCTTTGCTTTGAGTACTTTCACACTTGTACTAATGTTCAAGTTGAACTCCTGTAGGGTTGACAAGCCAGGGTGTTCGAAACCGTGATTGTGGCCACCGGTTTGAAGGTAGTGAGTGTCTCGTACGTATTACCAATTCAACAAGATATGAACCATTAATTCATATGTTTGAGAGATGTGAAGTCTCCATTGGCATATTCCGATCGACCGGTCAAGTAGATGCTATGAATCTTAAATCGATTCCTAGACAGGTAATTAAACATCCCAAATGATATGTCCATCATCGTGAACAATCAGCGTTTTTGAGGGATGTGTACTATATGCACGGATTACATTTATATATCCATCTAGACATATGGTTATCACGCGTCGAACTACAAGTGTACGTATGTATGAGTCTGCTAGCTAGTTTTCAAATTACATTCCTCATCGTCGACACTGAACAACCTAGCGATCACCATGCGCCAGTTATATACTTTTGGGATAGGCTGATTATACACTTGTCACTCCAAACTTGCACTCGATCGTACAGATTTACATGCAATTTATTTCGTGCCAATGGAATATTATTGGAATGGAATATTGGCTAGTTCCTTAATCGATGCCAGGTGTTGTTTGACCATGACCTGCAGATAAATTCAGAATCCCGTAAATGTTTCGAAAATCTTGGTTCATCAGGGAGATTTGCATGACAATACTGAATGCCGTTTGTATTGTACTCTTGTATGCGCGCATTGAAATGAAGATGCAATCATAAAACGGTACAACCTACGCATGCATTGCAATGTGTGGTTGAACCAGCTAGCTGTGACTGTGAGCAAGGGTAAGCATGTCTGCCATGAAACTGAGCCATGCAAGCTTCAGTGTCATAATTTCTCCCGGTCCATGATACAGTCACTTTCTAGCTAAAAAATGCCGCAAACGCTACGCGAGCCATAATTTCTCCCCCACTTCACCGAATTTTATTTTCGGCCGAAGTGTGCCTAGCTTCTAACCAAACAATTCCGCACTGCCGGAGAATGTGCCATATCCATCCTCACATATTGCTCCTTTAATCAGCTTAAGATATTTCCCCTTCGTTTTAGAAGCAGGACTGTAAGAAGATGACTCCGTTCACTCTAGAATCCAGCACGCAATTCAATATTCTGTGAATATTCCGAACGGCGGAGGTACGTACGTAGCTAGCAATATTGCAGCGAATGGTGCGTGCTGCTTGATCGATCGCGATGAGGAGCAAGAGGAAGCTAGGCGACGCAAGAGGCCGGGCAGGCAGTGATCGAGCGATAGATAGCGAGGAGTTTGTCTTTCTCCCAGGGCAAAACCAAACCATGCAAACCAAACCCCGCGCAAGTTGTGGCGGTGGTGCATGGTGGCGCTCTTGCCGCTGCCTTCTCCAGCAGCTCTCCTCCTCTAGCATTGTTTGCCTTCGCTAGCTAGCTTTTCTTAACTTGTAACGGTTAGCCGTTGATATATTTTACCATCTCTCAGAGCTATTAAAATCTACATCGAATTTATATATATTAAGATATGCTAAAAATTTAAAAGATAGAGACGATCAATTTTTTATACCTCTTATCACTAATTCAATGTAAATTTTAGCACATCCGAACGATTAAAAAAATAAAAAAAAAAGTCTCCCAGCCATTTCGTCGTGGACAAGCTAGGTAGCTAGGCTGCATACATATGAGTCGTCGCTGCACGGATCTAACCCATCACCTCGCCGGTGCATGTGGTCTGCATGTACGCGGTTCGTGGTCACAGAACTCGGAAAGGATTTGAGGGGTGATCGATGCAGCGTCCACGTACACGCGCGTACGTGCTGTCATCGATCGACGTACATGGAGTACGTACCTTTTAAGATACTATATATTATTTTCTTTATCCACCTCCATCTTTATCTCTTCCGTACTCATTTCTCCCACCTCCCTTCCTTCTTCTCTAACAAAAAAAAAATAGAAAATTTTAAATACAAAGTTTCAATTTGAAAAAAATTCGACTCAAAATCTTCAAATTGGAAAGTTTAAACTCAAAAGAAACTAAATTAGGAAGTTTCAACTCCAAAAAAATAAAATTGAAAGGTTTCAAATTAGAAAGTTTAAACTCATAAGGTTGAGCTCAAAAAATTTTAAATAAAAAATTAGAAAGTTTCAACTTGAAAATTTCAAATCGAAAAATTTCAACTCCAAAAACTTTTAATTCAAAAAACTTTTTGTTCAAAAAGTTTCGATTCAAAGAATTTCAATTGTAAAAATTTCAAAGTGATTAAAAAATTCTTATTCAAAAACTTGGTAGAAAATTTTGAAAAAACAAAAAAAATTTGAGTTTGAGACGAAGTGAACAGGGTAAAAAAGGGGATGAATGGGATGACGTCAAGCGCTCAATGAGAGAGACTTTAAGTGGAAGGAAGAGTCGAAAAACAAGAAAATAGTGGCACTTGTCGTAACGAGAGAGATCCCACGAATCAAATTAGCGATTCCGAAATAACTCTCCATGCAGGTCTCAAGTACTAAGAGTCTATTTGGTTTGATGACAAATTTACCTTACCAAAATTTAGTTACCAAATTGACTAACAATGTTTTGGTCAAAGATTTTCAAGAAAATGAACTAAAGAACTAATGG
Source organism: Otatea glauca (assembly GCA_036346275.1). Classification (NCBI taxonomy): domain Eukaryota; kingdom Viridiplantae; phylum Streptophyta; class Magnoliopsida; order Poales; family Poaceae; genus Otatea; species Otatea glauca. Next base: position 50,645,923 of record CM070712.1, on the reverse strand, counting down.
AGAATGGAATTTTACTAAAATTTGTTAGTAAAATACTTGTCAAATTTAATCAATGTTACTAAAATTGGGTAAGACAAGCAATCCACAACAATTGAAAATAAACCAAACAAACCCTATGACCGGGTATTCTCGCTAATCAAATTACCAATTCCGAAAAAACTCTGCTTGCACGCCTCGAGTACTCGAGGCCGCCATGGCTATTCTCTTGCTGCCCGGCGGGTCCACGCCCGCAACAGGCCAATATCGTAAACTCGCAACTCGGCCCGGCCGCGTGTCAACCGCTGCGCCCTCCTCTCATCCCCCGCCTTTCTCTCTCCTCCCTCCAATACTTCCTCTCTTCCTCTCCGTTCGCAACAGAAGCCTACAACCCCGGCCACAACCGAAAGCAGAGAGAACCATTTCCTCCACTCAAGCCCCGGTTGATCCGCGGTACGTACCCGCTTCTCCTTTTCGTTGCTCTCTCTTGATCAGTTCCAACATTTCCAATCTCCTCACCTCTCTCTTTTTCTCTCTGCTGCGGCGCAACAGGGAAGAGAGAGAGAGAGAGAGAGAGAAACAAGAAACGCCGCTGATCATGCTCCTGTGATCCAAGAACAGGCGAGCCAAGAGGCCACTCGGGGATGGCGGGGAACGAGTGGATCAATGGCTACCTGGAGGCGATACTGGACAGCGGCGGTGCGGCGGGAGGAGGAGGCGGAGGAGGTGACCCCAGGTCCCCGCTGGCGGGGGCGTCGTCGACGGCGAGCCCCCGCGGCCCGCACATGAACTTCAACCCGACGCACTACTTCGTGGAGGAGGTGGTGAAGGGCGTCGACGAGAGCGACCTCCACCGGACGTGGATCAAGGTCGTCGCCACCCGCAACGCCCGCGAGCGCAGCACCCGCCTCGAGAACATGTGCTGGAGAATCTGGCACCTCGCGCGCAAGAAGAAGCAGGCAAGTAGAATTCTCTCTCCCTCTCTCATCCCCCGTACGTGTTCCATGTTGATTTCTCAGCGTTGGTGACGACACGCAACTCTGAAATTGTGGCGACGACGCTTTTCAATGGGGTTAATTCTTGTTTTCCAGGGCGGGGGAGAGAGAGAGAGATAGTGCACTCTGCGTGACTGAATTAATTATCTGAGAGAGAAATTCTGATTGAAGCTAGTGTAAAAAAAACCCGTTTTTCATTAATGTTTAATGATGATCATAGATTGGTTAATTGTAGTCTAAGACTAGATCAAGCCTTAGGCACGATATGTTACAGCCTAAAAAAACTCAGGACTGTGTAATTGAAGTCGGGTACGATTAATACACGTTTACGTTGGGTATACTCTGCACCACTACGTATATTTCCAAAGTCAGAAATTTGTAGTCTCATGTATCAATAATGATATTTTTAGTGATGCTTCTGATTTTTATTTTTATTTTATTTTTGTGGGTGTGATTGACGATGAGCAGCTGGAGCTGGAGGGCATCCAGAGAATAACGGCACGGAGGAAGGAGCAGGAGCTGGTGTGCCGCGAGGCGACGGAGGACCTGGCGGAGGATCTGTCTGAAGGCGAGAAGGGGGACACCGTCGGTGAGCTGGCGCAGCACGACACGCCAAAGAAGAAGTTCCAGAGGAACTTCTCCGACCTCACCGTCTGGTCTGACGAGAACAAGGAGAAAAAGCTTTACATTGTGCTCATCAGGTATCATAATACCGCTTACTTATTGTTGTCGTTCTTCATGGTAACTGATCGAACTGCTATAAACATTCTTTGTTTCATACTGAAATGCATCCTGCCATAGTTATCTGCTCTCTTGTGCTAATAATTAGTTTAGTGAAAGCGGATTTGCTCTCTGTTGTGCTAATAATTAGTATCTGAAATCTTGATCTGGTAACATTTGCATAGTTAACTCCCTAAAGGTCTAGACTACATGACCACGACTTTTGGGGTGGCTGAAAGTTATAACAAGTTTCTTCGCCCTTCTTTGCTAGTCTACATGGCCTTGTCCGAGGCGAAAACATGGAACTGGGTCGGGATTCAGATACTGGTGGCCAGGTAAACATCATTGTTCTTTTAGTTGGAGAAACTATTTCTTAGCATCAAGCTTTGAATGACTTCATGCTATTGTGTTTTTCGTGTGTTGTAGGTAAAATATGTAGTCGAACTCGCAAGGGCACTTGCAACCATGCCTGGCGTGTACAGAGTGGACCTATTCACTCGTCAAGTGTCGTCTCCCGATGTGGACTGGAGCTATGGGGAGCCAACCGAGATGTTAACCTCTGGTTCCACTGATGCGGAGGGAAGCGGCGAGAGTGCCGGAGCTTACATTGTGCGCATACCGTGCGGGCCAAGGGAGAAGTATCTCCGGAAAGAGGCCCTTTGGCCTTACCTCCAAGAGTTTGTCGACGGAGCTCTCGCGCATATTCTGAACATGTCCAAGGCTTTGGCCGAACAGATTGGCAGTGGGAAGCCAGTCCTGCCTTACGTGATCCATGGTCACTACGCCGATGCGGGAGACGTCGCTGCTCTTCTTTCCGGTGCGCTGAACGTACCGATGGTGCTCACCGGTCACTCACTTGGGAGGAACAAGCTGGAGCAGATTCTGAAGCAAGGGCGCGTGTCAAAGGAAGAGATCGATTCAACCTATAAGATCATGAGGCGTATCGAGGGCGAGGAGCTGGCCTTGGATGCAGCAGAGATTGTCATAACGAGCACAAGGCAAGAGATTGATGAGCAGTGGGGATTGTATGATGGCTTTGATGTTAAGCTCGAGAAAGTGTTGAGGGCACGGGCGAGGCGTGGGGTTAGCTGCCATGGCCGTTTCATGCCTAGGATGGTGGTAAGTGTTCACTAATAAACGTAATAGTACTGTACCATATCTGGCAAAATTCTGGCAAATTAGGTATTCGAGGTAACACATGTGGTACACAATTTCTTTTTTCACACATTGGCTTTGTATGTGTGGCTTCTTAACAGGTAATTCCTCCTGGGATGGATTTTAGCAATGTTGTGGTTCCTGAAGATATCGGCGATGGAGATAGTGATATCAAAGATGATATGATTGGTTTGGAGGGTGCTTCACCGAGGTCACTGCCCCCAATTTGGGCTGAGGTTGGTGGTTGTTTCCAAATTTCCTCTGCAGACCTAGGCTACAACAATTTTCTTTACAACGATATTAATATTGCTGAATAAAACTGCTTGTCACAGGTGATGCGGTTCCTGACCAATCCTCATAAGCCGATGATCTTGGCTCTATCAAGGCCTGATCCGAAGAAGAACATCACTACACTTGTCAAAGCATTTGGAGAATGTCGTCCACTGAGGGAACTAGCGAACTTAGTAAGCAACAGTTAACCTGAATGACTGCATTGCAGTGGTACACTTTGAGTAACCATGTCTGCTGTTCTTATGATCGAATGCCAAAAGTACTGTCCGTCCGTCATGCTTACCATGTAGAAAGGTTTCCTATTTCGAGTACTAAACTAAGTCTGTTGTTTCTGAACATTCGAGTACTAAACCAAGTAAACAAATTTACCTCTGTTTTCAGACTCTGATCATGGGGAACAGGGATGACATCGATGAAATGTCTGCCGGCAACGCGAGCGTCCTCACCACAGTCCTGAAGCTGATCGACAAGTACGATCTGTACGGAAGTGTGTCCTTCCCCAAGCATCACAATCAGGCGGACGTACCCGAGATCTATCGCCTTGCTGCAAGAATGAAGGTATGTTTCTTGTCATGCCACTCTCTTCATCTTTCAGCTTTGGCCACTCACACTCACCGAGACATTTGTCTTCTGCAGGGCGTCTTCATCAATCCTGCTCTCGTCGAGCCTTTCGGTCTCACCCTGATCGAGGTCATCTTCAGTTCTCTGACAATCACTTGATGTTTTCCTATTGCCTTGAAAGCAAAACTCAATTCTGACGAACTTATGGCCTTTAGGCTGCAGCGCACGGACTACCGATCGTCGCCACCAAGAACGGCGGTCCGGTCGACATTACAAATGTAAGCATCCATCCTTTGCATATCATATGTGCTTTGTTGCAATGCATTTGTGTGGAAGAATGTGTAATTGTGTGGTGCATGCGCTTGTCAGGCACTGAACAATGGACTGCTCGTGGACCCGCACGACCAGATCGCCATCGCCGACGCGCTGCTGAAGCTGGTGGCCGACAAGAACCTGTGGCAGGAGTGCCGGAGGAACGGGCTGCGCAACATCCACCTCTACTCGTGGCCGGAGCACTGCCGGACGTACCTCACCAGGGTTGCCGGGTGCCGGATGAGGAACCCGCGCTGGCTGACGGATACGCCGGCGGACGCAGGCGCCGAGGACGAGGAGACCCTGGAGGACTCGCTCATGGACGTCCAGGACCTGTCTCTCCGCCTGTCCATCGACGGCGAGCGGGGCTCCTTGAACGAGCCCCCGTCGTCGGACCCGCAGGATCAGGTGCAGAGGATCGTGAACAAGATCAAGCAGTCGTCGTCGTCTCCACAGGCCACGTCCCCGGACGCCGACGGTTCCAAAAGTCCAGCCGAGGCCACCGCGTGCGCCGTGAACAGGTACCCTGTCCTCCGCCGTCGCCGGCGGCTGTTTGTAATAGCCGTGGACTGCTACGGCGACGACGGCCGCGCTAGCAAGAGGATGCTACAGGTGATCCAGGAGGTGTTCAGGGCGGTCCGGTCGGACTCTCAGATGTCCAAGATCTCGGGGTTCGCGCTGTCGACGGCGATGCCGCTGTCCGAGACGCTCCAGCTTCTGCAGCTGGGCAAGATCCCACAGACGGACTTCGATGCGCTCATCTGCGGCAGCGGCAGCGAGGTGTACTACCCCGGCACGGCGCAATGCATGGACGCCGAGGGGAGGCTGCGCCCTGACCAGGACTACCTGCTGCACATCAACCACCGGTGGTCTCACGACGGCGCGAGGCAGACGATAGGGAAGCTCATGGCCACGCAGGATGGCTCCGGCAACGCCGTCGAGCCGGACGTGGAGTCTTGCAACGCGCACTGCGTCTCCTTCTCCATCAAAGACCCCCAAAAGGTTCCCTACATGTTCTACTTTTGATTAGTCATAGCCACCTTACTCATTAACAATGCCTACTACTTTGATTGGTTTCTGAATCTGAATTCTCTTGATTAATCAGGTGAAGACGATCGACGAGATGAGGGAGAGGCTGAGGATGCGTGGCCTCCGGTGCCACATCATGTTCTGCCGGAACTCGACGAGGCTACAGATTGTCCCTCTCCTGGCATCAAGGTCACAAGCACTCAGGTAAGTACTACATACGTACTCGATCATTTACACCTGAACAAACAAGTACTATACATACCTTGTAAGGCGATATTTTTTGAAAGAAACGGCAGAAGCTCTGCCATGCATTAAAGAAGAGTAAGGCGATCTCTGATCGACAATTTCAGGTATCTTTTCGTGCGCTGGGGCCTGTCTGTGGGGAACATGTATCTGATCGTCGGGGAACACGGTGACACCGATCTCGAGGAGATGCTATCAGGGTTGCACAAGACAGTGATCATCCGAGGCGTCACCGAGAAAGGCTCGGAGGAGTTGCTGAGGAGCTCAGGAAGTTACCATCGTGAAGATGTCGTCCCATCTGGGAGCCCCTTGGTTGCTTACACGCACGGCGATCTGAAGGCCGATGAGATCATGCGGGCTCTGAAGGATGTCTCCAAGGCTTCTAGTGGCATGTAAATTGGTCGCTGGGGAAGCCTTCTGATCTCTGACGCCTTCAGGAGTGCTTGCTTCTTAATATCTGGTTGCTGATAACTGAAAGACAAGACCCGATTCTGTTTTTTCTTCACTACATAATCTTATGAACAGTACCACGAGTATATCTTGCAGTGAGAAATAATTAGGACACTGCTGATGCCACTCTTAATGTTTGTGAACTAATTCAGTAATATATGCAGTTTCTTCAATAGCTGTAACCAGAACACACAGCATTTTACTTCCTCTACTCTTGAAGTTTCCAGTATACATAGCAAGGCATACTTTTGCTAGTTTTGGTACTTGTTTAGGATTATATTTCTGAAACATTCTCCCACTGGCTTATTGGCTTGTGTGCAAAAGCTAAATAAGAGAAAATAATGCTGGACATAAACCGGCATAATTATTTTTTTATACAAATTTTAAGTGACAGTAAACTCAGTCAAAGGAAACATACAACACACATTGTCTGACTGATAGTGAACACTAGTTCTGACAATAAGTCCATTTTATGAGGCTGCCCATTAACAGAAAGAGTGCTGCTACACAACGCTATACCGTTGGAGGTGCTGCTACTAACGGTATAGCAAAGTTTCATACAGTCTCAAGAGAATGATTGAAAAAATTCATGTTTCAATGAGTTTCAAGCATTTCTAAAGGTTTCGAGAGGAATCCAAGCAAAAGTTTCAAAAAGTTTCAAATTTTGGAAATCAAGTTTCAACCGATGAGTTTCGACAAGTTTTAATCAGAAGTTTTTAGAAGCTTCAATAAGTTTTAGAAAGTTTTTAAGGATGCGCTGTGATCGGAGCGACTATGGAATTTCAACTAAATTTCAGAAGAATTTCAACTAGATATCAAAAAGACGAACTTCAAAGTTTCAGAGCACATTTTGTAGGTTTCATCGAGTTTCAAAAAAGAGTTTCAAACTGGTTTCACAAGGTTTCAGTCCATTTTCAACGAATTACAATGTGTTTTAAATTTGAAACTAAAAGTTTTGTCCAATTTCAAATATGAAACTCGATTAAAAACGAGTTCAGAAGAATTTCAACTGTTCCAAAAAGACAAACTTGAAAGTTTCAGAGCATGTTTCACAGATCTCATCAAGTTTCAACCTGGTTTCGTAAGGTTTCAGCGTGTTTTGATAAATTTCAATGGGTTTCAAATATGAAACTATGAGCTTCGTCCAGTTTCAAATATGAAACTTGATTTAAACCATGCTTTAGAAGAATTTCAACTCATTGTCAAAAGGACAAATTTCAAAGTTTCAACAAGTTTCACGGGAAATTCCATAAGTTTCGTTCAAGTTTCAAAAAGAAACATCAAATTTAAGAAAAGTTAGGGAGCCGCTAGGGATCTCGTTGGCAGTCTGCACGTTGTTGAGCTCACATGCAGCTACTTGTGGCTACACATTGCAATACTCGGTCAGCGGCCACTACAGTACGCAACTGGCCTTCGAGCACCGCGTCGACCGGGGACCATGGCCATAAACGTGTACACTTCTGTTGGGCAGGCATATTTGCATCTCTTATAACCCACACAATCTTTGGTTATCGGTGCATAAGCAATTTGCTTGGCTGGACCTCGTCTTCGTTCTCCACGTCATCACCGGATCCATGTGTCACCAGCCCATTCAGCGATGTTGCCCAATTAGTCGTGCCGCTGCCAGATTTGTGCGCCCCTGATCGACGCTACCTAGTTGTAGGCCCGATGCGTCGTTGAAAATCTCGGTACAACAACCTGCATGAACGCAATTTCATTTTACGTCGTCGATCGTTGTTAACAATGCCACCGCATTGGCCTCCTCCTGTGAAGATGACCGTCGCCGCAGGTCCTCGCCCCTCAGTGCCACAGGGTCCATCCCCATGCCCCTGGATCTGCCACCCAAGGCCATGGAATCAGAGAAGAGAGAGAGAGAGGGAATGGAGAACAAGATAGAGGTGTAGTGTTTCTGGGCCAAGAGATCATATGAGTCGTGTAGGAGATGAAGTCACAGATGAGGGAATTGAACGGTTAGATGCTATTCTGTTGCAACGCTATAGCGTTGTGTAATATTTCTCAGTCCTTGAAATACTACGAAACATTATACCGTAAACTTCTCTTCCGATAGGATACTTTCGAACCATTCAATCCATCCACCTTATGCAATCATCTAGTATTCCCATCGAATATTCCCATCCTCCATCAAATATTCCAATAGGTGGCTTCCTCCAGAATCATCTAATCACCCTACAAAAACTCCTCCCAAATCCTTCCCCACACACTCGCTCTCAATCTCTCTCTACACTGCTATTTGCTCCTCCTTTAATGCTCCAATCTATGTTTGGTTTGCTCCGATTGTGGTGAGCAAGCACTAGCAAGAACTGTGGCGGCACGTGCGATAGGCAAGTGGGCGCAACAGCGATGAGCGGGAGTGAGTGGCAGCAAGCAAGCCCACAATGGTCGAGGTTAGACTGGCCAGCAAGCGAAGCACATAACGCCTGCCGCCACGCATGCAGCACACCAGCGGGTTTGGCGAATGGGTGAGCACGCAGAGGCTAGTGCGAGTACGGTGCTTCTACTCAACCTAATTCTGAAGATCCATGAAACCCTTGTGTTTTACCTTTTTTTCTTGAAACTTGCTTTGAATCTTTTAATTTATTATCTAAAACTTTTCTAGAACTTCGCTTCTTAAATTTTAAATGAATTTTTTTTTGAAAAAATTGTTGAATCCTTGAAACTTTAAACTTGCCACATCTTGTTGAACCTCTTGAAACTTTTGGTTGAAACTTAATGACACTTATTAAAACTCTTTGACTGAAACTTGATGAAACTCTTCGGTTGAAGATTGATGAAACTCGAGTTCCAAAATCCGAAAACATACATGAAACTTGCGGAAACTTCTTTAAAACTTGTCGATGCAAAAATGAACTTTGCTTGAAACTTTCGTAAAACATGAATGAAGCTTGCGAAATATAGACAAAACTTGTGAACTACATAGAACTTTGATAAAACTTAGCGAAACTCACATATATTGTTGAAAACATTTCCAACTGTATACCGTCCCATAGCACCATCCCTGATCTCTCTCTTGCTCTCCCACTCCTCTCTCTCTCACTTACTCTCTCTCTCTAGCCGCCAACAGCGAGGGGGCACCCCACCACCGACGGGGTCATCGCACCTCCCGGGTTATAAAGAGAGGCTATGGTGGCGGTGGATGGCAGTGGCAGGCGGCGGAGAGCAGCGGCAGAGGGCGGCAAGGGCAGACATAATATTAGGTTGGGTCGGGTGGATGGCGAGGGAGGGGGAGCTAGCGGCGTGGTGAGACACCGAGCTCGCCGTTGACTGCAAGGGAGGCCCGGGGGGGGGCGAGGGTGGTGGAGAAGGGAGGCAGCAGAGGTGAGGGAGAGGGGGAGGAGGGAAGGGCTATACCATCGGAATCGATTCCAACAGTATAGCGTTCCGTAGTTGCTCTCAACTCAGAATTGATCAATTGTGTGTTACGTGCTGATTTTGCAACAAAATAAACATCGGAGAACTAAACAGTCTGAAGAACCTGTAGGTAATGGGTTCATACATGGATCAAAGGGTGCTTTTTGCAGGCTGTAGTTACTGAACAACGATGAGTTCTCGCCGCGACAGATACTTCAGAGAGTTATTTCTCCTGCGTGTTTTTGTTTTTTGTTTTAAAAAAATCCTTAAAAGATGTTTAAAGCAGAATGTTGAGAAGGATCCTTTCAGTACATAAACAATGCGGCATAGCTCATATGCAGAGATGCTACCATATATGTCTTTACAAAGTTCAGAAAATAAGATTTCTCTCTCTGCAGGAAGACGAAGAAGAACAAATAGACAGAAACTAATTAAAACCCATTGCATTTTGCATGCGTGCATGGAAGGACCTGTTCTAAATGCGGCGTTCCAAATTAAGGATGTATGCACACCGTTAATTCGCCTACGTTTGAGCAACACCAGAACATCACGAACACTTCCCCTGAAACCTCTCCACTCCACACTTCGGACCACCTCCTCCCACTATAAATCCTTCAAGAACACCACCTCCTCCACCCACGAAGCTTACAATACTCCAGCTCCAATAAACAAACCATCCACGACCGATCTCTGCCAATCTGTTCTTGCATTTGCAGTTGCTAAGATACGCAGGAAGCGATGGCGGCGAGGTCCGACGAGATTCGCGTGACGCTGCTGGGCCTGGCCCTGCTAGGGCTGCTGCTACTGAGCCACCACGTGGCGCCCGTCGACGCCGCCGGCTCCGGCGGCAGCCGCAAGAACAGCTTCAGCATGAATAGCGGCGGCGCCCGCCACATCCACAGCTTCAGCATGAACAATGCCGACAAGGACCACCGCGGCCGCGGCCATTGATCGATCCGTCCATCCATCGCAAGTACCAACACATTGATTAACCCATGGCTTATACAGCACCGTTACTACTACATGATGGCGTGTGGGATCGATACCAACCGGAGCGTGCGTGATGCTGCTGCGTTGTTAAGCTACGTGTGTTCTTGATTTGTTCGGGTGTTTTAATTCGATCTTTTCCTCTGATCTTGGTCGGAGTTGCATGCGTGCATCTGCCTGCATGGATCATTTCTTCTTGGGTATTGCTTCTTGGAGTAAAACAACGACCTGTAATAAGGGTCGTTGGTTCGTGTACGTTAATTTACTTAACCGTGTCTGGACTAAAAAGTTGTTGGGATTAATTATCTGGAGGTGTCTTTGGAATACATGAGCATTTTTTTTATAAAATGTACTCGAATTTTTAGTCTCATCATCGCCGTCGCCGCACCCCTGCTGCCACGCTGTCGCTGTCGCTAGCTCCGGCGAGCTGCCGCCACTTCCGCCTCCCTCCATCCGGTGCTGCCCTTCTTCCTCCTCCGGTGAGCCGCCCCACAACCCCCACTTTCCTCCTCCTCTATGACGAAACCTCCCTGCGTTGTGCTCCTTTGTCATCTCTGGCAATGGATTTGCCACCACCTCTCTCCTTCTCCTCTCTCATCGCGTCATCCCACCGACCTCCACCGCCCACCGCCGGGCGGCCGCCTCGCACGACCTCCCTCTATACTTGGGCCTTCGGTGAACCCAACACTAATCGCAAGTGAACCTTAATCCTAACTTCGCCAGAGCGTCGCCGGAGTCTCGCCGCTGGCCGTTGGAGCCACACGGAGCACAAATCGCGAGGTAAAATCGGATGGATCAAAATTTGAGTACTCCCTAGGTAAAGAAATACTCGAGTACTCTATAGCAATTCCCTAATTCTCTAGACCCTTCTTGAATTTGTTCCTACTCACAGTGGAGTACTAGTAGACAGTAGTACTTAGTATTTCATAGCATTAGTTATTACGATTTTTTTATTAGTAGTAAATAATAAATCAAAAACCACAAAGTTAGGCAAACTAGATTGAAATTTACGGATATAGGAAGGACAGTCAGGAGAATAGCGTTGACGTTGCGAGGAATTGCGTGCTGAACTTGAACTGCCACCTCTTTGCTTGTCATGCTCAAACAAAATATAGAGCCACAGCCACTCAACCACAGATGAAAAACTCTCGTGATACCATCGTTCAAAGAACCCCGCGAGTACAAGCCAGGCTATTTCTTACGTGAGAATTCCTGATGTGTAACAAAATGTGCTAGCAATTTAAATCTCTGTCACAACATTGCTACAAAAAAACTCATCGCAGACGGTTCAGAAACCTAATCACTGATGGTTTTGTTAACCGTCTGTAAACCTGTGTCAGTGATAAGAAGAGCACATCACATACAGTTTCCGAACAGTCAGTAAAAACTAGCATCAGAGACGATTCTATCTACGAACCGTCTGTGATGAGAGAATATCTTAGACGGTTCTAGAATGATGACAAGTAATCACAAACGGTTTTTGCTTATAGAATCGTTTGTGACATGAGATTATCACAGACAACTTTTAAATAAAGCTATCTATGATATGGTTTTTCCTCTAACTCTTTTGGCAGAACTTCCATGATTAGTATATGTTGTTTGAAATTTTATTCTCTTTAAATATTTATGCAACGACATTTACAAGACACAAACAGTTATAGATTTTGCAATTGAATATCAAAACACCCTAGATATATTGATGCAACAGCTTATCTGATGAGGTCTTAAAATATGAACATTTGTAGCACTTTCATCTCCTTTTTTATTCTAATGTTGATGGATTCCAACGCAAAATCTAATTCCATTAACAGTTCGTCCTGAAAGTTGTCATGCTACAATTTATTTTTTATTTCATCCTCATCCCTGAATAAGAATACCATATGCATATTCTCATTCGGGGATGAGGATGAAATAAAAAATAAATCAGAGCATGACAAGTTTCAGGACGAACTTTTTATGGAATTGGATTTTGCGTTGGAATCTATCAATATTAGAATAAGAAAGGAGATGAAAGTGCTACAAATATTTATATTTTAAGATCTCATCAGACAAGTTGTTGCCTTAATGCATTTAGGATGTTTTGATATTCAATTGCAAAACCTATAACTGGTTTTGTCTTTTAAATGTCATTGCAAAGATATCTAAGAAGAATAAAATTTTGAACAATAGATATTAATCATGGAAGTTCTGCCAAGATAGGTAGGGAAAAAATAATATTTCATAGTTCAAGACAAGAAGACCTTACTACAAATATGATTACACAAATATGATAACGAATATTTCATAGTTCAGGTGACAATACATTAACAAAATATGATATATATACTACAAATATCAACATTGTACATTGAGAAACCACTTTATTTCATAGTTCAAGACAAGAAAATCTTAGTGTTTTTTTATGTCTTCCATCATATGTGCCATAGCTTTAGCAATAGAGGTCTCCCTGTTCTCTCTGAAGTTTCACAACTCCAGTACAATGCCAATTTGTTTTACACCAATAACCGATTAATCTTCAGTCATATATCTTAATCTCTACAAATTAAAAGCGATCAAGTTATTGTCAAAAGGGCAATAACCACATTGAATTTAGTACTAGAAATATTTATAGTATCTCTATAAGCTCAGCTTTGACTTCTTTCAGCTCTGTAAGCCCTGCGGTCCTTATTGATGAGTGTCGTGTTAAGGGATTCGTTATCTTGCAAGCGATCATCTATGTCTTTCAGTTCTTATTTCATCTCATAAATCTTTTTTGTTATCTCAGATTTCCCTTCAGTTGTTCGATCTCCACCTCAAGTTTTTGTTTAACTTCTAACAACTTTTCTATGTCGTCGATCTATTTATACTATGAAATAGATCAGGAAAGATGTACTGTTCTGAACTATATACAAGATAACATGTCATGCAACTAAGATTCAGCATTTGGTGGTCGACATAGTTCTGCAGTTGGCCTTTAACTTTCAGCCTTTAACTACTATATCCAATGTTTGTTTTGTAAGGTTTATTTAATAGTTTTCCTCTTTTTGGTCAGTTAGCTTGAATGTGATGTAAGACATAAATGCATGCCCTTGTCATTGATAATTTGGCATGTATGAACTGCAATGCTGCATTTATCAATTCTATTTTTTTTACTTCGTCAGAAATTATTCACACATCTAAATGTAGCAAAGCTGCATTTGTTACATACTCTTGAATTTTAGGTATCTTGAATTCTTGATCATTGATTCATACACACACATATATATGTCAGTACTATGTCCCTAAAAGCACATAAATAAACATTCCAATAAGCATCATACACAGTACTCTGTCCCTAAAATGCAAAACATCATCATACACTTCATTATGTAAAATACATAGATGGCTTTATGAAAGGACCGGAGATGTTGCCTAGAGGGGGGTGAATAGGCGGATTAAAAAAAATGCAGCTAGATAAAAACTCCCGAGGGTCTCAACCCGGAATGTCCGGGGTATATAATCCGGATACTCCAGATTGTCCGGACTATCCGGGTTCAGGAGTCCGGATACTCTGGATTAAAGATATCGAAATGAGATTTTAAATCCCTGCAATTTTTCAACAATCTACTTGAATACAAAAGATCTAAATACTATCAGGTACCTGGGAATATTGTAGATCTGGAGCCAAAAGCAACAATAGAGTAGATCGAGTCTTCCAAAGGTCTATCACAACAAACCCTAGCAAAAGAACACAACAAAGAGCACGAAGACAAAGATTTTTACCCGAAGTTCGGATTCTTGAAGGGAATCCTACGTCTCCGTTGAGGAGGTACAAAGCCCGGGTCCCTCTTGACCACTATCCTCCCGGTGTTGCACAAAGCACTCGCCGGTCTTCACTTCTTGCCTCTTTCCTTTCGGAGGCGAGACTTGCCTTCACAAACTTCCGGGGCTCACCACAATGAGATTTGGAGGCTCCCGGTGACTCCTTGCCGTCTAGGAGGCCTTCAAACTCCAAGAGTAATAAATACGTTGCGAACTCAACTTGGAGGATGAAACTTGTGCTCAAAGATGAAAGATGCAAGTTCAAGTCACTCAAATCCACTCCTTTCTCCCAAAAGAATCAAATCTATCAAAGGCTTCAAATGGAGAAAGGGGATTAGGGCTCAAGAGAGTGAGAGTGAGTGTTTTTGAATGAACAACAGCAATAATGGAGCTCACCTCTGTTAGGTGAAGAGTGATGGCTTAAATAGGGGCTCCAAAATCCAACCGTTGGGGGTGAGCTGCGCTCAACCCGGAGACTCCGGACATATAACCCGGAGACTCCGGATTGAGGAGAATTAGAACACACCGAGGCAGCTAACCCGGAGACTCCGGACATATAACCCGGATACTCCGGATAAAAACCCTGAGACTCCGGACTAATTAACCCGAGTGTCCGGACCAAATGTCCGGATACTCGGACTATCCATAGAGTCGCTATCAGGGGTGTCAACCGAGAGTCCGACAAATGTCCGGATACTCGGGTTGGCCCACTCGCCAGAGGTGTGTATTTTGACAAAAATGAAGTGCTTGAAGTGTTTATGCAATGCAATTTTTATCCTTGAGCACACGTATATCCTAAAAGTGATTTCCCGTTGTATCCCTCTTAATAGTACGGCTATCCTTAGACTCAAATGAAATAGAGAAAATTTACAACAAGTCTTGATGCCGTCTTCACAAATTTTAAACTCGGCTGGGATCTTCAATTGCTTTCTCAAGATGATATTGCCTCTACCTCTGTATAGATTCTCACTTGATCATTAGTGTTTTAATTGTGTTGCCATCTATCACCAAAACTTCTTAAGGGGCCTAGATGCACTTTCACTTTATATCTCCTATGAAGTTATTATGATGTACTTTACAGTTAGTATTAAGCACATAGTCATAGCATTCAGGAATGACATATCAAATAATATGTCAATATCAACAAATTAAGATTGAAACATCCTTAGTTCTCCATACTTTTGTTACTGCTATAGCTGAGCACTACCATCATCTAAACCAATAAAGCAAGAACAAGAAGAGAAACCAACACCGATGGGGAGGAGGAGCAGGTCGCCGATGGAGAAGGTGCTCGCGGCTGGGATGGTCATCGATCGTCGCCCCCCACGGCCTCATGCTCGCGGGATGGCCATCGTCGCCCCATGGAAGAGGATGCCGATCGAGGAGGAGGTTGTCAGGGAGGAGGATGCCGATTGAGGAGTAGGTCGCTGGGGAGGAGGATGCTAGGGAGGAGTTTGTCGGGGAGTAGTTAGCCTAAGAGGAGGATTACCGAGGGGCTAGGGTTTGCGGGAGACGAAACGCATAGGTCTACGCTACGAACCTCAATCGGTATGTTTATATAGTGGTCTGAGTTCATATTACAGACGGTTCGTAGTTAGAGCTGTATGTGATATGAACTAACCAGAACCAAGCAAGATCACCTAAATGCAAGCAAGAATTCAAGTGTGATGGGTAATTGGAAATCATCACTTTTCTAGCACCATGCTTTTTTTTTGCAAATCTGACTTCCTTCCAAACACAATTTCAAAAATAGCCCCATCCTCCACCATGGAAGCGTTGACAGACGATACGTGGCACCTGCCATGCTCCCGTACCACGGAAGCTACCTTCAGTGGCTTGATGAGCTCTTAGAATTCGGTAGGAACTTCCATGATGCGGGAGCGTGACAATGACACATGTTGCTTGTCGGTGCTTACGTGGTTTAGAATGGAGCTATTTTATAATTACGTTCGGAAGGGATCTAGATTTAAAAAAAGTTACACAAGGAGCTAAAAAAACGATGATTTCGAGTAATCGGTGTTCTACGCCTCGGCTTAAAATAGATCTAAAGAGAGCGTGTGTGTGTACATGTGTGCCTTCTAGCAAAAAAATAGACTATTCTGTAATTTTAGGAAATTTTTGGGTCCTTTTTTGAAAAAAAAAACTGAAGTTCCGGGGTATCAAAGAAGTTTCGGGGCCTTCTAGCCAAAAAGGGATTGATATGTAATTTTAGAAAAATTTTGGGCACTTTTTCGCAAAAAAACAAAGTTTCGGAGTATTAAAGAAGTTTCGGGGGCTTTCTAGCAAAAAAACTGACTAATCTATAATTTTAGAAAATTTTGGGCCCCTTTTCACAAAAGAACTTAAGTTTCGGGGTCTTTTCCACAAAAAAATAGGCTAATCTGTAATTTCAGGAAATTTCACTGGCCTTTTCGCAAAAATCCAGAAGTTTTGGGGGCCTCCTCGCAAAAAAGGACTATTTTGTAATTTTGGGATTTTGGGCGCTTTTTTGCAATAAAACACGCGCCTCGCGCCTGTGCCACACGTCGCGCAGGGTGAGGCGAGCAGGGTTTGAACGCACGACCAACAGCGCGAGCGCGTAGAGCGTTACCGTCACGCCACGTGGACGTTGTTGTCTATTAACGGCGTTAAAATATATAAACCATATTAACGGCTGAGTCAAGAGGGCGCCATGGCTCACGCGGAGCGAGTCATACACACGGGTGAGCGCGCGCGTGACGCGACGCAGTGGCACGCAGCCACGTTGGCCCAAAATCGACGTGGCCACGCTGAGAGCTCACGAATCCCACGGGGTTTAATATACGGAGTATTTTAAATGAAAGGAAGATAATATAGGAATGATTAAAGGGTAGCAAGGTCTTTTCATCTAATTATATATGGAATAAGATAGAAGATGAAGATATAAAAAGCTACCCGCACCAAGGATTCAAATTTCGTTTTCGGATAAAATATCGCACTAGACCATAATCCGAAATTTGGCTAAAATTCGGATATTTTGGACAAATCTTGTTCGAAATTCAAAAACAAAAATTCAAATCCAGTTCATTTTCTACCGAGAAAAACGAAAATTTCGCCGAAAAATCCCGAAATTTTCGTATATTTGCACCGTCTAAAAAGTGGATCAAACAACGACGAAAAATTTTGTCATTTTTTTGGAGGTTCCTGACACATCAGTGATGTTTCCATAAAAATATTAGATGATTATCACATTTTAGGAATTTTCAAAAATTCAAATATTGCTACTGTCCTTATAAAACGCTGACCGAGAAGTTTGAACCGAATGAAAAATGGTACAACCCACGTTATAAAATTTTGAAATTATTTATGAATGGTTATGATCCATAAATAATGTTCTCATAAAATTTTCATATGATGATCAAGCTTCATGAAGTTTTAAAAATTCGGACAGTGCAACTGAAGGCTGACCGACTAATTTCAATTGCATGAAAAATGGTTCAAACCATGTTAGAACATTTTGAAAATTTTTATGGATAGTCTTTATGCATCACTAATGTTACCATAAAATTTTCAAATGATGATCAAACATTAAAAAATTATAAAATTCCTAAAATCTCACTACCTCATTTATGCTAATTCTGATTTTTATTTTTAAAAGATAACAGATGAAGTTAAAATATTTTATAAATTTCCTGTTTGATCCTAGAATTCTTTAAATAGTATCATAAATTTTTCATATCATTATAAAGCATATTCAATTTTATAAAATTCCAGTAGTGTTTCTGCCAAAGTTTTAACATGTCTCAAAAAATAAGTTTTTGACAAATTATCATCAAAGATCACTTTCTTATGGGTTATTGATGTAATTGAAGTCAAATCCAGCCATAAATAATCAAAATCCGGAATGTTTTCATAAATTTCGCCGAAAAAAATCAAATTACTGTTGCATTTTAAAAAAAAATTAATTTTTTTTCGGCCGGTATTTTAGATCGGGTGGGCCGAAATTTTGATCCCTGACCCGCACCCACCAGTTGGACGAACATGTTTGCAAATAAACGTTTAGAGCAATCGGTGAACTTTTTGAAAGGTTATGGTTTTTGCTAAACATGACTTGTATCCAAGGATTCAAACTTCGTTTTCGGATAAAATATCGCCCCGGACCGGAATCCAAAATTTCACCGAGATTCAGATATTTATGACAAATCTCATTCGAAATTCAAAAACAAAAATTCAAATCCAGTTTGTTTTCTACCGAGAAAAACGAAATTTCGCCGGAAAATCCTGAAATTTTGGGCGAAATACCTGGAATTTTGGCATTTTTGCAACGGTAGAAAAGTGGGTCAAACAATGTCAAATTATTTTTAAATTGTTTTTGGAGAGTCCTGACACATATATGATATTTCTATAAAAATTTTAGACAATTCTGAAATCTGTGGAATTTTTAAAAATTCAAACATTGCTACTGTCGTGATAAAACGCTAACCGGCAATTTTGAACCAAATGCAAAATGGTTCAAACCACGTTATAAACTTTTGAATTTTTTTTGCATGGTTATGATGCATATATAATGTTCTCATAAAATTTTCATATGATTATAAAACTTCATGAATTTTTAAAAATTCGAACAATACTACTGCCATGTTAAAAGGCTTACCGACAAAATTGAACAAACTGAAAAATTATCTAAACCAAGTTAAAAACTTTTGAAAAATTTTGTGGATGGTCCTGATGTAAAATTAATGTTTATTTAAAATTTTGAGATGATGATCATTCTCAAATAATATTTAAAAATTTAGACAGTGCTACATCCTCATAAAAGCCTCATGATCAATACATAGATTTGCTTTAGAAATAAAAAAGTTTAGTTTTTTTTTAAATTTAATAGAAGGGTGATAAGGAAGTGCTTAATATCTTATAAACATTTTGAATCATGATCACACTCAAGTGAATTTATAAAATTCTTAAAATGCACAATACCATTTATGTTCTTCTCTTTTGTATTTTTGAAATATAATATAACAAACGAGGTTCAATGCTTACATAGATTTGATTAACGAATCAAAAAAATTTAATTTTTCTAAAAAAAATTATATAATGGTACTGAGGAAATTATTAATCTCTCACAAAAATTTAGATCATAATCACACACAGGAAAATTTATAAAATTCTGACAATGTAACTATCCCAATTATGCTCATTCTATTTTTGATTTTTTAAGGATAACAAATGAAGTTAAATTATTTTTAATTTTTTATGTATGATTATAAACTACTATAGATAGTACCATAAAATTTTCAACTCATTTTTAATCTTTTACAATTTTATAAAAATCTGATAGTGTTTCTCCCAAAATTTTAAAATATCTCAAAAATTTGGTTTTTCAACAAATTTTCATATTAGATGGCTTTCCTAAGGGTTATTGGACCAAATCCGGTAAAATCCGGCCCTAAAAGATAAAAAAACCGGCCAAAAAACATGAATTTCGGCGAAATTTCGCCGAAAAAATGAAATTACTGTGGCAATTCAATTTTTTAATTATCCTGCTGGTAGTCTAGATTTCGTGAAGGCCCGAAATCCCAAATTTCGCAGAAATTCGACGAGATTTGGAACCTGCTTGTATCTCGGTTCTGATGTAAAGTGAGCATATACACGGCAAGGAAAGCCGGCGTGGCCTCTTCCTTTTGAGTTTTGACGACAACTTTCCAGACCCGTAGCCGGAGGGCCAAGTGCTCCCCTCATTAGCCTGCTGATTAATACTGCCTCCCTTAGATGCGACGCGAGTATTAGGTCCTGTTTGGGTCTTAAAGTCAGTTAGTAAGTCACCCAAATAGTCTAATTTTTAAATGACTTTTAATATAAGCCAAAAGTCATATATAACTAATAAAACTAAAAGTTAGGCTAAACCTGCTTTTGCAACTTATTACTGAGAGAAATTAGCTATTTATTAAATGATCTATTATAAAAAACTACAGCCGCTTTCTAGCACTAAAAGAACCAAAAATAACTTTTCAAAAAAGCTACGTCTCCCCTGAACATGCCCCTAGTACCTAGCAGCCGCCGTGACGTGTAAGATCAAAGAGATACGTACGGGCCGGTGTAGGATCAAAGGATAACCGACTAGAGGGGGAGAATAGGAGGTTTCTAAATTTTTTAATTCTAATTTGCAATTAATTAAATCACTAAGTTATAGAACCAACAATTAGTAATTCGCAATTATAATTTCTAATGATCACCAACCACTTAAACAATTCAAGTAGAGCAATAAATAATTCTAAGCACAAATAATCTACTCAAATTGTTAGAAATGTAATTAAGCACAAGAACAACAACGACAAATCACAAGAGAATGAGAGATTAGAATTTTATCCTCTGGTCTCAGATATTTGCTGGTCTCCCCTACTCCACGTTAAGGTGACTTGAACGCTTTCAAGCTAGCTCCACCCGCTTGAGTCTTCCTCGATCACTCGTGGTAGCTCTTCACCGCTCCCGTTAGGCGAGCTCCTTACCTTCACAAACGATCGAGCCTTCTCACAATCTTCTTTGAGAAGATCGCCGATGCCACACGCCTCTAAGCCGTCTAGGAGGTGGCAACCTCCAAGAGTAATAGGTGATGACGCTTGCTCGAGATCGAATTGAGTGTCTAGAGGCTCAACACTTAATACACCACTCAATTTTCCCCTGACTCTCTCAAGATGAGAATTTAATGCACACAAATAAGTAGGAGGCAATCTAGAGCTCAAAGATGATCAATGAGGTTCAAAACTTGCTCTAGAATACAGGTCGAGGGTATTTATAACCCCCACCAACCAAAACTAACCGTTGCCCAAAAGTTGTTCAAAATCGTGCTGAGAGACCGATCATACCGCCTTTGGGCTGGTATGATCGCCCCTTAGAGGCTAACGATCGATACAATGCATTTAATGCACTGTCAGTGACCGTTGGTCACTTGGCCGGTATGACCAGAGAGAGTTCGGTCATACCACTCACCGGTATGACCGGAGGGTCCCCGGTCATACCTCCCTTCTCAGGTGCAAAAACACCTCTACTGGAAAAACAGACTGGCCATCGACCTGGTCATACCGACGGTCGGTATGCCCACTTCATCCAAAAATTGTGATTCCATTTCTTTTCTTCTCAAAAGATATTTCTTTTTATGCAAACCACAAAACAATGTCTAAATGCATAAGAATTGAGTCTCAAGACTTTTATCGACATCGAACATGCGACAAAACCCCTTTTAATAGTACGGCGCCTAGGCGCCTATTCTAGTAATTCGATCTTTTCTCTAAACCCCGAGATCGGTAAAAGACTAAGAAAAATCCTTAAATTTTATACCTTGGTTATCTTTGACACCGATGCATGCTATTCATTTTCACTTACTCCTAATTTCCAGGATCGTCAAACTTTGGATTAACATGTTCTAAGTACTCGATTGAAAATGTTAGTCCTTTTTCATTGATTTTCATTAATTACTAAAACCAAAACGAAGCTTTCAGCCGGATGGCCAGGATGCGTGGTGCGAGCCCGCAACCAGTGATCGGTACGTACGGACACCACATAGGGGCGGCGGCGGCGGCTCTTCGCTTGGACGCATGCATGCAGTGGAATAATAGCGCCATATATTTGTTAAACCCTTCTTTCATCTCCCGGAGCGATCTACGATGGAGCTGCTTCCTTTGTCAATTTTTTTCAATGGTTTTGACTATAAATATAGAATATATTTTAAATTCTAATGCAAAATTAATACAATGTTTCTCTGTATTCATAATAAATACCTATCTTTTTTTATATTCTTTATATAGACGCTGTGGTAGCAGTAGCACCTGGCTTATCAGATCTTGCAGGGTCATCTCATCTCATCCCACTGCACCTCCTCTCCGCCTCACTCCCTTCCCTTGGACCGCTCGCTCCGTGAAAAGCTGGAGAGACGAAGTGGCAGATCAACTAGGCGGCGAGTGCTTCGAGACCAAGTCACTGCGTGTGTAACGATTGCGTAGGGTAGGATGCTCGAGCTAGAGCCACGTATGTATGCGCCAGCCGAAAGAGGCAAAGTGAACTACTGCCTCAGGAACTTCCATGCGTAACGACGGTTAACGGGTCAGGCTACGTACCCTGGTTATAGTTTTATCAATGTCAGTTATTTTGGTGCGATACAACTTCGCACCAATATTAGATCTGAGCAAAACACCACACGGACCAACAAGTCTTAAATTAAGTGAAGGGATGGCCGTCCTTAGGCCTCATTGAGTTACCGTCTATTTGTTTTTTACTTTGGATTCCTTAAAATTTGATTCTGAATTGTGATTATAGAGGCTGATTCTTCAAAAGCACATATGAAGTGGATTGTGAATTCTAGTGCATATAGGTGGGCTGGATTGTGATAATCGAATTCTAGAATCGAACTGTTTGTTTTTTATTCTGCTTTTGAGGCCAGAATTCAAAATTAAAAACAAAAACAAATATGCCTTTAATCCTCTGAGTTAATTCAGTGGGGTTTTAAATTTGGACAAATTTGGAACGGCCGAAATGAACCAAATGTGGAGGGATGTATCAGTCAATGGAAACAAGATGGCTAATAGAATTTATTGCGAGAGACCCACAACCGAAGGAGGTGTAGCACAGGTGACAGGTGGCAAAGCCCTCGCTTAGCAGGATGAAACTGGTACATAAGTTGTCTCCGCATATATATAGGTCCAACCATCACATATATCCGATTGATATTATCTATCGATCGGAGTACATTGTGGTTAGCCTATATATGTAGAGATAATCTGTATGAAAGAATTATCGTCTTCACACTTCATGCGAGAGGTATGAGATATCCCACATCGTTATTTTTATCTTTTCTTATTTTTTGCGAGGACCATCTTTTTTTCCCTATTTTTACACGCTTTAGTACAGTTATTTTCTTTTCTTATTCGAAGCTAAATGGAAATTTCTTGCACCTTTGAAAACCTTTAACAACCATATATGAAAGATGAAAATGTAATCTAGAAATTAAAATTCAGAAGGAAATAATTGCAGGCTCCTGTCAACTTTATCAACTTAAAGTTAATTTGGTGTGGTAGGTACGCATGCCAATATTAGACCTAAGCAAAGACATGGATCGAAAGTTTTGACCCAGCCGAGTGGCTTAATTACATGCATGGCCGTATTCAGGTCACGTTGATGGCAGAGTGCTCGCTTAGCGGGATGAAGCTGGTACGAACGCCGTGTACACACCAAAAGATCCCACCATTCATTGCATCCGATCTATCAATCGACGCATCGTGGTTGACTTCTCTGTGTGAAGATGATCCATATATCTAGAATTCTCTTCGCATTTCAAGCGAAGGCACGGGGATCGACACCCCACATCTCCATCTCATTTTGTCTTCTGGTTTTACAAACTCTAGTACAATTCTTTCCTCTCTCTCTCTCTTTTTGTGTTTGAAACTAAATGGGAATTCCTTGAACCTTAGAAAATATGTAACAACAGTGTAGGGTGGAAATATAAGCTCTAAATTAAAATCGAGAAGGAAACACTTCGCTACATTTAAAACATCCATAGTGTGCTATATTCAGCCTCCAAAGAGTGTGCGCCTTGGAGGCCTCCTCCTACCACTGCGAGCCTCACCCTCCAAGATTTTTCACCACTTAGAAGTTTCATTTCATGGCTCAATATCTTATATTGTCTTCTGTGGATTTGTTCGCGTCTTCAGTTTGCTCCTCTTCGTGCTGTGCTGTGCTGTGCCATGCGGTGGTCGGCGGCATGCAATTGGCAATTTGGCATGCACGCATGCGACGATTGTTCTACCGCCGGAGCCAGCAAAGTAAACAAAGAACCGTGGGCTGTTCCAAGGTCCATTTCGACCGGACCAAAATCGTCACATCAAATATTTCCAAAAGAAAGAATTCTTTCCTGAATTACTACTCCAACGACTGATTCGGGCCTACAGATAGTTCACATGTGGAAAGTGATGGAGTCTTGCCACTATAACTTCAGCAGTTTTATGTGTTAGATTAGAAAACGATAATTCAAATCTTCTGAGTATTGTATCAAGTACTATTACATAATTCGGACTGTTCGTTAGCTTATTAAATGGTCGTGACGGTTAGGGATTGTTTAAGTTGCAGTTCTTGTAACAACTGCATCGGAAGCCTTTCCTTTCTATGCATTTCTTTTTTTCTTTTTAAGTTATATAAATATTAAAATATTAATGAATGTTGAATGATACTTATTTAATTGTTGGTTTGTTTTAAAATTTGTATAATTTATATTGAGAGGAAAATAACGGACGAAGCACTGTATTCGTTTATTTCCCACGCCGCTTCGTTCGTTCCCATCCCCGTTTCCATCGGAACGAAGAAACCAAATCGCGAACCACTCCAAATTATTACTCTGCTACGTGGGACCACCCTCCGAGATGGACGGGCCCCATATCGCCGGAGCGGACGCCGCGTCCTCATCGGCGGCGTCGGCCTCCTCGTCAGGCTCCCCTGCTTCCCGGGCCTCCCGGCCGCGCAAGGGGGTCCGGCTCCGTCTGCGGCGGCGGCCGGCGCCCACCTTGGCTTCTCGGGGCGGCGACGGCGACGGCGGAGGAAATGGAGGGGGCAGCGTGCGGGACGACCTTGCAGTGCCTCTGGGGATGTCGTTCGCGGCCGTTCTCGCGCAGGTACGTACTACCTTCTGGTTTTCCTCATTCAACACGACCCCCCCCCCCCCCACCCCAAAAAAAAATGTTGCGATTTTTGCGCGGTTTGTGCCAACATTTGTAGCATTCTAATTTTTCAATTCTATTAGCGACCGGCGACGCACATAGAGTCTGAACAAAATGTTTGTTTTGTTGAGGGTATGGTTGAGCTTTAGTGTGACCGTTCGAAGGATACTTAAAATGTTCGCAAATTACAGCAAAAAAAATTGACTGTTTGCTTGTAGAATGAAAGATGGAATGCAATGGGTTATAATTTTGGACAGCCATCACTGATCACGAACAAGACAGGAGAGGAATTTGGCTTAACTTTTGTTGTGGTCTTATGGGTTGTGCAAGCCTAGTGCTTGTCCACATTGAGTAATCCTGTCAATTAAGGAGCGTGACATCTGCTTTCTATTTCAAAATTCAACATTATTATTCATTTCCATATTTGTGGTTACCACTGAAGGCAGTAAAATTAAACAATCCGATGCGCTACCCCTTCCTCCCTCATTCCTTTCAAATGCATCAAAATTATGCTTGTCTGATCACAATACGCCATCTGTGATCGTTTCGTGGTTCGCACAATTGCACACACATTTCTTCAGCAACATCTTCGACACACATGCACGTGCGTGCCTAAAGTATAATCTTATATTCACCTGCATACAACTGCAGCTTGCATTATCATTTGTCATCATTTTGTGATAAGGACTGCCTTCCATGATTGCAGGTTATGAATACGAAAAATGGTTCAGGACAAATATTACATCCGGTTTTCCTTTCCAAGGTACATGCTTTCTAGTTTTACTGATAAACTCTGCAAAACATAAAAAACAAGAAGTCTGAAATTGGGTCCGAATGCAGATCTGTACCTCAGCAGTGAAGGAATCTTTGACAAATGTAAGCCTGGTTTTCTTTATTGTTCGGAGCTCACTTTCTGTTAACATTCTTGATATATCTTTTCCTTATCATTTGTATAGATATATGGCGACAGGTTCGACAGTTTCATGAGAAATTTTGAGAATTCATTTAGCAGCACATTGAGGACGCTTCATCTTATCAATGAGATACCTATCTATGAGAAAAGTCCTATTCCTGAATGCTCTTTTAAGCATGAAAGTTCTGAGGCTGTAGACAACTTGAGCACTGTTGATTCGCAAAATCGGACACACAAAGTCAAGCAAGACCTTGTGAATTCAGTGGAAAGTCAACTTGTTCTTTATGCCAGAGACAGTCAGCCGCTGGCTCATCTTGCTCATAGCAGATCCTCTCCTGAAGCTGATCAGCACATTCTTAATACATTTGAGAGATCTGTGAAGGAGCAAGCTCGCTCAAACGAGCTCAAGGAATTTGAGATAGAGCTTAACGTGAGAAAGTTGCGACTGAAACAGTCCCAATTGGCTCTTAGCTCCCACTCTCACATGTTAGAGAAGATTAAATTATCTTTGGGATTTCAGAAAGCTTCCTTCCAAGGGGAGAAATTCAAAACTCAGATGCAGGACACAAGACATGCACAAATCCTTAGGACACTTATAGATTTTCTTGTTAGTGCAGTGATAATTATGTCAGCGTGTTTTGGATATGGAACTTATATTTATTCATACCAACGGATAACTGATGTTACAGCAGCTTGTTCGGTTGCTTCAAGGGTATGTTCATGTACTTTTGTTGTCGATGAATAATACTCTTAACAAGTCACTTTAGTAATCAGAAATTTCCTCTCCCTCTCTGTTTCCCCCTTATGCAGGGACCTAAATCATGGTGGATGCCAAACTCAGTGTCAAACTTAAACTCTGGGTTGCTCTTTATCAGATGTCATCTAATAGCTGCAACACGTATGTTCTTTGGCATAGTAATGATTTTGGCAATTGCTTGGTTAGCACTCCAGCGCTCTGCAATAACAGGATCACATATGCCTATAACTTTCAATTTCATTTTATTGGGAGTTATTTGCGGCTTCTCTGGAAGGTTTTGTGTCAACACTCTAGGCGGCAATGGAAACATCTGGTTCATATGCTGGGAAGCCATTTGTTTCATCCATTTAGTCGGAAATTTATGTCCATCTGTTTTGTACCACATTCTTTATGGTCCTGTTTCAATATCTCACAGGAAAGAGGTTGTCTTGCGGTATTGGGTTCGCCGATGCATATTTTATGCTTTGCTGGGGCTTATTATTCCAGCCTTGAATGGCTTACTACCATTTGCTTCTATTTCCGACTGGAAGGATCATTTTGTGGAAGAGATAAAATCCTTCTTTATTGGTGACAAAATTGAAGCCTGAAATATCCTGGATGCAATGATTGGCAAAATGCTATCCTATTTGTGTCAGTCAGGTGTTCCAAGTAAATCTTTTGGTCTTTTGGAGAAGTAAAATATGTTGCATTGGAGACTAGCCTCAGAAATTTAGCTTGGTGTTCTCCGAAGGAGACATATTGGATGAGAGTTGGAGGCATTGTCGACCATGAAGGAAATAATTGAACTTCTCTGGTAGTAACCGGCATATCTGTCTTACTCAGTTTGCCGCCATCCTTGTTCGTAATTTAATGGAATGCTATCCTCACACTTCCAAGTCAACTTCAGATGGTGCAGCCTTGTTGGTTGTTGTGATCTTGCAATCAGCTATCAGATTTCAAATGCTTCATTGTGTTGTTTGTATTTTGTTTCCAAGATGCAAGGTCATAGTGTAGACCGGTTACCTGCCAGCTTTGTTGTAGCTCTGTTCAATCTTTTTCCTCCAATGGGGCATTTCTTGCCTCATTTGCTGTATCATTCTTTGTTCGTTGTTAATACTAACTACCCCGCTATGCAGTTTATCTTGTGTTGATTGCTTACTCCTGAAAGGTTTATGTTACTATTGTTTTGTTGACTGCTTACTCCAGAAAGGTTTATGTTACTATTGTTTTATCCCCAGGCTTGAGGGCACTCATCCTCAAGTATTTACAGGCAAGCTCAAAATTATGCACAAATATGAGTTTTGCCGAATCTCTTGATAATGCTTTTTTTTTTCTGTGTATGAAGTCATGTACTCTTGTGCGTTAGTACTAGTACTTATTCTGGCGTTTTCTTCAAGAAGTCGAGAAGTATATTTCTGCTTTGACAATAAGTTGTTACCATGCGACAAATGTACTCGTTAGCAAGGTTCAAAATCTCGCTGAAATTTCGCGAGATCTTGGTTTTCGGATATGGATGAGATTTAAAATGCCGGTCGAATTAAAAAAAAATTAAGTTGCTACAGTAATATAAAAAAAAAATCTCGGCGAGATCTCGTCATTTTTTACCGGAATTTGATGTTTGACCACCAGATTTGACCGAAAATTGATCAATAACCCTTAAGAAAGTCATCTTCTATGAAAATTTGTTGAAAAACCGAATTATTAAGATATTTTTTAAAAACTTCAGAAACACTGTCAGATTTTTATAAAATTGTACATGATTTATATTGATCTGAAAAATTTATGGTACCATCCTAAGAAGTATAGGATCATACATAAAATTTTTAAAAATAATCGAACTTCATTTGTTATCTTTAAAAAATCAAAAACAGAATGAACATAATTGGGAAAGTAACATTGTCAGAATTTTATAAATTTTCTCGTGTGTGATCATGATCCAAAAAATTTATAAGAGCTTAATAATTTACTCAGTACCATTATATATTTTTTTTAAAAAAAACAAATTTTTTGTTTGCTCAATCAAATCTATGTATGTATTGAACTTCATTTGTTATATTTCAAAAATCAAAAACAGGAAGAATATAAATGGTACATTGTACTTGTAAGAATTTATAAATTCATTGGAGTTTGATCATGATTAAAAAAATTTATGAGATCTTAATAATTTCCTTATAACCCATATGCAAAATTTTCAAAAAATTTAAACATATTTTGGTTGCTAAAGCAAATCTATGTATTGATCATTAGGCTTTTACGAGGACGTAGCACTCTCAAAATTTTTGGAACTTCTTGAAGCTTGATCATCAGATGAAAATTTTATATAAACATTGATGATAAATCGGGACCATCTACAAAAAATTTCTAACATAGTTTGTACCATTTTTCATTTAGTTGAAGTTTGTCGGTAAAGCTTTTATCAGTATAGTAGCACTGTCCGAATTTTTAAAAATTCATGAAGCTTCATAATCATCTGAAAATTTTATGGGAACATTAGTGATGTATCACAACCATGCATAGAAAAATTTAAAATTTTCTAACATGGTTTGTTTCATTTTTCATTCGGTTGAAACTTATCGGTCAGCGTTTTATCAGGACAGTAGCAATGTTTGAATTTTAAAAAAATCCTCAAATCTGATAATTATCTGAAATTTTTATGGGAACATCACTGATATGTTAGGAACCTAAAAAAAATTAAAAAAATTTGACGTCGTTTGATCTATTTTTCGTTCGGTGCAATTTTGCCGAGATCTCGGCAAAACTGGCTGAAATTTCGGTTTTCTCAGTAGAAAAAAAGATCTGGATTTGAATTTTTGTTTTTGTATTTCGTCCCAGATTTGTCCGAGATTTCTTTCTCCGGTCATGGACGAGATTTCAAGCAAAACGAGATTTTGAACCCTGCTCATTAGTATATTTCTGTTTTGACAATAGCAAACATCGTGGATGATAACCACGCGACAAATGCCCTGGTACAGATTGACTGTTATTGGCGCTAGCATTTTGGAGGCAAAATGAACTACATTCCAAACCAGCAATTATTATGTTCACAAGAGAATACATTTGCAGTTCTTGGCATTATATCAGACACACTCATGTACACGAGAAATACTCGAGTTTACAACTGTTGCAACAAGCATTATGTCCAAACCAAAAGTACGGCCTTCTCAACCAAACTACATGACCAAGCTGGTGAATACTTTGTTCATCACCATAGCTCTGGGACCAACTGTTGCCACAAGCATTATGTCCAAACCAAAACTACGGCCTTCACTAGGCTTCTTAGCCATGTCAGTTCATCACCATAGCTCTGGGAGTAGTTTCAAGTAAACCGATAGTGAGTTTTGTTTTCCATGTCTGCAAGACAGATTGCCTGCCATCACCGAAGTCTTTTCCATGAAATTGAGGTGACCATTTCCACATCCCGTGGACGCTTTGCGTGCCCGTTGACGAAGCTGCAAGAGAATCTAACTGGCTGTTGTGTTTCTGCTCCATTGACTGAACATCCAATGCAGGAACAAGTAAGGAAGCGTTCAGATTTCAGAATATTTTGCAGTTAGTTTATGAATAAAAAATTCATTAGTTGACTTTGACAGATTTGTCAGTTGTCACTCACCTGAGCTGTATTCTACCTGCTTAATCTTCTTAGCTGGACTAGTCTCGTCCAATCTGAGTCTTCTCTTCAAGCCAACGGTGATGTCATCGCTAAGTAGCTCATCAACAGATTTTGACAGAGATGGTCTGTTCTCTTGGAGCTTGCTCATCTTAGAACATTTTTCGGCTTGAAACCCAGATTTTTGCTTTGAGCACATATGAATGGTAGGATCTAAAGAAACACAATTTGCAGATTCAGATCAAAATTTTGTGGAAGTATTTGAAATCAGCTTCTTCCAGTGTACTATATGACATAACGGCATTCTTCTATAATTAAGCAGATAAGGTAATGATTCCTATGATCACGAAATATGGGTAAGGAATCGAACTTGGACATTGACTCAAAAATCTCTATTGATCTATAATTAAGCAGCTTCTTCCAGTGTTAATCTCTATAATTAAGCAGCTTCTTCCAGTGTTAATCTCTATAATTAAGCAGCTTCTTCCAGTGTTAATATGGGTAAGGAATCGAACTTGGACATTGACTCTATAATTAAGCAGCTTCTTCCAGTGTTAATCTCTATTGATCATTTAAACTGACTCAAAAATCTTGCACTGACTATGAACAATTCTTCACTGCTACTAGTTAAAAGGAGCATGCTTCCGAGAATCAGATACCAACCCGCGGGTAAGGCTCCCCACACAAAGCACAAAAATTCACAAGCATCGATCAAGCATCCCACATGGGTGAACTCTCGATCCGACAATGTAGTTTCCACAGCCGCAATTGACAAAGTAAATGTGAGAAAATAAGCATACGCACAATGCAGCCCTGTTGCTTCTTAGTAATAGTATCAATCAAGAACTCGCGGTTCCTGAGGAAGACGGCAGAACCGAGTGCGCTAGGTAACCAAAGAAGATTGGCGCACCTGAGGGCGGGGGCGGAATCGCGGGCTTGCCATTGACGGCGATGGGCGCCGCGGGGTCGGCTCCGGTGGGCAGCCCGCGTGCTGCGAAGAAGGCGAGGAGCGCGCGCCACGTGACGGCGGAGGAGACGTGGCCTGGCCCGCAGCTGAGGAAGTAGCCGTTGAGGCGGACGGTGGCGGGGTCCAGCCCCAGCGAGCGGCCCACCCGGGCAAGGTCCACCCCGCCTCCTCCCTCCACCGTGACCGCCGCCTTCGCCGCTGCGGGCGGCGACGACCAGCGGAGGTGGACGGTACGGAGCGGCGAAGAAGCCATCGCGTCAGCCGGGGGGCTCGCCTTGCTTTTTTATTCGCGCTGCTTCGATCGGAGACGGACAGAACAACGGCGAACGCTCTGCTCGCTTCGCTGCTACGAAGGGATTTTCTAGGAGCGTCGCCGCGCGGTCGGACAAACACCGTCACTGCTTCGTGGGCCCAGGCTTCGGTTAACAATAGAATAATCCAGCCCGTTGCGGCTTGGGCTTTTTTGGGCCCAGTTCCATCCTGCCGTGCCCAATTGTGTTTCTAACTAGTTTGGAGTGGGCCCATTCTGAGTTAGGCTTAGCCCACTTGTCACGGCAAAAATAGTTCTTTTTTTCGAGAGATTAATTTGCACACGTTAATTGTGCCAATTTTCGGAAGATAGTTCTATTCGTGTGCAAATCAGCTTCGCTTGGAGGGAAAAGAATTTAAAAAGGTTGCCGAGATTTTTTTTTTTTTGAAACATGAAAAGGAGGCCGAGATATACGCGCAATCCAGCTTGGGAAGACACCGTACATACACACACGCGTTCACACGAGCGGGGAAAAACCAGAATTTTCATTTTTAAAAAGGCCGGCCTTGACCCGGTCGCGTGCGATGTACGCGCGGGGTTTTATGCTGCCCCACCCCCGAAGCGACGGCCGCAGACGATCCCTCGCCCGAACAGCCCGCACGCCGTCCTCGCCACCCCGGCCAATCCCAGGGGCGAGGCACGCGGCCAACAAGGTGCCCGCGCAGGGTGGATCCGGACGCCATGGGATTATTAAATCCGGCTCTGAGTCGTCGCACTATAAGAGCCTTGGGGTCCGTGCAGGCAGCGAGATATCGGTCGATAAAGTCAAGTCGTCTCCTTCGGTTCGTCCCTCCCATCGATACAGATCGTTGGACTGTGTTGCAGAAGCATCAAATCTAACCTGTGCTTCGTTTGGTTCGGAGCTTGCGAGCGAGGAGGAGAGGGTTGGAGATGTCGGCCACGGCGGGAGAGGAGGACAAGAAGCCGGCCGGCGAGCAGGGCGGCGGCGCCCACATCAACCTCAAGGTCAAGGGACAGGTCTGCCTCTGCCTGTCCTCTCCTCTCCTATCCCGTCCACTCTGCGGTTCCTGTCTTATCCTCTGAAACTTTTTCTCCCCAGTGGTTCTTGTATTGTTAGAACTGCTTCGATTCGAGAATTGAGATTGGTAGGGCAGCCATGCTGTGGTGCTGTTGGTTTAGTGTGTTCTGCTTTCAGAGCGATGGATTCAGAATTCCATATTGGTGTGGTATTGCTGTGGTGCTACTGTCATACGGTTCGTGCCTTAGGTCGTTCTAGGCATGCGTCCGTCATCCCTAGAATAGCTGTTGTATGTGCTTGATTTGCTCTTGGGCGTGTTTGTTCCTCCACGTAAGGAACGCAACGGGATGAGGTTTACTGCGTGCTGTACAGATGTTAGTTCGAATTTCAATTGTTTCGAGCCATTGTCGAAAAGGGTGTATAAAGGATAGGAAGTAATTATGGTGCATCAATCTGTGGTGACGAGAAACTATATAAGGTGAAATCTTTGTAGTATCATTGTTTAGAGCAACATCTT
This sequence comes from Otatea glauca, assembly GCA_036346275.1. Classification (NCBI taxonomy): domain Eukaryota; kingdom Viridiplantae; phylum Streptophyta; class Magnoliopsida; order Poales; family Poaceae; genus Otatea; species Otatea glauca. The sequence continues at coordinate 50,613,368 of CM070712.1, read as the reverse complement.
TGTTGACTTGACTGTGATGCTTGTCCTGTGCCGGAGTGCCATACGTAAAATTCCTATTTTTTCAGCAACTGGGATAATGTAGAATTGTTTATAGTATCACTTAAACTCGGTATGGCTGTGCTATGAGTATCATCTATAACTTGGCGTAACTTGCCAAGAGTCCTATCAAGGATTTTTTTTTGAACTAGTGGGATAATGTGGAATTGTTTATAGTATCACTTTACTCTGTTAGTCTTCACAGCCATCATGAGAAATTCTTTAAAGGCTAATTTAGAGATGCATGAATTGTATTTTGGTGGAGGAAAGTCTTGTTTATACTAATGTGCATACCTGTTTGCTGATTCTGTAAAAATATTCAGAGAACCATCCCTTCAACAAAAAATATTCAGAGAACCATATTTAGTTGTATGTCTAGCCCATTTTATTTCAAATAAATATAAGGATTTGTTGTGTGCATATTCTTATGAACAGTGTCAGGCTTCATCTCGGAATAATTTGTCCTGTTATATTTGTCAGTCAATAAATCTTAGGGGACAATAGATCGCTTATGTTATTATTGGTTTCACAGACTTCGCAGAATCATAGTAACAAAACAACAGCGGTGGAAGACCAGAAATTGAAAGTAAATTTTCTTTGTGATCGTGAGCTTTTTCAATTGGTGTTAATTTCTGGTTTTCTTCAAATATTTTTTTTAAATATTTTCTCCATTTACTCAGCTATCTCTTTTCATGATGATTGCTTATTGTCAGATCTTGTCATAAGAATTGTTTTAGGGAAGTTTGTACAGTTTGCTTTTCACTGCCATGTCTTAACATTTCCCTGAATCCTTTGTTGCATAGGATGGTAATGAGGTTTTCTTCCGCATTAAGAGATCGACGCAGTTAAAGAAGCTGATGAATGCATATTGCGATCGCCAGTCTGTGGATATCAATGCTATTGCATTCCTGTTTGATGGTCGTAGGCTCCGTGGCGAGCAGACCCCTGACGAGGTGCGTGATGTTAACTACTTTGAAAGCTTCCTCAACTAGTAGTTCCCTAACATGCCATAACCCATAAGTCCATAATTGATGTTTTCCGCCCCTGAGTTTTTCATGTCTGCAAATTGTTTCAGCTGGAGATGGAAGACGGCGATGAGATCGACGCCATGCTTCACCAGACTGGAGGATGCCTGCCTTGTGCTTAGAAGATGCTGCTGCAGCCTCCATTGGTTTGTGTCTTGTGCTACCTGGGAGTAAATGAAAGAAACAAAAGAACTCGTGAAGCTTTGGTCCTGCGCCCTAGCCGAGGGACATTTAGGAACTCTGTTTAGCGAGATTTGGGTACTTTTGCTGTCATGATTCGAGCATCCATGCCTTAATATATCCATCCATCTTGTTCTCTATGATTTGCAAATTGTTTTTGTTCCTTGTAAGTGGTATTGTTATTGGCTTAATTGTCATGTGAATTAGTGCGCCGCTCGTGTTATTTTTCGACTGCCAATGATAAGCCTCTGATTATCGTGTGATTAGGGTTTCACTTTTCATCGAAAACTGCTTGAAATTCGCTCACACTGCTCTGGTTTGGAAAAGGATTTCGATCGGTTTACCGCTCAAGTTTAGAAAATTTGGGAATTTTGAAAAAAAATATCCAAAAGTTCTCTGAAATTAGTATTGACAGCCTTATGAACTATGGTGTGAATATTTTTTGAAAAAAAATGAAGTTTGGAATTTATCAATTTTTTCTCAATTTTTCAACCTGTTGAGTGGTTTTTTACCTTTACATTCAAATTTCGCTCTGCGTTTTGATCAGATTTTAAATTCGTTTGACTATTGAAACAGTTTGATATTTTGTGAATTTTGGTACCGCTTGGTCGTCGAAACGATATGGTTAACAATGATAATTTCTATTCTTGGATGTCTTCTATTGTTTCAGCACATCCGTGTCTTTGGTGTCAGTGAATCCTTGTACTCGGACTAGGAATTGTCTGGCTGCTTGGTATGATCTAGTTCTTCTCAAATACAACTCAGTTGCACCATTGCTACATTGAAACAAAGAGAGATCGGGACAGCGATGTTCCTTTGCGCCGATTTGTATGTGTAGCAGCATAGAGATATATGGAGTATGATGCAGCGATGCTCTTCAATCCTCTCACCCGTTTAGCTACTGACGATAATTTTGTTTCCATTCTTATTCCAGCCGGGGTTTATTCAGGAGGGCAATTTTCTTAATGTAAATGTATCTACCTATGGTTGTGTATATGAGGCATAAACCTCGTGGTTGTGAGGACAAAATATCCCCAATACACATTCTCTAATGGAGGAATTACCCATAGATTGCCGGGGAATGCGCTCCATTGCTATCTCATTGGGGATAAGAGGGCAGCCTTGCAGGTTTTAAAATTTGACAAAGAGAGTTTGTCACGAGTACCATTTTGAGACAATTTTTTGTTGAACTAGTTGAACGTTCGAGCTTTGATATAGATAAAAAGAATATCACATTACCTCAACACGTTGAGTCAACATAATCGAGATCAGCTCACCTGCCCATACGTGTCCCAGTCGCACCTTCCGCGGTGGAGGAGGGGTCTATTTTTGTAAAAAACATATGTTGGGATGCCAGATTTGCAAAAAAAAATAAATGATGTACATAGGACTAGATATACACAGTATTCAACGTTCGCATAATATTCGATATCTAACTTAAGAAGAAGAAAGAGTGAAATTATATAGGCCTTAGACTAGGGATAGCAACTCGGACATTCCTCGACGAGGAGTGGTGCCTGAGAGCATGGAATTCCTCTATTCCTTGGGCCGACTTCGGTGTTGGTGCCACTCCCCCCTAGTCACACCCAATGCCATGGTACATACAAAATAAAAAAACAAAATAACAAGATGATTCATAAATCGATAATGCAGTCATGAGCTGATTAATTTGTACAAATAATGTTAAAGAAATTTGTTTACAAACAGTGATAATTTGTGCAAATAATTTCCAGATTGAAGTACTTGGCAGCAAAAACATGACAACCCAAATAGAAAACATGAGAAATAGAACCATGTATCGGCAATGCTGGAACTTATATACAAGAAGGCAAACAAATCAATAGCAACCAGATCGATTTACCACAAGGCAATACAACATTTATTATCATCCACGAACTAGAACGCAAGTACACAAGTCAATACAAAACTCACAAGTCATGAGAAACTGTGGGCGGCTCGCATGGCATCGAAGTTCAAATGGGCTTGGCGTGCTTCCAATGTTGCCGACGGGATGCGATAGAGAACGTTGGGGTGCAATGACGAATGATGGGATCGTGTGGCCGACGACAAGGGCAGAGCCAACCCATAACCAAACCTTGGACCATGCCAATTGTCATCAGGCCATGGCCCGGTGGACTAGCTATAGCCCAGTGAACTAGCCCATGGCCTTTTGATCCCATGCCTCGAACTATGCCTCGGGTAACCCAAGGCTTGGCTCCGCCACTGGTCGACGATGTGAGGAGGTCGGTGCCTCCCCTTGGCTCAGATGGGATTCATGGGAATGGGGAGCGGGGTTTGGTGGTGGTGGTTATGGTGTGGGATCAAGCGAATGGAATATGGATGAATGTATAGGGTTAGAGAGGGTGTTGTATATGAGACATATGCATAACAGCATAAGGACCCACCCATCGTACATGAGTTAGATCCTCGATGAGTATCGGGTACAGGGATAGGGAAGCATCTCTGTCCCCAATAGGGAACGGTTTAGTTCGCTAAGTATTCCCGTAGAGAAGGCTTTTCTCCATTCCTGTCCCTAATAAATGAATTTCTCACCGGGGAACTGAGAATAGGCGTCGTTGCCATCCCTACCTTAGACAAGTTCGGGCTCGAGATTAAACCAACTTCATGTGCCATGTGCGCGGAGCATTGTAGTCCGCTGCCCATCCTACAGCCTACGGTCCATGTGCGCAGTCAACCTGGCAAGCTCATGGGCCTGGACACGCTTTTTTCTTCTTCTTTTTTCGCTCTTTCTTTAGCGGCTCATGGAGTCATGGTAGACATTCTAGTGCGTTGTTGCCGGCCTAGCCTAGGGCTCATTTTTTTATATTCATTCCTTCTTCCTTTTTTCCCTTTTCTTATCATTTAGTTACAGATTTCCCCAAATATTTGTAGTAGGTTTTTTGTTGTCTTTTTATGTTCATTATATATTTTTCACTACAGTATATATTTATACCTTTTTATTTATTCAACAATACTCTTCATTTGTTCCGCTAATGGTTCATTCTCCATGCCCAATTCAGAGCATACACACTGAAACATCTCACGTGAACTACTGGAGCAATAGGAAGTAATGCACAGAGCATTTGGTTTTATCTATTAGAACATATGCTATACGATTTCATTACTTAGTCTAAAAATAAGCAAGTAAGGTCTTGGTTTGAAGATCTCGTAGCAAGGAACACGACGATGGTTCAAACGGCCCGTGAATCAATCGGGAGCTCGGAACATTTTAATTTTTTGTTACAAAAAAAAAATTCGAAGCGTGGACCAGCTGCAACGTCGTGGCCCTTTGTTACGTAGGCTTCAGACTGGCACGTACATGCACGCGCGGGCAACGGGCCGGGTGAGAGGCACATTGCTACGGACCCCGCGCGCGGCAGAATTTTTTTTATTTAATATTTATTTTTAATTTTTTTTCAACACTAGACGTTAGATTTCAAAATTTGCAAAAATAAGCGCCAGCCCCCTGTATATAGGGCGATCGCCCCATATACGGAGTAACGGCAGGGCAAAAATCGTCTAATACAGGGACGATAGTAATTTTTTTTTGTAATGTTAATTTCTCTGCGCTTGACTCGCCCGAACGAGGCTCTGGTTGCGCTTAAAAAGCCACTCGTCGCCCTTATATGGGGCAATCGTCCGTGTAGAGAGCGATAGGTGTCCATACCGTTACTCTAGTTAGCTAGGCCGTTACCCGAGGGACATATCGTTCCCATATACGAGCGACCGACGCTTAGTTTTGCAATTTCTAAAACCTAACATCTAGTTTTGAAAAAAAAATTAAAAAAATATTAAAGAGAAAAAAATTGGCGCGCGGCATATATGGAGGATTCCTTGTTTGGTGGGAACACACCATCGAGCACGCGCAGCCGACGGAGGCGCGCGCGACAGATCAATACGACCTAACCTACCCACCCATGCGAGCAGGAAGAGAGGCTTGGAGGAGATGTCCAGCGCGGCGGACGAGGAGGACAAGAAGCCGGCCGGCGAGCAGGGCGGCGCCCACATCAACCTCAAGGTCAAGGGATAGGTCTTGCTTCCGATCCTTCATATCCTCCCCAACCAACCGCTGAAATCCTCATGCCTTGGTCGTGACCGGCCTCTACTAGGTTGCCTTTTGTGTTGGTAGAATTGCGTAGGTTTCGGTGAGATTGGTAGGATAGCCGTCGATGGTATGATGCCGCTCTAGGTTTCGATCGCGGTATGCTATAGTATAGGCCTAGGGGGTTCTTCCATGCACGCGTCCCTGATGTCGCTGGTATACTGCATGTTGTGTACATGCTAGATTGAACCTGCACATGTTAGAATTGAGCTATTAATTTTCTCAGTAAGCATTATCTGAAGACTGTGTGATGAACAGGAAATGCTTAAGATGACATAGATCATCCAGCCAATCTGTGTTAGGTCTAGTGGCTGGATGCTGAGTTTCTAATGGAGGTAGACAATGGGGAACAAGAGCAATATGAAACACGGTATAATTAGTCATCATGATAAAGAATTTCAACCCCAAGTTACTTGGTAATCTAATTGTTTTAGAATACTTGACAGCGTCCTGCGTGCCCTGCCATGCCGTAGTGGGCGTATTGAACAGTGCTGCTAGTAAATTTGCAGTCTTGGTTTGGGGCTATAACCCATATATTGAGTAGTTTCTAGTAGATTTGCTGTTCCCTGATCTTAGAGAGTCCTATTTTTCCATCTATTGTTGTAGGAGGGTATATGTAAATTTAGTTGAAATTGGTGATTATCATGTATAACTTAGTGAGGTTCCTATGTGTTATTCTGAATCCTGCTTTATGCTTTGATGGGTATTCCTTGTAAAATTGGTAGTGACTGGTTTGTTACTGTTGGTTTCTGCAACCCTTTCATAACGTTCATTCCATAGCAAAATTAGAATCGCTTGCTTATTTGAGTGGTTAATACAAGTTTGTATTTCTTATTCACAAAGGAGTACATGTTCTATGTCGAGAATTTCTTCAAGTCAAATAGATTGCCTCAGCGACTCGGTCCTTTGTACCCAAGGAAGGCATTGAACCCAGTTGCTGTTAACCCTTTCCTTTAGGGGGGATTTGGATTAAGGGTATTTCATTGGAATGTTTTAACATCTAGTTCAAATCTGAACTAAATCCTAAAACCTCCTAAGAAATTACCACTCATCCAAACAGGGCCTTAGCCAGTTCCATACTTGCATTTAACTTAGTGCAAAATGTCATTAAGTCACAACGTAATTCTAGTGCTAATATCTAAGACACAACATATCTGTTTATAAACAGGGGATGCTTGATAGTTTGCCGTTCACTGCCAATAGTGTGCAGTTGGTAAGTATGTGCTAGAAAAAGAAAAGTTTTTTTAATCAAATAATGCAGTTAGAATTGTGCTTCGGTTGAATAAAGTCCTTTTTGCATTATGCATATATGTTTCCTAATTCTGTGATGTTATTCAGAGCAATCAGGTTCATATTATCTAGTGAATGTTCTACTTAAAATTATCTTTTGTTGTACATATTCTTAATGAACGTGTTCGTGCGGCATATCTGAAAATATGTGTGTCAAAATTCAGATAAGGCAGTCTTGCAAATTGCAAGCTTATTGCTGGTTGCAGACTCACAGTAGATGCACAGTATAGCAAAAAAAAAAAAACCAACGTACAAAGGTCAGAAATTGATATTATGAATTTCTTTTGAGGTTGAATTTTTTCACTGGATGTGATCTTCATCTATTTACTCATCAACCCATCAAGCTTTGTATGTGATGGTTGGATGTGTCCACATTTTACCTCAGTGTGGAATTGTTTTAGGAAGTTGCTGCAGTTTGTGTTTTCTGAGTGCCTGGTCTTATCAATCTCATCCCTTGTGTTGTAGGATGGAAATGAGGTGTTCTTCCGCATCAAAAGATCAACCCAACTGAAGAAGCTGATGAATGCGTATTGTGACCGCCAGTCTGTGGATATGAATGCTATTGCATTCCTGTTTGATGGCCGTGGGCTCCGTGGCGAGCAAACCCCTGATGAGGTGCGTGGCAAGCAAACTGCCCTGCAAACTTGTTAAACTAGTAGCTCCCGAACAGGAACATGTGATAAATATCTGAATTTGCTTGTGTGCAAACTGCTTCGGCTCGAGATGGAAGATGGCGACGAGATTGATGCCATGCTTCACTAGACCGGAGGCTGTCAGCTGCATGAAAGAGTGCATGAAAGAAGTATAAAGAACTTGTGAAGCTTTAGAGTGCATGAAAGAAGTATAAAGAACTTGTGAAGCTTTGGTCTTGTCTGCCATAGCTGAAGGACACCAGGAGAGCTTTGTTTAGTAAGATTTGGTACTTTGCCTGTCATGACTCGTTTATCTATCCCCTAATATACCCATCTCCTTGTACTCCCATTGATCCGCTAAATTGTTTTTGCTCCACGAAGCGGCATGCATCGTTTTGCTTTGCTGACCGTCCGTTCTGTCTCCTGCACGTTCACAGAACACGGAGATGGACGGTTAGTTTTGTGTTACCGCGGCATCGCAATTCGTGCGCTGCACGTTACTGTTCGATTGTCGTGTGATTACCATGAAGTGAATAGGCCATGAGAATATTTCCTCTTGTCGAAATGCTTGTTTGGAAGCAGGCACTACTCCTGATCGCCATTCGTCTTGTATGTATGATTACTGGCTGTCCACTGACTCCAGTCAGTGGAGTGGCCTGGCTGCTTTTGGTTTGTATGACGATTAGTTGGGTGTTCCTCAGGTGCAGGTCTGTGGCATCATTGGTACACCGGAACCATGAACACTTGCAAGACATTGGATTAGAAATTAGGGTAAAATACATCTCCATGTAATGGGGCATAAGTCGTAGAGAAATCTAGGTGTATTGATAATTGACGCATAGCCTTCATGTACTATATTCGGATTGCCTGTGAATTTGTGCAGCGTCTAGGCCAAAATACCTGTGGTTAAGTGTCCGTTACCGACATATGTAGTGTTTTCTGCGACTTGTGCAACGAAACCTAAGTTGATGTAATTTACTCCAGAAATTAAGAATGGATGGCCTGAGCTGGTATTCATCTCGAGAACGGACGGCGTGATGAATGCGTCGATCCACAGTTCGAAGGTTCTGTTGTGTTGCTTGCAAACGGATCTGAATGCAATCGTGGTACTGGGTAAGATCAAGATCCAAATCTTTTGACACATAAACTTAGATTTGTTGACTGCACAGGTCGCACAAAACTAGAGCTTGGATCACGAATTCACGACGGATCCGCGAAGCCGGATCAGGCACCATGTACATGTAGATGCAAATCACACTTTTATGTCGCCATAATCTTTAAATCAGTCACCCTAATTTTAATCTCATCTGACGAATCACAGGAGCTGACATTCTTCGAATTTACTCTTCTGGCCATAATGCCCCCATGTGCAGCCCTAACCACTCCGGCTTTAGCTTTCAGTTACCGCTTCTTCCCGTAATTTTCTACCAATATCCCTTAAAACACTAAATGCGCCAGATAAGATACGTGATTTTCTCTGACAGGTGGGCCACCCCAGGTTGTGCCCCACGTGTCAGCTGCTGCTGGTGGGCATACTGTGACAAATGGCGACGGAGTCTTCAATGCTGCGAGTCACATGAAGCCTCAGGTCCCACATTTAATGGTCACGAACTACCCCCCGCCGATTCCCTTGTTAGCGCATTAATTGCCATTCATGTTATTTTTGCTACTCACAGTCACACGTAGTTATCGTTATAGGTAAAATACTGTCAAATTTTTAAAATTTTGATCATTTATATCTTTTTATATTTAAATTAGATATATAAAAATCATATGCGTAGATTTGTCTCGAATTTTTTTTATAATATTATAATTTTATTGGGTTTTATCAATATATTATAAAATAAATTAGTGGTTAAAGCTGTGTTTTGAAGACCGTCTTAACGATTCAAAATAGTAACTATTTATGACCAAAAGTAATAAATAAACTTCACAGGTCTTGCACGTCCTCTCACGAAAATCGAAGTATTTACATATCGAATTATCTCAGCCGTAGAAATCACGCGGAAATGTAATGGTATGAACATAAATGTACATGTTTACTACAGAATGAATTTACTTCACACACTAAAAATTTTATAGTACATGCGTACTACAAAATGATCTTAACTTTTGATGACTCCTAACACCCAATTCTACCCAGGATCTACATCAATTACCCTTGATTTATATTATCTAACTTGATTCCAAGCTGACTTTTATCAGGTATTTTAGGAGGTCATTAAGAATGATTTAATGGTACTGTTTCAAAATTTACATAATGGTGACTTGCCTCTATTTCACTTGAATTTTGGAATTATCACGTTTTTGCCAAAGACTAAAGTTGCACAGCAAATACAACATTATAGACCGATTTGTCTCCTGAATGTGAGCTTTAAAATATTCGCTAAAGTTGGCACAAACAGGGTTGTAAGTGTGGCTCAAAATGTTGTACATCATACGCAGACGGCTTTCATGTCAGGTAGGAATATTATGGATAACGTGATTATTCTTCATAAAATAATTCACGAGATGCATAAGAAAAAAATGGATTGAGTGATCTTTAAGGTAGATTTTGAAAAGGCCAATGACAAGGTCAATTGACCTTTTCTTCAACAAACCTTGAAGATGAAAGGCTTCTCACTACAGTGGTGCACGTGAGTTGGGAACTTCGTTACCGGAGGTAGTGTTGGCATCAAAGTCAACGATAACATTGGTCCGTACTTTCAAACCTGAAAAGGGCTTCGACAGGGTGATCCTTTATCTCCCATACTTTTTAACATTGTAGTGGATATGTTGGCTGTCATTTTAGAGCGTGCTAAAAAGGATGGGCAAATAAGTGGAGTGATACTTCATTTGGTGGATGATGGGTTATCTATTTTACAGTATGCAGATGACACAATTTTATTTATGGAACACAATCTTGAACATGTCAAAAACTTGAAATTATTGTTATGTGCTTTTGAACAACTTTTTGGTCTCAAAATCAATTTCCATAAAAGTAAAATCATTTGTTTCGGTGCTGCTAAGGAACTTGAGACTCAATATACATAGCTTTTTGGTTGTAGGTTGGGCAATTTGACTTTTCGATACCTTAGCATACCAATTCATTACAGAAGACTGAGAATCAGTGGGTGGAAGGGGTAGAAGAAAGATTTGATAAACGATTGAGTAGTTGGAAGGGCAAGCATTTGTCCGTTGGAGGTTGTGTAGTCCTTTTAAATTCTATGCTTAGCAGCTTACTCATGTTTATGTTATCCTTTTTTGAGATACCACGTGGGATTCTTAAACGGTTGGATTATTACAGATCTAGATTCTTCTGGCAAAGTGATAATCTTAAAAAAAAATAGGCTAGCTAAGTGGAATATATTATGTCGACCCAAGGATCAAGGAGGTATAGGAATTCAAGATCTTGATGTAAAAAATATCTGCTTGATCAGTAAATGGCTCTTCAAGCTGCTAAATGAAGATGGTGTCTGGCAAAATCTCCTCAGAAGAAAATATGTTGGGATTAGGACTCTTTCTTATGTAGAAAGGAAACCAGGGGACTCTTAGTTTTGGTTTGATTTAATGAGGATCAAACAACACTTCTTTAGATTTCGATCCTTCCATCTTCGTAACGGATCTTGAATTCGTTTTTGGCAAGATACATGGCTTGAAAACAACCCCTTAGTGTACAATACCCTTGACTCTTTCAAATTGTCCAGAAAAAACATGCCACGGTGACTAAAGTAATGAGTTCGGGCCCTCTTAAAGTATCTTTTCGTTGAGACATTATGGGACTTAATTTATTGGCCTTGAATGAGCTTGTTACAATGGTTACTGGTGTGCAGTTAACACCATAACATGATACTTTTTGATAGAATCTCCATTAGCATGGACAGTTTTCAGTCCAGTCCATGTATAAAGCCTTAATGCATAAAAATCCCAGTTACAAACCGTCAATTGTGGAAGTTTAAGGTGCCATTAAAAATAAAAAAAATTCTATGGTACCTATGTCGTGTGGTCATATTGAAAAAAGATAACCTCAGTAAAAGAAATTGGAATGGTAGCAAAAAAATATGGTTTTTGTAATAACGATGAAACTATTCAACATCTCTTTTTTGAATGCCACTTTGCTCGTTTCGCATGGCGTGTCATTCAAACAGCTTTTAATTTGTCACCTCCTAGTACCATGGTCAATATGTTTGGAAGCTGGTTACTGGGGTTGGAAAAGGATTTAAGGGCTCACATTTTGGTTGGAGCTGTAGTTCTGTGTTGGTCGATTTGGCTATATCGAAATGATGTGATTTTTGATAAAAAAAATGTTCTAACCCGTTACAGGTTAACTTTACTTGCACCAATTGGATGTGTTCGTGGTCCGTGGTAGAGATTAAAGAGGCTCGGGACGTGGTGTCAGCAGCATGCAGATTAATGGAGACGTGGTTAGGGATCTCTTCTTCAGGCATGGGTGAAGATTTAATAACAGGCTATGTGCAGATTGAGATTTTTGTTTCATGTTGCTTATGGCTTGTTGCAATTTTCTTTCAGTACATGCTTCACTCTTTTTGGACAGCATTTTGGCTGTAACTCTGTAATATTTGGTTAGCTGTGTACATCTCACAATGTAGAGGCGGAAGATATAATCTTCTATTCTCTAAAAAATGTATAAACAAATTAGTGTGTATAGCATTGCCATTGGTTGAACTAGCCAACGGTTCACAGCACATGTATCATGTATAGCTTTTGATTTGCTTCCTTCTCGTACAAGCCCTGAAGCACGGTTTCAAAAACCATTTTTGGAAAAATCGCTCGAAAACCGAAATTCGAAAATCGAGAAAAGCCGGTCGAAAATCGCAGAAACCGAAGGGTTAGGAATTCAGAAAATTTGGAATTTTTTTAAAAATAATAAAAAATCACGGTTTTTCATGAGAAAACCGCTCAGTTTTCACCGAAAACCAACCGCCTAATTAAATGTTCCTTAAAAACGGTTTTCAAGCGGTTTACGTCGCATAATTTTTTTAATTAGACCGATTTTGAATCTCGAACCGCAACGGTAAAGTCGAAAACCGCAGTTTTCGAGCGGTTTTCACTGGTTTTGTTAACCCTGCCCTGAAGTAAGTAGCAGCACTATTTAGTCTCTACTTTGCACTCCCCATTTGTGCAAATGTTCAATCCTTAACCTCCACTGCTAATAAGTCACAATCATCTAATCTAAATGGTCTAATTAGTCAAAAGATAGTCAGCCATCACTTGCCTTGGAAGGCTTCTTTTTTCCAAGCCTTTAAAATATTTTTGAAATCTAACATCCTTTTAAATAAATTTGCAAAAATTACTCACTCCTCAACGGTAAAAACTAAAGAGCGTAACAGGTGACATGTGAACTACCACGCTCTTATAGTGCAAGTTTTCCTACTAAGAAACCATAGCTCTGCAAGTTCACCAACTAAGCACCTTGATTAGTCAGTTACTTTATCACTGTAATCATCTAATTAAAGTGAATTTTGCTTAATTAAGTGGCTAATTTAAGCCACTTCGAAATTAGGTCATGTTGCGTGACAGATGAGCCACTGACGCGATGAGACGTGGTACGAGAACACAGCAGGGGACATATGTCTACGCCTTTTATAGTCGAGAAGAAGGTTATTTTTCTCTATTTATTTGGAATAGGTTATATTCGAAAAAAAAATGTGTAAGAAGAAAAAAAGCGAAAAATTCCTTGCTCCTTTTGTTTTGTTTTTGTCGGTCTCCGTGCCTCTGTGCAGTCACATTGGAGAGTGAGAGGTGAGATATAAAAGAAGTTCTTTGGACTTGTTTAGAGAGAGAGAGAGAGAGAGAGAAACAGCGAGTGGGAGTCTGGGAGAGCGGTGAAAGGAACTGCCCACTAGTCACTCTCTCCAGTTCTTCCAAGTTCAACCTCCTTCCCACTTCGCCTTCTCCGTTTTTTCTGACACCGATTTCTTGATATTTACCTGTGTCCATGACAAACTAGTAGACCGAATCTTGGATCCAATCCCTGCGTACTGCTTTGCGGGGATGGATTTCGGCGGTGGCATTGGCGATCAGAGGTGAGCTCTTGCCTTCCCGGTTTCTTGATTTTTGCGTGATTCAGCTCCGTACGGCGCAAGGATTTGGGAAAAGCGGGGTTTTTGATGGGCAGGTCGGGGCAAAATTTCGATTTGCTTCTTCTCTTCGCTTTAATTCTGTCCTTGTTGATCCCTAATTTTGCTTTCTTGGTACGGTTGTTGGGTGCGGTACTAGTCGCTACCAACTGTGCTGTGCCTTTTTCTTCTTGATCTTTATGCTGTGGTATGATGTTAGGAGGCAGGAAAAAAGACTTCTAATTCTGGGAGAAAAGGATCTTAGTTTCTTTTGCAGGAGGCTTTGTGGCTTTTGCTCTTTTGTGGTGTACTGTGTATCAGTTAGTTGCAGTTAAGTTGGCCCTGTTCTTGGTAGCTTTTGCTGTTAAACCCTACTTGATGGTTCATGATGTTTGTAGTAACAATTGTGGTGCTGAACTGCTGGTTTTATTATCAGACTTCTTGTGATTTAACTTGGCCTTGTTTTAGGCATTTGTTTAATTTGCCTGCCTGAACTTTCCTAATTGCCCAAGGTTTCCTTTTTCTTATCAGACACCAATGCGTTATTAGATTGTTTTTTAACAAACTTTTGCACTACATTAGTCTGCAATCTGAGGCTTTTCTGAACATTCTTGCATTCTGCAGCAAAACCCTTGTAATGTTGTTCACAAGATGAAAATTTTACCTTGGATACATAACCTTCGTCTTTGTAGTTGCTGGTTGCCTTTCACATCACTTACTCCATAGATACAATATCTAAATTGTCCTAGTTGAACTTTGAGTTCATGTGGCCAATGTAATTTACTGTTCAGATCGCATCTATTCTTACATCATAAGCATGTACAAAGATATATGCTTTACATTTCACTCATTTTTTTTCAAGTTTTCCACAAGTTTTTGCCTGAATAATCAATCCGTAATGATGTTCTTTAATGTGGAAATTCGTACAGTGAGATGTGGGGATGGCAGAGTCAGGAGTATGATCTGCAGAAAGATTTGCTAGCTGGTTTGGAACACGCTTTGCATCATTCCTTCTGTCCTAAAACTGCACCCATGACCCATACGAAGATGCTGAGATTTTTGTTTCCTGATTTGGCAGATCCGTCTAGCTGCTTGTGGGGTGAAGCAAACCATAATGTGGGTGATGCTTGGAGCATGTTCGATGAGCAAACTCCAATAAAACATTGTACAGACATAGATTTTCAGTTTTGTGATATAGGAGGTAAAGGAAAATTTTACCTGCATACATATCATGGTTACCATTCACCACTAATATACTCTACTATCAGAAAGGGATTCCTAGCACCTAGTTATGAAGCACTAGTATGTTTCTACTACCCATGTCCTGTATTGAAACATACAACCCCCTTGCTCCTTTCTTTTAGAGGATCTTTAATTATGTCTGCCCCCTGTAGTTGTTTTAATAACCTTCTACTTCATAATAGTTGTGGTAACTTGTCTGCACACCATCGTTGGTTGTATTTCTCTATGCAAGCAGGATAGTAGATAATACAGTCTTCTGGTTACGGTGGGTGGAACAAAAATATTTGCTAGTTGTCATTTGTCTTCTTGCACGCATATAGGTTTGGTTTGAACCAACACTTAGATCGTGCAAAACGCAACTGAAGTATGATTTAACCTTGAATTGGAAGAATTCCTGATCTCTCTCGCTTTTGGTGCATACCCAAAGTGAACTTCAAGTTTAGTGACCTTTTTTAAATGTAACACAGATATTATTGTCAAGGACTTTGATGAAGGAAAGGAAACCTTACAAGCTAAACGAAGACGCATGCTGCAGTTCTGTTCAGAAAATGCTGAGGTGCGTGCTCTAGAAGGATTTCTTGAAGTCACCTGTTCTAGAAAAAATGAAGTGAACTATGCATTAACAATTTTGGGTTGCAAACTATGTCAAAATCAATGACTAAACGCATTATCATGGTGTTTTAAATCCATCAATATGATGTCTTTTTATGTGTAGATGGAGTGTCCTATGACAGAAGACGGACTCTCGGAAAGCCTGCAAGTGAATTTGGATTTCTCAAGTAGGTCTTCCACTATCTCTCTTAGTGTTAGACTGAGATGATCCATCTCCATTTCTCCTAATTCTAGAGGTGACCCAGGTGACGAGTGCTTGTTAAACTGTGATGGGACAGAGGAACTACCAGAAGAATGGCTAGTTAATTGCTCACAAGATAGTGAGCATTTTTGCCCGCCTGAAGAAATGTATGTTTTTTGTCTGAGCTTCACCTTGTGCATGGCTTAATAGTATTTCAATTACCTGTCAAACGTGAAGTACTCTTGTCTATCAATTGTTTCTGATCCTTTTCAACAGGAATAGTCCTAGTGCTGCCGTGGAAAAAGCCAATCTCTCTGGTCAGTATAAACATCTCAAGTGTTCCCAGAATTCCATTGTTGCTGTTTTTTGCAAATATAAAGTTACTGAAACTCCAAAACCTGAATTTTCAGTGCATCGGAATTCTTTGCCTCGGGAGCAAGCTAACATAGTTCAGAAGAACCCTGTACAATCTGGACCTACACCTCTGAAAGGTGTGCTCAGCTCTACTGCAGTTTGATTAAAGCACCATCAATTCTGTCCTTTTCCCTCTTTTTTTTTGTCATAATGTTGCATACTGGACTTTGTTTGCTGCCCTCAGGCAAACTCATACATTGTTCTCTGATTGGCAGCTGGAAAAAATATTATTAGAGCAAGAAAGTTTAAGACATCAGTTGCCTATCCTTTTGAGCTTATCAAGCCGTGCGGTTTTCATGGTGATGTCACCTTGAATGATATAAACCAGAGAATTCATGCCCCACCGCCGTACAAGATAAAGCACAAGAAGGACGATGAGCTAGTTTCATATCAGACCTCAGCTATTTCTGGAAAGCCTGTAGTTCACAAGACAAAGATTAATACTGAAGGAGGAAGGGGCAGCATCACAATCACAAGAACGAGAGGCTGATTAGGTCAATGCTACACAAATAGGGTGCGTATCTGGTCCTCGTGCATTTCTGGTGTATTGGCTTGTCTCAATGATTTGTGTCGAAAGAAATGCATGCCTTATTGGAATAATTATAGCCCTTCTACTTCCCCCCTCTTTGGGAACATTTTACCTGTGCTTGCTTGTTAG
This sequence comes from Otatea glauca, assembly GCA_036346275.1. Taxonomy (NCBI): domain Eukaryota; kingdom Viridiplantae; phylum Streptophyta; class Magnoliopsida; order Poales; family Poaceae; genus Otatea; species Otatea glauca. The sequence goes on along the minus strand of CM070712.1, from coordinate 50,596,937 downwards.
TGTGATTGTGTAGGGGTGTGGAGGCTGTGCTTCTTTTTTGTTCTTGTTTAAAGGGGAAAGCTGATGTCATCGGATAAGTACGGACATATTGGTTTGGTGATGGTGAGATTGTATTTTGCAAGATCTCAGATTTATAGCTACCTAGTTCTTTGTTGCTTGAGCTGTTCATATCTGAAACTCTAAATCCTGAAATCCTTCAGAAGTCGACAAGCATTTGCCACATGCTATGAAATGCTGTTCCTGTTCATTGTTCAGAGACCTGAATTGATAATCAGATGAGGAAATGCAGTCTTATATGCATGGCCCCTTTCTTGCGCATGACTGTCAGGATTTGCAGTTGTACTAAGATTTTGCATGCTTGATCTGATGAAGCGAGACTGCTATCTGCGCCCGTCATGGTCGCGGCTTAACAGTCACTAGGATGATTAGGCGCGCTACGCTGCGCCACCAATTTTGTGTGCTGCGCACTGCGGTTGCACAATATATTATCAAACATGTAATGGAATGTTACACACGGTCTAACAAGAAAGGTAACAATATAAGCATTGGTTCTCAGAATGTTGATGTGCTACGGTATATATACACATGCCACGGTATGTTTACATGGTAAACCGTCTTTGTAAGGTGGGGCGTTGGCACCAAAGCACATATGCAAGAGCCGAGGGTATCTGCAGGGCATCAACAATCCCTGATAGCAGTAGGCACTGGGAAGGAAAAGGGCAGGGATGGCGTTAAACTTCTCTTGTAACAAGCATATGAAATAACGGCTGGCAATGTTGGTAGACTAAATGCACTTATCAGAAATTAGAAGAGCTTATTGTAATAATGTAGCTTATTGTAAGAGCGGTCTACACATAGTAGCTACCATCGGTGCTCTGATTGCCTAGGAACCTGGTGATGGCAACGCTCCTACAAGCCAATGGTGTTGCGTCTCCTGTGTACATGATTGTGCCATCACAAGCCACAGTCGTTTGTGGGGTCTAGCCACTTGTGCAAAATTAGCAGGAGACCATACACGCGACATAAGCGTGCAGCAACCTTCACTCAACTGGAGTGACTGCTCTGACAACTGCAAATGGTTAGGATGCATTCCTATAATTTGATCCTGAACTCTCGCAAGTTGCATGTGCAACATCAAAGAAATATAACAGACAATTTTTCACCTGAATGGCAAAGCCACCTAATGCTGAAATAAGTAGTAAGTACCAACAGGTCAGTGTTACAATGACAATGTTTCCTCTACTTGTGCAAGGTAAATACCTTTTTTCATGTCATGATAAAAGACTAAGGTCAGCAAGGGCTGGGTGGCCAAGGGTAGGGTATTCTTCACCAATAATAAAAAATCTCAGCAACGCTGGCCTTAAGCACCTCGCTCTGTTTGGAGAAGAAACAATAAAAAAAACCTTAGCATAAATTGACCATAAGAGAACTGTAAGGAAATCTAATGTAGGACAACATAAGTTTTAGTTAAAGAAACGTCGCTAATTACACAAAAGAATATACATCAACACTTCAGATTTCTTAGTTTGGGTAAAATGCCCATGCCTCATGCTGGGCTCATGCAACAGAGTTGCTAAACAACTAGGTAAGTATTGACTTCTACCATTTTTTTTTTGAAAGGTAGCTCAATCTGAATCGATCAAGTTACTAAACAACAGTGTAGTAGATTTGCAAAGGTGTTAACAGTCTAATAGAAATGAAGTAAAAAAAAATAGCTACATGATCATAAACTTCACCTGAAAATCAAGCATCTCTACTCCATTTCTAGCCTCGGCTCTCTACCATGATATACTCCAGTGATGTATGCAATCAATATCCACTAGCCAAAAGAAGACAAGCATTTATCTTCCCAGTGACTCGATTGCAAGTACAAATGGCAGATAGCCTCATGAAGACCAATATTTTCAAAAGGACCGGAAGAATTGGTACAAGAAATGTGGCAAAAAACAGTTCTTGAGATCCATGTTTGTGACATAAATCATCAAATTGTTTCAAACATTTACTTTACCTTGTAGTAGTGATTTGCGGCAGTGGCCTTTTGCAGTGTTCACTTCAAGCCTTACATCAAGAAGTTTTCGTAATAACTAGTATAGTGCCTGTGCTAACGCTACGACGACAGTACACCCGCTTATCAATTAAATGAGAAGATAAATATGAATACAACACTTAATAATAAAAGAGAAATTTAGAATTTTAAATGAATTTAGAAAGAAAAACGGACCTAAATGGAGGTCGAATAGGCGAAAACGGGCTCCCAAAAGATTTTAAATCAAGAAAGAGAAAGAAAAAAGAATTTTCTGATCTTAGATTATTTTTTTGGCTTCCACAGAGAGCACAGCGTGCTCTCTGGCTTGGCTGGGCAAGGGGAGGGAAGGCGGGGGTGGCTGCGGTTGCGATGGTCGGCCTTATCAGTGCGGCGAGATCGCCGGCACCGACGCCTGCGGGGGAGGAGTCATGGTTGCGGTGAATTTCACCGGGAAAGATGACGGTGATGACTTGGGTTACCTCCAAAATCCGGCGATCTTTACAAGAGGGAGCACTTGGGGATTTACGCAATGCGATGGGGTGGAGGAGAGCTCGCCGGCTTTTATAACACCGAAACAAGCATATTTATGGAAACCATAATTTGGGATCAAATCAGATTGGGAGGAAATTTTAGTAATAGAGCACGAAATTTGAGGAATTAACACCATAGATGGAAAGAGGAGATTTGGTGCGGGATTGATGGAGCTTTGGAGCTTCTTTCTTGCTTTAATGGAGGGAGGGAAGAGAAGAAGCTTCTCTGTTCTGGGCTGCAACTAAAAGAAACTACACGTAAGTTGCCTTCATTTTTTTTAAACATAGAAGGATTTTTGAAAAGATAGCACATTAGGTTAAAAAATTCTAGAAAAATTCTTAAAAAAACTTTTGATTATTTTGTACTTAATAAAATTATTTTTTTAAAAAAAATTATAAATTTGCCGAGGCACGGTGGCCGCGAGGTCGCTGACCAGCAACCTCGCCGCGTCAGCAAAGCCACCGATGGCGACCGTGGAGCCATTGCAGACCTGCGTTCTCCGTGCCACGCCCCATCTCCCGGTTTCCTTTTCCCAGCACGTAATGTATGGTCCTTTCCTTTTCCAGGACGTTTGTTTCCTTTTCTTTGATTCCAGGACGTTTGTTTCCTTTTCCTTGTTGATGCTGGAGGTGAGGGAAGGTTTGTTATGGGCCACATGGATGATTTCGCAAAAATATGGAAAAATAAACTGCGCTCGCCGACCGCTGGATCCGCAAGGAAAAAAAGATCAAAATTAAACAGTGCTCGCCGGCCGTTAGTTCCGCGAGAAAAAATTGAAAAAAATTAAGTAGCACTCACAGACAGTCGGTTCCTTAGATAAAAAATGAAAACAAAAATTCAGCGCTCTCTGTGCGCTGAAATTAGGCTCTATGGGGTTAGATCCGTAAAAAAGTCTTGAGAAGGGTCATATTCGGAAAAAAAAATATGATCACAATGCCAGGACAATAAAAAATTCAAGTCTTATTTTCTTGCATGCGGATCCTCTCTGTTTATTTCCTTTTTTGATTCACCCTCCTTTCAAATATGTAGTACGTACAATTTTGGCCAGTAAAAAAATTCAAATATGGTTTCGTTGCATGCGGATCCTCCTTATTTATTTCCTTGTTTGATTCGCTCTCCTTCCAAATATGTAGGTGGGGGAGGTCTGTTGTGGGCTACAGGGATGATTAGACACACTAAATAATGACCATCGGATGTGGGTGAGTAAAACTGAGGAAAGATCTGAGACGTTCATTTTGATGAATGCAAGTTTTTGGGAACGTTTTGCTGGGTGCATGAACATTGAGCCATCTCTAATGAGGTGCATTATTTAGGGTGGACGTAGAAAAATTTGCTTAGGTGCATTATAAAGGGGTATAGATGATAGTGTAGATAGAATTTACACAGCAAAGCTTTTCTGATGGTTTGTTCTGACGGAAAATTCTGGAAACTGCACATGACTTTTGGCTTCTGAAACACAACCTGGTGGTTTGATTGCATCAAAGAAACCTTTGTCCACCAGGGTCAAATACGATGGCATAGTTGCATGTCTAGGAAATAAATTTGACAGTTACTGCACGAGTAGCTTTTCTGTTCTTTAGGCCATGTCAAACTTGCCATCAATGCTATTTTCCTCTCCACAAGCAGTTTGCGCACTTCGCTGTGTCGGGGAAAAAATCCCACAATTACATTTAGGGAAAATAGTTCGTCGGTGCCCCCTGTTGGCGGGGACGGCCTCGATCTCCTCTTACACCTGGACATCCTCCTATGAACCATTAGGGGAGGCGATGAAGATAATCTGATCGACATTCTTGCTAGGCAACTTCTCTATAACACACGCATCTAACTCATCCATGCCGACGGAATCTAACTTCAGCTAGGGACAAGATTCTCTATAACACACGCATCTAACTTCAGTTAGGGACAAGATTCAAAATACCGACGGAATCTAAAAATTGAAAATTAGGGTTGCTACAGTGATTTTGGTAAATTTCATCGAAATCTTAGTGATTTCAACTGAAATTTCGGCATTTTGGACCGAAATTTCACACTATTTTTTGTGGAGAATTGTAATATCTTTTATCATGGATACATGTGAAAAGTTTGGAAAAAATACATATAAAAATTATGACAAAAAAAAGAGAGCTTACGATCATCTCGTCTGTTCTTGAGCTCAAAAATAACTTAAACCTAACTAATTTAATTCATAAAATCAACACATTGGACGACTCATATCCATTGAAGGTATTGTAGAAGATCTTGAGGTAAAAAAAAAGAGAGGCTAATCAATCTCAATCAGTGATGGCATGCGTGTTAGCTTAATTGAGTTTTGTGTTTAAGTGTAAACTGATAACTATCTAGGTGCAAATATGCAAATAATTTTGATTTGAAAACCAAATCGATGTAAAAAATCTAAAAAAAAAGATGTAGTAATTAGAGTTTTATATGACCCTTTAAAATTTCAACTCTGAACTCAGACTACATTATACTTCTTTCAATTCTGAATTCAGACTACATTATACTACCTTATCCTTCTAGCCGACACACCCACTGCCCGTACTACTACTCATAGTTGTTCATGTTTTATATGTTCATGCTCCTTTAATTATACCCCTTTTCGCAATACATGTTTATACATCTTTCAATTCTGAATTGTCATATGTGTTAATTTTATTTCGTGTTTATCATTTGTGATCACAATATATATTGATTGTTGCCAAATGTAACCATTAGAATCCGAAAATCAGGCGAAATGATGCCAAAATTTCTAAATTTAGGTTCTTTTATGTGAAACACTTAGTATTTTGCATTAAAACAGATAGAAAATATAGATAAATGCTTGCATAATTTTTTTCATATTTTTTCTGATTTTTCTAGCCTCGGGAGACCATTTTACCAATTGTTCAAAATTGCACAATTTTTGGCAATTTTAGCCAATTTTTCGATTTTCGTGGTCTCAAAATTTCCGGTTTTCAAATTTACTTTTTGAATTAAATTTCACAGAAATTTCGGATTTGGCCGCCTCCGAGACGTGGTCCGAAAACGAAATTTGGAAATTTGAAACCTTGGTGCTAAGTCATTGGCTGTACCTTCTTGAACTTCATAGTCCGAATGGAAGTTCTGAACCTTTGCTTCAACGCTGAGCCACTCCATAAAAAGGGTCATGTACCAGGATAGCTTCCTCCCTAGCAACAATCAGAACCGAAAGATCAGGAACTATTACGTAAAATTATGAACAGAACAGCTATTAGTGTGGAATCGTGGACTCCTTTACCTTGTTTTTGTTTGAATGATCACCTCTCATTACCTCAGAGCAGGGACACGAGGCCGTAGCATCAGTCCAAAGCCCAGCTCAGCCTGGCTGGCTGGTGATAAGAACAATCTCGCGCGTTGCCACCGGAGAGCTAGCAGAGGACGAAGCAGAGAAACCCTACACAAGCATGTAGCCGTCGATGGCAGGCTGTCAGAGTCTCAGAGAGGAGGAAGGAGATTAGCGATCATTTGTATTCGCTGGTGCAGAATTTTCCTGGGGTGCCCCAGGGCATGTTAGAATGTACCCAATCATTCCGGCCTAATCATGGGTGCGCTACGCTTGGTTTATTCCTGGGGAAAAGACTCTGCCAGATGCTGCTCCTGCCGCTGCAGGTCCAAGCCAAATGCTCCTTTTGGCATCTCTCCATCGCCAACGTCCTCTCCTGTACCGCTCCGTGTTTTGACATTCCCTTTTGCGGTGTCCTGTGCACTCGCGTCGCGTGGCATGAACCCACGGCTGATATAAAGTTCAGCGTCTTGGCATCGTGTTCTTCGCTACCGCGTTGCTGCGTTCGTATCCTGAGTTTTAGGTTCTTCGCACGAGATGAAAAGAAGAGAAGAGAATTGTCTCGAGATTGTGCCATCTCACCTAATTCTTTCGATGAACGCCTTGCAATGTATATATCTGAACGGTGAAGAGCCAGTGCAGCTCTCGCTCGCAATTACGCATATATATACAATTACAATGTGAAGAGAGAGGCCAACCGAAGTGGTTGCGATACCTAAGCGGCAGGAGATTAATTAGCTAGCGTTAACGCCGGGACCGTGAGTTTTCTTGTACTACCAGCTAAGACTTTTCATGTCACCGAACACGCGGCTATATACAGAAGAGAGACAAGAGCTTAAATTATGTAGCAGAGACAGCCATCGCCGTCCTCGCCAAACACCTATCTGAACAGGCAGCTAAGTATTAAAGAAGGGCAGAGTTTTTAGTTAGTACAGCTTGTTTTTGTTTTTTTTTCTACTAAAGCGATGGAATCGAGAGGTACTCCATCCATCAGTTTAAAAATATAAGACGTATTTTGACTTTACATAAGGATTAAAATTAAGTTGAAACTAAAAAAAGTATGAGAGAAAATAACTTAAGTTGTGTTTGGTTGCTTGTACCAAGTGGCATATGAGATGATTTTTTTAAAAAAGTTATTCATGTGTTTGTTGCTTAAATGGAATTATCTCACCCTGGATGGTAAGATACAAATTTAAAAAATATTTTATATAGATGATGAACCATTTCATTCACCCAAAACAATAGAACCAAATGATACAGAATCATCCCATCCCATTCAACCTCATCCTACCGACCAAACGCACCCTTAGATATCCCTACTTAATTGTTTTGAAAAATGAGAGATAATATTTTGTGCGGATGGTAATGAATAAATGCATATGGTTGAGAGAGAATAAATAGGGGGTATAGAAGAAAATATCTCATTAAATCTACATGCAAGCTTTATATTTATCACAAGATCATTCAAAAAATAAACCATACTCTACTATTTCTAATTAGGAGTTGGTGGCAGTGGTCCGTTCTCCTCTAGAGTATCTGATTCGTTGGATCTCACATGAACGGCTGAGATAGAAGAGGATTTAATCATATCTTAGATGGAAGGATTTTATCATATCTTTTTTTAATAGAAATATTATTTTAACATATCTCTATTCACATGTTCTTACTATGGAAGAATGTTATTCATATATCTTATATAAATGGAAGGATTTTCTCATCATGTCATGCATGGATAGAAAGATATACTCGCCATATCTTATAATACAGGAATTCTATCTCATCATATCTGGAAATGCATAGATTAAAAGGAAAGAATCACGCAACCAAATCATGTGCCAATCACGAAGATATCGGGGAGACCTGGCATCCGCCTGCGTACGCTGCCTTCTGCTTTCATCTACTCCCTATTAGAGGGCACCCACTCTCATCTCTAAGAGGACAGGCTGGTCGGTAGTGGAGACACACGCACGAAGAGAAGAGAAGAGAAAGGCTGCGTGCAAGAAGCAAGCAAGAGGAAGGCAACAACTTTCTCCTCCTTCAATGGTAAGGATTGATATCTCTCTACTAATTCTAATTAAGAGTTGGTGACGATCGTCCATTCTCCTTCAGAGTAGTTGATTCGTTGGATCTAACATGAACGGTTGAGATAGAATAGGATTTAACCCGATAGTCAAATCTCTTCGGAGGAACAAAATTTTCCTACTATTGAAACATAACTAAAGTGTTCTTTGCAAATAAATTTTTTCTCGCAAATTGAGTTTTCGTTGCAACGCACGGATACATGACTAGTAAACTTAAATAACGACTCATTTCCCGCACCACGTACGTAAACGTTGAGTACCTTCTTTCGGGTCCTTTCCCTGTATTTTTCGTAATTTACTTTTACCATGAACTTTCAAAGTCTTAATTTTGGCACAGTAAATAGTAAGATCTACTGTAAATTCGATGGCCGCCGTCAATTACGCATGGCTCCAAGGTAATTTGCGCTCAACCGCCGCACTAGTTAAAAATAAACCGGAGTTTAAAAAACCCGCGAGACCCGCTCCACCCTTCCCTCCCGTCTCCATCACCGATCTTGTCTTCTCCTTCCTTGCCCCTCGTCGCGCCCATTCCAACCATGCCATAAGACGCCACCCACCTCCCCTCCACCACTACCACCACCTTATCGCCTCACCCCCACGCGAAGGAGACGCCCGGAGACTCGGCGGCGGCGGGCAAGAGAGATGGACCGGCGGCCGGAGATGCGGCGGACGATGACGCTCTCGGAGCAGCTGTCCGCGCCCGACCCGGCCATCCGTGACTTCCTCAAGATCCCCCACGACGACGACGATGGAGAACGGAGGCCGTCCAAGCTCATGGACGCCATCGACCGGGACGGAAAGGCGTCCGCCGGCGGGGGCGGGGGCATGATCAACTGGAAGCAGCTGAGAGACCGTCTCCGGCTCCGCCGCGCGGCTAGCGCGTGGACCACCCCGTCGCCCAAGCCCGCCGCGACGAACTGCCCCGGGAGCCTGAGCAACAGCAACAGCAGCCACAGCAACAAGTACAACTACTCTCCCGGTGAGGCCGCGGCGGCCTTCTCCCGCGCGCCCTCTTTCCGCGCGACGCCCACCTTCTCGCGCGTCACCTCCACCCGTGTCGGCCCCACCTCTGCGTCCGCCAGCACAAGACGCGCCGTGGTCGACGACGATGAAGACGAGGAGGAGGAAGGCGAGGACGAGGCGCCGGCGGCGCAGATGTCCCTGATGGCGCTGCTAGAGCAGACGGACAGCCAGTGGGACGACGACGATGAGGAGGACGGCACCGGCGCCGGCGCGCGCAAGAACGCAGTGGGTGAGGACGACGAGGACGACGGCGAGGGGCGGGAGGAGGAGATGGTGCACGTGTGCTGCGTGTGCATGGTGCGGCACAAGGGCGCGGCCTTCATCCCGTGCGGCCACACCTTCTGCCGCCTCTGCTCCCGCGAGCTCTGGGTCAGCCGCGGCAACTGCCCGCTCTGCAACGGCTTCATCCAGGAGATCCTCGACATCTTCTGATCCAACTCCATCGCTCCTCATCCATCCACCGGGTTCTTCGGAGCAATCGTGAAAAGCTATTGCTATTATGTTAGCGAGGTCGATGGCGAGTGAGTGGCCAATGCGCCACTCCGCTGTGAAACTGAAACCCATATATCGTAGGTTAATCGATCGATCGAGTTGTTGAAATGTGGACACGAACACTGGTGTTTGCTGTTGATTTTTCGGATGTGATGGATTGTTTAAGCATGTTGCTTGTTCGGAATAAGAATGGTATGCGTATATATTTCTATAAATTTTAGAACGGCTGTGCTAACAAATTAGCACCGAGATCGTGTGATTGTATTTGTACCTGTCGCAGTGTACCTTTACATCTAACATGCCAGGGCAACTCTGGATTCTATCTAATCCGATTTGTTTAGCTAGCTCATCGTCCGGGCAAGAACACGCTTGCAATGCTTTAGTTTTCTCGGTGCATCCGTGCACCACTAGAATATTGTAATAAATATATTCTATACTTAAAACTGCAACGAGAAATTATACTTAAAACTGCAACGAGAAATTGGCAACCAAAGCTATATTTCGAAGATCGTGTTAAATACTAAAGCGTTGTGTGTTTGCATGTCAGATACAACGACATCTTTAGGAGAGCAAGGATTTAAACAATGGTTCGTGGTCCGTCGAGGCAAGGGATATGAAAAAGCGGCTATAGCGGACTATCACAAAAGCTGTATCACACTTCATGGTTTACTATAATATGTATATTCTTTACTATTTCAAGTATATGGCGTCGATAATTTATACATAATAAACTGTATTTAAATTCGAAGTTCATGTTATGTCTATTATATATTAGTTGTACAATGTGTAACAGAAAATATGATAAATGAAGATCATGAATAAAATAGAATTAATGTTTAGAAATATACATGTAGCATAACAGAGGTATCGCGGCCACAAAAATAGCAGAAATAGTGTTCAATATAGCTGTTTATAGTGGTTGTAGCTATGTTCGCGTAATTTTTTTAATCACGTAACATTTTATGTCTGAAAAAGTTATCGCGGAGCTGTAACGGTTATTTAAATCATTGTAGAAGAGCGATGCCATATTTCTTCGCTACTGCGAATGGTAATACGAGGATCCCCAGTGCACAAGACAGCCAATCATGGTGTTGCCCAATCCAACTCTTGACTACCTAAGTATTACCTTCGGCCCATAAAGTAATAATTCATCATAAGGACTGCCAAATCCAGCATACCATTTATAAGCATATTTGCAGGCAAATCCAGCCTGCCATTTTCGAAGGGCTTAGGGCATGTACAATAAACTCACGTCAGCTGACTCTTAGCCTGTACAGATCAGCTTTGGTCTATGTGGAGGAGTGAGAAAAGAGGAGAGAGAAGAAAGCTGGCTCTTATTTAGTAGCCAGCTTTGCACGGGAGTATAGGTAGATCATTTATGTATAAGAGAGAAAAGATAGTTATTGCACAATATGTAAAGACAACCTTTAGAGACGATTATTATACAAACTGGCTTTTAGCTTACTATTAGCCGATCGTCTACTCCCAGCACACAAAATTGCACGCAGCACTCCTTCGTAAGCCCATCAAATATTTAGACATTCCATGTGGCGATCTGCTCAATTAGCTCACGATAACGGCATTAACACCACCATTACATCGAGATAATTACAAGAATCTCAGCATATTAACTAATTAAAACTTCGAGCACACCCGATGTTATATCAGTTAATACACCGTGTTAAGAGTGTTGCAGCAGAACAATAATTAAAGACTGAAATAGAAACTTATTACAATCTATTACCACGTAGGCTATAAATCTAGCATATTAATTATACATGAGATTCAAGTACAACAAAAATATAATACCAAAGTACTAATTACTCCAAAAAAACTAACGGAAGCTGATGCACTGCATAACCATCAACCTAGCCCTCCTGATAGTCCACTTCCTCGTAGTCTTGATCCTGCGAATGACCTTCACCCCATGCCTCGTGGTCTAACCCATTGAGATCCGTGTCCCAACCATACACTTGTCCACATGAGCATTTCTCTAAGCAAAACGGGATTTAACAAGAATAGATACAAAAGTACTCAGTAAGCATTAATAACAAAGTGCAGTATATGAAATTTTACCAACCTCAATCTCATAAACATCCTCCTCTCAAATCCATTTTCAGAAAAATAGCGTTTTTTAGGAAAACATGGAGTTTAAATTTTAGTTGTTGAAATTGCTACTAACACCCGTATATGAGGCAAACTTAGCTTTTATAGCATCAAATCCAGAAGACAGGCATGAATTTATGATTTGACCCTGCGCAGGTTTGTACCACTTTACTCATAGTGACCCTATCCCGTGAGGCCCCAGAATGTTTATTATTAGTCCAGTATTAGATGTCCAACCCTGTTAACTTGAGTTGGAGACACCTATCCCAGGTCGTCCCGCCAGACTCGCAGCTAACAGTTGTATCATGCTACCGCAGCAGCATTGATACTCAACTCAAGGCTTTACATATATAACCTGAAATTATCAACCACAGCTGATTTTCAGTGTCGCCTCACTGGGCCTTCCAGCATACCCAGCTTCACACTCGTAGTTATCTACTCTTACCCAATGTAGAGATCATAATGCCTTTCTAGGACAACCTTTTCTGGTCAATTCCACACACTATGGTTGATATTGAAAATACGACTCATTATCCTGAGTGTAGTTATTCGTTCTTATATCATAGCTTATGTAGTTATTCGTTCTTATATCATCCTCTATGTCCATGCTATGGGTATGAATGTGAGGATTACCTGGGCTGTGAGGGAATGGAAAGAAATTTAGGGCTGTGAATGTGATGGTGCTGGGGATGAGCTGGCCTTGCTTCTTCTTGCTCCTAGTTCTTGGCTTGTGCTTGGGGCTCCTGGCTTCCAACTCCCTGGTGGTCTTGCTTAGGCTGGTGGTGCTTCCTAGTAACTTGCTCCTGGAGCTTGGTCTCCTAGGGTCTTGCTCTTGGAACTTGGCCTCCTAGCTGGTTGCTTTTTGGTTGTGCTCTTGGTTCCTTAGGTGTGCTTGCTCCTCCTTACTTCCTAGAGGCTTTGCGCTTGGGCTGGGCTGGGAGTTTTGCCTGAGGCTTTGAGCTTGGTTGCTTGAGTGAAATGGAAAGATGTGGCTTGGCTGGCTTGGGTCTTATCCATTTTAACAGAGGTTCTTCTACCTTTTTACTATGTGCTTTCATCCTTCTACTATGAGATATTTGTGCATTATTTGAGTTGTGCTATGGTTACCCGTGGCTCTACCAGGTTTGTATACGCCGAATGATGAAACCCGGTCTAGCGAGAGGTGCCGATTTGACTCCGAACGAATCTGGTATCTCGATAAGCGATACCAACTCATACAGGTCTGACGCAACTCTAAAAATTTAAATTTTTGCATCTTGACCTATGATTATACATATATGCATGTCTGGAATATTTGTTTTGTAGGTATCAAGATGAGGGTTAGAAGCGTAGATTTTAGGAATTTAGATTTTCTTGTAATCTTCTTTTTGATGTAACTTTATTCTTTAATGGACATGTACGATATTTTGATAATCAATAAAGTTGAGGATTAATTTGTTGAGCAATTTGTTTATGTATGTACTTAATTTTTGTTGATGATCTCAATTGCGGGATTAAGGAACCAGGTCCTTTCATTCCATAAACAAAGAGAGGGAAAAAAAATGTCAAAACAGATATTCAGATATAAGCTCGTTTTTTTCCGAGGACTTTGGATGTAAGCTCTTGCTCAGCTAGCTCATCCCAGAACCAAAACAGAGACAAGCATAGTATGCAAAACCAGCTCAGAACTTCAGGTATAAGCAGACTTGAATGCAATGCATATAGCATCTATTAGTTTTAAAGAAACTCGTGTGTTTTTATATCAGATTGTGCAATGTTTTTTTTTAAAAAAAACTATGAAATCGTGCGGTCACATCCCTGAACTCGTGAAAAGAAAAACAGAGGAAGAAGAAGCTGCATTTGGATTTGGATTCTGGGATGCAACAGCAGCAGGTGGCGCGATTAAGACGGCGGGTACGTACGTCCGATCAAATTCATGGCAATTGGCAACTGCCAATCGCCAAGCGCACGAACGTGCACCTCGCTGGCAAAGTGCGTGAGACGGAACACGGATACGGTGCATACGGCTACAGTACTAGAAGCGTACATACACGCCGCATGCACGCATCCAAGACTCAGAGAGAGAGAGAGAGAGAGAGAGGGAATTAATAATACTCCTCGTATCTCCCACGCAAATCCAGTATATGGAATTCTACCACGCAGGATGAGAGAGAGTCTTGGAACTCTTGATGAGGAGGGCTTTCGTTTCAGGCTTGAGAGGCCAAGGAAAGGACTGGTGGGCACTGACAGAGAGAAGCAGTTGGCCATTGGTCCAGGCAAACCAAACGCATTCATGCAGCAGATGCAGGCAGCCGCTCGCTACTGCCTCATTTCATGTCATGAGTTCCGTTCATCCACCGCATGTTTGCACTTCACTGCATGCATATGCCTCCATCCAAGCCTGGTGCTCTTGTACACTTTTTTTTTTTAAAAAAAACGGTTGCGTACGAATAAAATTACAAAAACAGTCTCTTGTTGATCGCAAAAGAATTGACATATGTCACCTGTCACGTCTGTGTGTACCGTGGCAGGTGGTTAGCCTCGCGGCACCTCGGCCGACTATGACAGCAACTCCGAGTCACCACGGCAGGAGAGGTGCCGCACTCCTCCAGCTCGGTAGAAACCTGCTGTTGTCCTCTAGCTCAATAGGGACCTGCTGGCGTGGTGCCATAGCGTAATCTCTCTCCTATCACGATTGACCCAGAGTTGCTGCCGTGGTCGGCTTGGGTACCATGGAGCCAGTCACCTACCACGTACATGGATGCGACAGGTGATACGTGTCACATGCTGTTGTTTCCACGATTAGAGAGAAGTTATTTTTACAATTTTATTCTCACTACACAAAAAAAAAGTTGTGTAAATGAAAACAAAAGCTAGTGTTTCCCATCCAAGTCCAACTGTGACATTGCTGTGCTGTCACCAAAAGAGGCCTAGGCGAGGCGAGGCGAGGCGGGTACCAAACCCAACACTAACTAACCCAAGCCCAACCCACTGCCTTCCCCCTTTTCCCCCCAGGAGACCACAATATGTGTACACTGGTACACCATGACCACATCCATATAGGAGTAGGCGAGTAGTAGCAACTAGCAACCATCAATAGCGCAGTGGCATGATACTACTCCTGCTGCTGCTATATAGTATTCTTTCTCCCCCCCTGCACTGCAGGTCGCCGCTTGCTTGCCTCCCCTGCCTCCTCCTCTTCTCCCTGTACCAAACGTGGCGATCTGTGGCCGGTTCAGTTGTGGTACCACTGTCGCGTGCATACCTATACATATTTCTTGCTCGAATTAAGGCTCACCTCGCCGCTGCTCACACAGGCAGATCAACAAAAGCTAGCGCCGGCCGCCCGGATTGATTCGGTTCTGTGTAGTGTAGCTAGCTAGCTAGATTGGTCGCCGGCCATGAGCAAGGAACAGCGCCGGATGGAGCGGTTCATCATCATCCCCTTCTCCACCTGCCGCTCCGACTCCAGCGTCGACGTCGTCGACTCCCGGCAAGCCAAGAAGCCCCAAGGTGTGTGTGCAGAGCAGTCTTAACTGCCGAGCTATCTTTCTTCCTTTATGCGCGACGACGAGGTGATCTTGACCGATGAGCTACTAATTGGTGCGTGTATAGGTGGCGGCGATGGGGCGACGGGCAGGGCGGGGAAGCCCAAGGGGGAGTCGTTGGTGGCGAGGCTCCTCAAGGGGTTCAAGAATCTGTCCCAGATCTTCGCCGTCTACGAGGAGGAGGAGGAGGAAGAGCGGGAGATGGTAATCGGGCTCCCGACGGACGTGAAGCACGTGGCCCACATCGGGTGGGACGGCAGCACCAACACCACCAACAGCGTCCGCTCCTGGAACCGCGCCGCCCCGCCGCAGGCGTCGACCTCCACCTCCACGTCCTCCGCCGCGCCAACACCCCCGCCGCCACAGCAGCAGACCTGCATGCCGGCGTTCTCCATGCGGCAGTTCGAGCTCGCCATGGCCGCGCAGGCCGCCGCCGGCACAGCTACAGCAGCCAGCACGAGTACCGCTACCCGCCACTGTCACAGCTAGCGTCCCGAGTGTCACAAGCCGTTGTCTCCTCTCTCCCTTGCTCAATCTGCTTTTCCCTTCTTCCCCATGTGGAACCGCGTGTGGGGACGTGGTGATTTTTCTTCCTGCCTGCGTCCGACTTGAGTTTGCTCGGATCCGGCCGTTTGGTGTTGTTGTGCCTTGGCCATTGGTGTACGTAGCCGTTTTCCCGGGGATTTTTGTTCGGTTGCTACTTGTTGCGTGCGCTTTTTCCCCCTTCTGCTCCGCTCGTCGCCGTCTCGGTGGTTGGGCTCTTGCTGGGTGGGTTGGTGGGGTGGGTGCGACGTGCATGTGAACTTAGCGCCTCTCGCGTCTCGATCTCTACGTTCATGTGGCAGCCTTGGCCTGCCTCTGTACGTCTCCTAGCTCTGCCTTTGCTGCCGCGATTGGTCATATGGGTGTAAGTCGTGTTGTCTTGCGTGCGACTTGCGAGTGTGTGACGCTCTAGTGTAGTGTAAAGTAATGGTGCGGTGTGCACTGTGTCGCGATCAGTATCATCGGGTTATCGTCGTATCACAGCGGGGATGGGCGTAGTATGGTATGGCCGTCTGCCCACTTCACGTGGTGATTGTTTATCGTCTGTGGGCGCGTGGATTTAGGCCGCGGCCGTTTATGGGTTCGAGTTTCGAGTACTCGCTCGCTCCTATCTGCTTCGGCCCTTGCGATATGGTTTCTGATTTCGAGGCTGCTAATCTAGCTTCAAATTTGAATCTTCTTCTCGTAATCTAGCTACAGCAGGGGGCCTACATGGATCTTCTTGGCCACGACTCACGAGCAGGTTCATTCGCGATACGAAATCGTAAAAACCGTTCGAAAACCGTAAAAAATCGAAGAGTTAGGAAATCAATTTTTAAAAAAAAAATTCTAAAAATATAGAAAAACTGCTCGTTTTTTGCGAAAAACCGCTGCCAATTGAATGTTCATCGCAAAACGGTTTTTTTGAGCGGTTTTTCACGAAAAACCGAGCGAATAAATTTTTTTTTAAATTTTTTTTTTCAATTTTTTTTCAAAAAAAAATTTAATTTTTTTTCAAAAAAAAATTTAATTTTTTTTTAAATGGACAGGTTTACCGAACGGTTTTTGATTTCGAACTGCAGCGGTACGCACGAAAACCACGGTTTTCGAGCGATTTTCGTCGGTTTTGTGAATCCTGCTCACGAGTTGGTAGCAGTAGCAGTACTGTTCAGGCCCTCCTAACGTGTGCAGATATTCTTTATACTAGGAAGAATTTTATGTCCAATGTGCGGATGTTTGGGGGAAACTAGGATACAGTATACAGTTTCTTTTTTCTTCTGAAAACCCCTGCAAGAAGCGAGAGGTACTAGTACAGTGGCACTACCATTTCTCTTCCCATTTGGCAAGTCTCTGCCTCTCCCCTTCACACCCAAACTGTCACTGGCTATCAACTCTCCACCTAAATTCTTGAGCTCTGCTCAACAGTCAACACGTCGAGTCATCCTCCTTAACCTACATCACGCGATGCGTCAAGGCGTCAATCAGCAAGAAGCTTGTGGCAATGGTGGTTTGCAAAATATACTTTCCCATGAACTCGTAACTTGTAACATCTAGTAGTGTAAGATGCTAGGTTAAATTACTACTGCATCAAATGGCTCGAGGATATACTCCTGAACTGCAACAAAAGATACAGAGCACTCCATCCTGTTCCCGAATATATGTCATTTTAACTTTTAAATTTTGTTTCTATATGCATACATACACATATATATACATATAGATATGTATATAGTATAATTACCTAGGGCATCATGGTGTCCGGGAAACATGATCTAAAAATGATATTTTCTCTCGATATTTTCATGCGATTTTTTTTGGAATTTTTAGGATGTTGATTTTAACCAGTTTACTAACTAGTTCAAACAAGTTTGAACTCAAATTCAAACTAAGTTTCCTTTTTTGATGATAGTTTGGTTGTAGGTATAAATCAGCAAACCATGTTATCCAAACTCGTTCAAAATCTTTGAATTCAAGTATATTTTTTCAAAGGTATGCATTTCATTTGAATTGTTATAGATGAGTATATACACTAAAACTGATTTTTTAAAAAAAAATATATACTCAAATTTGGCTTGAATTCGCGCATTTGAAATCATGGTGCCCCATATATATACATACATGTATGTATGTATGTATGTATGTATGTATGTATGTATGTATGTATGTATGTATGTATGTATATACTTATATGTATATATACACATATATATATACATACATATGATTTCAAATGCGTTATGTATGTATGTATGTACCTACCTACATATATATATATATATATATATATATATAAATACTATTCTACAGCTACGTGTAGAATAGCATATTTAACATGTCGATCGGTTTTGTAATCCAACTGAGTCAGACGTTGCACTAATTAGCGCTACGCGATTGAGGCATGGAATATTAATCGTCCAGAATTAATGCATGCATGTGTGTGACCGAGAAATGCAAAAAGATGTATGCATGAATCTGATTTCTATTTGTTTTAGCCATAACTTTTGATTCGCACGTCCGATTCACGAATAAATTTCACCATTAGGTTACTGATGACGAGAGGAACAACATGATATAAGTCTTGCTAATAGACATCTCATAAATCAAATTTTACTGTCAAATGTACATCAATTTACTACTGTATGATAGTAAAATCTATATATACCGATAGTAACATCTATATATACGAATAGTAAAATCTATATTATGCGCCAAAACTTATATCTGTGTGTTGCTCTCGTCGTCAGTAAGCTACTAATGAAAACAGTTTGTGAATCGGAGTTGTCAGTAAAATGTTATAGCTAAATAAAAGAAAAACAAGTAGATGTACAAACCAGAATAACGTTTATTAGTCGCCGCATGTTTGCAAATGTCTTCTTTAACTTATTTTTGGTCTATACATGAATATGTATTCTTTTATTTGGCTATAACTTTTTACTGATAGCTCTAATTCACGAACGGTTTTCACTAATAGCTTACTTACATTGAGAAAAACATAATGATACAAGTCTAGCTAATAAATGCTGCACGAATGCAGTTTTTTGGCAGTAAAAGTTAGTATATGCTGATGCTTGTCACTTTGTTATTTTCATATCTCTCAAATCCCATTGAATTTGGTTTTGAAATTTTACAAGGTTGTAGAATATCACCTCCACTACTTGTGGTAATTTTTTGAGAATTGTTCACAGTAAAGTGTTATTTTTTTATAGTAAAAGATAGTATATGCTCCTGTTTGGCAGTTTGTTATTTTCATATTGCTCAAATCCGGTTGAGATTGGTCTTCAAATTTTGCAGGATTGTAGAAGCTCAACTCCCCTACGTGTGAAATTTTTTTTGAGAATTTTTTAAATATTTTACTATGGGCCAATTTTCGAAATATTTTACTACGGGTCCGACAAAAAGAATAAAATTTTTATTCATGAAAACCAACCGTGCACATTTTGAAAAATTCTAAATACATTACTATAGATAAGGGAGGTGAGATTATACAACCCTGAAAAATTTAAAGATCAAAATCAATATCAGTTGAAAGATATGAAAAGGACAAATTCTGTTGACTAGTGATTTTTCACTGTCTAGCACTTTGTCAATTTCATATCTTTCAAATGCGATTGAATTTGGTCTTCAAATTTTGTAGAGTCGTAGAAGCTCACGTATCCTATATATAGTAATTTTTTGAGATTTTTTTGAAAACTTATACATATGATTTTCATAGACTTTACACTATATAGCTGCGGTGTACACAATTGAGTAACACAATGAGTAAGAGGTAGTAAAATGCAGCTTTCTTGACAGTAAAAAGTAGTACATGCTGCTGTTTGGTACTTTGTAATTTTCATATCTCTCAAATCCGATTGACTTTAGTCTTCAAATTTTACAGTTTTGTAGAATATCACCTCCCCTACTTGTGATAATTTTTTGAGATTTTTTCACAGTAAAGTGTTATTTTTTATAGTAAAAGATAGTATATGTTGTTGTTTGGCACTTTGTTATTTTCATATCTCTCAACTCCGGTTGAGTTTAGTCTTCAAATTTTGCAGGATTGTAGAAGTTCAACTCTCGTATGTGTGGTAATTTTTTTGAGAATTTGTCAAATATTTTACTACGGGTCTCACAAACAGAACTAAATTTCTATTCATGAAAACCAATCGTACATATTTTCAAAAATTCTTAAAAAATTACTATAGATAGGGGTGAGATTGTACAATCATAAAAAAATCTGAAGATCAAAATCAATACCAGCTGAAAGATATGAAAAAGACAAATCCGGTTGATTAGTGATTTTTCATTGTCTAGTGTTTTGTCAATTTCATATCTTTCAAATGCGATTGAGTTTGGTTTTCAAATTTTGTAGAGATGTAGAAGCTCACGTATCCTACATATGTTAATTTTTTGATATTTTTTGAAAACATATACATATAATTTTTATAAAATTTACACCATGTAGCTGTTGTGTACAGAATGTAGTAACGCATTGAGTAAGAGGCAGTAAAATGCAGCTTTCTTGACAGTAAAAGGTAGTTCGTTGTGCTGTTTGGTACTTTGTTATTTTCATATCTCTCAAACTCGATTGAGTTTGGTCTTCAAGTTTTATAGGTTTGTAGAATATCACCTCCCCTACGTGTGGTAATTTTTTAAGAATTTTTCACAGTAAAATGTTATTTTTTTATAGTAAAAGGTGGTATATGCTGCTGTTAGTCACTTTGTTATTTTCATATCTCTCAAATCTGATTGAGTTTGGTCTGCAGATTTTGCATAATTGTAGAAGCTCAACTCCCCTACGTGTGGTAATTTTTTTGAGAATTTTTGATATAGTTTACTGTAGTTCCCACAAACAGAACTAAATTTTTATACAGGAAAACCAACAATACACATTTTTAAAAATTCTAAAAAATTACTATAGATATGAGAGGTGATATTATACAACCCTAAAAAAATTTAAAGATCAAAATCAATACCAGCTGAAAGATATGAAAAAAAACAATGAAGAGACATATTCTTGTACAAACTACAATACACATTAACTAGTTGGGTTGACCAACGCATGAACTAGTAAGTGATTCGATAGTAATTCAATTTATTGTTCTATAGTTAAATGTATTTACTATCGAATTGGATTCAGGTGTGCTTTGCATACACTTCGTTAGTAAATTAATCAGTTGTTCTATAGTAAAATATTTCGTGATTTATTAGCAGACTTCATTTACTAGTGTTGTTTGTAACGCATTAACTCACTGTGTTTCGGCCAGCGCGTGGAATTTTCTTCTCTGGCCGGAGCGCAGAATAGCTATTCTACGCTCAGGAGTAGAATAGCGCCATCGTGTATGTGTGTATATATATATATGAAAAATATCTTTTACTCCCGCGTGTAGTTACTCCCACCTCTGAAATACTACCTAAACGAATTTGAAATACTTCTTTATCATTTTGGGTACACTCATATACTAATTATAAGGTATTTCAATGTGAATCACATGAAAAAATTGCAAGGGAGTATATAGTTTTTAGCGTATTTTACAAATACCTTTATATAAGGATATAAAAAAAAAAGTATGTCCAAAAAAATATACATACCACCTCTGAAAAAATATAAATACTACCTAACTAGTCTTATATGCTCATATACTACACGTATATACCCTATGTTACGCGAGATACTCCCTACATTGTGAGATACAACGTAGGGAGTAATTACTCTCAGGAGTAGAAAAGAGGCTTCATATATATATATATATATATATATATATATATATATATATACACATACATATATATAGATAACCGGTGATATTCAAGTCATCTCCTTCGTTTTAAAGGTAAGAAAATCCCACAATAATTCTAAATTCTAGGAATTCTCACATTAATCGTATATATATATATATATAACAACCGGTGATATTCAAGGTACCTCATTCGTTTTAAAGGCAAGAAAATCCCACAATAATCCTAAATTTTAGAAATTCTCACATTAATCGGAAGAAAAAGATAAAAATCTCCGCCACTTATTTTGGTGGGATCAGATTAATTGTATTTCAATTATTGAAAGAATCTCCACCACTTATTTTGATGGGCAGATTATAACGATGTATATTAATTATATATAAGTAGAGTTATATAACAAATACAATTGTATTTTAATAATTAGAAGTAGAGTTGCATATCAAAGATAATTATATCATAATATCTAGATGCGCAGTTGCATAGGTAAGTTTGCTAGTTATCCTATAATTTTAAGATGACTTTCTATTATTCTTCTTTCTATACTCATCTCATTTAAGATGACAATGTGACGGAAGTAAGTACTCTCTCCCTCCATTGTGACCACCTTTCTCTTCCTGTCCTCTTTCGGTCCACGTGATTTGGGCGGCTCAGCTAAAACTCACCATCTTCCTCCATCGTCTTCGTTCCATCTCCCCGGCCGGATCGAACAGGCCAACACAGTATTACTACTCCATTAACACTGCTCCCCGAACCACCTGTCCGGTTCAATCCGTTACGAACAGTCACTGACAGGCGGATGCTGCGACCGGTACATTTTAATTTTCTGGACTCAGGTAATTGCTCCTTTTTTGGGTTAGTTTTGTGTTTCTTGTCTTCCTCTGGTTCGAGCTCGGTTGGGTTCTTGAGGCTGGCCTGAGTTGTCTGTGTTTTGTTTCCTTTGAGTCCAATCTGGTTCTTTGATATGCTATTCTGGTGCTTGGTTCTTGATTTGTGCGAGAGTTCAATCCACGCCGTGTAATGGCAGGAACTTTTTTTTGGCCTGGACCTGTTCTTGGATTGCAGGGTTCGTCCTTCGTGTTTCCGAAGTTGTTGGATTCCTGAGTTTCTTAGCTTACTTGCCGCACCATCTGGAAGGATATATTTTTGTGCTTTCGTCGTTCCAAATTCATTTTCCCTTTTTCTTTTATTTTTTCTTGAATTTGCGTAAATGTGGTTTCTAGCTCCAGGTTTTTCATGGTTCGATTGCATTCCCTATCATTTTGACTGCATGGGAGTTTTGTACTCTTGCATTGGGCTTGCCCATCACTCGGTTCTTGAACAATGGATGCAACAAGCACGCATTCAAGTGCATCCGGACGTGGCTGGTTCCCATAGGATGTAAGGAGCAGGCCATGATTTGGTTCTTTAAGAAGGACGTAGCCGATCTTCTCACCAATGGCCTCGCCACCCCCGCCTTTGAAGGGGTACGTTTATTTGTGCTCGCTTGCTCAAACTTACATAGTTGTGTTGATTGCTCTACTGCTATACAAGATTTACAGAAAGTCGCATCCTATATCGTTCTTTTCCAATCGAAAAGTTGCACTTTGTTGGCACATGACTATTGGTTTGACAGTGAAATTCTGGTCATTTTTAGAAGAGGAAATCTATGATGACTGAACAGCTAATTTTGTTTCCTGTCTGTACTCTCCTATGTGAAATGCAGATGGATGATCTAATAATTAAGACTGAACACTTTCGTGAGTACATTGGGAAGCAACTCTACGCCCTATTGTACATTGGGAAGAAATCTATTATGACTGAATAGCTAATTTATGTTTACGCCAACTTTTGGGTGAACTGGTTGGTGCATGCAACTCAATATGGTATCAGAGCCAAGAGGTCTCGAGTTCAAGACCCGGTTGGCGCAATTAAAGAAAAATAATTGCAGGCCACTTCTATTCCACGTCTTAGTGGGCTATTCTACGTCTTAGGCCTGAGAGAGCCTACACGTGAGGGGAGTGTTGAAGTATAAGTGAATTGCCCACCTTTCCTCATCAACTTAAGCTTTTGGGTGAACTGGTTGGTGCATGCAACTCAATAGGCTCGAGCAGAACCGAGCTTGAGCTCCCATTGTACTCTTCCACAGAGCATTGCATTCATCTTTCGCCTGAGGGCAAGACTGGAGTAGAGCTTTTTCCCGGACTTGGGGGCTCGAACCAGTATAATCATCGTGTCCACGGCGCTGTCTCTCCCCCTGTTCTTCCTCGATATACGTGCGACGACGCCCTTTCCTGGACGAGCACGACCTCGGGCTCCACCCTCACACGATCCTCCATACCCCCTCGCGGTCGGCGGTCCCGATCGCCGACAATTACAGTATGGAAACATGACCGATTACATGTGTTAACATTCAGTTTCTCCTAATCTATTCGTTCTCGAGGGGATTTTGCACTATAATTTTCTTGGTGTTGACAAGTTCTGATTGGTTTGCTCTTGAAAATAATATTCTGACTTCTCCAAGTATTGTTGTGCTAGCTCGCTTGATCTCAACGAGTTTCGGTTCCTTTGCCTTTACAGCTTATATTCTCACCTCTAACTGTTGTTTTTATCCAAATTTAGGACGTAATTTAGTCATATCACTAGAGTTCGGTATTGTATCCATATTTGATATGAATGACAGACATTTTTACTTAATGCACATAGCATAATAGAATTAAGGTAACACCTCTATCTCATGGTTCTACTGATCTGTTCACCCTGTGTTATTCAGAGCATATTTGGATGTGAAGTGTGAATATCTTAGAATATTGTTTCTACATGCGAGTGATCCCTCCAGCCTTAAACATACCAACGACCACCTTATTGTCTATTGGCTAACATCATGTTTTTGTTAAAATGCATACAGAGATGACAGAAGCAAAGCACCTGATCAGTGTCCATTTTGTTAAAATGTATCTTAGTATCCTGTTGTCGCTAGCCACTAATAGATTAAATCTGGAATCTTACTTGCTAAGCTGTCTGTAGCATCCCAATTTTTGCATTTTATGGATTTTTTGTGCATTTTATATTTTTTGAATTTTCTAGAATTTATTTAAATTATTTGGAGTTTATTGAATTAAGCCTTTTTATTAAAATTATTTAAATATTAGAAAAAGTATAAATAAATGGTTGGACAGTTTTGTACTACATCAATTTCGATGGTAGCTTCTGTTTATTTGTACTGGTCTACTGATGAATATGCACTTCATATATATACATAGGGTTTGCCATTATGCTAAAGTGGTGCAAAGATTAGCTATCATACGCCTTTAATCCATGATATTTTTTGTTGTAAACTAGTCCATACGTTTTAAACAATATTATATCATGTGAATGTGATATACTTGTGTTGTGAATGTTATGTATTATGTAAATAATATTATGTATTGGGAATGTTATGTGATATTTTGTTAGATATTGTGAATGTAATATGTGTATTGTAATCTAAGGATTTCGGACGATGTACATTAAACATCAAAAGGCACATCACAATCGGTTCTATATTTGAACCGATTGTGATGACCATTTATCACAATCGAGCAAAAATCGACTATGATAGTGCCTTCTCATTACTGTCTAATGACTTTGTATCACCACCAAAACCAATTATGATGACGAAAAAGAATCGAATGTGATGTACATTCCTGTAGTAGTGTAAGTATATGTGCTTGCTATGAGATGTGCTTCTGTGCTAATAAAAAATATTTAAATTTTAGATTATTTGATTTAATTTACTAAATAAATCACAGCTATTTCAAATGGACCTTTGTCCTTGATACGATGTTACTGTCTTTCTTATGTTCACATTTATGATTCCATACTCCTGGGTGTACGTACTCCCACTTCTAGTATACCGTTTAAATGATGTTGTTATACCTCTTTATCCTTTTGAGTATACTCTAATACTGATTATAAGATACTCCAAAGTGAGTTCCATGAAAAAAATCATTAAAGTCCACCATTTATAGTATAATTTGTTTATATATTCGTTTTACATATGGAAAAGGGTATATAGCAAAAAAATAAAGTGCTCTGATGAATTTTTTCAATCATGTTGCATTGGAGTATATTAGAATTATTATTGAGTATACCAAAGTGATAAAGGTGTATAAAACATTCATTTAAGTGGTATATTAGATGTGGGAGTATGTACTCTGAGTACTGAAAAGGCTTCCTATATATATATATATATATATATATATATATATATATATGACGAATACTCATAAAACAGGGTGCACCAACGCCCAATTGCAACAAGCAAAGCCCAGAGCGGCAAGCGGGCGGCCTCGAATACGCCCCACCTAAACAGGCCGTCCCGGCTGCTACCCAAATGCCTACGAGACCATTCAGGAGACCATTCCCGACCGGTCCCGACATCCCCGACTCGACTCAAAGAGGTTCCCGACCCCGCAATGGGCACGGATCCCCGACTCGACTCAACGGGGTTCCCGACCCCGCAATGGGGCGGGATCCCGCGACTCGACTCAGCGGGTTCCCGACCGCAGCAGACGGATCCCCGGCCCGACCGAACCATGATAATCCCCGCCGAGGGCGCGCGTGCGCGCGCGGAGTCCGTGTCAACCTAAGGCCACGTGCCCCACGAACGGTCATTCAAGTGGTCGAGCGAGGCGGTGGTCCTTCCCAAGACGCTTTGATAGGCTGCTGAAGCCACGCCTCCGTCCCATCACCACCACCCACGGTGCAAGGACACGCTCTCCCGAGGCAACTCCAGCGTCACACGCGACTACGCCAAGACCCACATGGATCACGAGAGCGCCTCGCCACTTCCGGAGGATTACCTAACCGCTCGACCGGCTAGACCACCGACCCAAAGATAGGCTCGTGAGCGGCGACGATCGGCGAGCAAGCGACCGGTCGGCGAACGATTGGCGACGGCGGGCAAGACGAAACCCTAGAAGTAGCTCGCCGGCACTTCGCCAATTCTCGATGTAACCTGCCCTTCAGATCTTGAATAAAAGGAGGCAGAACCTCCTAACAGGCGGTAGAGTAAGAGCTACAAGAGAGCTTTTTCCTCTTCTTCCTCTTCTTTTTTTCTTCTCCTTCCGAGAGCTAAGTTTAGATCATTCTAGTGTTGAGGCTCCACCTCTCGCTTGTAAAAAACTTCGCACGATCCGCACTTTTAATGAATACAACACCAACGCACGAATCGGAGTAGGACCTTCGCCCAACCAAGATACATCTTGGACTCTGTGGTCTAACCATTCAGGAGCGGAACGCGCAGCCCTTAGACTTACAAATTTACTTGCCGCGCTCAAACGCCGGCGGTTAGCGCGCCAGTAGGGGCTTCGCGTCTTCACAACATCTCCGATTCCCATTCGCCTCCTTGATGGCATTCTTCTCCAACGACGGCATGATCGTGTTCGGGAGCGAGATCCGCCGGCTCCTCGGCCACCGTCACCTCGGAGGAGAGCTCACGCCATCCCACGCCGCCGGAGGGCGGGCGCTGCGGGAGCCCGGACACCATCTCCGGCAGCCGTCCCACTCCGCTTGAGCGCCGCATGCCCCAAAGCCGAACTCGAGGAGCGCTATACCTCCTTTGGCGAAGCCCTCCGGCCTCTGCGCAGAGATCCCGTCACCTCGCTCGCTCACGACTTGTAGCTATGGTCGGATACATGCCAACCTCCGTCCCACGAAGTTCTTTGGAAGACTCTTCCACCACGGCCCAGCCCGACACGGAGTATCCGCCGCAGCAGCGACTCGCGAGTGCAACGTGGCGGGCACCTACCGATTGGCCAGTAGCTACCGGCTCTACGACGGTCCCCGTCCGTGTGACCGAGGCACGGAGGGGAATACCAGCCAGCGAAGGCTACAACGCGCCGAGCTCGCTACCCGAGCTCCAACGGCAACGCGAGAGCCGAGGAGCGAAGGCCGAAGCTCGACCGGCTCGAGCCAACCCGAGCAGACGAGCCCGAGCCCGCGCAAGGCTTTGGGGCGACGCGCGGCGCGCGCGCCAAGAGCACCACAAGTTGGGGCGTAATCCGACGCCCCAGCTTTTTCCTCACGCAAGCCAAAACGTGGTCGCGGCCGCAATCTTTGCTCCGAGGCCTTCCGAGCCCGCAAACCCGGAGGCCGAGCTACCTACGGAACCTTCGGGGTGGTGGAGCGCGCGCCGCGTAAAGACATGCAGCCTCCGGCTTACCACACCGACGCTACTTCCGGCCACCGGGCCCGTATCGTCGCGCGGAGCCGGCTGGGTGCGGCCAAGACCGCACCCCACCATGAACCACCCCAGGCCTCACGCACCCCGGTGCGCCAGCACCTCGGTAATGCCTACGACATCCGCGCCACCCTCGAGGCGCGAAGAAAGATGGCGGAGGACGCCGCCCACTCACGTGTTGCGGATGGTGAGCGCCACTATCAAGCACCGAGCCCCGATGGTCCCGACCACGGGCTTTTTGCCAAGGGATCCGCCAGTGATTTCCGCCCGATTTCGGGCGCCACCAACATTGCCAAGTACACCGGGCCACCAACCTGTGTCCGCTCAAGATTACGGCCGCGTGTCGGGTCGGGGAGCGACAGATGATCTCTTCATCATCCAAGACCTCCCATCTACTCGCGGACTCGGCTCGAGCCTGGCTCGAGTACCTGCCTCCAAAACTGTCAGGAACTGGCCTGACTTGAAGAATCTCTTCGTCGGTAACTTCCAGGGCACTTATAAGCGCCCTGGTAACTCCTGACTGAAGGCTGCAAGCAAGCAGCTCGGGAGACTCTCCGACTACATCCGGAGGTTTTCCGCGCCAGGTAACGAGCTCCCGACATCTCCGACGCCGATGTCGTGGGAGCCTTCATCTACGGCACCTCCTCGCAAGGCCTTGGTGCACAAGCCGGGCCGCCTCAAGCCCAGACCACCAAGGAGCTCTCGACATCGCCACCAACCACGCCTCGGCGAGGAGGCCGTAGGGGCTATTTTCGAAGGAGGAAAGGCCCAGCAGAGCCCGGCGTCAAACTGGTCTCTTCCGACCGCCGACAAACTAAGCGGCGGGAAGCGATCCGTGAGACCCAAGTGGTCGCCACGGCTGACCGCCTCGCCAAAGCAGCGCGCCGACCGTCGCGCGCCACCACTTCGAGAAATTGATGGACGGCCCATGCCCGAACCATGGGTTCTCCGTCAAGCACAAGTACCGGATCGCAAGTCTCGAGGCGCTATCTTTCTAGCGCCCCCACCACGCCGCTGGCAAAGGAAAGAAGCTCGCCGCGCCCCGCGAACGGCGGAGAAGAAGGCGACGACGAGTTCCCGAGCCCGACGGCCGCCTCATGATCTTCGGAGGATCGGCTTGCTACGCCGACAAGCGCCGCTCAAGCTCGCATCGCGAGGTCCACACCGTCGCCACGGGCGCCCCCAATATCTTCGGTGGTCGGAGTTCCGATCACCTTTGATCGGACCGATCACCCCGATCGCGTCCACACCGGGAGGTACCGTGGTGGTCGCCCGTCGTCGAACGGCGCCTCACGAAGGTGCCGATGGACGGGGCGTGGCCTTAACATCCTCTACGTTGAGACGCTTCGACGCTATGGGGTCCCACGCCAAGCCTCCGGCCAAGCAAGGCACCTTCCATGGCGTCATCCCGCCAAGAAGCCCATCCGCCGGCAGTCGACCGCCGTCACCTTCGGGAGCCGGAAACTTCCGCACCGAGACCCTCACCTTCGAGGTCGTGGATTTCCGGCGCCTACCACGCCATCCTCGGGAGGCCATGCTACGCCAAGTTCATGGCGATCCCCGCCACGCCTACCTCAAGTCGAAGATGCCCGACCGCATGGAGTCATTACAGCGGCATCGTCTTTCCAGCTTGCCTTCAATCGCGAGCGGCACCGCGAGCTCGCCTCAGCGGTCGCTGCCTCTGCGCGAACTCAACAAGCTCGGAGGGAAGCCGCGAGTCCGCCCTCGAATCCAAGAAATCGTGGGGGATCCTTCAAATCCGCCGAGGACACGGCGAGGAGGTCACGGTCGATCCTCGTGATCCGACCAAGACCGTCGGGTCGAAGCCACGCTCCCCGCCAAATAGGAAAGCGCGCTCGTCGACTTCCTCCGCACTAACAAAGATGTCTTCGCATGGAGGTCCTTCGACATGCCGGGCATTCCAAAGGAGGTCGCCGAGCACTCCTTGAGCGTCCGACCAGGCTCAAAGCCGGTCGCCCAACGCCTGCGCCGCTTCGACGAGGAAAGGCGCAGGGTTATAGGGGAGGAGATCGCCGAACTCTTGGCGGCAGGGTTTGTAAAGAGGTGCGCCACCCCGAGTGGCTAGCCAACCTCAGATTTGTAAAAAGAAGAACGGCAATGGAGAATGTGTGTTGACTATACGAGTCTCAACAAAGCATGTCCCAAGGACCCATTCCCTTACCTCGCGATCGACCAAGTCATCGACTCCACCGCTGGTGCGAGTCTCTTTCCTTCGATGCCTACTCGGGCTACCACCGATTGCGCTAAAGGAGTCCGACCACCGCGACTTCCTTCATCACTCCGCTCGCCTGCTCGCTATGTCACAATGCCCTTCTACCGAAGAACGCGGCGCTACATACCAATGATGTATGCAAACGTGCTTCAATGACCGGATCGGCCGCAACGCTGAGGCGTATGTCGACGATATTGTCGTAAAGACCGGAAGGTCGTCGACCTTATCGCCGACCTAGAAGAGACTTTCGCGAACCTTCGACGGTTTCGCATAAAGCTCAACCCAGAAGTGCGCCTTCGGGTCCCCAAAGGAAAGCTCTTAGGCTTCATCGCCTCGAGCGAGGCATCGAGGCCAATCAGAGAAGATCTCGGCGATAGCAAGGATGGGCCCGGCCAAGAACCTCAAAGGGGTCCAGAGGTCGACCGGTGCCCGCGGCTTTGAGCCGCTTTCGTGTCTCGCCTCGGCGAACGCGAATGCCGCTTCTACAGCCGCTCAAGAAATCCGACCGCTTCAGCTTGACACCGAGGCTCGGGAGGCTCTCACCCGCTTGAAGGCCTTCCTGTCCTCGCCTCGATCCCCGTCGCCCGGCACTGTGTGAACTGGCCGCTTCTACATCGCCACTACCCAAGTCGCCGCCGCCCTCGTGGTGGAGCGAGCGGAAGAAGGCCGTGAGCTCAAGGTACAACGGCCGGTCTACTTCATCGATGAGGTACTTTCCGAGTCCAAGACTCGGTACCCACAGTGCGTATTACTTCCACGCGGTGCTCATCGCAAAGAGGAAACTCGCTCACTACTTGATCAAGACGCCATCACCGTGGTGACCACGGCCCCACTAGGCGAGATCATCCACAATCGCGATGCCTCGTGAAGGATAGCCAAATGGGCGCCGAGCTTAGCGGCCATGGCATAATATACGCCCTGACGGCGATCAAGTCGCAGGCTTCGCCGACTTCGCCGCCGAGTGGACCAAGCCTGTGCACCACTCAGGTGGTCGAAGACCCGTCATCGACAATGTACTTGACGGGTCTTACGCCAAGAATGGCGCGCGCGCGGAGTCGCCATCATCTCCCCTCCGAACAGAGCTTCAATACGCCATTAGGTTGCTCTTCGACGCGACCAACAACATTGCCGAGCACGAGGCTCGCCAACGGTCTCCGGATCGCCGCCGACCTCGGTGCCCGCGGCTCTACGCCCACGGGACTCCAAGCTTGTCGTCGACCAAGTCATGAAGGCCGCGGAGCCCCGAGACGCCCGCATGGCCGCGATCGCCGAGAAGCACGCCGGCCGAGGAGCGGTTCAAGGGTTTCGAAGCTTCACCATAGCTACCGACGCTACAATGGCGAGGCCGATCACCGCCAATCTTGCCTCCAGAGAGCCCGTCCCGCCGGATCTTCGTCTCCGACCTCCTGCGGCATCGTCCAAATTGACTCGGCGGTGGCGGCCACCCGACCAATCCAAAGACGGCCGCCGACCGACCGACGGCGATCGGGCGTAGACTTGGCGGATCGCCCGCGGTGTGCTAGCACTTGAGTCCGACCGAGGAGGCCCTACATCGACCGCTTGATGGACGGGTCACTTCCCGACCCGACCGAGGCCGGCGCCTCCCCCGCGGCAAAATCTTTCGTCCTGATCGGCCTAGACCTCTACAAAAGGAGTCCCTCCGGGGTCCTCCAAAAATGTATCTTGACCGACCAAGGAAAACAGCTGCTGGACGACATACACAGCGGCAGTCTGCGGTCACCACGCAGCACCCCGATCTCTTGTGGGAAAGGCCTTTCGACAAGGTTTCTACTGGCCAACCGCTGTGTCAGACGCCGAGCATATCGTACGCACCTGCGAAGGATGCCAGTTCTTTGCTCGACAGACGATCTCGCCAAATTTAAGCTTTACAGACGATCCCATCACGTGGCCTTTTGCCGTCTGGGACTCGATTTGGTCGAACCTTCAGAAAGCGCCGGGGCTTCACCCACCGCCGTCGCGGTAGATAAGTTCACCAAGTGGATAGAGGCCAAGCCGGTCGTGAGCGCCACGCCGGTACAAGCGCCATCTTCTTCCGCGACATCGCTTTTAGGTTTGGAGTCCCAAACTCCATCATCACCGGCAACGGAACACGCTCACGGGAAGGAATTTCTCGAGTTCGTGGACGACTTCAACATCCGTGTCGATTGGGCAGCAGAGCCCATCCGCGGACTAACGGCCGTGTCGAGCGCACTAACGGCATGATCCTTCAAGGACCAAGCCGCGGATCTTCGATCGGCTCAAGCATTTCGCAGGCGCTGGGTAGCCGAGCCGCCTCCGTCCTCTGAGTCTGCGGACCACGCCGACCGGCGGCGGGTTCACACCTTCTTTATGGTGTTCGGCTACCAAGCCATTTTGCCCATCGACCGAATACGGCTCCCGAGATTGCAAGCCTTCGATGAGGCTCGGGGCTCGCCGCAACAAGACGCCATCGACCACCGACGAGGCGCGGCGACGTGGCCGCCCCGCGGTCGGCCAGATATCAACAAGCCTGCGCCGCTACCACGTACCGCCAAGTTCGAGGACGATCCTTCAAATACCGGCGACTTGGTTCTGCGTCGGTCCGCACAACCAAAGATAAGCACAAGTCGACGCCCCACAGGGGTCCTTTCACCGTCGTGGAAGTTCTCCGACCGCACCTTCGACTCAAGGACGCCGATGGTCGCATCCTCCCTAATGCCTGGAACATTGAAAAGTTAAGGCGATTCTATCCCTAAGCTCTTTTCTTTTTTCCTGGTATAAGTCTTTACCTTTCTCCCAACCGAGCACCTGGTCGCCACGTGACGACTTCGGTCGCCGGGGCCCCGCTCGTGCCGCTCGGATGGTGTCCGTATGCGGTCGGTGACCCAGCCGACCACGAGGTCTATCCCGAGCGGTAACCCTCTCGACCCGAGTGCTACGGCCTACGCCCAGCCGGCTATGGTTGCCCAGTAGCACTCCGCGGAAGAAGGAAGCACCTGAGTGGGATGACCTTCTGGTCGATTGGGAACAATCTTCCCCCACACGAACTCGGCTAACTCACGTACTCATGTGGGTCGGTGACCCGACTAGTCACAGAGTCTATCCCGAGCGGTAACCCTCTCGACCCGAGCGCTACGGCCTACGCCCCAGCGGCTATGGTTGCTAAGTAGCACTTTGCGGAAGAAGGAAGTGCCCGAGTGGAAAAACCCTTGGCCGATCGGGAACACTCCGAACCCCCATGAGTGCGCGTAATCACTACGCATAAACAAGACTCCTATCCTCTTCGCCCTCTCAAATTGACCCGACCCACGATAAGCGACCCCGTGGTCCTTGAGGCTATGGTCGGTCAAACCCAAACGCAAAGGAGAGCAAAGAGGCAAACCGAGCTACAATTACTTACGATCGTTTACACATGCCTTTGCAAGAAAAGAAAAAAAAAAGGGGCTAACTTCTTTCTTCCTCTTCTTCCCCGTGGCCGACCAAGACGGAGGAGGAGGACTGCATCTTGGAAGGCGATCTCAAAGGGACGTGGTCGGCGATCTCCGAGCATGCGGCTCGAACTCGCCGACCTCGTCGTCGGTCCGGCTTCCGGCGATGCCGCTTACTCACCATCGCGAGGTCGATATCATTACATCATGCGAGACGGTGTTGACCGGTCGCGACGGCTCCCATCTGCGCGCCGCAATCACACCGCCCCACAAGCCCCGACTCGGGCGGCAGCAGGGCAAGTGCGCTCGCTCGCCTCGTGCCCAAGACTTGGCGCAGACCTCTGGCCGGCCCTCCGGCGGCTTCCATTCGGCGCCCATCTCGGCCCTACCATCCCTGAGACCTCAGCGCCGCCAGAGCCTCGCCCCTGGCGCGATCGCCACGTCGCGGTCTCCGCGCAGATTCCGAGCCTCCATGGCGACGCCGTGTTTTTCGCACCTCTGCGAGTTTTCGGCGTCTCCAGATGAGTCTCCCCACGGTTACCCCAACCAAAGAAATCAATGGAGGAGTTGAGATACTTACTACCGCAGAGTCGATCAGCCGCCGACTTCCCTCCGAGACTCTCGAGGGGCGCCCTCAAGGAAGCCAGCCTTCCGGTCAGTCTCGCTCGGACCGAGCTTGTTCGGCGCCCTCCCGGCCCGATCCCGCTTCGACCGCAGATGGTCGCTTCGCTGTGCCACCCCGCGGCGACGGCGGCGGCGCCTTGGCCTCGGTGACCTCCGCCAGGAGGATTCAAGCTCCACCACCCTTGCTCTCAAGGCCTCGGCCCCAAGGCGCTCGTCAGAAGGGCCTTGAGGCCTCCTCCACTCTAGGCGGAGTTTTTCGCCTCCGTCCGCCCAATGTTCAAAGCCTCTTGGGCAAGACGAAACTCAAGCCATAGCCGACCACTTTCTTCCATCATGGCCGCTACGAGCATCCGAGCGACGAAGAGCCGGCCGGCGCTTAACGGCCCGCAAATGTCGCACAACACGACATTTCACAACCGCGTACATATCGAGAGTTACAAAGTACGACTCTTCGCCACCTTACCAAACTTACGGGTTGAATCCCCACCATCACCTCCAGCCATGGAAGACTCTAAGGCTAGGGTCGACCTTTATGGATCGCCCTATCTCCTCCTCCGCAACCGTGGCGCCTGCCAAGGGCGCCCACTCGCCTCGGTCGGTCCATGGATCCCGCCACTGGGCCACATCCGGCAGCAGATCTTCGCCGTCTCGCCGGAGGAGCGGCGCCCGACAGAGCGCCATGGCTGAGGCGATGAAGTCGGCCTCGAGAGCCCCTTGGGGCGGGGTCGACGCTCGCATCGGCGCCGCCGACCGGCGGCCGCCGCCAATATACCGCCGACTCCTCCGGCAAGACTATCTCGACCGCACCGCGGTGGAGTCGGCGGTCGCTTCCACCTCTTCCGCGCCACTTCTTCGATCGGGCGCAATGGCCACCGGCGCCGCCGTCCTCCTCCTCGAAGACCCTCGCGTCGGCCGGCGCGTCCGGGCGGCGGAGCTCTTCGCCGCCTCGATCTCTCCTCCTCAAAGGAGGGCGCTGCCCACGGTCGTGCTCCATAGGCGCCGACCGACGGTACCACCGAGTCGCCGCGTGACCGCCACTTGAGAAGTGGTCGCGACGCCCCACCGCCACGCCTGTAGGCGCCGCGACGCCACGATATTTAAAAGTCGCCCGAGCGGCTTTGCTACAAAAATGTTCCAGCAGAAGGAAGAAATACTTATCGAAGCGGAGCGAGTCGCGCTGCACGCGCTCTCTTCGTCGCCCCCTCACCAAGGGGCGGTCGGTAGCCACTTCCGGCTACCACCGGTCGGGCGCGCTCGACAATCGCGGCGCCGCAGACGCTTCTTCGCTGAGGGATCGCGGCGCGGGCTCGCTGTCGGGCCAACTCGAGCCACCACTCACCGGAGGGTCGGGAAGGAATGCGCCAGTAGTCGGGAAGCTCCCCACTATCGCAGAAGTCGCCCCACCGCGGTGGACTCCGACACGCCTCGCCCGCTGCTGCCTTGCCGCGCGCTCCTTTCGCTTCTTCTTCCTCCTCTCCTCCTTCTCGCTTTTGCGAATCGGCCTCGGCGGTCTTCGCCGAGAGGCCGCCTCGCTTCTTTCTCTCGGGAGCGGTGCCCGGAGGACATGCTCATGAGCCCCTAGAGGATACAAAACGACCGATCAGGTCAGACGCTAAGAGCGAAGAAGAAAGAAGCAGAAAGAAAAATCCCACAAACTAACCAGATTTGGGGAATGAGCCGACGAGAAAGGCCACCGTGGCGCTTCCTCCGATAACTGCCGCCACCCGGGCCTCCACCTCGGACGCGACCAACTCGGCCACCTCCATCCTTGCCCTACGGATGGCCCTCATATCGAACATGGGGTGCGGCTCGAGCGCGAGGGTGCACGCGCGATCCTCATGAAGGCGTGCGACAACATCCCCTCGCCACGTTTCCTCAGAGCCCTGATCTCCTCCACGATCAGGGCCACCTTGTTCTTTTCCCTCTTCTCGGCGCCCCAGGTCCATTGCTCCACTGCGACAGGGAGCTCGCCAGAAAAGCCTGGGGCGCTGTTTTCAACGTTCCGGACATAGATCCATTCGGAGCGCCATCCCTTGTTAGAGGACGGCAGCTTGATGTCCAGGTACTCGGAGCTCCGGCCCGTTCGAAGCTGGAGGGCCAGGCCGCCCATGGGCGCCGTCGCGTCAGACGGCCTGTCTTTCCAAAGCCTCGCCTGGAAGAAGTGCCGCCACGCCAATGCGCTCAATCCCTAAGAAGGCCTCGCACAGGTAATGAAAATGGCGATGTGAAGGACCCGTTAGGGTTGAGGTGGTGCACCTCCACCTTGTAATGGAAAAGAAGCCCACGGACGAAAGGGTGGAGCGGCAGTCGGCCGCGCCAAAAAAGCGAGCGGGGACCACAACCTCGCCGCTCTGCGGCCGGGATAACGGCCCCGGCCGGCTCTCTCCACCAGAGGTGCCTGCGCGGAGGAAGCCCTTCTTCACTAGGCCGAAGCGCGACTCTCTCACAGCGGAGCACTCAGTCCCACGACATCTTCGCGGGAAGCGACGGAAAGGTGAGAAGAAGAGGGCCGAGGTTTCTTCTCTGCTCTCTCGCGTTTTTCTTGCTTTAGGGGCGGAGACGAAGAAGGCGAGAAGCGTGGCTACCCGAGGCACCCCAACAACGTATTTATAGGAGGCGAAGCCGACGCCGACCGAACGCCTCCTCGAACGAATCGTCGCGTCCGCCTCGTCATCACGCCGGCACGTAACTCCCGATTTCCAATTCCACTCGCATTTAATCCTGTCGCGTCAAAGTTGCAGAGTCATAAAGACGCCGCCCGAACAGCGTGTCCGTTACCTCTTGGTCTCGCCTTTTGGCCGGATTTTGTTCCGGCGCTGCGAGAGGCCCATTGGGCCATGTCCCAAGATGGCAAAGCTTTGTGGCTTGCGCCAGGCCCACCAAAGTCAGGTTCAAAAGGCCTAACCCACCGGATGGGCGTAGGGCAGCCCCAAATAAACTTGAGCGAGGGGCAAGTACGAGGTGAGCCCCACTGGGTCCCGGTTGGGTCGGTGACGACCACCACCTCTACTCGCGTCCGAGACCATACTTCACACTCTCCCGGGAGCTCATCGATGAGCGACAGCCAGCTGTGCTCTGGGTCGGCTGACGACCCAGGGTCCATACGGGATTGAGTAAAGAAAGGTTTCTTATGGGTCGCCCCACACTGGAACCTCGCGGAGGCATCCGGTCGTCCTTGCCGACCAAGGCACTCGGACACCGGAACCTCGCGGAGGCATCCGGTCGTCCTTGCCGACCAAGGCACTCGGACACCGGAACCTCGCGGAGGCATCCGGTCGTCCTTGCCGACTAAGGCAGCGTCTAGCTACGACGTTAAACAAGCACTCGGACACCGGAACCTCGCGGAGGCATCCGGTTGTCCTTGCCGACCAAGGCACTCGGACACCGGAACCTCGCGGAGGCATCCGGTCGTCCTTGCCGACCAAGGCACTCGGACACCGGAACCTCGCGGAGGCATCCGGCCGTCCTGCCGACCAAGGCACTCGGACACCGGAACCTCGCGGAGGCATCCGGCCGTCCTTGCCGACTAAGGCGGCGTCCCAGCCTCGACGTTAAACGAGCACTCGGACACCGGAACCTCGCGGGGCATCCGTGCGTCCTTGCCGACCAAGGCACTCGGACATCGGAACCTCGCGGAGGCATCCGGTCGTCCTTGCCGACTAAGGCAGCGTCTAGCTACGACGTTAACGAGCACTCGGACACCGGATCCTCGCGGAGGCATCCGGTCGTCCCTGCCGACCAATGCACTCGGACACCGGAACCTCGCGAGGCATCCGGTCGTCCTTGCCGACCAAGGCACTCGGACATCGGAACCTCGCGGAGGCATCCGGCCGTCCTTGCCGACTAAGGCGGCGGCCCACCACGACGTTAACGAGCACTCGGACACCGGAACCTCGCGGAGGCATCCGGCCGTCCTGCCGACCAAGGCACTCGGACATCGGAACCTCGCGGAGGCATCCGGCCGTCCTTGCCGACTAAGGCGGCGTCTAGCTACGACGTTAACGAGCACTCGGACACGGAACCTCGCGGAGGCATCCGGCCGTCCTTGCCGACCAAGGCACTCGGACATCGGAACCTCGCGGAGGCATCCGGCCGCCCTTGCCGACTAAGGCGGCGTCTAGCTACGACGTTAACGAGCACTCGGACACGGAACCTCGCGGAGGCATCCGGCCGCCCTGCCGACCAAGGCACTCGGACACCGGAACCTCGCGGAGGCATCCGGCCGCCCTGCCGACCAAGGCACTCGGACACCGGAACCTCGCGGAGGCATCCGGCCGCCCTGCCGACTAAGGCGGCGTCTAGCTACGACGTTAACGAGCACTCGGACACCGGAACCTCGCGAGGCATCCGGCCGTCCTTGCCGACCAAGGCACTCGGACATCGGAACCTCGCGGAGGCATCCGGCCGTCCTGACGACTAAGGCGGCGTCTAGCTACGACGTTAAACGAGCACTCGGACACCGGAACCTCGCGGAGGCATCCGGCCGCCCTGCCGACCAAGGCACTCGGACACCGGAACCTCGCGGAGGCATCCGGCCGTCCTGCCGACCAAGGCAATCGGACACCGGAACCTCGCGGAGGCATCCGGCCGCCCTGCCGACTAAGGCGTCGTCTAGCTACGACGTTAACGAGCACTCGGACACCGGAACCTCGCGGAGGCATCCGGCGTCCTTGCCGACCATGGCACTCGGACACCGGAACCTCGCGGAGGCATCCGGTCGTCCTGCCGACCAAGGCACTCGGACACCGGAACCTCGCGGAGGCATCCGGCCGCCCTTGCCGACTAAGGCGGCGCCCAGCTACGACGTTAACGAGCACTCGGACACCGGAACCTCGCGGGGCATCCGGCCGTCCTTGCCTACCAAGGCACTCGGACATCGGAACCTCGCGGAGGCATCCGGCCGTCCCTGCCGACTAAGGCGGCGTCTAGCTACGACGTTAACGAGCACTCGGACACCGGAACCTCGCGGAGGCATCCGGCCGTCCTGCCGACCAAGGCACTCGGACACCGGAACCTCGCGGAGGCATCCGGCCGTCCTGCCGACTAAGGCGGCGTCCCACTACGACGTTAAGCGAACACTCGGACACCGGAACCTCGCCGCCGACCAAGGCACTCGGACATCGGAACCTCGCCGGGCATCCGGCCGTCCTTGCCGACCAAGGCACTCAGACATCGGAACCTCGCGGAGGCATCCGGTCGTCCTTGCCGACCAAGGCACTCGGACACCGGAACCTCGCGGAGGCATCCGGCCGCCCTGCCGACCAAGGCACTCGGGCACTAAAACTTCCAAGGCATCCGCCATCCTTGCCGACCAAGGCACCGACTAGCTACGGCGCCAAACGCAGCGCAAAGGAAGATTTCTCGAGGAACAAACCGCGAGTTCTCACGTCCGACCACTCGAAACCGATCGCGAACTTTCTAGCGCGAGTGATCAAAGCGTAACAAGCAAAGCTAACTCCTTCATGAAGTCATTCATAGAGAGAAAAAAAGGATTTCATTAAAAAGCCAGAGCTCAAAACTTTACACCACTTTACATGAGGCACACGCAAGACTCTCTATCTACACCTGCACTCTAAAACTCCCTACGACAACGCCGACGGTAGGCTCTTGCTCGGCCGACGGGCGGACAAGGGGTCGGTGGACCTGAGGTCGTTGGAGATGACTCGCCGGTAGGCCCTTGCCCGGCCGTCAAGGTGAAGCCACAGCCATGGAATGGCATGCCGCTGCTGCTCACGACATCGACGCGGCGCGCCCTCGCAATCGGCGCCGCGCCATTGCCTCTAGGAGGGCCCCTTGCCACTCCAAGCCTCGGATCGCTCAAGTAGCGCGTCAACGGCAAAGAACGTCGCGAGCTACTTCTTCTCTCTTTGGGAGTTCGGCTATCGCTTTGATCATACTCAACCCAAAGCTCGCTCAAAGGGTCTTCCTCTTCCACCACGATGTCATCACCAAATCAAGACTAAAGGGTGTCTTGAACACATTTCAAGAAGGAAAGGATTCTCGTCTAAGAGTCTCGCCGCGAGCAACCCGTGGCGCCTTTATATACCCATTCAAGGAAGATCAAACGACTCAGAATAAATGCCACAAGAGAAAGCGGCGCCACCACCGAACCCGGCGGTCAAGAAGACAAACGAGCAAAAACACACCTAGCCGTGCGCGCGCGCTGCAACGGCAATTAAGAGGCTCCGGCGGTTCGCATACCTCGAGAACGTAATCCCGGCGGGCGTCGGATGCGCTGAGGCACGCCCGGCAAAAGCGGTAGGCCCCGTTGGCCCACCTAGTTGAACGGATCCACCAAGCTCAACCCCAACCTAGTCTGCGAACTCGATTGGAGGTTCGGGGCTCTTGACGAATACTCATAAAACAGGTGCACCAACGCCCAATTGCAACA
Source organism: Otatea glauca (assembly GCA_036346275.1). NCBI lineage: Eukaryota > Viridiplantae > Streptophyta > Magnoliopsida > Poales > Poaceae > Otatea > Otatea glauca. The sequence continues at coordinate 50,556,759 of CM070712.1, read as the reverse complement.
AGCAAAGCCCAGAGCGGCAAGCGGCGGTCTCGAATCGACCCGGCCTAAACAGCCGTCCCTACCGCTACCCAAATGCCTACGAGACCATTCAGGAGACCATTCCCGACCGGTCCCGACTCGACTCAAAGAGGTTCCCGACCCCGCAGCGGGGCGGATCCCGACTCGACTTCAGCGAGGTTCCCGACCCGCGGCGGGGCGGATCCCCGACTCGACTTCAGCGGTTCCCGACCCCGGGACGGATCCCCGCTCCGACCGAACCATGATAATCCCCGCCGAGGGCGTGTCGCGCGCGGAGTCCGTGTCAACCTAAGGCCACGTGCCCCACGAACGGTCATTCGGCGGATCGAGCGAGGCGGTGGTCCTTCCCAAGACGCTTTGATAGTCTGCTGAAGCCACGCCTCTGTCCCATCACCCGACCACCCACGGTGCAAGGACACGCTCTCCCGAGGCAACTCCAACGTCACACGCGACTCGTCGGCACCCCCACATGGATCACGAGAGCAGCCACGCCACTTCCGGAGGATTACCTAACCGCTCGACCAGCTAGACCACCGACCCAAAGATAGGCTCGGCGGCGGCGACGATCCCGCGAGCAAGCGACCGGTCGGCGAACGATTAGCGACGGCGGGCAAGACCGAAGCCCTAGAAGTAGCTCGCTGGCACTTCGCCAATTCTCGATGTAACCCGCCTTCAGATCGAATAAAAGGAGGCAGAACCTCCTAACAGGCGTAGAGTAAGAGCTACAAAAGAGCTTTTCCTCTTCTTCCTCTTCTTTTTTCTTCTCCTTCCGAGAGCTAAGTTTAGATCATTCTAGTGTTGAGGCTCCACCTCTCGCTTGTAAAAACTTCGGTGCGATCATCCGCACCCCATGAATACAACACCAACGCACGAATCGGAGTAGGGACCTTGGCCCAACCAAGATACATCTTGGACTCGTGGTCTAACCATTCAGGGAGCGGGAACGCGCAGCCCCTTAGACTTACAAATTTACTTGCCGGCGCTCGAAACGCCGACAATATATATATACTATCATGCAGAGGGTTCTGCAGCATGTATAGTCTGTGTGTGTATGCTGATAGTAAATTGGAGTGCATTTAGAAGTAACTTTAAAGTAAATCTATCACACGGCTATAATACGTCACGGTGAGGTTCGACAATAAAATATAAAAATATAACAAGTAATTTGTAGCATATTTGATAGCAAAATCTAAATTTAGAAGTTGAAGCTAGTTGAACAGATGTGTGATGTATGTTTTTATTCCTCGTAAACCAATACATGTATTAGTTGTGAATATGCATGTATGTATGGAGGATGCTTTTGCTTATAGTATCAATGTTCTCGGCTCTTGCTCCATCGATAGATTAATGCATATGCATGCTGTAGATATATGCGCTCTCTCTTTCTAGCTAGTTTTGCTTTCGATCGTTGCTAGCTTACCAACTAGGGTAACGAGCCATATATTTTCTGCAAATATTGGTACACAAATTTGAATTTTACAGTCAAATTTACTGCAAATTACTGGTTACATATTTAGATTTTACTATCGAACCTCACCATGGTGTATTATAGCCATGTGATAGATTTACTCTAAAGTTACCACCAATTGTACTTCAATTTACTATCCGTATATATAGATTTTACTATCATGTTAAAAAGTTCAGCATTCTATGTAGTGTGTGTATATATATATATGTATATATATATATATATATGTATATATATATATACGTATACGTATACGTATATATATACGTATATATATATATGGAAGCACTAATCTATGTGTGCACACAGATTAGTTATTCTGTGCTTCGATCGGAGAAGCGTGTATAAACCATCCCACGTACATCCATATGTTGATTGAGCCAATCAGTTACGTAGCCAAACCAACTAGTAAGTGGTTTCCTTGTTTGTACTAAAAATTTTAGTTGATTTAGCCATTACTTTTTATTGACAAATCTAATTCACAAACGGTTTTCATCAGTAGCTTACTAACGATGAGAGAAACATAATGATATAAGACTCGCAAATAAACACCGTATGAATGAGATTTTAATATTTGTATATATATATTTTACTATCTTACCAGAGGGTTCAACAGCCTGTGCGGTAATAAAATCTTACGACAGATTCAGTAAATTGATAGTAAAATCCTGTTCATACGGTGTTTATTAGCGAGTTTTATATCATTATGCTGTTGTCGTCGTCAGTAAGTTACGGGTGAAAACCGTTTATGAATCGGAGCTGTCAATAAAAAGTTATGGCTAAATCAAAGAAAAAAAATTATAGTACAAATAAGAAAATGCATTTACTAATTGGTTTGGCCACGTAACTGATTGACTTAGTACAAACAAGGATGGTTTACTGAATGTGTGATAAGATTTTACTACTGCAGAGATGGTTGAACCCTCTAGTATGATAAAAAAAATCTATATATACAGATACATATATTTTTATTATCCGTATACGTATATTTTATATCTGTATATATAGATTTTACTATCATACCAAAGAGTTTAACAGCCTATACAGTATATATGGTAGTAAAATATTACAATATATTCAGTAAGTAGCTAGACTAGTGCGTCTCGTAAACTAATCAACAACTGAGCTACACACCAGCTTATGCAATTACTCAGTTTCTCGACGCTGGGGAAATATAGTCATTTGTTTGATTCACACGGACAATAAAACTAAAAAAAATCTCGACGCTGTATGCGTACCTACAAGTATAACCTACTCATTTGTCGTAGATTACTTTACACTTTATGTGCCATGCTTTGCGACGATGAAACACGATGTGCCTCATATGTCTACAGAGTATAGCTTAGCTGGTGAAAAGGTTCCACAAGAAAATTCTCATCTGTTGTTATAGCGATGGTGGTACCTTGGAACACTCCTGCCAGAATAAATAATTTAACATCCGTATAAATAGATTTTGCTATCATACAAGAGGATTTAGCGGTCTGTACAGTAGTAAAATCTTACGATACATTTAGTAAATTGATAGTAAAATCTAATTCATGCGGCGTTTATTGGCGAGACTTATATTATTATGTTGCTCTCGTCATCGGTAAGCTATTGTTTCATCGTTCATGAATTGGAGCTGTTAGCAAAAATTTATAGCTAAATCAAGGAAAAATATTCTAGTAAAAAAAAGAAACACATTTACTATTTAGTTTGGCCACGTAACTGATTAATTTAATCACATGAGCGTTATGTGGGATATTTTACTCGCACTTCTCTGGCTCGGTTGGTCTGCGTTGATTGGTTGGAGAGTATAATAGTCTATTTTACACACATGTGAAGATTGATGGGCAGCAATGCAGGCTACTAACTGTACCCAGCATAATGTTGTGCCTCTGGATTGGGGGAGCAAGCAGGCTCAGCTAAGCTAAAGCTGAAAGTGTTTGTTTGTTGCTGTGAGTGTGAGTGTGTGACACGCATGCTGCATCGCTAGTTGGCTAGTTGCAGGCTTGCAGGCATGCAGCTACGTTCTTTGTCTCTTGTTCGAACCGTTGCATCGGTTCTTGTTCTAGCGCATTGGCAGTGGCACGGGCGTTTGTCTATTTGCTACTTCTTGGTCTTTCTTCCCTGCCACCTCCTGTCGATCGGTGCCATCTGTTTTGCAATATAATGTGCACATGGATGCAAATTACAGCGTACGTACCACATTTTCGTCGAGAGAACAATTTTCATGTGCGATGGATTATCTGGTACGTAGATTAGCTGCCTGGCTCAGCAGCTTTTGTGCGAGTTTCACGTACAACCTAGTTCATCTAAATGCTTACTAGTTTATTGTAGTGTTATGAAGGACCAACCAGTGTTTTGGATTTCGGTTTCGGATAAAATACCGTTCATGCCCGGAAAACGAAATTTCGGCGAAATTCGGTAATTTCGGACAAATCTCGTCCGAAAATTCAAATCCAAATTTTGAATCCGGTTTTTTTTCTACCGGGAAATGCCGAATTTCGGCGAGAATTGGCGAGATCTCGCCGAGAAATGGCGAAATTTCGGCCAGATTGACAAGCCCGAAAATCGGTCCAAAAGATGGAGAAAAATTTCGAATTTTTTTTTGGAGAGTTCTGACGTATTATTAATGTTGTCATAAAAATTTCAGATTTTTTTGAATCATGTAAATTTTTTTAAAATTGAAACATTGGTATTGTCGTAATGAAACGCTCGCCGGCAATTTTGAACTGAATGAAAAATAGGACAAAGCATGTTATAAATATTTAAAATTTTAATAGCATGATTCTGACATGTGAATAATGTTGCCATAAAATTTTCAGTAGTTACTGAAGCTCGAGGAATTTTTAAAAATTGGGGAATTCGGGTATACGTGCGTGAAGTAAAATAGCAGACTCTCTCGGTGGGATGAAGTGTGAAGGAACTTCAATGATTGACGATGTATTAAAACCAGTGAAGTGTGAAGGAACTTCAATGATTGACGATGTATTAAAGCATCCGATAGCCGGTCCTTCAACGCATCCCACAGCTCCCTCATCTGCGCCCACATCTGTAAGCCCTGCAGTAAAACTAAGATAATCTTACATTTAAGGAAATGTGACAATGTTGTAAGATTTGGCAGCTCGTTAGGCCATCTCCAGTAGCGTTCTCTAAATCTGAATCCCTACATCCACATATATAGAATTCCCTTATGGCAAAGTTATGGAGGGGTGTAATTCAGCAGTGTTTTAATTATGTACTAACTTATATGTTATATATGTTGTAATAGGAATCTTTAAATGAAGAAGTTTATGACTCCGTGACCTACTAATCTTATTGTATATGGAAATCTTATTGTATATTGAAATCTTATTCATATGACCTACATTGATCCTACTTGTGTTTTGAAAAGGTTTTATCAAAATATCACATTTAGGGGGAGTCAAGTTTGCTACATGTGCAAATTTCGTCCTGTTTCTTCTATATGTTTTCTTGAAAAGGTTCATCGAAAATGTCTTATAACCAGTTAGAATTAAATTTCTCATAATTCTACGCCGGACCACTTGAATTCTTTGTCCAGAAGTTTTTACTTCTACGCCGGACTAGTTAGCGATACTAGTCAGTTCACACCGGACTAGTTAGCGATACTAGTCAGTTCACGCCGGACTACTTACAAGTGGTCCGGCGTGAACGAGCTTTTGCGCCGGACCACTTCCAAGTGGTCCGGCGTGAACTCATGTTTATCCTATTTCTGATTTTTATTTTTAAAACATAACAAATGATGTTAAAATATTTTTATAAATTTTATGTATTATCCTACATATCTTATGATACTCCCATAAATTTTTCATAGCATGAAAATGCATTCTCAATTTTTTAAAATTCAGAGAGTGTTTACTAAATGCCAAAAAGTCTAAAAAATAAACTTTTTCGAAACATTATCATTGAAGATCACTTCCTGAGAACTTATTGATATAATTCCGGTCAGATCCGGCCAAAAAAATTCAAATTCCGGTTTAAAATTCCGAAATCTCGGCGGTTTTTGCCGAATCTCATGAAAAATAAAAATCCGAAATATCCTGTAGCAATTTCAATTTTTTTTCGGATTTTTACATCCGGCCGGTCTATGCAAACTCGCTGGGGTCCGAAATCCGAGATTTCGCCGAATTTCGGCGGTTTTTGTAACCTTGGGACCAACAAGGGTTTACATTACCAAATCGAGCTCGAAAATCACCTCCCGGATGGTATCAATTTTCGTCGAAAATCAGTAGAAACCCAACGAATTGCAAAGTCAAATTTTTTGAACTCGGCGGTCAAACAGCGGCGAAATAAATCAAAAACCGATCGTTTTTCCAATTTGCCGATTTTTTATTGATTTTTACCGATTTTCAACCAGTTTACATCGAAAATAGGCACACTCAACGAAAAATAGAAAAAAATTCAAAGTAAATTGAAAAAATTTGCAGAAAATATTGGATATTCAAGTAAAAGTAATGTGAGAACTCAAAACAATGACCTCTTATACTAAAACTCTGTTTTATGATTACATGATAAAAGATTGGGGCATTTATAGGACAATTAAGGATGTTCGATGAATGATAAGCACTAGTAGGAAAACAGTTATTAACTACACGAGATGTAGTCATTAAAAGTCACTAACAACTACAAAATTATGGTCGTTAGCCATCATTAAAGGCTCCACGGTTAATAGTACTAACATCCACGTACAATTTTTTTTAACAACGAGATAATGTGCTATCATTAATTATGAAGAAACAACGACCACTTTCATAGTATTAATAACTATTTTTTGGTCACCGCTCATTTTGATATTGTTGAGTATTAATGACCACTTTATAGTATTAATAACAACCGATTCTTTCATCACATCTAGTAACACATTTATATTAAAAATAGCCTAGCTATTTTATGCCTGTTCATTTCTTAGAAACAAAGACATAATTTCGATTCCATAAAAACATCCCAGAACAATACCCTGAACCAAAAATCATATTATTGCATCTGAAATGTACAATTAGAATTTATATGTATCCATATACATAAAAATTTCTTTTTCTTCCCTTTTCTATTATCTATATTCGGTTTTGCTCAAAAAGGTATCACAAATTCGTTTTTTTAAAAAAAATAATATCAGATATCAAAAATCTATTAATACTAATTTTAGGAAACTTTTGGATGATTTTTTTTTTCTAAATTTTTTGAATTTTTAAATTTGAATTTAACCGGTTTATCGACCGGTTCCGTTTATCGAGCCGGACCGCTACAGTCAAAAATCGCGGTTTTCAAGCTATAATCGTTTGATATTGTGAACCGTGACCGAGGCGGACTTGTACTTCCGGAGATTTTTCTGAACTCTTTGGCTTTTATCAACACATGTTCATGTTCATTTCTCGTATTGTTGTTACCTTTCAGCGTGGCTGTTAATCTGAGGAGTATACATCTTGTCAGTAGTTCCGGAAGTACAGGGCAAATCACTGGAGAGGAGGAAGGCAACCCCGCCTGTGTCTACTGTGCTGGTACAGCTAAGATACTCGCTCCTCTCTCGTTTGGCACGCAGGCCCAAATGTCCAATCAATGCCGTTTGGGCACCACTATTGGGCTAACGGGCCGTGTGTAATATCAGGCGAGCATTCCGACGGTCACAGCATATTAGGGTAAGTACAGTAGCAAAGTCAACTACTGACTAATAATAAGTTAAAAGTCAGTTTGTATAATAACTGTCTCTAAAGATTGTCTTTAGATGTTGTGCAATGTCTATCTTTTCTCTCTTGTACATAAATGATTTACTTATGCTTTCGTACAAAATTGGCTACTAAATAAGAGCCAGCTCTCTTCTCTCTCCTCTTTTCACACTCCTTCACATAGATCAAAGCTGATGTGTACAGGTTAAGAGCCAGCTGACGTGGCCTTATTGCAACGGAGTAGAGTAATAAAGCATGCCTTTTCAACAAGTATAATGATTAAAATTCATATCACGGCTTTGTACTGCTTGGGCTTCAATAATGTCCTGAGAATCCCTGAGCAGTCCAGCTCCACATCCTGTCATGTTATCTGGGAATACAGCCTCGTGCTACAATCTGGAGCTTTCTGAAACTGAAATACGTACGGCAGTCCTCCGGGCATGATCCATGGATATGGTAGGCACAGAAACATCTGAATTTTCGACTACTCGGTGCTGCATGTAACCATTCTCCGAAGATTCAGTTGGCCTGCCAATTATACCATTGCTGTCAGTACGGTATGACTGCATGAATACCAGAGAAGAATGGAAGATCAGAAGAGCTGAATGTGGCAAATAAAATAAAATGAAGTACTTGCAATTCTAGGCAGTACTTCATCACAGAAGTAACATATTTTCAGTCAAAGCAGCACCACCAGTGATACCACAGAAGAATCCTATGAGCATCTTCTGAGTTTCAACTCAGAAACACAAACACAGGAAAATATTGGCGATCCTATGAAGCACTTAAACACAGGGGTGAATGTACTTTCAGTCAAAGCATCTTCTGATCTTGTAAAACACTAAATACTGTCATAAGAACTACCAGAGGAGACGGTACATGGATCCAGATAAGGGTACAACATTAGTTCCAACTACAGCCTGAACATGAGCACCATTAGTTACTCCCATTGCGGTCTCTAGATAGCTTACTCTAGGTAGAAGTTACCTACAATTAGCCTACATTATTACATCAGTGTCAAGAACAACTCTTGGTGATCTTCGGGTTGCATTGTTGTATGCCAAGATCATGTCGCCAGGCCAGCATTACATGTCCCTGGAGACCGTCACCACCAGAGGTCCACATTCCATCGTCTGGATCGTCTTGAGGCCCTTCACCACCTCTAGCATGCTCGGTCTCTTCCACGGCTCTTCGGCGGTGCAGTCCCGAGCAATGGCGAGCACGCGGGCCATCTGCTCCCGCCACACGCCTGAAACTGGCAGGCAAGGATCAAACAGCTCGTTCTCCTTACCGTGCGTGATCATCCACCGCACCCAGCCCACGAGGTTTCCACCCCCTTCCACCTCCTCTTGCCCTGTGGGTGGCCGTCCGGTGAGCAGCTCCAGCATGACGACGCCGAAGCTGTAGACGTCGCCTTTCGCAGTGGATTTCATTGTCAGGCCGTACTCTGGGGGAATGTATCCAAATGTACCGGCAATGTCAGTGCTGACATGAGTCTCGCATGCGCTGATTATCCTTGCAAGGCCAAAGTCAGAGACCCTCGGCTCAAAGTTCTCGTCCAATAGAATGTTGCTTGACTTCATGTCCCGATGGATGATATGTGGCACAAAGCCATGGTGCAGGAATGCGAGCCCACGGGCAGAACCGAGACAGATCTTGAGACGGTCGGGCCATCCAAGTGCTTCAACTGCATCTGCTCGGTTCCTCAGCCACATCTCAAGGCTTCCATTCTCCATGTACTCATAGATCAGGAACCGTTCATCACCACAAACACAGTAGCCCAGTAGGGGGACAAGGTTTTGGTGCTTAACCTTTCCAATGGTCTCCATTTCAGCCAGGAATTCACGGTCACCTTGGAACTGATGGCCACCATGAAGCCTCTTGATCGCGACTCTCCGGCCTTCAGGGAGTGCTGCCCTATAGACAGTGCCAAAGCCACCATCACCTATGATGTGCACCTTACTGAAATTCTCAGTGGCTTTCAGAATATCATCTGCGGTGACCCTCAACAGTGCATGCTCAAATGTTGCAAGATTGATACTCAGAGGTTCCCGCGACTTCTTTCCAAGGAGTTCCTCGCTTGAGTTTGGCTCAACAGTAGCCTTGAGCTTACTGGCAGGTACAAGAGCCAGTGACCTGCTTCTCAATAGCTTCCATCTCAGATAAACCACCAGGAGAACTAACACAATGATGACAGCGAGTGTAATGCCACAGATGGTTGCTGCTCTTACAACTTGATGAGATGGATGGATCACTTTCCGTTCAGTACCAGTTGTGGAACAAGCGCCTCCTGCAGCACAATCTGCTAAGCTGTACATGCCAATCTGGTTACCAGAGAAGTTGGCGAACGTGAGGCCAAATATATTGCAGATATCACAAGGGATGGCACCATAGAAATCATTGCTTGAGAGGTCAAGATAGTTCAAATAAATGAGATCAGAAAGTGCTGAAGGCAAGCTTCCAGTGATGCTATTGTTGTGGATATCAAGAGAAGACAGTTGTGTGAAGTTCGAGATAGACTCATCTAGGGTCCCTGAGAAATGGTTACTGCTTGAATTGAAGAATAGCAGTGAGCTCGACGATTCTCTGTCTATGGGACAAGAGAATGGAATTTGTCCAGAGAGATTGTTATTACTGACATCCAGATGGTTTAGGTATTTGTTGCAGAGCAAAGACTGGGGTAGAGTTCCAGTAAGTGCATTACTGGACAAGTCTAGCATTGCAGTTTTGGGAAGAATTCGGCCTACCTCAACAGGAATAGAGCCATCTAGGTAGTTATTACAGAGAATAAGGCCTTGCAGTTGTACCAATGGTTCAGACCAAGGAAGCATCGGTCCAACTAATGCATTGAAAGACAGATTAATGGTTGTAAGATTTGTCAGCTGACCAAGCTCTGCAGGAATGGTGCCATTCAGCAAATTGCCTTGCAGATTTAGCACCATCATCACAGCACACTTCTTTATCGCTGTCGGGATCTGACCAGTCAATCGGTTGTATGACAAATCAAGAAGGCCGTGGTGCTGAACAAACTCCGAGTCAGGGTGAGCCTCATTCTCAAATCCCGCACAGATCTCAGTTGGGATAGCACCAGACAGCTGGTTATAAGACAAAATCAAACTATTGAGCATTGTCAAGTGAGATATGACCCTCGGGATATGGCCAGTCAGATTATTAGAGCTCAGGTCCAGCATGACAAGGTTTCTGCAGTTGAAAAGCTCTAGTGGAATGTTCCCAGATAACCTATTGCCATGTAGAGACAGATTAGTCAGATTCCTTAGAGAACCGACAGATCGTGGGATGGGTCCTTCCAAATAATTATTGTCTATCTGCAACCTCTGCAAGCTCGAGAGCCTACCAATGCTCTGAGGGATCGGACCAGTGATCTGATTATTGCTGAGATTGATCTCCAAAATGGTTGATGACTCCCACAACTTGTCAGGCAGTATTCCCGTAAAATTGTTTTGCGACAATTCCAGAGTAACTAGAGGTAGCTCAGCCAAGTATTCTGGTATCCCACCATGAAGATGGTTATTTAACAAGTTCAGCTCAGTGAGGTTCGTGCATCCTTTAAATGTCTCCTCGATACTCCCAGTCAGATTGTTATCATGCAGCATGAGTGAACGCAGGGAGTTGGCTTGACATATCTCAGCAGGGATAGAACCTGAGAGAAGGTTGGTGTGTGCAGAGAAACTAACCAGATGCTGCAACGGCAGCAGTGGCAAAGGTCCATCGAACAAGTTTTGAGCCAGTGTTATGGATCTTGCATTTGCCCAGTTCCAAATCCAATCTGGAATATGGCCCGATAGTTTGTTCCCTTCCACGGTAAATGTTACAATAGCTTCTAAATCCGCAAGATCTTCTGGGATAGAGGCAGTGAAGGCATTGAAGGACAGATTTATGAGAGTAAGCTTCTTGCAGTTACCAAGTTCTTTCGGTATGCGCCCACTGAGACCTGCACTCTTTGCAATCAGCTGCGTCAGATTGCCCAGTTCACCAATCGATGTTGGGAGTTCAGCATTGAAGTTGTTCTCTGATATGTCAAGTTCCTTCAGGCTTATGAGACCACCGATTGACCAAGGAATGGTACCCGTGAACTTGCATTCAGGGAGTTCAAGTACTTGTAGCCGCTTCAAGTTACCAATCTCTTCCGGAATGCTTCCGGTGAGATCATTTTCTCCCAAAATTAGCAATTCCAGGTTTTTCAGTTGACCAATCTCCCTGGGTATTGGCCCCACAAAACTGTTTGACGACAGATCAAGTGTCAACAGGTTCACCAACGAGCTTATTCCTGGGAATATTGATCCGGTGAGGTTATTCTGGCTTAGATCAAGGTGCAACAGCCTAGACAGATTGCGAAAAGCTGCTGGTATCGACCCATTCAACGTGTTCATGTGAAGGTCCAGGAACTCCAGGTTCTGCAGACTACCCAGCTCTGGAGGAAGGCCTCCAGAGATGGAATTCATGGATATAGATAGCTTAGAGAGGTGCTGCAGCTGAGCAATGGCAGGGTTCAATTGTCCAGACAATATGTTGTTGTCAAGCACCATTTCTTTCAGCATCTTCAAGTCATATAAAGAGACAGGCAGGGGTCCAGTAAGCAGATTATTGGACAAGTCTAGGTACTCGAGATGCTGCACCTTCGCCAAGGCTTCTGGAAGCTCACCACTAAACCCGCATCCACTGAAGTTGAGCCGGAGAAGTGACCGGAATTCCCCAATGCACAACGGAAACGGGGCATACAGTGGCACAGAGGACAAGTCGATGACCACCACGGTATGCCCCACACATGTAATGCCTGACCAGTTGCACGGGGGAGTTTCTGAATCAAACCAGTTATGGAGGAAGCCTTTTCCTTCAGTGACCGAGTCCCTCAGAGTGAGCAAAGTATTTATATCACTTGATTCAGCAAAAGCAGAGATGGTGATGAGGCACATAAGTAGGATGAAATGGCAGAAACTTTGAAATCCCATTGCCATTTTTTTGGGGGGAACAGTATAAAGTTTAATCTGCATCAAGAGATTAGCCATGTCAGTAGATGCAAAATTTCATTGTGTTCACTGTAATGACTCCAGAATGATATATCAATGTGCCCTGCAGAACAGGAAGAAAATTTCTTCTTTTTCTTAGCTTATGAGAAAAGTCAGTTAAAGCAATAATCGGGTTTCATTTGTTTTGGGTCAAGCTAGATGTTGAAGCCAAATAATAGCTAATTTATGTCCAACAACAGATTTGAGATTTTGGCTAATGAGCCAATGTAGATGCTCAAAACTTGTTGATGCTTCCAACAGAACAAAAGGAGAAAAATAGTAATGTCTAGCAATCATCCCCTACTTAGAGAAATTTTGTTCATCTCCCTACTTCTCTGATTTTAGAATTTGAGCATGTAATGGCCGAACTGTAGATACAAAGTGTCTACTAAGTTGAGGTTGTCACTCAAAAGATATTAGAAATGAAAGATCATAAGACAGCTGGATGCCTTGTAAACACAAACCGAAACAGTAATTTATGTCAATACCTTAGAAGTTATAGCCTTTTCTTCTGCCTTCAAGAAAGCTGCTATGCATACTCAGTACATATCCTGGAAAAAGTTAATGCCACTTCATTATAGAAAATTTTGTAAAGTTTAATAACACTTGGATGGTGATCGCGAAAAAAAATAATAACACTTGGATGGAAATGATCAGAATGGAAGGAGGAATTGAAACTGATTACCTTCTGAACCGCTACTCTCTTTGTCTGCTGCTCATAAGTTGAATCAGTAATGCAGCAGATGAAACTTAATCAAAAGTAGCATGCTCTCTGAAAAATCCATCCTGATCCGGAAGAAAAAAGAAAACACAGCACACTCAGCTTCATGTAACTGTCCACTCAAGGTACAAGAATGATAAACTAGCAAGCCCATCCAACTTTAATCAACGTCACACAGCACAACTGGAAAACCGCGAGTTAAAAATGTATTCTCACTTAGCATTCCCAGTATCTAGTCAAGAGACGACAATGCAGGTGGTGTTGTGTTTGGCTATTGGCACTACGGCTCCCAAAAGGATAAACTACCAGTATTATCTTAGCCTCCAAAAGCAACAACACCGTCATAACAAAACCAGGAAGAGCAAAGATCGAAGGATAACAGCAACAGAAGTTACGGAAACCCTCCCTAAAGCCTAAGAAGCAGGGGAGACAGGCACAAGAAGCCCATGAAACATCCAGCCATCACAAGCACCCATCGTTCAACTACTCCAGAAGAAAAGAGAAGGCCACTACTACAACACGCTAGGGGTACAGGCGTACAGCTTTACGCCTTTACATCAAATCGGATGAAACAAAACCAGCCAAGCATCATAAAGACAGGGCAGGCCACCTCCTGCACAAGAAGGAAGCCACCAACACTCCCCAAGGCACAAGAAAGCCAACTCCCGGACACATCCCATTGCCTAAAACCTCACTTCACACGCAAGCTTCAGCAAGTGGCAACACATACACAAGCTGAACAGAAACACTAGCAGTAGTACCTGCGTCCTGCACCGCTGCGGATTAAATGAAGGCAAGCAGCACATCAAATCATGCCCCCAACACTAGAATCTCTGAAGCCTCTGTCTGGGCTCTCTGAAATCACTTATATGACCCTTAATCCCACACTTCCAGGAAGAGCCAGGGACAGAAATTGGACCAGTCCAGAATGGCAATTGCTGCAAATGCTAGAGATTTGAGGGGGCTAATTGCAAAAAAGTCACAGGCATTTCTGGCTTGAACCTATCCGGCCTACTGCTAATGTCAGCAATCTAGACGTGCAAAGAGAGATTGAAGAACAGGAAATGCGTCTGATTAGTATAATTAGATTAGACTAGTACTACTACTTGTCCAATAACCTATGTATGTCCAGGTAATGGGGATGTTCCTCTCCCAGGGATTTGGACCATCATTTGGTCGTGATTTGTTTATGGGGCCGTGTGGAGCCTGACCAACCAAGTACACTTACCAGTACTTCTAAAATAGCAGTATCATTTAAGAGGAGTATTAAACTACTGCTCACAAACGTACTACTCCTAATACAGCTACAGCAATTAAACTCGTAAACTCTAGCACGTAGCCCGAGACAGCACGGAGGAATTGAAGCCATGGGGGTGGAATTTGGAGGAAAGGAGCATTTTTTGGAGGAAACGACGAGCAAACGAAATGGAATTGGGACTCGGAAGAGGGAAGGCACCCTTTGAGCAAAAGCCAAAACGGATTCTCTGGGGGGAGAACAAGATGAACAGAATAGGAGCGAGCGCTCCACTAGTACTGCTTCACGTACGGACCAAGAAAAGAACAGAACAATAAAGAGATTACCACAAAAGAGAGGCAGAGACGGGAGGACGGGTCTTGGTTACCTGGCCTGGGCCTCTCGCAATGGTGGTGCTCGCCGGCGATCGGGAAGGAAACGGGAGCGCGCGGCCGACGGTGCCGTGCTTCTGCGGTGACTGGGGCGAGCACAAGAGAGACGTTAACAGCGGGAGTGGGAGGAGAGTGCGGGAGCAGGGAAGAGAGGAGATCGGTCTTGCTTACCTGGGTGGGTCTCTCGCAAAGTCGCAATGGCGGTCGCCGGCGGTGGCGTCGACGGTGCCGTGCTCCTACGGGGATCAGGGCGGGCACGAGAGGGGCATGATGTGGAGCGAGTGGGAGGAGAGCGAACGAACGAACGAGCTGGGGCGAGATAGAGAGGAGGCGGTTTTGTACGGGGAGGAAAGGTGCTGAGTTTTCCTCGTCTCGCTCTTTTGGCTCTTGCGGCTTCGCTTACGATACCACTAACTAGACACTAGTAGCAGTACTCAGTTCTGTTTTGTTGATTATTTTCAGGTTAACTCGAGCTAACAAATTTAAAGTTATCTTAGGATGTTATGTATTATATTATCTTTTTCATTTATCTCTCTCTTCACTTCTCTCTACTTACTCCCCCCTTCTTCCCTCTCTAACACAAAAATAAAATAAAATTAGAACATTTAAACGTTAAAAATTGTTTAAACAGAAAATTTCAACTCGAAAAAATTCAAATCAAAATTTAAAAGTAAAAAAAATTCAAAAAATCACAAATTAGGAAATTTCAATATCGAAAAGTTCCGATTTAAAATTCAAGTAGAAAAAAAAATCCACCAAAAAATTTTAAATCGGAAAGTTTTAACTCGAAAAAGTTTAAATAAAAAAATCAAATTAGAAAGTTTCATCTCGAAAAACTTCAAATGGAAAAGGTTTGACTCTGAAAATTTTAAATTCAATATTGAAACTTTTTTATTTAAATTTTTTTGACTTCAAATTTTTAAAGTTGAAATTTTACGATTAAAATTTTTTGTGAGTTAAAATTTTCTGCATGTGAACAGTTTGAGGTGATGCGGCGATACACGTACATCTTGCTCACAGGTGGTCAGGGACACAAAGCCAACCTCGTTTGTCCACGTGTCAAGCTCCGGCCCCTAGCCACACCAAGCGAGTCGTGCGAGCGACCGTAAAATAGTCACCCTCCCTCCTCGAAAGAAAGTAGTTTTGCCCTACACGCCACCGTCCGAACTAATTGTAAAAATGGTTCTGTTTTTTATCGTGAATGCAGCGTCTATGTTCCACTAGCTCAGTAGATAGCCAGAACTACGGCAATGCGTCCCTCACGGTAGTACCCCTCTTGACGAGCTCGGGTACCGCGGTACCCCTTCCATTGAGCTGGGCAAGAGGGTATCTGTGGTGTTGACCACCTACTACGAAAAAGGGGCACGGTAGATAACAAGTGTTCTGTACCGATACTTTCGTAGTCAAGAAGAGAATTAGATTTGTAATTTCATTTAAGAAAAGGCTAAAAATGAAAAGAAAAGAAAAAGTGTACAAAGAGCTGTATGCACATAGGCTTCAAGAAAGAACAGTTTTTTTAAGGTTGGTGACACGTGTTGCTACATTTTGTAGTTGAAAGGAAGAAAGTCGTACTTCATGTTCCGTCGTGTAACTTTTAGTGTATTGACACTTCTCGCCGGGTATACCACATGCATGCATAGACACTTTTTATATATATATATATATATATATATATATATATATATATATATATATATATATATATATATATATATATAGTGACTCGAACAGTCCACGTGATTTTTTTGCGAAATGTCCTAAATTACCGACAATACCTTTACGGTTTTTTTTTACTTGTATTAAATTTGACCTATTTGGAGCCTAGGAATTTTTTTGGACCATACAAAAATTGAATTGTTTCATGTGATATTCCTATGTAGCCTGTTTGGACGTAAAAATTGAGTTGTCTCCTGTGCGATTCTATTCGAACGCACACTTGGTTCACTAGATTGTGGTTTAAACCCTTGTCGTGCCGCATCGGATAAGATGTTCAGTCTGTCACACATGATATTGCCAGATATAAAACGTTGATTACTCTCCGCGCCATGTCGTGGAGACACGACATACAAGATAAAACTAACCCCCCATTTTCTTTTCCTTTTGAAGGCGCCATTTTCGTTTGATGGATAGACAAGGGCTACTTTTGCCATACGGGTACAGGCTCACAAACCCAAGTCAACTGGAACACGAGCAGCATGATGAGCAACGAGCTCCAATCAATGCTCACCAAAGCAGTGACCGCGACCAAGTACTCAAGCTATCGAACTTAGCAGCTCGAGCCTAGCTCGGTAGCTTGGCCTCAACTCCGTGCAAATAAAATTGTAATTATGTTCTTCTCTTGATCTCACGTCTCTACGTGACTTGCACATACGGTGACACGCAAACTCATCATACTCCTGTATCGTAGAAAGCGATATGTGTCATCTTACTATCTTTTTTTGATTAAAAAGGTGTAAGATTTATATTTTTATTTAAACAAGAGTTAAACTTGTAAAAGAAAATAGACGAAGAGCAGAGAAAACAAAAACTCTCGAACCTGTGTCATTAATTTGTCCCGTAAAATTGACGGTCCTAACTCCTAAGGGGAGGAAAGGAGCACCGATAGACGATGGATGGGCGGGAGGTGATAGCGACAGGAGTTTTGTGTTGGATTGAGCTGCCAATGATCATGGGGGGAAAAGCCGGACGAAGATCGAACAGCCCATGAACCGTCGTTCCTACGGATGGATGGGGTCGTGCACTATCTCTGTACATCATGATCAGTACATCTACTAGTCGGGTCGGGTCGGTTGAGCCTGACTGGTCGGTCGGTCTTGCTGTTCAGATGACTAGAGGTGATGACTAGTACATGTAGAATGTGTCGTCGTCCAACTCCAAAGTACCAGCACGATTGGCCCCCATGTTAGTACGTACGTACCAGTACTCTCTCTCTCTCTCTCTGGCCTCGTGATAGCACGTACGACACGCAGAATCATACGGTTGCAAACAGGCAACTTTAGCTTCTTTGACTACCGATGGACTCACTTTGATCATCAATCAGTGGCCTCTCTCGGCATATACGTGATGATTAACACTGATGGACACATGCATGATGATGATAGGATAGGATCATAGGACATTGATCGATCTCATCTCTGAAATGCTGCTGCTACATAATTACTACGGGAGCTAGTTAACTTGCCTTGCCTTGTTTGCACACCTCCCGCCTTAGGTGCCTGGTTCGCTTCACGCCCGTCTTTCCTTTATGCAGCAGCAGAAGGCTGGCAAATTAAGTGTGATCAAACTACGAACAAGGACTATACTGGTTTAGCTTTTAAAATAATATATTTTGGTACCTATTTATTTCAGATACCACTTCGAATTTAATATAATAATATATATTTATAATTATATACATATTTAATTATATGCACACTAAATTTCACTTATAATATTACTCTAAATACATAGTGATACTGTCAAATATAACATATAATTCAATAGACCATGTTATCAATTCCACTGGTATTTAACGGTATCAAAGTCGATATTGACCCGTATCTAGGCCAGTACAGTACATAGGGCTACTTTGTATCAGTTTAGAGAACAAAATAGTGCATACCGACCGATAAGGCTGGTACCAGTACGGTATTGATAACCATGATCGTGATGCGCGCTAGCTCGTCAGATGCGGCCGGCATGCATGGTCTACCTAGCTACATATACATGCACGACAGTGGCGGGATTAGGAATTTTTTTGTTAGGGGTGCACACTTTGTACGAAAAACTCTATAGCCTTTTACAATATTTTCATGGGATCATAAATCCAACATATATATTTAAATTTTACTAAAAGTACAATACAAATAGTTCTAACGTTTTAAAAATTCCAAACACTAAAATTGAAACCAATTCCATCAACAAATTTGGTCCATTGAATAGGTGATCATGTATAGGGCTGGAAACGAGCCGAGCTGGCTCGAGCCAAGCTCGCCCAGGCTTGGTCTGAAAAGCGGCTCAGCTTGGCTTGGTTCGTTTAGGAAACAAGCCAAAAGTGAAGCTTGGCTCGGCTTGACAACTGGCTCGAGCCGGCTAGTAGCGGCTCGCGAGCCAAGCTACCAGCGCTTATAGGTTTCTCCCCAGTACAACATCTATTAGCTCATTTGCTCTTTCTGGCATCTTGAGATAGCTCTAGCCAAGTAAGAATGCGCATGATGATGTGAATTAAAGCCAATAGAACTTCACCTTGCAGATAGCATCAATTTTATCAATTTCCATCCATCTGCCGTAGACATAAGCTAAACAAATCATAATTTTAGAAAGGGATCTAGCTATTGAGAACAACTATACTGACTATAGTTAACTACAGGGCACTTTTTGGGATCTAGCTATTGAGAACAACCATACTGACTATAGTTAACTACAGGGCACTTTTTACCTTCTCAGACATTGAATTCCCATTCTTCTCACAAACGTAGTAGAAATTAGAAGGGGTAGTTTTCCTGGTTAGGCTTAGCAGACCTTCCATTGATGTCTCCCACATTTGCCTAACATAAAAAATAATTAGTTAAAAACACAAAAAATGATATATAGAGTTTGAACAAAACAAATGCAGCAAAGAACTGATAACAAGTAGTTTGAATCTAGGATAATGGTAGTGTACTAGTGTTGAACCTGTGATGATTCACACTTTCAGTTTTATTACCCTGTACCCAGACCTTGACCAAGTATTTGTAGAAAGTGCGACATGAACGAGAGTGAGTTTAATAGAGAAACAATTCAACAGTGATCAAGTAAGAAAATGCAAACTTGCTTAGATTTAGGAAAAATGGAATGGTTGATTAGCAAAGCAGAGCTTCAAAATTTTCAGAAAAAGAATAGCATGATGTCAATTCATTAGGATAATACACAAACCTATCTTCCATAGCACCAAATGTAATTGTTGAGTACAGTCTTGTAGATGCATTATTAGACAGCATAAACCATTTGAGCATGCATTATCTTTTGCACAAGAAATACCTTATTCAAAAACGACTCGAAACATCTGGATGTGACTAACACTATTGGACAGTCAGATACCAAATGAAAGGGTTAAATTGACTAGAACTAAAGCGTCGAACCACCAAAAATATCATTTATTTCCTTCATAATAGGCATCTACTACTAACAGTAACTAGTAAGAACAAAACGAGAAAACTGTTAGAAGCATTTTTTTTATGCTTTGTCTGCAATATCTACATGAGAGGGCAGTGTAAAAACCTTTTCCTGATACTTTGGATCTCCAGTCCTCTGTGTCAGCTAACAAATCATATGCACTAAGGAGATGGAGGATAGGCCGGCTTACAGCGCAGCGGGCACCGGACGGATGGTGCGGCGGACGGACCAGCGAGGCGGATGCAGTACTGCGGTCGATGGCAAGTTGGTGACGTAGGGGACGGCGGATGGAGGCACCGACACCCTAATGCCACTACCTGTGCGGCTGTGCTCCTTTAGGAAATCAGGGTTACTTACAAGTTACAATTGAGAGCTGGGCTACATGCTGTCGGCCTGATGCCTGAGAGCTGGCCTGGCCTAGCCTTGTAGGAGGAACGAGCTCACGAGCCGGCTCGGGCTCGACTCGTAAATTCACCGAGCGAGGAGTGAGGCTTGGCTCAGCTTGTGTCCAGCACGAGCCTGAGCCGAGCCAGCTCGAGCCAGAATCGAACCGAGCGGGTTCACGAGCCTCAAGCTTTTTTTCACCCCTAATCATGTAGCACTTTTCAAAATTTTGAGGGTGGCGCGTATGTAAATCCAACATATATATTTGAAATGTACTAAAAGTACAATACAAATAGTTCTAAAATCTTAAAATCCCAAAACGTTAAAATTGAAACCAATTCAATCGACAAATTTGGTCCATTGAATATGTGACCCCGTTCGTTTCAGCTTCTGCACAGTTTCTGCTTAAAGAAAGCGATTTTTTTGCCGGACGGGAGAATTCTGGACAGCTTCTCCCACAATCAGAAGCTGTCCTCTATATAGAATCATAATTCGACTGAAACCTTATTCTTGTTGATTCTCGCTGTCCCGGTCCGAAACCTAGAGGTCGCAATCGACCTGACCCGATTCTTCCATAATCAGATGTAGCTTCTCCCATAATCCATAATCCAGAAGCTAAAACAAACTGGGACACTGTAGCACTTATCAAAATTTTAGGGTAACGGAACATAACCTGCATCTCCTCTCGTAACATGCGATGCAAAACCGACTTTACCCAACGCGCTACCTAGACTCTCACTCCGAGAATTGGAACGTTTTCACGAAAACTCATGCAAAATTCACGCGAAATTCCTACTAACGTTCTAACACTACTACACGATTATACATCACAATCGGTTCTTTTTTATCATCACAGTCGGTTTTAGTGGCAACACAAAGTCATTAGACAGAGATAAGACGGCATTATTACAGTCGGTTCTTGCCCGATAGAGATGATCCGCTCATCTCTATCGCTTCTTACAAAGAACCGATAGAGATGAGTGTGTCATCTCTATCGTTTTCTTGTCAGAACCGATAGAGACGAGGGGGTGTGCTATTTTCCACTTCACCATCCAATCAGCACATATTTCACACAGTATGCACATATACATTCACACAGCAATAGTACACATTATGTAAAAAGGAGAGATTGTAATTCACACAACTACAGGTGACACACATAGGCAAATAGGAAAATATTAATTAAGAAAGAAATCCTTATTTATACAATGTTTTTGGGAGCATGCAGTGAGATTATAAATCTGGCAACAATTCACTCATTAAGGATCTAATTTAACACGTAATGGCCAAAATAAGTTTTGAATGTCAATGGATACAGACAAAGCCTTGAGGGAAATCCTAATGAGAGAAAATTTTATGCATACATACCACTTCACTAGGCTTTCTTTTACTTATCCGCTCCACATCAACATGACAAATATTTGACAAATCATGAACACCTTCATCTTGAACCAGAAGACAAGTCATTCACTACATATATAATTAGATTTCCCAAAATAAAGCAAAGCAACCACCAGAGGGGTATGACAAAAGTGTAGCATGAAACTAAGAGCATCATAACGTGTTGCAAAGTCTTGAGAACTAAATTCATCCTTCATTCACTAGCTAGAAAATGATTCCATGATGATAACCATCAACCCCACCCCCCAACCCAAAAAAAACACCAGTATGTAATTGACTAACTGTACAGCTATGATAGGGTCTCTATGTAAGTAAAGAATTATTAATTGCATGTTAGCAACTTCAACAAGATAATAATCCATTAACTTTAATTGCTATCGAAAAAGTGCATATTCAAACAGTTGGGAAAACAAGAAAACAACTTATATAAAAATTCACAAGAAAGTTCGTACCGCTTGACTTGAATGTAAGATCGAGACCGGTTGTCCAATGAATTTGTGAACTGCCTCTGAAATAATTCAAAACATGAATTATGTCACGAGATAAAAAAATATCTACAATTCATATTATTCAACCACAGCCAAGTCGATATCCATTTTTCAAATGCCAATGCCTTCTGATCGATACTAATGAGCAAAAGTCAACCTTTATATTTAAATTGCTAGAGTTCCCTCTTTGGGTTACTAGCTTCTCAAAATACACGTCACTAGATTTCATAAGGAGCATTTTTTTTCCTTTTTTACTTTGCATTGGCATGTACTAATACAAGTACACAACTATACTCAATTATTTATTTCACTCCAAGATAAGAATATAAACCTCTCTTCTTTTTCGCAAGACTACTATTTTATGACAAACTACACCATTTTGTCTTAAACTCCATGATTAAGTCCTTTTATACAACAACCTAGACAAAGACAACCTATTTCATCTAATGGTTTTACTTTCTTGTCCATCCCATGTTCTCCGTGAAATGAAAGCATGGAAACACAAAAAGTACAGCCTCTAGCAAACTTTGCCTTATATAGCTATCTTATATAACACCAACATTTCTTCAGGTTCATCCACAACATAAAGATGGGAAATAGAGAAACCGTTGAGGCAACTTCAAATATACAACCAAAAATTTCCCTACATGGGACAAAAAATAGGAATATCACACCTTCCAACGCAAGTGGAGGATGAACCATCTATACTAGTATAGGTACCATACATTCTGATTAGAAAGGCAAAATTAGACAGTGATTAATGATATTTAAATAACAACACCTAACTAAAGAAGGCTACTCCTCTTCCTCAATGCCACATCAATCTAAATCGTGTCAAAACAACACATAGACTAATTTGAATAGGGTGAGCAACTCTGCAATCATAAATGGCATCCGGCACTTGGGAAGCAAGAAACCACGCAATCCCCGAGTCACACCAGAATAGCAGAGTTCTAACATAATCATCATGGTTCGCCCTCCCAAGATCGATTTTTCCCATAGGCTACGGTCACAGACTCACAGAAGAATGGAATCGCCTGACCTTCTCGGAGTACTGGCAGGGAAAGCAGGGGCCGATGCGGGGGACAGCGGGGGCCGAGGTGGGGGACAGCAGGCGATGAGGGCGCGGACACACGCGGGTTGACCTTGCATCTAGGGTTAGGACACCGGCCAGGCGCGGGAATTTTGGCGGCTGCAGAAGATTGTGATGACCGAGAGGCGCCATTAAACACTGGTAAGGACACTAACTCAGTCGGTTCTAACATAAAACCGATACAAATAGAGACATTAGTATCGGTTTTCCTCTAGAACTGACACAAATGAAAAGTTATGAGTATCGGTTTCTCAATAGAACCGACACAAATAGATATCACAACAGTATCAGTTTTAGGCTAAAACCGATACAAATAAAAGAACATCAGTATCGGTTTTTCTCCAGAACCGACACAAATAGAGATCACAACAGTATCGGTTTTAGGCTAAAACCGATACAAATAAAAGAACATCAGTATCGGTTTTTCTCCAGAACCGACACAAATAGAGATCACAACAGTATCAGTTTTAGGCTAAAACCTATACAAATAAAAGAAAATGAGTATCGGTTTGTCTCCGGAATCAACACAAATATAGATCACCGATACAAATAAAACATTGGTATCGATTCTAATAATGGCACATCAGTATCGGTTTTTCTCCAGAACCGACACAAATGAAAATTTATCAGTATCGGTTTCAAAAAAAACCGATACAAATAGGATAGTAGCACGATCGGTTTTAATTCAAAATCGATTCAAATATAAACTTCATCATACCATCGCGGCTTCAATTTTCAAATTTCATCAAAAAGAGAAAATGCCATAATTTTTCCATACATTGTTGAAATTATTTGAAATTTTGCAGAAACATACTTTAGGATACTGCAAAGCTTTTCAAAAAACAAAAAAGAATTTTTGGAAAAAGAGTTCCCATTCAAGAAATATGCCAAAATTTATTTTTGTAGTCATGATTTCAGCGTAAAGAGTAGAAAAGTCAAAACTTTTTCAAACTAATCTCGAATTGTTCAAAAAAAATTAGAAATGAACTTTTGACTATTTACATGCTTTCCCAACTATATTAAAAAAATAGTCGGTAGTTGGCTTTATTACTGTACTTACCCTAAACTGGGGTCTAACTCCCGCGAACCAGAGGGGGCATGGCATATTAGCATGCATGCATGCACGTTAAGGGCATGTACAATAAGGCCACGTCAGCTGGCTCTTAACCTGTACACATCAGCTTTGGTCTATGTGGAGGAGTGAGAAAAGAGGAGAGAGAAGAGAGCTGAAAAGATAGTTATTGCACAACATCTAGAGACAACCTTTAGAGACAATTATTGTACAAGCTGGCTTTTAACTTACTACTAGTCATGTGCCCGTGCGTTGCAACGAAAACTCAATTTGCGACAAAAAATTTATTTGCAAAAAACACTAACTTTAGTTATATTTCAATAGTAGAAAAAGTTTGTTCTTCCGAAGAGATTTGACTATCGGGGTTAAATCATCTTCCATCTCAATCGTTCATGTTAGATCCAACGAATCAAATACTTTGAAGGAGAACGGACGATCTCCACCAACTCTTAATTAGAATTTGACGAATACTTATAACAGGCCGTACCCCAACGGCCCAAAGCGACGAGCCGGCGGCCTCAAGCACAGCTCAAGCCCAACAGGCCGCTCCTAGCCCATTACCGACCGAAGCACCGACAAAGCCACGCGAGACATCCCTTCCCGACCGATCGAGGAAGCGTCTCGACTGCGGGGCTCCCGGCCCCGCAATGGACGAGACCCATCGGCTCCGACCAGCGAGCTCCCGACCCGTGGCGGTCGGGATCCCGACTTCGATCGTGCCAAGACAAACCGCCAAGGGCGCGTGTCAAAACTTCTACCACCAATGACCACGCACTCTACCTGAACGGGTCAATCGGCGACTATACAAGGCGGTGGCTCCTTCCCAAGAAGTTTTAATGATGATCAAGTCATGCTCCCATCCCATCACCGGCCACGTCAAGACGAAGACGCACCCTCTCCCGAGGCGACACCGCGCGCCAGCGCAAAGAACGTCAACACTGAAAGGTTCGCAGAGGCGGTACGCCATTTCGGAAAATACCTAACCGCTCGACCGGCTAAACTACCGACCAAAGACGGGCGGACGGGCGATGATCGATCACAGGACGAAGGACCGAAGCTCCTAGTATAGGTCATCTCGTCCTCCCCCAATTCTCGATGTAACCTGCCCCTTCCTTTCGTATAAAAGGAGGCAGAACCCCGTAGGCAAAGGGGGCAAAAGAGAGAGAGAGCGCTATCAAATCCATCTCGCTAAGCCATTGGCATTCTCGCTTGTAAAACTTTGTGCAGTCATCTGTACCAAGAGTAATACAACACCACCACACGAACTGGAGTAGGGACCTTCGGCCCGAACCAGTATACATCTTGGACTTCCGAGTCTAACCATTCAGGGAGTGGAACGCGCGACCCCTTAGACTTACAAATTTACTTGCCGGTGCTCGAAACGCCGACAGTTGGCGCGCCAGGTAGGGGTCTTCGCGCGTCTTCATCACCATCTCCGGATTCCGCTCGCCTCCCTGATGGCATCTTTCATCCGCGACGGCATGACCGCGCCGGAGAGCCAGATCCGCTTGGCTCCTCAACTTTGCCCACCATGGCGGGAGGGCTTACGCCATCCCCGCCGCCACCGGAGGCCCGCGACCACCGAAGCCTGGCGCCATCTCCGGCGACTTCGCCAAGCTCCGGCTTGGAGCACCCCTGCGAGTCCCAAAGCCGGAGCCCGGAGAGCGCTCGCCGCGCGTCGCGAAGCTCCGTGGGCCGGCAGTGACCGTGTCACCTCCTGCAGGCTCACAACTTGTGGCGATGGCTGGCTACATGCCGGCCTCCATCCACGAGCTGCTGGAAGACTCTTCCAGCCAAGACTCCAGCTCCGACACGGAGTACCCTGCCCGCGGGCGGCACTCTCGCGAGTGAAACATGGCGGGCACGGCCGATTTAATCATAACCCCCACGGTTACGGGGGCCCCCATCCGGCGCACTGAGGCGCAGGAGGAGGAACACCAGCGCGAGCGTGCTGAACGCGCTCAAGCTCGCCGCGCCGAACTCCAGCGACAGCGCGAAGAGCTGGATAAGCGCAGGGCGCGCGCGACAGGTATACCACAAGCGGGCAGAAGAATCCGACGGCCCTCGGTTCTTCCCCCATGCAAGCGAGCGTGGTGCAGTGCGATCTTGCCGAGGCCTCCGGGCCGGCCGACCGAGGCCAAAGCCACGCATCGTAACCTCCGG
The DNA here is from genome assembly GCA_036346275.1 of Otatea glauca. Classification (NCBI taxonomy): domain Eukaryota; kingdom Viridiplantae; phylum Streptophyta; class Magnoliopsida; order Poales; family Poaceae; genus Otatea; species Otatea glauca. Next base: position 50,530,499 of record CM070712.1, on the reverse strand, counting down.
GTGGTGGGCGTGCGGCCGTGCAACACATGCAGGCCTCCGGCTCCTACCGCTCCGGCGCCACCTCTGGTCACCGGGCCCGTACCGCCGCGCGAAGCCGGTTGGGTCCGGCCAAGACGGCGCCACACTACGAACCGCCCCAGGCCTCACGCGCCCCGGTACGCCAGCGCCTCGGCGACGCCTATGACGTTCGCGCCATCCTCGAGGCGCGGAGAAAGGCGGCGGAGGAGGCCGTCCACTCACGTGTTGTGGACGGCGGGCGCCACCGCCGCAACCCAAGCCCCGATGGTCCCGGACCACGGGCTTTCTGCCAGGGGATCCACCACGCGGATTTCCCTGCCAGGTTCCGGGCGCCGACCAACATCGCCAAGTACACCGGGGCCACGAACCCAGGGGTTTGGCTCGAAGACTACCGGCTCGCATGCCGGGCGGGGGGAGCAACGGATGACCTCTTCATCATCCAATACCTCCGCATCTACCTCGCAGACTCGGCCCGAGCTTGGCTCGAGTACCTGCCCGCCAGAACCATCAGGAACTGGGCTGACCTGAAGAATCTCTTTGTCGGCAACTTCCAGGGCACCTACAAGCGCCACGAAACTCACGACTGAAGGGTGCAAGCGCAGCCAGGGGAAACTCTCCGGGACTACATCCGGTGGTTTTCCCGCCAATGCAACGAGCTCCCCGATATCTCCGACGCCGATGTCGTGGGAGCGTTCATCTACGGCACCTCCTGCAAGGCCCTGGTGCACAAGCTGGGCTGTCTCAAGCCCAGGACCACCAAGGAGCTCCTCGACATCGCCACCAACCACGCCTCTGGCGAGGAGGCTGTGGGGGCTATCTTCGAAGGAGGGAAGGCTCAGCAAGAGCCCGACGTCCGAGTTGGGTCCCCCTCCGACCGCTCCGACAAGCGGAAGCGGCATGGGAAACAGATCCGCGAACCTCAAGTGGTCGCCATACGCGATCGGCCATAAGCAAGCGGCGTGCGACCAACCGTCGCGCCTGACCACTTTGAAAAATTGATGGACAGCCCGTGCCCGAACCACGGGTTCCCTGTCAAACACAAATATCGGGACTGCGAAGTCCTGAGACGCTTCCTCTCCAGCGCCCCCGCAGCGCCGCGGGGCAAAGGAAAGAAGCCGGCCACGGCCCCACGGGCCGCGGAGAAAAAGGCGGACGACGAGTTCCCCGAACTCGACGGCTGCCTCATGATCTTTGGCGGGCCGGCGTGTTATGCCGACAAGCGTCGGCTTAAACTCGCCTACCGCGAGGTCCACACCGTCGCGCCATGCGTCCCCCAATATCTCTGGTGGTCGGGGTTTCCGATCACCTTTGATCGGACCGATCACCCCGATCACGTCCCCCAGCCGGGAAGATACCCACTGGTAGTTGACCCCATCGTGGGGAAGAAGCGCCTCACCAAGGTGCTCATGGATGGTGGCAGCGGTCTCAACATCCTCTACGTGGAGACGCTCGACGCCATGGGGATTCTCGCCGAGTCTCCGACCGAGCAAGGCTCCTTTCCACGGCGTCATCCCCGCCAAGAGCCCATCCGCTCGGCAGTCGACCGCCTGTCACCTTTGGGGAACCAGAAATTTCGCGCACCAAACCCTCACTTTCGAGGTTGTGGATTTCCGGCTCCTATCACGCTATCCTCGGGAGACCATGCTACGCCAAGTTCATGGCGGTCCCGGCTATGCTTACCTCAAGTCAAGATGCCTGACCTCGGGAGCCATAACAGTGGCATCGTCTTTTCACTCGCTTACAATCGCGAAGCGCAGTTAGCTTGCGAGCTTGCCTCGGCGATCATCGCATCCGCCGAGCTTGTCAATCTCGGGAGGAAGCCTCGAGTCCGCCCGAATCCGAAGAAGTCGGGCGGGATCCTTCAAGTCCACCGAGGACACAAAGAAGGTCGCGGTCGATCCCTGCGATCCGACCAAGACCGTGCGGGTCGGAGCCACGCTCCCCGCCAAATAGGAAAGCGCGCTCGTCGACTTTCTCCGCGCCAACAAAGACGTCTTCGCATGGAGGTCCGCCGACATGCCAGGAATCCCAAGGGAAGTCGTCGAGCACTCCTTGAGCATCCGATCAGGCTCAAAGCCGGTCGCCCAACGCTTGCGCCGCTTCAACGAGGAGAGGCGCAAGATCATAGGGGAGGAGATCGCCAAGCTTCTGGCTGCGGGGTTTGTAAAAGAGGTGCGCCACCCCGAGTGGCTAGCCAACCCCGTACTTGTAAAAAAGAAAAATGGGCAATGGAGAATGTGTGTTGACTATACGGGTCTCAACAAAGCGTGTCCCAAAGACCCGTTCCCCTTGCCCCGCATCGACCAAGTCATTGACTCCACCGCTGGATGTGAGTCTCTTTCCTTTCTGGATGCCTACTCAGGCTACCACCAGATAGCACTGAAGGAGTCCGACCAGCTCGCGACTTCCTTCATCACGCCATTCGGATCGTTCTGCTACGTTACAATGCCGTTCGGCCTAAAGAACGTGGGCGCTACATACCAGCGATGTATGCAAACGTGCTTCAACGACCAGATCGGCCGCAACGTTGAGGCGTACATCGACGACATAGTCGTGAAGACCAAGAATGCGCTCGACCTTATTGCAGATCTGGAAGAGACTTTCGCGAATCTTCGACGATTCCGTATAAAGCTCAACCCCGAGAAATGCGTCTTTGGGGTTCCCAAAGGAAGCCGCTCGGCTTCATCATCTCCGGCGAGGTATCGAGGCCAATCGGAGAAAATCTCAGAATCGCAAGGATGGGCCCGGTTCCTAACCTCGAGGAGTCCAGAGGCTAACGGGTGCCTAGCGACCTTGAGCCGTTCGTGTCTCGCCTTGGCGGCGTGGAATGCCGCTCTACAGGTTGCTCAAGAAATCCGACCGTTTTAGCTGGACCCAGGAGGCTCAGGAGGCCCTCACTCGCCTAAAGGCCTTCCTATCCTCACCTCCGGTCCTGGTCGCCCCGGCACCAGGCGAACCACTACTCTTCTACATCGCCGCCACGCCCAAGTCGTCGGTCGGGCCCTTGTGGTGGAACGAGCGAGGAAGGCCGTGAACTCAAGGTGCAACGGCGGTCTACTTCATCGAGGTGCTTTCCGAGTCCAAAACTCGGTATCCGCAGTGCGTAAGCCGCTCTGCGGTACTCATCGTCAAGAGAAAGTTCGTCCATTACTCCCGACCCGAAGACGTCATCACCGTGGTGACCGCGTCCCCACTCGGCGAGATCGTCCACAACCGCGACGCCTCGGGAAGGATAGCCAAGTGGGCGCTCGAGCTCAGCGGCCACGGCATAACATACGTCCCTCGACGGCGATCAAGTCGAGCCTGGCGACTTCGCCGAGTGGACCAAGCCCAGCGCAACCGGCAATAGAAGATCCCGAGTACTGGACAATGTACTTTGATGGGTCCTACACCAAGAACGGCGCGGGTGCAGGAGTCGTCCTTATTTCCCCACTCGGGAACAGGCTTCAATACGCCATCAGGTTACTCTTCGACACGACCAACAACATCGCCGAATACGAAGCTCTCGTCAACGGTCTCCGGATCGCTGCCGACCTCGGTGCTCACCGACTCTACGTCCACGGGGACTCCAAGCTTGTTGTCGACCAGTGTCATGAAGGCCGCAGAGCCGGGGCGCCCGCATGGCCGCGTACTGTCAAGAAGTGCGCAGGCTCGAAGAACGGTTTAAGGGTTTTGAGCTCCACCATAGCTACAGACGCTACAATGGTGAAGACGATCACCTAGCCAATCTTGCCTCCAAAGAGAGGCCGATCCGCTTTGGGATCTTCGTCTGCGACCTCCTGCGCCTTCCGTCCAATCGAGCTCGATGGCCGGCGACCTCGACCGCCCGGCCACGGTCACCCCGAGCCGCCGCCGCCGAGCCGTGACTTCGACCGGTCAAACCACAGCGTGTTAATGGCGAATCCGATCGAGGAAGCCCTTCACCGACCGCTTGACGAACGGGTCGCTCCTCTCGACCGACCGAGGGCGGCGCCTCGCTCGGCGGCAAAAAACTTCGTCTTGGTCGGCCTGCACCTTTACAAGAGGAGTCCTCCGGTCCTGCAGAATGCGTTCCGTAGACCAAGGGAAGCGACTCTCGCCGATATCCATGGCGGGTCTGCGGTCACCATGTCGCGCCCGATCCCTCGTAGGAAAGGCCTTTCGGCAAGGTTTTTCCGGCCGACCGCCGTGTTCGACGCCGAGCGGTCGTCTTGCACCGCGAAGGTGCCGATTCTTTGCCCGCAGACACATCGCCGCTCAAGCCTTACAGACGATCCCCATTACCTGGCCATTTGCAGTTTGGGGACTCGATCTGGTCGGCCCTTCAAGAAAGCGCCCGGGGGCTTTACTCATCTTCTAGTCGTGGTGGATAAATTCACCAAGTGGATAGAGGCCAAGCCGGTCGTGAGTGTCACGTCGGCACAAGTGGCCATCTTCTTCCGCGACATCGTTTTTCGGTTCGGAGTTCCAAACTCCATCATCACCGACAACGGAACGCAGTTCACGGGGAAGGAGTTCCTCCGATTCTGCGACGACTTCAACATCCGTGTCGATTGGGCGTACCGTGGCCCATCCACGAACCAACGGCGGTCGAGCGTGCCAGCGGCATGATCCTTCAAGGACTCAAGCCACGAATCTTGATCGGCTCAAGCACTTCGGCGGTCGGTGGGTGGCCGAGCTACCCTCCGTCCTCTGAGTTGCGGACCACGCCCACCCGGCGACCGGGTTTACACCGTTCTTCATGGTGTTCGTGGCCGCCGCCTTGCCAATGCACCTAGAGTATGGCGCCCCAAGACTACAAGCCGATGAGGCTCGGGCTCGCCTCGCAACAAGACGCCATCGACCACTCGACGAGGCGCATGACGTGGCCATCCTGCGATCGGCGAGATATTAGCAAGCTCTGCGGCGCTATCACGGCCGTCGAGTTGGCGATCCTTCAAAGACCGGCGACCTAGTCTGCGTCGGGTCCAAACCAGCAAGGACAAGCACAAGCTATCGCCACCACGGAAGGCCCTTCACCGTCGTGGAGGTTCTCCGACCGCACCTTCGACTCAAGGACGCCGACGGTCGATATCACCAAACGCTTGGAACATAGAAAAGTTAAGGCGATTCTATCCCTAATCTCTTTTCTTCTTTCCGCTTGGTCTTTACTCTTACCCTTCCGAGCACTGTCGCTCGCGACGCCGGGGATGCCCTTGGCGCCTCGCCAGCCGCTCTGGTCGGCGTTTATGTGGGTCGGTGACCCAACCGACTCTGAGGTCTCTCGGCGGTAACCCTCTCGACCCGAAGCGTTACGGCCTACGCCCGGCCAGCTACGGTTGCTAAGTAGCGCTTAGCGGAAGAAGAAAATGCCCGAGTGGAGCGACCTCTTAGTCGATCGGAACACTCCTCCTTCGCGCTTAACTCGGCTAACTCACGCGCTCGTGCGGTCGGTGACGAATCGACCGCGAGGTCCATCCCGGCGGTAACCCTCTTGACCCAAGCGTTACGGCCTCGCCCGGCGACTACGGTTGCTAAGTAGCGCTTTGTGGAAGAAGGAAGTGCCCGAGTGGAGCGATCCTCCGTCGGCCGGAACACTCCTCTCCTCACAAGTGCGCATAATACCGAGTAACCAAGATTCCTATCCTCTTAACCCTCCCGGCAACCCGACCTACGCATAAGTGACCCTGCGGTCCTTAGGGCTATGGCCAGTCGAGCGTTCACCAAAAACACAAAAGGGGGCAAGAGGCATACCGGAACTTGTTAAACTTAAGATTGTTTATAAACTTGATACCATTACAATCAATGAAAGGGATAAAATCTAACTACTTTTATTCTTCCTCGAGGCGACTGCGGCGAGGCGTGGTGGCGATCTCCCGGGAGTGCGGCTCAACCAAGAACTCGAACCTATCGACCTCGTCGTCGGTCCGGTTCCCGGCGACGCCGCTGCTCACCACTGCGAGGTCGATGCCATCATAGTGCGAGATGGTATTGACCAACGCAGGAAGCTCAAGCGCGGCGCCAACCGTCACCGCCTCTCGATGCGTTCGCACTCGGGCGGCGGCGAAGCGAGACGCCGGGCCGACATCGCCCCGTGACGCCGACGCAGACCTCCCGACCACCTCGCTAAGGGTCGCGGCTGGCGCCAATCGAGGCCCGACCGCCTCGGCTACCTTGCCATCTGCCGCGCCTCGTCCCGGGCCGCGATCGCCATGTCGCGGGCATCTGCCGCCGCCTGCGCCTCCACGGCGATGCTCAGATTCCTCTGTGCCTCTGCAGTTTTCAGCGTCTCCAGATAAGCTCGCTCTGTGGGTCGCACCACCAGAGTTAATTGAAGAATCAAGACACTTACCGGCAGCAGAGTTGGTCAGATTGCCAGCTTCTTCCTTAAGCGCCTCGTAAGAAGTCCTCAGCGAAGCTAAGTCCTTCTGGGCGGTCCCCCGCTCGGAGCGAACTCGGTCGGCGTCCTTCCGAGCCTGGTCCCGCTCGATCCGCAGACGGGTCGCCTACGCCTGCGCGGTCCCCTCCGCGGTGACGGCGGCATCCTTGGCCTCGTTGGCCTCCGCCAGGGAGGACTCGAGCTCCGCCACCTTCGCCTTCGAAGATTTGGCCCCCAGGCGTTCATCGAAGAGGGCCTTCGTGGCCTCCTCCAGCCCTTGGCGAATCTCCGCCGCCTCCGACCGCCTGACCGCCAGAGCCTCTTGGGCCAGGCGTAGCTCAAGTCGAAGCCGACTGCACTCCTCCTCGGCCGCTCACTGCTATCCGAAAGGCCGCAGAGTTCGGCTCGCCTTCCGAGCGGGCCGTGATGCTTTAAAAGCGAGGCTATCCATTAGTGTCACCGCGGGTGAGTCAGAATTTTACAAAGCCAGGCTTTTCCATCAACTTACCAAACAGATCGGCCGGACTCCCCCGGCCACCACGTCCAGCGCCTTGCTGGAAGATTCGAGAGCCAGAGTCAGACCCTTTCGGATCTGCTCTATCTCCGCTTCGGCGTCCAGAGCGCCTTGCTGAAGGGCGACCCACTCGCCTCCTCTGCTTTCGCCCGCGACTCACCCAAGGGCCACTCCGGCGGCGGGCCCTCGGTCTTCGCTTTCGGGCGGGCGCCCACTGCGAGCACCATCGGCAGCGATGGCATAACTGATCCTTCGGGGATCCCCGTGGCGACTGCGCCGCCGGGCCTCGGCCGCCGGCGCCTCACAGGGCAAGGGGTCGGCCCCAAAGACTGCGTCGTCTCACCGCGATCGTCGATCGAGTTGTCGCATCCTCCTCCGCGAGGATGATCACACCGGCGGCGACAATGCCGGCGGCGGCGGGAGCCCTCGCCGACCTCGGCCTCGGCGAGGCCCCATCCTCCGCAGTGAAGGCGCGGCTCGACCGCCAACGCTACGACCGGCGCCCGACTCAACAGCGCCCTCGAACCACCGCGACGCGCGCCGCATGACTTCCCGCGCCATCCTGCGCGGCCGACGCAGGCACGCGCCACGGTCACACCGTATAGGCGCCGCGTCACAAAACACTTAGTGGCCGTTCGGGCGACTTGTCGCTAAATGTTCAACAAAACAAAAGAAAGGGTACTTATCGAGCCGAACGAGTACGCGGCACGCGCGCCCTCTTCGTCGGCCCCCCTCCGAGGGGCAGATCTGCCGGCCGCTTCCCCGAAGCTGCCTCCCACGAAGGCGCAACAACGACGGCGACCACGCGGTCACCTCGCCGAGGCCCCCACCACGAGTGGTGGTGGTGTCGCCTTCCGGCAGGTCCACGCCCGGACCGCCGCCGATCCGCGGGTCGGAGGGGAATCCGCAGTATGCGCCTCCGAGGGTGCTCCCGCTGCAACCGGAGGAGGTTGCCCCCGCAATGTGGCCTCTGATATATCCTCACCGCGTGGCCCTCGCCGCGCGCTCCTTCTCCTTCCCTTCCTCCTCTCCTCCTTCCGCTTCTTGCGGAGGAATCGAGATGCGCGGCCTCGCCGCGCCGCTTTGCCTCCTTCTCTCCCGGGAGCGGCGCCCGGGAGATCAGGCCCAAGAGCCCCTAGGAAGTGTGAGGGCGCCGGTCAGAATAAATACCAAAGGCAAAAAAAGGAGGAAAGAAGCGAAAGAAAATTCCATTAACCTACCAGATTCGGGTGCGCCGCCGAGAACGGTTCCGGGAGGCCACCGGCAGCCTCCATGGCGCTTCCACCCGTGCGGCGCCACCCGGCTTCAATCTCGATTGAGGCCGGCTCCGCTCCGCCATCCTCATGCGGTCGGACGCCTCGCACCAAATAGGGGCGAGGCACATGCATCGAGGTTGCACGCGCATCCCCATGAAGGCACGCACGACCGCGCCCCCGGTGAGGCCTTGCCTCCTAAGGGCCCTGATTTGCTCCACAATCAGGGCCACCTTCTTCTTTTCCTTCTTCTCAGCGCCCCAGTTCCACTCCTCCCCCGCCACGAGGGGTTCGCCGGTGAAGGGCGGGGCGCTGGCTCCGACGTTCCGAGCGTAGAACCACTCGGAGCGCCACCCCTTGTTGGACGACGGCAGCCTGACCTCGACATACTCCGCGCTCCGGCCGGACCGGAGCTGGAAGGCCAGCCGCCGATGGGTCTTCTTCACATCGGGCTTGTCCTTCCGAGCCTTGCTCGAAGAAATGCCTCCAGCGTCGGTCGCGGCTCGATCCCGAGAAAGCCTCGCGATAGCGTGATGAAGATGGCGATGTGGAGGACCCCGTTGGGATTGAGGTGGTGCACCTCCGCCTTGTAGTAGAAGAGCATCCCCTAGACGAATGGATGCAGCGGCAAGCCAAAGCCGCGCTCGAAAAACGAGGCGGGCACCACGACCTCATCGTCCCGGCGAGGATTAACGGCCCCGTCGGCACCCTCCATCGAGAGAGATCTGCGCGGAGGAAGCCCTTCTTCACTGGCGGCCGCGCGCTAGCTAGCTCGGGCGGAGCACTCCGCCACGACATTCTTGCGAGGAGAAGACGGGAAGGCAGGAAGAAGAGAAGGCTAAGTTTTTCTTTCCTTGGCTCTTTGTTGTTCTTAGGAACAGGAGGCGAGGGAGGCAAAAAAGCGTGGTTGCCAGAAACGTTCCAGAGGCGTGTTTATAGAAGACGAACAGGCACCAACCGAACCAGCACCCCCTCGAGCGAAACGTCGCGTTCGCCCTCGTCTGTCAAGCCCGCCTGGTAACTCCCCGTTCCCAATTCCACCCAGCATTTAATCTTGATAGGACAAGTCGTAAAGACGCTGCCCCGAGTAACGCATCCGTGTTTAGGGCGGGACGGTTGCTCCGGGGCGCGCGCGAGAGGCCCGCTGGGCCGCTGCGGCCCCAAAATGGCAAAACCTTTGTGGCTTGCGCCGGGGGCCCAGCTAGAGCAGTGGGATCAAAAGGCCTAACCCACTAGATGGGCTTAAGGCCGCCCCAGCGAAACTCGAGTTAGGGGCAAGTATGAGGTGAACCCCGCGGTGGGCCCTCGGTTAGTTCGGCTGACGACCTAATCACCTCTACCCGCGTCCGAGACCATACTTCACACTCTCTCGGGAGCTCATCGATGAGCGACACCACCGTGCCACTGGTCGTGGACGACCTAGGGTCCATACGGATTGAGTAAAGAAAGGTTTTTATGGGTCGCCCACAACGGGGCCGGGACACCCTACTGGGACCGTCCGCTCGGAAGGGTCCCCTTGGCGGACCTCCAGACCCACTCGGACTACCGTTATAAGCTCCACGAGCACGGCGTTCAAACCAACGCGGGTAAACGCGCGTCGCTCACCCCCTCCAGGTCCCACACCTGCGGACGGGGTATACGTGTGGGATAGACGGCGGCCACTCCTCTCGCAGCTACCCTCGCTAGACGAGGACTCGGGACGGATGCCCCACGTCCAGCTACGAATACGACGTAAAACGAGCCCGCGTCCAGCTACGACGTAAAACGAGCCCGCGTCCAGCTACGACGTTAAACGAGCACTCGGACACCCGAACCTCACGAAGAGGCATCGCGGTCGTCCCTGCCGACCAAGGCACGATCTAGCTACGACGTTAAACGAGCACTCGGACACCCGAACCTCGCGCAGAGGCATCGCGGTCGTCCCTGCCGACCAAGGCACGGTCTAGCTACGACGTTAAACGAGCACTCGAACACCCGAACCTCGCGCAGAGGCATCGCGGTCGTCCCTGCCGACCAAGGCATGGTCGGTCGTCCCTGCCGACCAAGGCACGGTCGGTCGTTCCTGTCGACTAAGGCACGGTCTAGCTACGACGTTAAACGAGCACTCGGACACCCGAACCTCACGAAGAGGCATCGCGGTCGCCCCCGCCACCAAGGCACGGTCTAGCTACGACGTTAAGCGAGCACTCGGACACCGAACCTCGCGCGAGGCATCGCGGTCGTCCTGCCGACCAAGGCACGGTCTAGCTACGACGTTAAGCGGCGCTCGGACAACCGAACCTCACGAAGAGGCATCGCGGTCGTCCTGGCGACCAAGGCACAAAGCAAACTCATTACAAAGACATTCACGAACAAAAAGAAGATTTTATTATAGACCAACAGGCTCAAGCTTTACACGACTTTACATACAGTACTCGACAGACACAAGAATAGCTACGCTACACTGCGGCAGGACCTTCTCCGCGCCAAAGCCTTTCAACATCCGTGACGGCATCGGCAAAGACCGACGCATCTTGGTAGGCATCGGTGGCACCGACGCAGACGCTGGAAGGCCCTTGCACGGTCGACGGGTCACCGCCGCATGGCTGCGAATCGTCGCCGTCGCTCTGCTGCTGCTCAATGACATCGACGTAGCAGCGTCAACTACGATCGGCGCCCTCGCGCCATCGCCTCGAAGGGCCCCTTGCTACCCCAAGCCTCGGGGCGACCCGAGCAACAAGGCGACGGCAAAGCGGATCACGACTACTGACCTCTTCCTCCCGAGTTCGCCATCGCCCGATCATACTCAGCCCAAAGCTCAGCCAAAGGGTCTTCTTCTTCTGCCACGACATCATCGCCAAAACCGAAAACTAGAGGGTGCCCCAAAGCCATCCCAAAGAGCAAAAGAAAGTTTTCTCGTTTAAAGGTTTATCACTCAAGCAGGCCGTGGTATCATTTTATACCCGAACGGATGGAGATTAAACGTCTCCAGAGTAAATGCCGGCGTCGGAAAACGAAGCGCCCTTCACGTAACCCGGCGATCCGGAAGACGAAGCGGCGCGGCGCGCTGCACGTGTCGGCGCGCAACGAGGTGATTCAAAGCCCCCGGCGGTTCGAATACCCCGGGCAGATTTCCGGGGCAACCGTCGGATCCGTTGGGGTACACCTGGCAGAAATCATTTGACCTAATCGGTCGGGCCAACCGCCGTGCCTGGGCACTATTTTCTTCAAGCTCAACCCCAACCGAATCTGCCAAATCACTCGGGGTTCGGGGCTACTAACGAATACTTATAATGTGCCGTACCCAACGGCCCAAAGCGACGAGCCGGCGGCCTCAAGCACGCTCAAGCCCAACAGCCGCTTCCTAGCCCATTACCGATCAAGCACCGAACAAAGCCACGCGAGACATCCTTCCCGACCGATCGAGGCGTCTCGACTGCTGGGCTCCCGACCCCGCAATGACGAGACCCATCGGCTCGACCAAGCGAGCTCCGACTCGTGAGCGGTCGGGACCCCGACCGATCGTGCCAAGACAACCCCGCCAAGGGCGTGTCAAAACTTCTACCACCAACACCCACGCACCCCACGAACGGGTCAATCGGCGACTATACAAGGGCGGTGGCTCCTTCCCAAGAAGTTTTAATGATCGACCAAGTCATGCTCCCACCCCATCACCGGTCACGTCAAGATCTGAAGACGCACCTCTCCCGAGGCGACACTCGCGCCAGCGCAAAGAACGTCAACACTCGAAAGGTTCGCAGAGGCGCGTACGCCATTTCGAGAAAATACCTAACCGCTCGACCGGCTAAACTACCGACCGCAGACGGGAGATGCGATGATCGGGCCACAGACGAAGGACCGAAGCTCCTAGTATAGGTCATCTCGTCCTCCCCCAATTCTCGATGTAACATGCCCCTTCCTTTCGTATAAAAGGAGGCAGGACCCCCCGTAGGCAAAGGGGGCAAAAGAGAGAGAGAGCGCTATCAAATCCATCTCGCTAAGCCATTGGCATTCTCGCTTGTAAAACTTTGTGCAGTCATCTGTACCAAGAGTAATACAACACCACCACACGAACTGGAGTAGGGACCTTCGGCCCGAACCAGTATACATCTTGGACTTCCGAGTCTAACCATTCAGGGAGTGGAACGCGCGACCCCTTAGACTTACAAATTTACTTGCCGGTGCTCGAAACGCCGACAGAATTAGTAGAGAGATATCAATCCTTACTATTGAAGGAGGAGAAAGTTATTGCCTTCCTATTGCAGAAAATCTTCTTGCTTCTTGCACGCAGCCTTTCTTTTCTCTTATCTTCCTGCGTGTGTCTGCACTATCGACCGGCATGTCCTCCTGGAGATGAGAGTGGGTGCCCTCTAATAGGGAGTAGATAAAAACAGAAAGAAGTGTACGCAGGCGGATGGAAGCCATGTCTCCCTGACATCTTCGTGATTGGCACGTGATTTAGTTGCGTGATTCTTTCTTTTCAATCTATGCATTTCCAAATATGATGAGATAGAATTCCTGTATTATGAGATATGGTGAGTATATCCTTCTATCCATACATGACATGATGAGAAAATCCTTTCATTTATAAGATATATGAATAACATCCTTTCATAGTAAGAACATGTAAATAGAGATATGCTAAAATAATATTTCTATTCAAAAAATGTATGATAAAATCCTTCCATCTAAGATATGATTAAATCCTCTTCTATCTCAACCGCTCACATCAGTTCAACAAATCGATACTCTAAAAGGAGAACTGACATCGCCACTAACTCCTAATTAGAAGTAGTAGAGATTAGGTAGTAGTTGGCCATTCTTATACCCGCCTAAGCATGATGCTTTGCGAGCCAATGAAATCGATACCGCGGTCTGTACTACACGATAAGGCATGCATGCAGCCACGAGTGAGCTAGTCTGCTGGTCCTTTTCGTAGCCTAGAGGCTGATGCTTCTTTCTTTATGGGGGTCCAAAAGCTGCCGAGTACATGTACGAGCTGCGTGCAGGGGCGAAGGCTTGCAGCAGGAGAGATGGATGAGTCTGTAGTTTGGACTTTGTGGGACAGAGAGCACGAAACAGTTTTTGTTTTGTTGTTCTTAGTCTATTTGTTTAGTATTTTTCATCTTAATTACAAATGAAACTTTTTCATACTGTAGTAGGATCTGCACTGCCGCTACGTGATTCAGAGGCGCTGTAGTTTTTTTGAAAAGCTAAAAAAATGGCTATAGTATTTTACAAGAGACTGTTTGATAAATAGCTAGTTTTTCTCAACAATAAACTATAAAAACAGGTCTAATCAAGCTTTCAGTTTTTGACTTTTACTAGTTATATATGACTTTTAGCTTATATCAAAAACCACTTCCAAACTAAGCTGTTTTGGGGTTTATTGGTTTTTTAAAGCTAAAATTAACTTAAAACCCTCAAACAATACCTAACTCCGACGGTTAGAGAATACGGCAGGTGTCTGTCGCCGGCTGAGAAAAGAGTAAAATCAAATTTGTAAAAGAATCGAGCAAGGGGCAGACAAGAAAATTTTGCTTCAAAACAAAGATGGGAGGGATTGCTGGCACTACGAAGGGTGACTTTCTCCCTGCGACGTGGGCCCCCTCTGCAATCGCGATCACGGGAAAGGATCAGAGGCACAGGCATCAGGCCGTGCCATGGAATCGAATCTGGGGCTGCTACGATATCTCTGCTCGTGTATATAATTGTACAACCAATGCAGTAGATGTAGATCTGTGCTCCTGCATCACGTACGGCCTTGTTTTGAAAGGCACGGATTTTCGCTGGACTTAATATAATTCTCGTGTAATCTCTTTTAAATCTCCCTGTTCCAAACGGGGCTACCTGATACAGGCTCCAGTAACTAGGCGTGCATGCTTGGAATCAGTGGCATAGCCAGGCGAAGCCTCTCTCCTCTAGCTGCTGCTGGACCTTAAGTCCTATTTTATCATCGGTGTTTAATTTTTGACATAGCAACGGTGAATACACAAACGCTCAGGTATGACTTAAGAAAGAAGAAGACTTTTCTAGTTAGATGAGCTGCTTTATATACCATATAGCTTGATAGATCTCGGCTTATTAAAGGCTTAATTTGGCAATTGGTGAATTTGTTTGCTGCTTACCCAGCTAGAATCGAACCCTACATGCACACAAAGACCATAAAGCGCGCGAGAGAGGAGACATATCTCAACGTTTCTCCTACGCGAGGATATGGCAGCCCACCAAGTCAAGAGCGCTTGAAACGCATTGTGGAGAGTGGATGCCAGGGAGTCAGCGATGGTGCGAGCGTGCGGCGACAGTCAACCCACCTCGGCGATGGCAAACAAGTACGAAGACAGAACAACGTGAGTCAACGAGTGCCTAACCAGCTAAGTGGGCCGACAAAAATAGCAATTAGGCAATGCAACATTTTCTTCTGATTTATGATTTTTTTATCAATTGTAGCTGTGTAAATAAGTTATAGTTTATTTATTTCAATTTAACCTAATTTTTTCAACTCACCCGCTATATTTTTTCAGTCTTCGCCACAGCTCGGAATCATTGATTTGAGGCCTCATTTTTGTAACAAATTGTAAACCGGGAAGCACTTCGCTGTGCTACTGCCAAAAGTAGTATCAGTAGGATTGGAGTGTCAGTACACCCGGCCGCTGCCCCGGCATTGTATTACTACGATATCTGGTGTAACTTCGCGTCACGTTCTATACTTCTTGAGCCAGGTTGTGTTTTACACAGCCTAAATGACTCCGAGCTGTGAAGTAGTTTAATAAGTTTTTTAAAAAAAAAGTAATTTAATTAGCATGGAGTTGCTACTGTGTTAAACTGAATGGGTGCATTTCATCGGAAAAAGAAGAAGAGAGAGAGAGAGAGAGAGAGAGAGGTGTGACTGGGCCAAGCCTGATAGACCGTTTCCACTGAAATTCTAAAGTAGTCTTGGGAGTTGTCAGAACTCAGAACAGGGGCTGGCCTGGCCCAAGTTTATCAGTTCATTTGGATGTGGCCGAGGCCATACACACCCAATAGGCCTGATGTAACTGCAATTGAACTCCTCGACTCGTTCCATCCATTTCTTTTCTTTTCTTTTCCGATTATAAAGAAGACACACGCATACAGACATCATCACACACGTGCACATACGCAAGTGAATTTTACTTACTGGCTATAAAGAAGGTTTGTTTTTTTTTCGAAAAAAAGCAAACTAGTAGAAGATGCCTGGCCCTGCCTGGAGCATATTGCAAAACTCCTGCACAATAAAAGGCTGATACCCGCTTTTCATAAAAAAACAGAACTTTTCGAAAGGAAGGGTATTTGGCAGTATTATTAGACCTCTACCGTTAGATGTGGAGACCTTCTAGCGCCACAGTTGGCCTCTACAGGATTGGCATGGCATCCATCAAGTCCAACCTCGCATCGCTTTCTTGAGCTCCAAGCCGGAGCCCGGAGGAGCCAAAGTTGCCGAGTCGTACGTCGAGGGGGGAAAAAAGTGGTCGGAAAAGAAAGACCTGTGAATCGGAAAGTAGGAAAGAGGTTCTTATATTCATCTCTTTTTAAAAAATTATATAAATATTAAAATATAAATAAAAAATAGATAATAATTATTTACTTTTTCGTTTGTTTCAATATTTATATAATTTATACTGAAAGAAGATATACATAGGCACGTCTCAATGTAAAATAAAAAGGATGGGACTCGTCGCTCATGGGGAGAGCTTGGGAATAAAAAAGGGCAAGTGTACAAGAGAGAGA
Organism: Otatea glauca; assembly: GCA_036346275.1. NCBI lineage: Eukaryota > Viridiplantae > Streptophyta > Magnoliopsida > Poales > Poaceae > Otatea > Otatea glauca. The sequence goes on along the minus strand of CM070712.1, from coordinate 50,514,649 downwards.
AACAAAACAAAATGAAAATGAAAAAAAAAAGAGATGGGAAAAGGAAGCCGAAATGACTGGCTGAGGCCACTCCATTCCCACGCTCGTGCTCCTCTCCTCACAAGTCACACCCGAACAAAAGAAGGCCAGAAACGCATAAAAGGCGAGCGTTCCCAACAAAAACAACACCCCGCACACTGGCACGCACATCGCGAAATTGCTAGGCGCACCACCATATTGCATCTGCTTTTTATTTTCTAAATGCTGTTATTTGTTTTGTAATCGACTCGTTGTTTTCAAACAGACTGTACTATGGATATTATCTTAGCTGTACTCGGTATTTATTTCACTCTAGACAAATTAAGAGAACGAAAATTAGGATAACTCTTTATAAAATGATGATGCTTATTACGTGTGTATTGTACTTTTCATCATTTATTATTTGTTGAACCAAATTATAATCCTAGATGCAACAAGGGCCTCACGGAGTGCCAGTTCATTTTACTCGACTGCTATTAGTTTAAACATTACCTCCAACTCAATTTTCCATATCCTAATAACAATAGTCTGTTCAAACTAATTGTTGTATTTGTTTTTTCTTTCTTTCTAACTTACAACCTTTGCAACCTGCATAATGCTTTCAGGTTGAAACCAACAAGTGACAATGCAACCCATCATTTTGTGGAGGTAAAATATTGAGTTGAACTTGTCGAGGAATCCATCATTTTGTGGAGATAAAATATTAAGTTGAACTCGTCAAGGACAAAGTAAAAAAACTATTTCCACTAGGCACAATTCAACCATTTGTAAACTCAATCTCACCAGCTGTATTTTCGAAGCAAACTGTGATGCTTTGCATAATTGCATGTCCTTGCAATTTTAAATCAAATAAAGTATACTTTGAGCACAAGAGCAACGCGCGAGTGTACGTAGCAGGCCGCGCGCCAAAAAGAGGAGAGAGAGCGAGAAATAAATACTAGGGCAGGGCAGCCAAAAGCGCCCTCCTCTCTGCGCTCCACGGCGCACCGATCACTCGCTCCTCACCCCTCGCCGGAGCTCCGAATGGCAGCTCCTGCCGCGGCGATCGCGTGATGGCGGTAGCCACTCGCCGCCGATGGACGACGCCGGAAGGGCCTCCGCTCCCGCGGTGGTGACGGTGACGGCCTCCGCCGCCGCCCCCTCGACTCCTCCCCAACCCCACGCCACCGACACGCCCTCCCCCGACCCCGCCGCTCTCTATGAAGGTTAGGGTTTTCCGCGGCTCTCCCCACTCGCGCTCGAGCGGTCTGGATGTTTGGGGGAATTGGTGTTCCGGACGCTTGATTCCGCCGCGTATGTTAAGCACGGGTGCTTATTTTTTCCTAATTTCCTGTGGAAGTGGTGGCTGCTCCCTTAGTATTATTCTGTTGTGGATCACGGAGTACCAATCCCACCGAATTAGATGGTAATGAAAGCTAGTGTTTTGGATTGTGCAGTGCTCTTCGTGTGGGCGTGGAATTGGGGTTTTCGTGGCATGCTTGATTACGTTGGACGGTGATGTGTGGATTAGTTTCCATGTCTTGTATTTTTACTCTACTTTGTGAAGCATATACAATTAGTCGATGCTTTTGTAGTATTTTGTTACAACCACGGTGAGATATTAGTGAATTAAGTGGTATCCGAGGCTTTGTGTCGTGTGTATGATCTTGCTTGTAAAATGTGGATAGTTTTGTAGCTCAAACCGGTTTAAGATGTGAATTTTACATTGCAGACTTGTTGATCTCAATTTTTATTATTTGTGGTGGTTTTTGGTTAAGTTCTAAGTGTGTGTGCAATGTCGGTTGTAGAGGGGATATGGCAGCAGATGACCATGAGCAGCGGTGCCACTATGCAACCTGGGCCATATCCTGAGCGGTCGGGGGAACCGGACTGCACTTACTACCTCAGGACAGGATTGTGTAGGTTCGGTATGAGCTGCAGGTTCAATCACCCTCAGGATAGGAATCTGGTGAATAACTACTTTTCCCAACTGTTAATATGTTGCCAAATTGGTTTGTATCACTGATTCACGAAACAGTCTCAGAAAAGGAGAATCATCAGGGCTACGTTTTGCATATTTTCCACTATGTTCTTTTCTCATGTACATGAAAGCAGCACTTTTGAAATGCATTTGCAATTGGAAGAGAAGCATTTTGTGTTGGTTTGTTCCCGTTGCACCATGCAATGAAATGCAAGAAGTAATGTATGAAAAGCACTGTATCATGATTTGTTTATATGACCACCTTTAGGTATTTAATTACCTTCTCACTTGGAGGCACATAAAGGTCCCAGCATCAGTACGCTAATAAAACGATTTTACCTTGATGACTGTCAATATAGCTATTTTCTCTTGTGTCCCATGCCTCTATCTAGTCATGTTGTGGTAAAATTTGTGTTAACTGCCGCCCGAGGCCTGATGTTTCCCAGTCTATCCAATCTTTTCATTGAGAATGGTGATCTGATCTTCTAAACATAAGTCATGAACTATTGTCGATGCTAATCATATCTGAAATAATTTCCAAGAATAGACTAAACTAGGGGGGGAAATCTGCAATAGAACAAGTTTGGCTGTCTACCAGGTTTTCATATAAAATGGCCGTTTGCATTTGATAGTTTGCTATATGTTACTCATGTGCCATAACTCCTAACAGATAGAAAGCCTCTTTTCTTTTGGACAATTGTCACCAGCATACTGCATTTCTTTTGAATAATTGTCACCGGCGGGCTGCAGATCCTTGTTGTTTAGTGATGCATTACAGTAGTGACTGCCAGTTTTTCTGTAAAATTAAATCTTTGTATGTTTCTTTACATCATATCTCATATTTTTGTTCTCAAGTTAGATTGGATCTGTTTAATGTTAGGCTATTGCCTCTGCCAGAATGAAAGGAGAATATCCTGAGAGGATGGGACAACCAGAATGTCAGGTAATTATGGCTATTAACTCTTCTGTCATTCAGAAGTATGGATTAGTGGCATTAGCCATAAATTTTACATGGATTCAGGCATCGGTGTATTGGTTAACAATGGTTAACTATGTCATATGTGGCAACGTTTACGCTATACTGGGAGAAGCAATTGCTTATCTGGTTAACATGTGTTTAGAGAACATGTGGGAAAAACGGGGTATTAAATTTGGTTGATGCACTCGTAAAGGTTGACAAAAGGTTGAAGTTCATATGAGCACTTAGCAATTCTCTGACTTCTTTCATCGGTGTTTCGCTATAAGAACTGATTATCATGTGATAATGGAAACTAAACAATAATTACAAGCATTGGTAAAAGTACTCATACAACAAGAAGAGAACTGCTAGATGATTAGCTTCAGTTTTCTTCAGAGTTCAGAATAATAATCACACACTTTCAGAATGCCACTTTGTGTAAAAAAACTGCCTATTTTTTGTTTGTCTTGGCATGTTTCTAGAGTCTACATCTTGCAATCCAGGGGCGGTACAGTTTTATGTCATGGTAGACAAGTGTTGAACTGAAAGATTTTCTCTACGTTTTTCATTTAGTACTACCTGAAGACTGGAACATGCAAGTTTGGACCTACATGCAAATTCCACCATCCCAGAGAAAAGGCAGGAATTGAAGGGAGGGTGCCGCTAAACACATTAGGATACCCACTCCGACCGGTTTGTAGTTTACTGTTGGCAGTATATCATTTGTTCGTCCTTTTCTACCTTTTTCTGTTTGATGTACTGAACTGAAGTCTGTTTCGCTGTTGTAGAATGAAAAGGAGTGTGAATATTACTTAAAAACAGGACAGTGTAAATATGGGAATACATGTAAATTTCACCACCCAGAACTTTTCAATGCGGTGGCTTCTTCACGTGGTTCTCCTATTTATCCTTCTGTACATACCTCTGTAAGCGCTGGTCCACATTCCTATACTGGAACTATAGCAAGCTGGACTTTTCCAAGAGGTTCTTTTATTCCAAGCCCTAGATGGCAAAGTCCTTCAAACTATGCACCGATGATTGTACCACAGGGTCTTGTTCAAGTACCAAGCTGGAACTCATATCCTGTAAGATCATTTCCTCTCATAGTCATGCAGCATAACAAATATTTCTCGTGAAATTATTAGTAATATCGTATTGCTATGTTAATTTGCTAGACCAGCAGGGGGAAAAGGAAGTTCAAGTTAAGTTTAAAATATGACGTTATCAACTTTAACTTGTGGTTTGCACTTATTTGGATTTCTGTAACTGTAACCTTTTTTTTGAAACCAAAGTAACTGTAACCTTTGAATTCCATTTATATGTGTCATGGCTCTGTTTATATAGCGTGTCTATGCTTGCATTATGTTTTTTTTTTTGGTGAGATGCTTGCATTATGTTGCGGTTTGAATTCCTATTCCAATAATGATGTTTTCTTATAGATCAATCATTCAACTAGGTACAGAATGATTTGCTTAGAGCAAAGAAATAAGTTCCATCACAAAAAGGTCTATTCTTTATGCATCTTGGGATGCTCTGTTCTAGCATCTTGGTCTATTATCTTTTTTTTTCCGTCTCTAATGTCTTAGTTTCTCTACAAAAAAACTGTGACATCAAAACCAACTCTTACATCAATTGGAGTCTATATTTAGGGTTGATATTTTTTATTTTGCTTACCTCTCAAGGGCCAAATGCTACCTATTTCATCTTCTGAGAGTCGACTGCGGTCACCAGGGGCTCAACAAACCTATGGAACTTCTCAACAAGGTGAAGCCAGTGCTGGCAATCAGGGAATGTTATCACCCTACAGATCCAGTCCGTATCCTGTACCTCAATACGCACTGCAGAGAGAGAATGTATTTCCTGAGAGACCTGATCAACCAGAATGCCAATACTACATGAAGACTGGAGATTGTAAATTTGGTGCAGTGTGCAAGTTCCATCATCCCCGGGTGCGATCACTGCCTCCTCCAGATTGTGTCTTAAGTCCACTGGGTCTTCCACTACGTCCGGTAAGTTATTTGTCAACCCTTCTCCGCTGATGTGTTATGATCCTTCTTCCATTGTCCACGATATTTTTGTTCCATATTTTAGTCTGTCTGTCCATTTGTTGATTGCTGTACCATCTCACCCTTTGTGGGAGAGAGTAGACCCTTATCGGAATGCCTTGTTTAAGCTATTGATTTACACATCTGTTCCACCGTCTGTCACTGAGATTGAGATGAATTGTAAAACCAAAGATGTGTTGTATGTGTATAAAGACGCAGAGTCATGATAAATGAAAAAAATAACGAAGGATGTTTCATATATTTTCCTGTTCCTCAATTAGGTGGTCGATCCTGCACTGGTATAATTCTGATGTTGATGATCAATATATATTCTCCAAGCAACAAATGTACTGCATGTTAATTTACTAATGAAGCTAAATCCTGCGGATTCAAGGACTATTTTTAACCATGCTTGTCTTGGTTACACTCTGTTTTATCATGACTGATAATCCCATTCCCAGCATAGTAGACAGGCTACTTACTGATGTTAGGACACCAATTAGAGCATTGCTTTTAAGATGTCAATCTGAGCTACGAAGTACCTATGTTTAGTTATTGGTCAACCCACCATATTTAGCTGTTGAATAAACAGTGCTTAGCCTGAGTTCTGCTAATTAAGAAAAGGTCCATTTTGCTTAGCTAATGTTTTTGTTGCACTTCCTTGAATAGCTTACCTCTGATTGTTCCAAGAAAACTTGTTGGGTACTCGTTCATTATGACAATATACCTGTTTTGATATTTTCAGGGAGAAGAACTGTGCAAATTCTATTCTCGTTATGGCATCTGCAAGTTCGGCGCAAATTGCAAATTTGACCATCCAATGGGAGTCTACGCTTACGGCTTCTCTGCCTCAGCCTCTACTCCAACTTATGTACCTATGGTTCGGCGTCTCATGGAATCCCCGTCTGGATCTGCATACACATCCTAGGCGTCTTCGCAGTTGACCAACCTTTGATGTATAAAATTCATTGCACGCCGGCTCAGGCGCTGCGAATGTTTCCCTTAACTCCCGGAATCAAGTTCTGTAAATTGAGTTGCTACCGTAGATGTACAGTTATCTATTTTTTGTTAATGCAAATCTTTGGAAAAGCCATGTGCAACCGAAATAATGTTTAAATACATATTTAAATTTTTCTGGGGGCCGGCGCTATTGACATTGCTGCATCTAAGCCCCCGGGCAATCTCTGCTGCATCATTGCATGAATTATTTGTAATCTGCATTCAGGTGCTGTAAGCTAAAGCTATGTTATCGATTAATCCCTCCGTTTAAGTTTAAAAGATGTATTTTTTTCTTAGCATATAGATCAAGAAGATGTTGAAAATAACTACCCTTAATAATTATCATTAAGCACTATATTTAATACATGCATGTAGAGAATATAAAATGAAGACAGATATTTATTAGGGGTATAAAGGGAACATTACACTAATTTTGCACTGGAATATGAAATACGTTTTATATTTATTGTTAAAATTATTAAGAAAATATGTATTATAAACTTGACAGATGGAGTAGTAGGTATTGAGTTTTCATTTAGCTATTGCACGAACTGGGAGGGTTGATTTTAATTAGCTGCAATGCAAATTGCTCTACCACAGCAAGATAAAAACTCTTGAAAAGCGATCTACAGCAAATCCTGCAGCCTGCTACCCACATCCACAAGGAATCAAACACATGGTGAAGGTAAAACGAAGAACAAAAGTGCATCTGAATTCGGCTGTCACATCACCATCATTATTTGGCGCAGAAAGTTTCTGTGGTAACCTGGTTCCCTCCAACAACCAAAATTAATGACGACACGATAAGGTACCGAACCTGGTCCAGCCACATTTCTTGTGGCAAAGTAAGCATAACACCTGCCTCGAAACTATGTTAAATTCCTCTCAAAGGTGAGAGATTTCAGCGAAGATTTTGCGACTAATCTATGGTGCGTCTCAACCACATTCTCTAGTCTCAACTCTCTTCTCTAGTAGGATGTCAATCGAGTGGGTATCTTCGGATACGACTACCGCACATCCGAACCCAAAACCTAAAATCGTGCCGTTCATTCGAACCCATTAGGCTTCTCGAGCGCAGATCTGTATCCACGTTCGGACCCGATGGGTACCCATGGGTATGCCATTTCCAGTAGAGAACTAATAAGATCTTAGGATATATATGGGATGCATTTTCTTAGATCTTAGGATATACATGCGATGCATTTTCTTCCCCTTTTAAGTACGAATGTATGACAGTATAAGCATATTCTCCTTCCATAAAGTGTGGCATCTGAATTTGAACAGCTAATTTAGATATGTTTAACTGACTACGATTACCACTATTACAGAACTAATTCGATAGCATCTCTCAAGTAACCATTATAGTCAGAAAATCATTTAAGTTTATCAAATGATCAGAGCACTTATTGTAGGATCGATCGAGAGGGTGAATGATTGTGCGGAAGCTAAAACCACCTCCATGTGCACCGCTCTCTAGACCGAACGTCCCGCATGACATCTTTGACCACTAGGACCTCAGTTCCTCTCTGAACCTAGTCTCGAACCTCGGTTCATCCACGAACCTAGTTCTAGTCCCGTCATCGACCACGTTCGCCTCAAGCAACACTGCACATGAATAAACACAAAGCGTATGCGAGCACAAGTCCACGACTTGACTCAAAATCAATCCATGCAACCACTCACACGAGTGCATTGCATCAAGCAAAACTATTACCATGCTATCACAAGCATATCAATCAATTATCTGAAACAACACGTGTAAAAGCACAGCACATGCCATGAACACAACCACTTCGCAATGCCAATTTCATTACTAAGCCAATTTTTCAGCACATGATTTCACACTTATGAATCATATGCATAGATCAAACTCCAAGAAGCTTCATTCGTGGAGTGCATTTGATAGATGCTGATCCTAATTCTTGCAAGCTAATATAGTTAGTAGCAGCACAATTGAAATGTGAAGACTGAAGAGACATGATGACAGGAATCGAGCAAAGCATCTGGCATTAGACAATCTTACACTTTTCTTGACCATTATCTACACGTAATTGTAGTTAATTCTATGCCCAAATATTTAGCTCCCTCAAATCTAACTATTTGATTTACCGGAACAACATATGGAATCCTGCAAGTGGTGCCACTACTTTGCAAGATTATCATCCTAACCTAGGAGCTATCCAAGGTGACATCCCTCGTATCCACGATGCGGGAACTCTTGAATAGCGCGGCGACGGCGACAGGGTCGAGGTGCTCGTCGATGTCGAGCGCGATGGCGCCACGGCTGCGGACTACGCGCTCAGCCTTGGCGGCGAGGCGGGAGGGCAAGAGGGCGCCAGAGATCGCCGCGGGGTCATGAGAGAAGACGAGGTCGAAGGCGCCGTTGAAGAAGGGGAGGCGGTGCGGGTCGGTGTAGCAGACGAGCGATGGGAAGTCGACAAGGTCGGTCCTCGTGACGTCGCTTACTCCCACCGCGTGGAGCACATCGACGGCAATGCCGGCACTCGCGGTGAGGCAAAGGACATGGGAGAAGCCGGCAAGGAAGCAGAGGCCAGCTCGAGGTCACCGCGAGGAAAATACAGGTGCTCACGGTCGGAGCTGACGGCTACGAGGGGCTCCCGGGCCGGGACGACGAGGGACTCAAGGCTGGCGGCGGCCTCTAGGGTTTGGAGAGCTCCAGGTTCCAGGGTTTGGATAGTGAGACGAGTAGGGGCGAAATGCGAATGGGCGATGGGTGAATGAGGGGATCAGGATTAGGAATGGGGGGAGGGGATTGCGGCGTGGGCGCATTGCGTTGCGCCTGGTCCTGGAGGCAGCGACAGGAGGACTGAGTGACTGACCCTGTGACCCACTGATAAGGGAGACTGAGTTAGGGTTTTGAGTGGGGCCCACATGTCATAGGATACTTATCGGATACTTATAGGTAAAATTGAAATTCACATCCATCCTATGAACTGCCGGGTAACCAAACCCGAAACGCATGGGTCTAAGTGCTACCGTGCCCGCCTTATCGGATCGGCACACGTAAGCGAGGTTCAAAATCTCGCTTTGCTCCAAATGTCGCCCATGCCGGAGAACGAAATCTCGCGAGATTTAGAAATTTCGGACAAAATACAAAACAAAAATTCAAATCTGGATTTTTTTCCTACCGAGAAAACCAAAATTTTGACCGGTTTGCCGAGATCTCGACAAAATTGCACCGGGCGAAAAATAGATCAAACAACGTCAAATTTTTTTAATTTTTTTGTAGGTTCATTATACACCAGTGATGTTCCTATAAAAATTTCAAATGATTATTAGATCTCTGAGGAATTTTTAAAAATTCAAACATTGCTACTGTCCTGATAAAACGCTAACCGGCAAGTTTGAACTGAATAAAAATGAAACGAACCACGTTAGAAAATTTTGATTTTTTTTGCATTGTTGTGATGCATCACTAATGTTCCCATAAAAATTTCAGATTATGATCAATCTTCACGAATTTTTAAAAATTCAGACAGTGCTACTGTGTTGATAAAAGCTTTACCAGTAAATTTCAACCAAATGAAAAATGGTACAAACCATGTTAAAACATTTTGAAATTTTGTGTGGATGGTTATGATTTATCATAAATGTTTCTACAAAATTTTCATTTGATGATCAAACTTCGAGAAGTTCCAAAATTTTTGAGAGTGCTACGTCCTCGTAAAAACCTAATGATCAATACATAGATTTGCTTTAGCAACAAAAAATGTTTAAATTTTTTTAAAAATTTGCATAAGGTTTATAAGGAAATTATTAAGATCTCATAAAAATTTTGAATCGTGATTACACTCTAGTGAATTTATAAAATTCTTACAAGTACAATGTATCATTTATGTTCTTTCATTTTTTATTTTGAAATATAACAAATGAAGTTCAATACATACATAGATTTGATTGAGCAAACAAAAAGTTAAAATTTTTTGAAAAAAATTATATAATGGTAATGAATCAATTATTAAGCTCTCATAAAAATTTTGGATCATGATCACACACGAGAAAATTTATAAAATTCTGACAATGTTATTGTCCCAATTAGGTTCATTTTATTTTTGATTTTTAAAGATAACAAATGAAGTTCAATTATTTTGAAAAATTTTCTGTATCATCCTACACTTCTTAGTATAGTACCATAAATTTTTCAGTTCAAGATAAATCGCTTACAATTTTATAAAAATATGATAATATTTCTGAAATTTTTAAAAAATATTTCAAAAATTCGGTTTTTCAACAAACTTTCATAGAAGATGACTTTCTTAAGGGTTATTGATCAATTTTTGGTCAAATTCGGTGGTCAAACATCAAATTCCAATAAAAAATGGTGAGATCCTGTCGAGATTTTTCCAAGATCATTGTAGAAATCTAAATTTTTTAAGTTCGACCGGCATTTCAAATCTCGTCCACGTCTGAAAACCGAGATCTCGCGAAATTTCGACGAGATTTTGAACCTTGCCTGTGGGACCCAAATCTATGAGTAAAACTGCCACCCCTGTTCTCTAGTCTAGTCGTGTGTGTCAAAACTGTAGCACATTTGTAACATATGCACAGGAGTTCTGTATTTTTTTTCATAGGAATGGACTAATAATTAATTTGCACACAATAGAAGACAGGCGATATCCCATGATTCGGATTTTTTTTAATAATACATTTTAAAAAAGGAATTGCGATATTAATACGCGAAACAGAAAAATTACAAAAATAATACCCCTGCGTCAACGATACGGCAAAATAGAGTAGTCGCCATCGGGCCGGACAAAGATCATGTTGTCGCCTTATCAGTATGGCGACAACTCCTTAATCCCATACGGTACGGTGACAAACGCGGGATTAAGGAGTTGTCATCATACTGTATAGCGACAATAGTAACTTCGTCCAACCCGCTGACGATTACTCCTATTTCACTGTACTTTTTTTTTGCAATTTTTCTGTTTCGTATATTAATATCGTAATTCCTTTTAGAAAATGTATTGTTAAAAAAATTCCTCATGATTCCAATTCCTTGGTTCGATGAAACTGCCTCTACCACAATTTGTTTTTGCAGCCTTGATCTGGCGATCGTCCAAGTTGGGTGATCTTCCATACCGAGGCCTGGACGCCTGGTAGTCCGGCTGAATCTTGCAAGATCTGTCTGTAACCGGATTCATCCAACAGGAGATTGTGAGGATCGGGACATGGATCTTGGAATCAAGCACCCAGACAGATGGAGATCAGATGTACTCGCAGACTCCCATAGCCTGCACCGGGCAGAATCATTTACCATCAAATCTGGAATTTTTTAGATAGTACATTTTAAAATAATTTTTAAAAATACTTGAAAAATTACAAAATACACCTGTCGCTAAATGAATTGGAGACAAAAGATCCTGCATCGACAGAAGATAAATCGCTAAATGAATTATCGATGTGCCTTCGTCGTCACAAGAAATTTATTTGGCGGCGTAAATATCACCATCGACCAAATGAATACGCGATAAAATAATTTGTCACCAATTCAATCAGCGCAAAAGACTAAAAGAGACATAATATTGCTAAATGAAACAATGAGAGCTTCATCATCAAATGAATTGACGATGATCCGAACTTGTATCATAGAGGTATTGTTTGCACCAAAATTTGGCAGTGATGGTCAAAATCGCAAGATAAAGTCGACATATAGTAACCAACGGATGGTTTAGAAAGATTTGAAGATATTTGGTAACGATAAAGATTTTTAGGAAAACTATCCGGATTGAGATCGACACGGATCATGCTTTGTAACGTGTTGTAAGAGGACACGATCGGTAGATGGATATAAAAGGAGGACAAGGGCAAGTCGCAAAAACAACACAATTATACTCACAAATTTACATTATTCTCTTTTCCCGTCGACTAGAGTAGTTCCTGTAATTTAGTCTTTGTAATTCGATCTTGATCAATAAAGTTGTGCATCGCCGATTGTTGATCTCCATCAATTACGCCTGTGTTCGATTTATTCGATTTTACGTGCATCGCCTTCTTCGAATCGATCTACTTTTATCCTCCGATTAGCCTTGATCGGCTAGTTAGACTTAACCTATTATATTGGTTTAATTGGTTTTGAGCCGATTAAATCTAAGTCGATTGATCTTCACGATCGGTTTTGAGTGAATATCATATTTTTACCTTGTCGACATGTGTCAAATCGACCTAGACGCCTCAACTGCGTGTTTCGGCTCGTGCAGTCATTGTCGTAAAGCTATTTCAAATTTTTAACGCCAGTGGTATATTGTTGTAATTTTTGTGTATTATTTTATAAAATTATATATATATATATATATATATATATATATATATATATATATATATATATATATATATATAAATTTTAACGCCCTATGACATGGCATGGCATGGCATGGCATGCACACGCTCTTTCTCTGATGCTCTGACGCAACCCTGTTGCTGAAGACTGAAGTCGATGAGCGATTCGAGATTTCCCGATGAATGAATTCCCCATTGCCATGCCCAAGCCCACCAGTTGCTCCTCGACTGGACACAGAAAGAAACCATCCCAGTTCCTCCCACGCCACGACGACGGGACGGCCTTTCTCGCAAATCTCCACCCTTTCCCCGAAAAAGAGCCCGTCTCTTGTACCTTTCGTCGCCCTTCACTTCACTTGCCTTCCCTCTCCTGATCCCTCCTCTCCCCCTTCCCATCCATCTCCTTCGAACTTCCCCTTCCCTTCCTCTCCAGCGTCTTCCTCCCACCACAGCAAGTACACCACCACCATCACAATCCAAGCCAAAACCCTAGGCAAGCAGCCAAGAATGCTCACCCCACACCCAGTCTCCTCTTCCTCTTCCTCCTCCTCTTCTTGGCCGCGACCTCGAATTGCTCCCAGGTAGGCATCTTCTTAGCCCGTCCAATTTGCCAAATCTTGGTCAGCTTCCTTGCAATTCTCACATTGCCTCGCGCAGGTCCCCGGGGCGGATGCGCCGCCCGAGCCGGCGGCGCGCATGGTGCCGATGGCCGCGGCAACTGGGGCCGGGTTCAGCGCCATGGTCCTCAACGAGACGCGGCGGCGGCTCGGCAGCTTCCAGCTCTGCGCCCCCTGCACCTGCTGCGGCGGGTCCAGGGGCGTATGCGTGCTCTCCCCGTGCTGCTACGCCATCAACTGCAACATCCCCAACCGGCCCTTCGGGTTCTGTTCCTTCACCCCCAAGTCCTGCGACTGCCTCGGCTGCAACCTCTGAGCAGCTGAGCTGCTGCTGCCCTGGTTTGATTTGGTTCTGGCGCGGGATTTGTTAGTGACAGTGAGAGTAGAGACTGAGAGTGGGGTAGGGAAGAATATATGAGTTCCCCACTAATGCTTAGTTAAGTGGCAATTGTTATTGTTTCTAGCTATTTTACTGTGATAATTACTATATGGTGTAGTAGCTACATTGGAATCGGTTAAGAGAAAAAAAGAGATTGGTTTGGAGATTGGTACTAGGGTGTTGTTTGCGGCATCCTCTCCTCTACCCGTGGGGTCTAATTTTCTTTGTTTTCTCACATTGATGTGTGACTAGGATGCTCGTCTTGATAGTCTGCTAGTTTTTTTAGTGCATATATTCAGTGCATTCTAGTGAATGGTATGGTATCTCATCTGTCTCAATCGTTGTCCTGGAATGTGATATTAGTCAAATCAGGCCAACTAATTTGCAAACTGATTAGATTGACCGGATACATTATCTTTTCTTTCTTTGCTTTGTTCTTTGTTGATTTTTCAAAATAATTTTTTTCCTGGAAAGTTGAAAGCTCCACATTCATATGTATTTACATATCTTGCCTTTGTGTTAGTGTTAGGATTGCTCTCACGGACATGATGAGTACATACTATGGAAATATATGTGCCTGAGCAATAGAATGTCCTGCACTAACCATGTTCTTTTCACTGCTTCGGTAAATTTGAATTATTCAGTACATTTACGAGGTCGTGTTCATCATATTAGCCATTTATATATGCGTGCAAATATTATTGGTGTGCAATTATATGTCTGGTTGATCCACTGTTATTCGAGTCTTATCCACTACCCAGTCTATAGAGGTATATTGCTTGTCAATTTGTTAAGAAAAGCGGCGTTGATGCCATATATTACCCCGTACATTTGTCACTGGATCCTAGATTTAATTTTGGATATATTTTTTGTGCTGCCAACTTAAAGGACTACCTGTTTTCCACTTAACTTTTAAGGAAGCTTTTTTTCCCTCTTAGTTGGTGTCATCTTTTTTGACTTAGATAATTAGCATCAATAGGTTGTCAAAATAGCATTACACTGGTTTTCATGGGATGATGGAATATTTTTTTATTACTAATAAAGAATATATATAGTCAAGCATTTCATTCTGCTTTACACTATTTTTATTAATTTGATTGTAACTTTCATGTTACCCTTGTAGCTTCATAACTCTACATTGAATTTTAATTGTGAAACATACACGTACATCATAGTCAGTCCTTTTCATAAGTTAACTAAACAAACTCCATTGTATACTTGAAATTATGCAATCAAAAGATGTGTTGAATGGATAGCCTTTGATTCTGATGATCTGATCTGTTTCAGACATTCAACTATGTACAAATGCTACTTCTAAGGCAAGCATTGCTGATATGTTGTTAAAAGCCATTCTGCACACGTTTTTGTCTTGTGTTAGTTTTGAGTATTGTGGGGGCATTTGGAGTTATATAACAAAAGGTAGGAACATGCCAAAAACATTTCTTTACTGCTTGTGCTGTTCATAGGACCAAAAGATAAGCTCATGTGTCAATCTTTCAGTAATCATCAACACACAGCTTTTCTACCCATCTGTGACTATAGAGTATATGTGCTTGAATTTGCATCTTATTCCATCCATCAAACCATCACTCTCCTTGTTGCCTCTCCTACATGCAATCTCGTTCTAAAGAAAATAATAGACAGCTTTGGCCATGATTGTGAAGTGATTTTTGACCTTACACTGTAACTGGTTTGCACTTGCACATTCGCTGCAAAAGTGAGTATTGTCTTAATCTCAGCTTGAATTACTTATTTTCGTTCTTGAGTATGTCTCAGTCTCAGCTTGAATCCATCCTTTCAATTTCCTCTTTGCTTGGAAATAACCTGTAAACCATCTATGTCGACACTTAGCTGCTGTAATGTTC
The DNA here is from genome assembly GCA_036346275.1 of Otatea glauca. Classification (NCBI taxonomy): domain Eukaryota; kingdom Viridiplantae; phylum Streptophyta; class Magnoliopsida; order Poales; family Poaceae; genus Otatea; species Otatea glauca. Next base: position 50,499,508 of record CM070712.1, on the reverse strand, counting down.
AGTAACTTATGTTGCTGGTAACAAAAGTGTGCCTTTGTTTTAGTAAATGTGTGTAGTTCTCTCTTTGTGAAAAGCTACATGTAACTATGTTGAGATGCATCATTCTGAAATGTACATGGGAAAATTCCTCCCATTTGTCACTTTTGGCATATAAATTCAGAAAATGGTAGAAAATACTCCCTCCGTCCAAGTTTATATGGCGTATTTTTTTAATGGTCTTATTTATAAATATAGGGTGTATTTTATGTTCCAATGCGAATTAGTGTGATGTTTTATTTATATCTTTATCTAGATTTACTTGATATTCTTTACATGCATATATTGAATATAATGCTTAGAGATAATAATTAGGGGTAATTTAGTCATTTTTAATGGAAGTACCCTTCCTTCAAATTATTAAGCAATGCTACGCTCCTCGTGGGACAGAATGGCAATAACCTCTCCATGTGCAGAAAGGCATCAACATCAATGAAAAAAAATTGAGGAGAAAACAGAAAATCCTCAAATTTAGGCAATATGGATGCATGCTTAGTTGGATCCATTGGTCAAGTTGACTTCGATCTGTGTGCTTGCAGTATTCCATGCTTGAGCTGGTTAACCAAATGCTTATAATGACATCTTGAAACTGTAAGTTGTATTTGCTCCAATTAAGTTAATGAAGGCGCGGTCTGGTCTCTGGGATCCTGTGTTTAATTGAACTAAAGTGTATTAGTTCAAGACTGCATAATCTTATTCTGGAGGAGGGTAATACTGCCTGTCATAATTAGCAACATGTATAAAGTATAAACACCGTAACATTGTCGTTCAGTTGTAGCGCTTGCCTGGCTGTCACACGATTCATCGATGGTTACGGGAAACAAAACAGCTGAGAATTTGACACGCTGGCACGCAGCTGCTGGCCACTTGGTCATCAGAGCAAGGACCCAGAAGCATCGCCAGCCAACGCTGCGTGATAAGCCTCAAACTTCTTCGACCAGGCATTTTCTGAGGGCAGTATGTTTTGAGAAACTCCAACGAAGATATTGAAATGCTACACGTACAAAGGAATGCGCATGGCGACTCTGCTGGTGGGGTCAGCCTGCCAGTGATCTACCGAACACGGTTTTACTTCATACGTATACGCAGTACTGTAGGCAGACAAAAATGTGACTGCATCTGAAAGGAGAATGGTAATTTCTTGCACTGCAATATGGATAGAAGTTGGTTCAGCATAGACTCCATTCACGTACACCCAGACAACATTACAGAAAGCATACTCTTAAATCTTAACAAGATTCAGATCTGCAGAAGCATCTGCTTAAAACTTACTAGTCAATCCTTCAACCTATTCCAAGTCTTCATTTAATTTAGGATGTGATAATACGCAACTTTAACAGCAAAAAAAATGCTCATAGCCATCAATCCCTTGGAAAGTAACAAAGTACAGAAGCGGCATATTTTGACCTAAAAAAAATATCATTATGAAAATGTTTATTTAAAAGTGGTAAATTGAAGACCACAGTACAGACTATAGCATTTCATATCCAGAAAGCCTACATATGAAAATACATCACTTGGGAATAGCTCACGCTTGATGCCTTCAACATATCTGATCTGTAACCTTTTCTGTTGAACCTTTCCTTTTTCCTTTTATTTATCCAAGTCATTCTGCACACACAATGCCTGAGAGAAGGAACAGGGAAGAGAGCATCGACTTACAGAGAGGTTCTGAGGAGAAAACAATGGAGCAGCAGATTTTCACCCAATCGGTATGGCTTTGCTGATGCTGCACCATCATTTTCCCCTGGAGAACCGGAAAGAGAAAACCATCAAAACATCCATTTTGGAGAAGATTGAACAATGCTCCGTTGAGGCTTTGTGGGCTGTTGCTGTTCCATGGAGTTCCTCTTCTTCATGGCCGACGAGACCGTAGGGCTCAAATAGTCATGACTCCTCTGTGGCAGAGCCGTGTTCTGCGAGTGCGTCTTCCGGACAGGGATCAGTGTGCGCTGCTTCCTCAAGGTTCCGTTTTGCATTGACGAGGTCCTTGGAGAGCTCCACCTGCTGTAGGTCACACAACTCTGGCTCCTCCCGACGTGCTTCTCCCTTGGGCTTGGAATATTCCTGCTCTCCATGGTTTCGGCTGAGTACATTGTTTCCTCCTCGCTGCTAAACTGGTCTTGATTTCCATACTCCATTAGCTCGACAGGTGACGAGCTCGACTGCCCCTCACTGCTGCAATCTTCCCGCAGAGGAACAACTGGAGGATCCCTAGAATCAGCCCCACCATTACGGTGCCATATTAGCCCTGATGGAAAGCCACTCTCTCTAGATTGATTTCTAGGTTTGGATGTCTCCGCATTGTTCTGATCAGAAAGCATTTGCTTCAGGGGCAGTGGTAGAAAGATAGTTTTTGGAACCCTTGGCGGGAAGTTGATATCCAAGAGTTGAATTGGTGCAGCATCCTTCAGACCCTGACAAGAACTTCGCCTTGGTGACTCGTATATTTCTGGAGTTGAAATTCCTTGCTCACTGTTCGTGCGTAGATCAACCAGAGGGTTTGCATCATGTGAAATCCTTGCATTGGCTGAGCTACCTGATCCCTGCTGATATTTAGGATTTGAGGTCACTTGTGAAGAAACTGACGCATCGTCATTCTCGTCATCTGCAGGCTTGAACACATGGCGACGAGTGAAGGAGGTGCTTGAGTGATCGCTCCTGCTGGACATCAGTCGAACAAGAGGTAACTTTGGCTTGCAAACCTCATCCAAGCTGCCCTGCCAATGCTGATACAACCAGTCACAAACCACAGATATGGGGACCCCGAATTGCGTTGGGTGATCCTTCTTCGATGAATGTGATGAGGACGAGGATGCTGAAGATGACCTTGCGGTGGGGGAGGAGGCCAGCTTCATCGGATCACAGATCATAAAAGCTAAGCTCCCTTGGGCATCGAAACCGGCAGATCCAGGGCACCATGTCACCCCATCCGTCGAGAGCTTTATGAGGTTGTCTGTGCCAATCACTACTTTTCCTCGCCGATCACCAGTTCCGTCTTTCCAGTATGCCCCAGCAGGTATACAACA